>OX638215.1:4472378-5672378 GCA_951805285.1 Thymelicus acteon | reverse complement strand
TACGTGAAGCATATTCTGACCTTTACCTGTAATTCTATGAACTTGACCTTCGCCCACTGCTAGTTGTTGTAGTCCGATACATATACTGTTTACCATTATTTATACGAAAAAAACCTAATCGTGTACATTTTGCCTGGATAGTTATATTCTCAATGAGTTAAATTGCTAATATTACTACCCCAGTTTTCCTAATAAATACACAATTATCTTACCAATTCTATATATCATCATTCTTCTCCCATCCTGGTCACGATATGGCGGTACTGCAATGATGTTAGCGTCGCCTATTTTTCGCAGGTCTAAAGGATATATTTCTTCAAATAGCTTTGGGTTTTCCTGCTTGAAACGGTAATAATTCACCATCTGAAATTAAATACAGAAGGTAGGAAGTAGCGAAAGTTATGATGATATTTATCTACTAAGTTGCAAAAAGTCGTAAATCTTTAGAGCTTAAACAGAGTGCACACTTAACTTTTTATGTTTAAAATTTTGCTCAAATTTAAGGAATTCTTTGCTAAGCTGTTTTCGTCGATAATATGATGTATAAATATATACTTATATTTATTATTAACGAAGATATCTATAGGCATATAATACAATGACCATGAGTATTTGTTACAATAAAATCTGTAGTATCCGTGATAATACGTTTAAATGTATGCAACGCGTACAAGTATTTACTCATTATTATCAACAGAGTCAGTACAGTCGCAGTTCGTATTGGATATTGAGTCACGTTTTGTCTGCCCCTAGCTAATAGCTACTTATTAAACTTCGAAGCGTGAGTCATGGAAACTGTAACACATAATCATTGAACAAGGATATAGAGGTAGGTAAAAACGCATTATGGATATGCGTTTAAATGCACAGTGCACGATTTAACTGATTGATTATGTATTAAATTAATACATTTGATGTACCTATATAAGTTTTAGCTGATATTGCTTTGGTTCCGATGACAATGCATTTTATTGATAATGATGACCTGATAACACGCTCAGTGTTGACTCTAGACGAGGAAACTCCTCACTTCCTCAGCGGCCAACAGCACAAACACAACCTTATATTTTTTTTAAGTATTTTTAAAATATATACCTACTTGTTTGCAATTGTAATTACTTAGTTTATCGAATCGGCGTAAGATTATCTAAATCTTTTGTTTTCCTAAAAATATAATTATATTATATTAAAAGTGCCATACCAATCTATGTGCTCTTTGAGGAACAAAGTGTCTTGCTCGCAAAAACTTAATCAGGAATTCATCATCCATACGATGCGGAGTGCATTCACCTCGTTCTGCAAAAAACGTAATTTTAGTTAATGGATGTATTATCATATTTCATGAATAATTCCGCTAAACTATAAAGAGTTTTGAACTCGGAATGGACTCTCTTGTCCGACAGGGTCATTATGGGCTACAAAGTCCTGATAGCAGCTTTGTAGAAAAATACATACAAATATTTGATACAATTGTTTCGTATGATTGTTTTCTCTTATGGTCTTATGTATGGTCACTTCGATCTTGAACGAAACCAGTGTTACCTATTCCGAAATTTATTATTAATTCCGAAGTTTGGAGATAGCACAGAATAAATAATAGTACATATAACTTATAAGAGATAGTAAGTATTGCGATAACTATCTCATTCGTATACGAGTAGGGATATTAATAATGAGAATAAAAAAATATAATAAACGAAAATCAAAACGAGATTTTATAATCGCATTTGGTTATCATTTTGATTCGATTTTTATTTCGGATATTAAAAAGTTTTATGGTATAGTTACGAAGCTCTATCATTGTTTCATTGTTCGCCACATTTCGCAATAATACAATGAAAATGATAAAGTCGCTCATTCAACTTTGTGTATCTTCGAAGGTACAATGGCTTCAGGCTCCTGACCGCTGCTGTGCAGTCACGTAACCTTGGCCCCGATATTGAAGCATATCACATAGGTATTAAAACTCTATACTTCTCTCAAATCTTTGCCAAGGCTACGTGTAGCGCGTTTGCATTTGAAAATTGAATGTCAATATTGAGATACTGGTCTCACTAACCACACAAGATTATCTTATGAATCACTCTTAAATTTTAATAAACGTAAAAGCAATAGATACCAGCAAATAGAAAATATGCAGGATTAAATGCTTAAATATTGTAGTAACAACCTTAAGAGGCAAAAATATTTCCTATCGGAGGAAAGAGAGATGAATAAAATTTTATTTATTTTAAGTGAAACTTAAGGATTTTTTAATTCGTATGTTGTAAGATTTTTTCCATTTATCTACCTTAATGGAAAAAATAAATTCAAAATGACCAGACATTTGTTTAAACGTCGGTAGTAGATTTAATAGTTTCCAGTTTACCGGTTTGTGGTACGACAATGGTTCTGGTGTTTGATTATGGTAAATAAATATGCGAACCGTTATTTAATGGATAGTTTACGTCAGACTATTGCGTAATGCAGTCAGTCATAGAAAAGTGTCTGTCTGTTTTTCACACGCGACTGCGCTGCACGTGAATTTTTGAATTATAACTGGAGAAAGATCTTGCAAATATATGTATGTACAAATGTATGTATTATACATGTAGTGCTTATTACTTGTTTTACCACTCACAGAATAATTTGCGAAGGTTAAAAAACCGCTCTCTCATTTACGGGATGTAAATGCACTGGGATTTTCTGTGTTGCGGATGTAATACAATAATTAAGTATAAAAATGCAGACTTCACACATAGTTATTTAATACGTCACAAAGAGATCTGCAATGGCCGAGCATCGAATCCGAGACCTAGAGATCTCGACGGGTAGGGATACTGTCACTAAATTCCGATCAGTCTTCCATAGTCGTAGATGACTACTATGATAATTATTAACATAAACTATAATTAAGTATGTATAATGCTTCAGTAACTTTTAATACTTAAGGAAGAAAAATTAATTATAGTTCCTGTTGCTTATATGACATTCTTAAATGATTAAACAATCTCGTGACCCCTAGCTTATGTCACTTACGTCATCATGTAATAGGCAATAGGCAATTTTGTAGGCGGATATGCCGTCAATGGCCTTATTAGATACACGAATACTCGTTATTCAATACCAAGGGCACGCACACGATTAGTAAACGAAATATCACGATGTAATACTTCATCGTGACGATGTAATACATCGCAAGTATCCCAATTCTAGGATTAGTCTCTTACAATGTATATTCCCTCATGCTGGCCAACTGAGGATTTGTGGTTGACTTGACATGATTTAATCTTCTTAATACAGCATGTATCTATCTTACAGATAATGTAATATTTTTATAAAACATATATATATAATACATATATTTAACAAGCAAGATTAGAATCGGAACTTCTCGTATGCACTACGCCTACATACTATGTACTATTACAGTCACATAGCGAACAATAACATTATTTTGTATCTAAAATAGGTGTTCCGTATAACAATGTAAAAAGAGCAATCCGCCTAGTTATTGGGTGATTCTACCAATGGCCATACTGGAGAATAGTTTGATCTATATTTAAGTAAATCAAGGTAAACTAATGATAATGACCCATAGTTTTCCATATGCAAATGTATTATGTAAAATTTGTTATTTGTTATTGTAATACATCGTTATTGACCTTTTTCGTTCAACGTATATACGAATAAAATTGAAGGCCTTTTAACTTGTTTTATTACGTTTAATTACACTCCATAAATCTATAAATTATAGGATAGACTAGCTGACCCGGCGACCTTCGTATCGCCTAACAAACTATTTCTTTTTCTAAAATAAAAGTAGCCTAAGTTACTCCTTGTTACATCAGCAATCGGACCAGCCATTTCAAAGATTAGCCGGAACAAACAGACAGACAGACAAAAATTGTAAAAAATGTTGTTTTTGTATATGTACCGTGTATACATCCAAATGCACTTAGTAAAAAGCGGTTATTTTAATATTACAAACAGACACTCCAATTTTATTTGTATGTATGTATGTATAGAGTATAGATATATAGATTGAATGTTGTAGGTACATTGTACAACTCACCGAATATCATGTCCTTAAGTTCGTAAATGGCTTGGAGCCGCGTGGAGGGGTCTTCCCCGCAGTGCTCGCGGGAGTACTCCACCAGCTCTGGCGGAGGCTCGCCGAGGTCCAACTCGAAACTGAAGTCTGAGCTCGGCATACTGACCTGAGGAAAATGTTCACTTCGTAATTCATATATTAATGTTAAAATTAAATATATATATATGTTACCGGCAAAACCCGATTTCAGGTCAAACTAGTTTGGCCTAGGCCAAACTAGTTTATCCTACTCGTGTCAGGACAAACCAGTTTGGCCTAGTCTAAACTAGTTGGGCCTAGGCCAGACTAGTTTGTCCCGACACGATTAGGCAAAACTAGTTTCTTGTCAGGCTAGTCGTTAGTTAGAGTAATATTCATGTAGTTGCATATTGTTTACCAAAATGATGTATTAAGTAAGGTTTCGGACCAATTTTATAAAGAAAACGACAAATCATTATAATTACAAAGTTGCTTTGTATGCACTTTTAGGGAGAATTCAGGGGTTTTTGATACACAAACAGGCTTCCAAACGTCTCCGGCGCTGCGGGAAATGCAGCCCCTCCGCCCTTGCGTAACAAACTGCAGGCACTCCATGCTCGCCTACGCAGCTTCGGCTTTTTGGTCGCCTGCGGCGACCAGCCTCAGCCGCTTCGGCTCTCATGGTGCCTGCAGTTTGTTACAGCGGGCGGGGGCTGCTCTCCCTCCGCGCCTCCGGGGTTTACATTCACTCTAGGGGTAGGGCAGACTAGTACCACGTGGGGTCGGGGTTGACTAAGTCGGTTCTGTCACCAATTTTGAAAAATTGATAAAACAATTAATAAAGGAAACCATTACCAACGAGGGAGAAATAGAAAATATATTATCAGGTGCCCCACCAGAACCCAAGAAAAAAAAGTACTTGGACAAAGAATAAAGAAGAAAGAATCAACAGAACTCTTTTGAACACAAATATTCATATTCAGAGGAAAAATTATTAATGTGCATTGCTACGAATTTAGTGTGTTAAGGTTTTTTTGTAATTCTTAAATAAAAATTGCATGTAAAAATTAGTTGTTTTTATCATAATATAAATGTACGAATAGGGAACTGTTACACAGACGAAACGTTATTATTCGTCTAAAAGTTGTCTGGCCTAGTGAAGGATTTGACAAATGATAAGTGCTCTGAACGTGTTGTGTCATCATAATAATCAGCTCCATTAATTCTACCAAATGAAACGTTGTCATACAAAAATTTGACATTCGTTAGTTGTCAAAGTGAAAAATAGGCGAACCGTTGGTTGGCAAGTGATAATCGGCCAAACAATTTTCGGCGAGAAGGCAGGATCCCGTTTTAAGCACAAAGATTTGTCGAATAAATATAAATCCGTAACAATTCGGTTCTAATCAGCTTTAGACTGACGAAAAACTAGTTTTGCCTAATTGTGTCGGGACAAATTAGTCTGGCCTAGGCCAAACTAGTTTAACCTGAAATCGGGTTTTGCCGGTAACATATGTATATGTATATTTTTTTTAAATTAAATCAAACGATTAATTTTTATGCTCTTTATACTTTTTATTTAATTACATAGTTATATAAGTAGGTACCTATTGATATTTTAATGCATTAAACCGAAAAATGCGAGAAGTGTCATACGAAGTACCTCATTTATTTCCCAGGGTTCACGGCTAGATTTCACAAATATTGTAGACTTACGTAATTCTGTATTTTTTTTTCAAGTCTATTAAATTAAATGTTTAGTTCTCTTTGAGAACAATGACAAAAAGATAATTTTGGAATTATTATTTCATTGAATTGTTTGTCTACGTGTATGATTGTAATGCCATCAAAAACAAAACTTGTAAAAAAAACCAAGTCTCGCAACTCAGTTCTTCTACCGTAAAAAGTTGTGAGATCCATGTAATACCAAGTCGGTTAATTTATTCAGTTCCTACTTAAGGGTCCTTCTGTCTTAAGTTATTACGTAATTAGCTAACCTAACAAGTAACAACATCTTATAGTGACCATATTATCAATATTAAAAATCTTTTATGTTTTAAATAAATAGATCGACTTGACCATCGCATGAAAACACAATGTATCTCACAAGTAATACCTACATATTATATTAAATTTGATTGTTTAATGCGATTGCCAAGTCAATCTATTTATTTAAAACATAAAAGATTTTTAATATTGATAATATGGTCACTATAAGATGTTGTTACTTGTTAGGTTAGCTAATTACGTAATAACTTAAGACAGAAGGACCCTTAAGTAGGAACTGAATAAATTAACCGACTTGGTATTACATGGATCTCACAACTTTTTACAGTAGAAGAACTGAGTTGCGAGACTTGGTTTTTTTTACAAGTTTTGTTTTTGATGGCATCTCATTTCTTTTTGTACATAGTTCTACTTTTTTTCCTTTTACAAGTTACCTTTGAACATAATTATATCTAGGTACCTATCTACACCTGTTATTCCATTATATTATATACAGGTACACTGATTCATTCACTGCAAATGTTACTTTGTTATACAGGTACAGTAATTCATTAACTGCAAATGTAACTTTGTAATCCTATATATTTATATGGGATAACAAAGTTATTTATGCAGTTGATGTATCTAGAAAACCGGACCGAAATTGCAAAATATTTTAGTTTTTCCTTGATCTATATACTAAACACTAATTGTGTTCCAAATTTGAAGCTTCTATGTCTGCTAGAAGTGCCTTAGAGTTTTGATGATCGGTCAGTCAGTCAGTGAGTGACGAAATTAAGAAACTTTGACTAGTTATAATTCTTAAACCAATGGTTCAAATTGAATGAAACTTGAAATATACCATGTTTATACAATGCCTGCTTGGTTACTAAAAATTCAGGCTTCTAGCTTTATCCACAACGAAGTTATAGAGGGTCGAAAATGGCCTGAATTGCTTCGAGAAAAGGATGGTACGGCCGTCCCGCTTTTTTGCTCGACTTGGCGGGGGCACTGCCGTGCCCCCAGATTAAATTGCCAGACTAATATCACAAAATAATCTAATTCACACAGATTTTTCTGCTTCCGTGAAGAATGCCAGAAACACAAAGTACTTAATCACTACGTGCCAGAATGTAAAAGATCTTACACCAATTAATTTTGACAGCTAATTTAAAAAACACTGTGTTGACATAGATCATATTATTTATACTCAATTCCAGCAAGCTACTTTAATTTATGTACATCCTTTAGAATTTATACTAGATTTTCATTGTGTCTAGAGAGCTTGCATAAAATAATATCAATAATTGATAGCCTGATTTAAAACTGACATTTGATTTGATAATTCCAATCGATCTTAAGAAATTCTTGGCTAAGATTGGTCAATCTAGCCAAGAACATGAATTTTACTGATTTTGAAAAGAAGGTTTATATATTCGTGCGTCTGTTTTTTTTACCGATAATTCAGTTAATTTTAAACCGTTTTTTAACTTATATCACACTATTTAATGGACACTAAACATTTGAAATGGTCACTGCCGCCGCACGGTGGTAATTAGGGATTGCAATCCGGAGAACCGGATCCGGTAATCCGGCCGGATCCGGCGTTTTTTACGCATACCGGATCCGGTCGAATTTACCGGATCCGGCGACCGGATCCGGTCACGCAAATTTTTGACAAAATAACCATCCTGTTGCTAGTGTAGATGCTTTAAATGCCAAGTATAGATGTTGTAATTAATCTAGTATTGCATTACGGTATTCCTAACGTTCAATAAGGATGTTATGTACAACATAAATTACTGAATGGATAAACTGTAACTTATAAAAGTGTGAAATTGTGTTCTCGTTAATATTACTTCTTATTTATAATTTGTAATATTTGCCCTACGTGGATGTAGCTGTAAGCTGTAGGTATATTTCAATTGATGCGCGATAACACTACAACAGTAAAACCCCCTTAAACATATTATTATAAAGAAGTGTAGTAGTATACATGTACACTTGTTATTGGCTCCCTTCTTAAAGAAAATAAAGAGAAACAAATATAGCCATTGATATATTTTTTAGAAGACAAGTTTTATTGATAAACTGTTCTACTTCTAATTAAAATTACAGTTTTCGGACTGTTTACATCCAGATGCAGGTATAATATAGGGTGGGGCAAGAGTCATCATTACCCTATCGGAAGATGCTATATTTTTTTCAAATGGTGGTAAATATCAGTTTTGCGGTGACATTTGTGTAGAAAACAGATAAAAAATACACGTCAATAAGACATGAATCGCTATATTCCTCAAAAACGCGGAGTCATCAAAATAATCCCTCGTTTTTCGTCGTTTGCACTAGCTGGCAAGATCGCACATTTTAACAGCTTTAGACTTATTTTGGGTTCTTGGTGGGATTTCTTGAAGTCACGAGTTTATGTCAACAAGCTTCAGATTCTTGAAGCCCTCAAAGAGAATATCCATCATAAATGCGGAAACCTTTCGCCAAAAGTTCTGGCAGGAGTGAAGGAAAATGACATAAATAGGAACCTTACAGGCCCGATTCTGGCGGCAGCCACTTGGCTGATATCATTTTTCTACTTAATGAAAACAAATATTTAGACATCAAATAAACACAATCCAATAGCAAAACTAAAGTTTTTCATTTATTAAAAAAAATACAGTCAAAGAACATCGGGTGGCAACGTTTGCGCCACCCTTTATGATAATCTAGCTGAACCGTACTCACTTCGCTGGGCATCAAACATTTTTATTTCTGATGAAGTAAAAAAAAATTATTATTAATCACGGTAAAATATAGCCTATGTCACTAAGGAATAATGTATCTTTTTATTGATTAAATTTTTTTTTAATTGCTCCAATAGTTTTTGAGTATGTCCGTTACAAAAAATAAATAAAATATTAAAATTTTCCTCTTAATAATATTAAGATGACTAGCTGTTGCCCGCAGCTTCGCATGCGGAAATTATGCTTATCATATTTGTACCCCTTGCAGAAAAAAAATTAAAAACATGTTAATTTATATGGAAGTACTTATATTTAGGAATTTATATACTGAAATGTACGATATAATCACAAATCATTCCTCCGGGAACGAATTTTAAAAAATAAAAAACATTAGTTAACATTAGTTTTTTCTTTTTCATGAAAAAATTTGAAAAACTCGAAAACATGTATTTCATCAATTAAATGAGGAATTTTTGTTGCAAATTTAAAGCAAATCGTTGATATTTCAAAATATTCCACAGTAAGTTTCATCTTGTTTCCGGTGAAAACTTTTAATTTTATCGGGACGAAAAGTTTTTTATAACGTGATCCAAAGTATGAGGAACAACATAACTAATTTCCGTCGAAATCAGTTCAAGGGTTTTCATGTAATGCCCGAACATACAAACAGACAAACAGAGAATAATTTTAAAAACAAAAAACATTTGGTGTTCTAACACGTTATTGATGTGCCCCTAACCGACATTTTGAAAAATATTATATGTACAGAAAAACTGGCTCTTGAGTTTCATTAGAAAAAAAACAAAAAGGTCCCGTTATTTCCATCCATCCAAGAGTTACATATCTTGTCTCGAAGTAACTCCACCAGATCCTAAATGGATCAATGATGAACTGGTTTTACGATGTCAACATGAACAGTACAAATATTTTTAAAAACGGTTCTGTTGTTTCCATCTGGACACTCCTTCTCCCTCTCCCGCTCCCACTCCCTCTCCCACTCAAACTCTCTCTCTCTCTCTCCCACTCCCTATCCCGCTCCCTGTCCCTTTCCTTCGCCCGTTCACGGTCCCTCTCTCGCTTCCTGTCCCTCTCCCACTTCCAGTTCCTCTCTCGCACTCGGTCCCTCTCCCGCTTTCTGTCCCGCTCCCTCTCCCGCTTCCTGCCCCTGTCCCTCTCATTCCTTTCCCGCTCTCTGTCCCTCCCCTCTCCTTCTCCCGCTCCCGGGTCCTCTCCCGTTTCCTGTCCCTCTCCCTCTCCCGCTCCCCGGCCCTCTCCCGCTCCCTGTTCCTCTCCCGTTCCCGGTCCCTCTCTCGCTTCCTGTCCCTCTCTCCTCCCCCTACCGTCCGTAA
Source organism: Thymelicus acteon (assembly GCA_951805285.1). Taxonomy (NCBI): domain Eukaryota; kingdom Metazoa; phylum Arthropoda; class Insecta; order Lepidoptera; family Hesperiidae; genus Thymelicus; species Thymelicus acteon. The sequence continues at coordinate 5,662,257 of OX638215.1, read as the reverse complement.
AGTCCTCTACACAATTTTTTTGTTTCTCACTATAAGCTTACATATTCATTTTCATATTTCTGAGTTCGAAAATGACAAAGTTCTGGAAAAACTTGCAACCTCTTTATTCACCTCTTAGGGGATGAAATTCCAAAAAACCTGTTACAGTTAATTTTTTATTTATTTTCACATTTCTGAGTTCGATATTGACGAAGTTTCGTACAAATTTACATCCCCTTTTACCCCTTAGTGGATGAATTTCCAAAAAAAAAACTGTTACAATTAATTTTTGTTTCTAATTATAAGTTAACATATACATTTTCACATTACTGAGTTTAAAATGACATAGTTTTTTAAATAGATATTTACAACCCCTTAGTATTACTATTTATGGGGATGAATTTCGAGAAAACTGTGATACAGTTAGTTTTTGTGTCTAACTATAAGCTTATAAACAAATTTTCATCCTTTTTACTTCAAAACTGACGAAGTTGCCATACTAACTTCCACAACCTTATTCAACCCTTTAGGGGTTGATTTTCCCAAAGAACACATAACCTTTAAATTTTGCTTCTAATTTTGAACCAATATATAAATTTTCATGTTGTTAACTTCAAAAATGACGAAGTTGCGTACTAAGTTCCATCCAAGAAATTAACCCTTTAAGGGATGATTTTCCAAAAAAATGTGTTGAAGTAAACTTTTGTTTAATAAACATACATAAAAAAATTCATACTTATAACTCTAAAACTGACGAAGCTGATTTATATGTAAAAGACTTCCAACCCCTATTTTTCGGGGATGAATTTGGAGAAAGCCGTGATACAGTTATTTTTTGTGCCCAACTATAAACTTATATACAAATTTTCACCCTTCTTACTTTAAAACTGACGAAGTTGCCATACTACTTGCACAACCTTATTCAACCCTTTAGGGGTTGATTTTCCAAAAAAACACATAACCCTTAAATTTTGTTTCTAATTTTGAACTAATATATAAATTTTCATGTTTTTAACTTCAAAAATGACAAAGTTGCGTACTAAGTTAAATTGAAGAAATTAACCCCTTAAGGGATGATTTTCCAAAAAAACGTGTTGAAGTTAACTTTTGTTTATTACTATAAACATACATTAAAAAAATCATACTTATAACTCTAAAACTGACGAAGCTGATTTATATGTAAAAGACTTCCAACCCCTATTTTTAGGGGATGAATTTCGAGAAAACAGTGATACAGTTATTTTTTGTGTCTAACTATAAGCTTATATATAAATTTTCACCCTTCTAACTTCAAAACTGACGAAGTTCCCATACAAACTTGAACAACCTTATTCGACCCTTTAGGGGTTGATTTTCCAAAAAAACACATGACCCTTAAATTTTGTTTCTAATTTTGAACTAATATATAAATTTTCATGTTTTTAACTTCAAAAATGACGAAGTTGCGTATTAAGTTAAATTGAAGAAATTAACCCTTTAAGGGATGATTTTCCAAAAAAATGTGTTAAAGTTAACTTTTGTTTATTACTATAAACTAACATAAAAAATTTCATATTTATAACTCTAAAACTGACGAAGTTGGTTTGTATGAAAGTGACTTCTAACCCTTATTTGTACCCCTTAGGGGATGAATTTCCAAAAATCCGTTCTTAGTGGACGTCTCCTTAGCAGGAACTATCTACCTACCAAATTTCATCTAAATCGGTTCGGCAGTTTCTGAGATTTTTTGTTTAATCAGCGGTGTGTCGCTTTTCAATTTTATATATATAGATTATCATTAGGTGATACGGCTTTATTACGGCTCGCATTCGTGTTCCTTTATAATCCAAAAAAAAAAACCTCAAAAACAGTCTATATTGGAACGAGGAGGAAAAATTCTGATCGCGTGATCAATCCGGCCGGATCCGGCCGGATCCGGCCGGATCCGACCGGATTGGTAAAAATCCGGTAAAATCCGGCCGGACTGAAAATGACACCGGATTGCAATCCCTAGTGGTAATCATGATCCATCGCTATATAATCTGAATTTTACCAAGAAAAAAAATAACTGACTTCAAAATAACTCAAAACTCTAATACTCTACTACTCCTAACTACTAACTACTCGCCAGATCTAAGTCAAATTTAAGTGGGACCACATGACAAGCACCAGCTTTCAATTAAAAAAGCGGTCAAGCGCGAGTCGGACTCGGATGAAGGGTTCCGTAGCAGCAAGTAACATAATATAAAAGTTCTTGTAGTTCGTTGTAACTTTGATCGATGTTTTTTGCGGTTTACGATTTATGACGTATTAAAAAAAAACTACTTACTAGATCTCGTTCAAATCAATTTTCGGTGGAAGTTTGCACCGAAATGTACATCATATATTTTTTTTAGTTTTATCATTCTCTTATCTTAGAAGTTACGGGGGGGACACACATTTTACCACTTTGGAAGTGTCTCTCGCTCAAACTATTCAGTTTAGAAAAAAATGATATTAGAAACCTCAATATTATTTTTGAAGACCTATCCATAGACACGTATATACATACGTGTCAAACCCATACGGGTTTGATGAAAAAAATTTTTTTGAGTTTCAGTTCTAAGTATGGGGAACCCCCAAAATTTATTGTATTTTTTCGATTTTTGTGTTAAAATCTTAATGCGGTTCACAGAATACATCTACTTACCAAGTTTCAACAGTGTACTTCTTATAGTTTCGGAAAAAAGTGGCTGTGACATACGGACGGACAGACAGACAGACAGACAGACATGACGAATCCATAAGGGTTCCGTTTTTTTGCCATTTGGCTACGGAACCCTAAAAAAGAATCATCAAAATCGGTTCACCCAGTCGAAAATTCTGAGGTAACAAACATAAAAAAAGTCAAATTGAATACCTCCTCCTTTGAAGTTTGTTAAAAATACACAAATAAAGAGTAACTTACATTTACAGTATAAACCAACAGTTATGCAGACTTCACATAAGTATTGGGTATGTACCTATGTAGGTTTCCTTATGATATTTTCCTTCAAGCGAGTGATAAATTTCTCACACATACTATCTGTAGGTCAGATCTCCCGTGCGAGTTATTAATCTTGAAATTGAGGCTACCACTTATTTTACTAACCAAGCTGTAGTTTATGGTAGGTATTAAAATTAGGCCTGTTCTCGTATGTAGGATTTTATTACGATCCTTGCATGTATGCACAAATACGCAATGTGGCATAATATTAGTCAGGTATGTTTTCGAATAGGTACTTACCTATTCGAAAATTTGAATTTATACTTATAAATTCAGGTATATATTTCTAAATGAAAATAATTAGAATGTCTTAGGACTCAGTTATATTTTGGCTTGAATCTTGATCCACATTAAGGACCTAAATACAATTCAGCTCTACAATCTACATACATGTTTTGTTGTTTATTTGTGACGAAAGAATCGAACTTTATATTTAACCGCATAAATAAAGTAAAATGATTAGTCTGGTGGCTAGTAGTTTGAACCGAAGAAAATATTAAGGTGTAATTCATCATTATGACTAATCTGTGCTAGGTCTTTATACTTCGATTCGAATCCTTTGATAACGACGCACGTGCTCGTACCTAGTATGTAGTATTAGCATGTATGTAGTATGAGTTAGGTTGAATGAGGAAGTTCATATTACCGATAAGTGGCGGTATGTTACACACTGCAGTCTGCACACTCATTGAATCTGGGAAATGCAATGATACGCGAGGAAAGTGGTTACACTGCCCGGAAAACAGTTGCTATGCAAATGAGGAGTCTCAACACTATGCAACGTAATGTCTTGCGTCAGCAGTTCGTCAAAGGAGCCGCTATTTGATAGTCTTAAATATTTATGTAGCTTACAGTTTACACTAGCGCGCTGCCCGTGGCTTTGAGCGCGTTTACCGGGATAATAAGTACCCTATATCCACGAACGTAAAAAAAAGACGGACGCAATCCCAAGAACAAATTCAGTGAAGCACCCATAGGAATACCAACTCTGTATTCGTACAAGTACACACATCCACACATTGACACCATACGGCTACGACATTGACACCATCGCGAATCAAAAATTACAAAATTACGCACACATGGTAAGCGAGCTGTCAGCTTCACTCTCGATTAGACAAGGTTACGTCCGTTCTTTTTTTATGTTCGTGTCTATATCCTATTCTAGATCATGACGTATATGTGCGCTAAATTACATGAAAAATATAAAAAAAACAACCATACGTCCACACAAAATTTGACATTCATAATTTAGAATATCACACTTATGTACAATCGCTACAATGTAACATACACATTGACAACCCGTATACTAGTTGGTAGTGACTATGCCTGCAAAGCGAAGGGCGACAGGTTCGATTCAAATAATTATAAAATTTTGTGAAACGTTAAATCGAACTCTAGTCACCAGTCAGGAAATTTATCCGGATATTAAAAAAAAAATCTAAAACTTTATAAAAAGAGAATTTACAAAACATTAAGTAGGATACAGTTTTAAATTCAGTATCTGAATTGAATAAATCGATTAGATTTTGAAATAATACCATGATTAGTTTTGGTCGTAGTTGTAAGTATTTTTTAAATATGTATAAACGTCGTACAAATAAAAACGTCGGTAATGGTTTCGGAGCACCGTTCTAGGGTCCTGAGTTCGATTTCCAGCGAGGTAAAATTTTAATGCTGAGTTTAAATTTCTGCTCTAAGCTTGGGTGTGTGTTTCTTATCTTTGTATGTTGTCCTTGGTACCCAAGTCAGACAATCCTATTGTAGGGCTATGAGTTGTATGTAGCGTTTATGCAAACTTCTGAGAATAAGTACGGATATGTCCGGCTATTTCAGGACGGCTCACAGCCCTATCCGACATTGGATATTATTCTACATTATCTGACATAGATGTCATCCGATCGTAGGACAAATAAGATTTAATTCAACCAAGGATATACATTTAAAAATATATTAGTCCTTAATGTGGTAGAACAGGTTGAAGTGCATAATACTCGTATTAAAACAGGCAGTGGCGTGACACATGTTACTGTACTTTACTCTATTTTGCCGGACAAATAACGTAAAACTGTTCTTCCGCTAGCCACACTCTGAGGCCACTCTACTAAATTCAGTCAAAAAAATATATTTAATAAACACTTGGTAATAATTTATTCGATTATTCTGCTTAACTACAACATGATATCATTAATCCATCATGAGGAGGTCATGTATATTACATTATCTAAATACTGCTGTATTTATATAGGTTTTTTTATGGAAATAACCGGCAAACGAGCTGACAATCCACCTGATAGTAAATGGCTATCGTCGCCCATGAACATCAGCAACAGCAAAGGCATCACTGATGCGTTGCCGGCCGAGAAAGAGAGAAGAAAAAGAAAGAAAGAAGTATACAATAATAAATTAATAACATCACCATCACTTTCCGTTTTCATAATGTAACTTAACAAAGGAATTCTTTATAAATGTTTTTAAACTTAAGCCATCGTATCCATCGTGGATGGTGTAGTTTTTAGTATCATTAAATTACTTTAGTTAGTGGCTTTAACTCAGATGCTTCGTCTTCTTGCGACATGTCATGTTAAGTTGAAATAAAGTAAATCAAAAATAAAGAAAACTTATACTTATTGTTAATGTAAAATTACTTGTTTATTTAGTTACACGAATGACACAAGATTAACACAACAATACGATACATAATTACATATGGCTATCATATGTGTAGGTAAATATCAAAATATCTTAACCTTTGTTATCGTTTGATAAAAAATAATTTATAAACAACTGAGTCCGAAAACCGAATTATCGACGTCAAACCCAACGTAATATTACTATTGTGTTTGTATTGTTTAATTCAATCAATCTAGTCTGTAATATAAACTTACTTAGTATATAACATTAAGTCCGTCTTTGTATCACTTATTTTTAAGGGTCAATAAAGAATAAATAAATATATACATGAAGCAACCAACAGTACAATAAAATTAGTGTCACAAGTCACTAGCTCCCACAGTAAGATTCTCTGTGTTGTGGGAGCACCGCCCTATAAGAAAATAATAATAATATAAATTAAACAATAAAACCAAATTAATTTAAATATTCACTTATAATACCACAAGAGCTTCAAAATTATCGGGTATTTCCCGATAGGTTCGTTGCAAACAAATGAAGGAGTCAAGTTTTTCAGGTTAAAAAATCACGAGCGCAAAGCGTTCGTGATTTTTCCTGAAAAACTTGACGATTTTATTTGTTTGCAGGGAACCTTGAGGGAAATGCCAGATAATTTTGAAGCTCGTGTGGTATTTGGGGGATTATTTTTCCGTCCCAAATGTCGGCCAATAGAATTGCACCATGAGACGTATTGCCTTCTCCGTATTAATGGGAACATTTCCTTTGACTTTTTTATCGATGGTGGACAGAGAACAAACTTCAAATCGACTCATTTTCATGCAATATCTCCAATTTTCACAATTGAATTCAACCTGTCAGTTTGACGTGTGGTTAATTTGACTGGATCATGATTTGTTTTTTATATATAGCAACGACCAGAGAAAATTTTCAAAAAATTATCAGTATAATACCATGTAGGTTGTACCACGTGACGTCGAATGGTGCAATTCTATTGGTCCATATTTGGGTCGGAAAAATAATCACCATAACTCCATACAAAAGGCGACACAAAGTGAAATCAGAAGAAGAATAAATCCGTGCCTACGTGAAAATGGTTCACATTTTAAGCATTTCATAGGTTTAATACGAGTAAATTTTTTAGATAAAATTATTTATTTATTTATTTATCATTTTTTTAGATAGTAAGTAGGAATTTTGCAAAAAATTTCAACTGACGCATATTTTTCTTAGTATTCCTTTAATTTAAGATACTATATTTCCTGAAACAAATTTATCCTTATAATGACTCTTTCGGTTGGTATAATAAAATACAGGATGTTTTATTTTTCACATTTTTTCACTTCGATTCCCGGCTCAAGCAGATGATTTTTCAAAAATCCTTGAATGCAGTTTTATTTATTTTTTTAAATAAAGGAATGTTTCCTTTCAGTAAAATTTACCATCATCAATATTCAGGGTACTTTTCGTCCAACTACCGTCTTTAATTTCCAATGCTGCCCTCGATAATTAAAAAGACGTATCTAACAAAAAGTAAAAACGGAGAAATAAATGTTTTAACGAATGAAACGGGAAATCGTTTGCTGTCTTCGAGTGAATTAAAATATTTACAAACTGGAAGTTGGAAATAATGCCACTAATAATAGGCTTTAACTTGGTTTAGTAATAATATGAATTTATTAAATTATTATAATAAAAATAATGAAAAAACCGATTCATCTTAGCATAAAAAATGAAGAAAAATATTACATACTTAATTGAATAGACGTAAATGGCTAGATGCGTCCTTTAAATTTCAAACGCTTTTGGCTGTACTTTTCTTCTAAGTATTTAGTTTATCTATCTAGTATATGATTTTAACAGAAATGGGCGCATATAGGTATATCCGCCTTTTTTCTTAAGAATTAGAAAGTATGTAGATAACCCTTGGCTTAGACAAAATGTTTTTAAAATTATTTAATAATCCTTTTATCTAAGGTAGTATATCTGAAATAGTACAGTAGGTTCGTGTTTATCTTATAAGCCATAGCCATTAGGATATGGCTTTAATAAATTATTATTATTTGTAAATAAAACACTATTTGTTGCATAAGGCAAATGCGCCTATGCTAAAATAATTTTACGAAGAATATAGGGAGGGCGCAAGTGGTCAGATGTGGCCTTTATTTCTTAATGTGAAACCTGATTTTTAAAAGCGCGTTAGACGCAAATGCTCATTTGCGTCTTATTCACTTCCACTTAGAAATAGAGACAAAAATGCGCCTTTTATATTACTGAACTAAAAAAAACTATAAAATATAAGGACATTATCTACTTAAATGCGACTTTTTAATTAAGTTTCACATAAATTCGTCTTTTCATCTTCAATCGGGTGTAAAAAAATGAACAGAAGCGCCCTATTTTGTTGTAGTAAAACCGCACTGGAGGAAGTTAGAAAAATATTAAAAATACATGCAGATGCGCCTTTTTTTCTGATTCCGGCAATGTATATAACTCAAATCTGGAAAAAATGTTAGATACGTCTTTTTAACTATCGGGGGCAGAATGGTACTATAATTTAACCTCTCACGAATTCTCACTCTAAACGCATACACCTCTATTCCGTCGAGGGTAAAACTATTGAAAACAATTATTTAATTCATTGCACTAATTACTTCACAACTCCAGTAATTATTCCAATTCACTTGTTGATGGCAGTGACTTATGCGACTTTGACGGACTACTCCCACTAGAATAAAAAATAAAGTCATGCATGTTATTCATTAAAATTAAAGTAATGTTTAAATTGAACTACTATTCACTCTTCTGTGATGTCTTTGAAAGTGCATCGTAAGAGAATTTTATTTAACGGCTAATCGAAGTTGAAAGTACGGATTATTGATGCTTGAGAGTGGCGATTTTTAACTGATTTGTGAAACTCGTACTTACTTCAGAAACTCAGTCGCGATGAAACCCTCATTAATGGCGCAACTAATTCCCATGTCCTTTTAACGATAAGTTGCTTGGAAAATTTTGTTCACACAGAATTGGGAAGTTTAGTTGTAAGACATGACGTAATATATAGCAGCCTCCTATTTATTATCCGCCCACCTAGCTCAATTAATAGTGACCCTGCCCATGAACTGAGGAGGCCCGTGTGCGATTTCCGATGAGCAAATATTTGATAATAATAATTAAGCCTTTTATTTTCCTTATCCTTATTGTTAGAACTTATTGATTAATTGTTAGTATTGTTAGTTTATAGAATTTGGAATATGGACCCTTCTTGAGCAAACATTTGTAAAAGATAAATGTTTGTTGACTGGTTCACTAGATGATGATGTCTCTCATGTTTGATCCATGCCTCAGGGAATCCAGTGCGGGAGTGAGTATATGTGAGTGTTTATTATTACTCTATATCACAGTCTCTGTTAGTAATTTAAGGTGCTTGGAGTGTATGAAGTCACTACTACATATCCAGTACGAAATACCTCTACCATTTTTATCTTATCTAAGCTTTATGACTAAGACTAAATTTAAAATTATATCTCATTACGACAGCACCTCAAATATTTCAGATAAATGTTATGAAAATTCTTATGTTATGTCTAATTTTTAGGGTTCCGTAGCCGAATGGCAAAAAACGGAACCCTTATGGATTCGTCATGTCTGTCTGTCTGTCTGTCCGTCCGTATGTCACAGCCACTTTTTTCCGAAACTATAAGAGCTATACCATGAAAACTTGGTAAGTAGATGTATTCTGTGAACCGCATTAAGATTTTCACACAAAAATAGAAAGAAAACAATAAATTTTGGGGGTTCCCCATACTTAGAACTGAAATTCAAAAATGTTTTTTTCATCAAACCCATACATGTGGGGTATCTATGGATAGGTCTTCAAAAATGATATTGAGGTTTCTAATATCATTTTTTTCTAAACTGAATAGTTTGCGCGAGAGACACTTCCAAAGTGGTAAAATGTGTGTCCCCCCCCCCTGTATCTTCTAAAATAAGGGAATGATAAAACTAAAAAAAATATATGATGTACATTACCAAGCAAACTTCCAACGAAAATTGGTTTGAATGAGATCTAGTAAGTAGTTTTTTTTAATACGTCATAAATCGTAAACCGCAAAAAACATTGATCAAAGTTACAACGAACTACAAGAACTTTTATATTATGTTACTTGCTGCTACGGAACCCTTCATGGGCGAGTCCGACTCGCACTTTTTTATTTTATTACACCAACATTGTACATTTTAAGTAAGTACTAATGAATGTTATTTTTACTTTGTTTTTGTTTTTCATAAGGTTTACCTACTAAGAACCGCGGTAGCACTGTTAAGTAAGTGTTCTGTTTTTAAGTGAGTGTGCATTAATTGTCCATGAACTTTTACAACTTTATTATGATTGCATGTATTGCAGCAACTTTTGGTGAACTTAAAATAATTTGAAATCTGCCTAACTTTAAGGTAAAGTAAGTATTGAGTTTAGTCTAGGTTATTAAAATAAATCACGTTTTACAGTATGCAACTGAACAGGCCACCGTTACTCGTATCTTAGCGATTAATCGTTAGGGCAGCAGGTACTAGAGAAAGCGGAGAAACTAGGGTTGTAACCATTTTTCAAAGAAAAATAATACTTTTTTTTCGAAAATTTGCAAAAATTTATGTTCTTTTACAAAAGTCAGGAAAAATACAGAAGGTACTGTACATCTTTTTAATCATTATTTATTTTACAATGTTTGCCTTAAATAGCACAAAATAAACAAACGAGAGTTCAGTTAATAGCAACAAGACGACGTTTATTATCAAATTAACCATTTCAGAAACACGAATTAGAAAATAGTATATACCTAGTATTTTATATGATACATGGTGCAGTACAATTTTCTATTATATAGAAGGTACGATTATAATATTGAACAAGTGGCAACCCTAAGTGAAATGTATGAGCACCACCGGTTTGCAGGGAAAATTCTCCCACGAGATTTACAAGTCACGAATCGCCTGTCGATTACTTATATTGAGCGTCAAGTCAGAATTAACTCAGTTTAAGTACTCTCTAAACAAAATATAAATAAAACATTATACCTACTTAAATAAAATATGAGTGCTAAGTACCTGTTGACATTTACTAATAATATTTTTAAAAATCAGATTGACAGACTTCTCCAAATCTAAATTTTTTTGAACATCCTACATCGAAATACCAAGCCAAAACTCAATATTAGTTCAGAAGATGCAGTCAGATCGAGTGTAATAGTCATATAGACAATCCTTTAAATGCATTATTTACAACTAAATTGACATTATATAAGCATAAAAATTAAGTAAATTCATACCCAATATTGTACCTAGAGTATGAATAATAATTTATTTACAATATCTTTGTGTTTTTACAAGGTCCAATGTTACATAGACAAAAATAATATTATTGTATGATAATTGATAAGATAAGATGTGCCATATTTAGTTGTAGACATAAAGCAATGCAACCACATGCAACTATTTTGAAACCGGAGTGTAACCTTCGGAGCTTCATAAATTCTTCGTAATTGTGCATTTAATATCAAGCCGAAATGCCAGATTTGTAACCTCGCAAGCAAAATTTTAATTAAAAATCATATTTTTATTACCTGAACATAAAAATGGACGAAACTAATGCTAATTATAGTCCAACGACTATCTAATCTATTTTATTCTAGACTATAAAAAAAGGCGAATTCGAATTTCGAATTCGATAACATTGTTTTTTCTGTGAAGACAAATCAATATCACGCATCACCAAGCTTATAGCTGCCCACGAACATCCATTACACCAAAAAGATCACCAACGCACTATGGTATTGGACAAAAGGAAAAAGGGGATTGTCTTATTACTGGCTTCTCTGATTATCACGGAACCTTGCAGTAAAATAGAGGGACCGGATTCCTGTGTCACACACACCCATTATTAAGCAGAAATAGGTGAGACTGACTTGTGTGGCTTGGACTCAAGGCACTCGTTATATTTGGCATGCATGACAAGAAACAATATACGACGCTCCTTACATCGTTCAAGAGCTACTTGCCCTAAGTCGTATACAGTATGTGTTTAGAAAATCCATGTTGTAAACGATGCTGTAGGCTAGTAGATATCTCAATTGACAATGACCCTGCTTGCAGAATGATCAGTCCTAGATTAAATTCCGGGATTGAGTAAATATTTTTGATGTGGCTAATATTTGCATTCAGACCTTAGACTTATGATTCTTATTAATGCATTTTTATTTCCAGGCCACCAGTGACGCAAGAAATCATAGTCTACCTACCTCTGTCAAATACCAAATCTATACAAATAAATAAAATTGGAGTCTCTGTTTGTAATATTAACCGCTTTTTAGGGTTCCGTAGCCGAATGGCAAAAAAGGGACCCTTATGGATTCGTCATGTCTGTCTGTCTGTCTGTCTGTCTGTCTGTCTGTCTGTCTGTCTGTCCGTCTGTCCGTCCGTATGTCACAGCCACTTTTTTCCGAAAGTATAAGAGCTATACCATTGAAACTTGGTAAGTAGATGTATTCTGTGAAACGCATTAAGATTTTTACACAAAAATAGAAAAAAAAAACAATAAATTTTGGGGGTTCCCCATACTTAGAACTGAAACGCAAAAATGTTTTTTTCATCAAACCCTACGTGTGGTATCGATGGATAGGTCTTCAAAAATGACATTGAGGTTTCTTATATCATTTTTTTCTAAACTGAATAGTTTGCGCGAGAGACACTTCCAAAGTGGTAAAAATTGTGTCCCCCCTGTAACTTCTAAAATAAGGGAATGATAAAACTAAAAAAAAATATATAATGTACATTACCAAGCAAACTTCCAACGAAAATTGGTTTGAATGAGATCTAGCAAGTAGTTTTTTTTTTTAATACGTCATAAATAGTAAACCCCAAAAAACATTGATCAATTTTACTATAATACGAGTACTCACGATATTTATTTTGTATTCCAAAAAACATTGATCAAAGTTACAACGAACTACAGGAACTTTTATATTATGTTACTTGCTGCTACGGAACCCTTCATGGGCGAGTCCAACTCGCACTTGGCCGCTTTTTTACTAAGTGCATTTGGATGTATACCTACTCGGTACATATACAAAAACAACATTTTTTTAAATTTTCGTCTGTCTGTTTGTTCCGGCTAATGTCTGAAATGGCTGGACCGATTTTGTCGGGACTTTCATTGGCAGATAGCTGATGTAACAAGGAGTATTAATAACGTATTATACGTCGTATAATACGTCAACGTACATACAACAGAAATTTAAATCTAGTGGGTACCTACTTTACTGTTGTAAAATTTACAGCGTAATTCATTTCGTCGTTGCGTTTTTTAATTTAATTTTTCTTAACTCGCACAACGAGTGAACGAGTTAACGGGAGAATAGACAACTTTACGATCGGTAATTTGTCTACGATGATCAGTTGAATGCCTGTTAATTGATATCGTCAGATATGTGCAGTAACTTTATTGGCACTTTCATATTTTATGGTATTCATCATCTATATCTAGCTGTCTGACGACTATCTATCTCAAGATTATTTTAGCATTTGAATCAATTTAAGAATAAAGCTCGCCTATACAAGCTTTTGAGTAAGTTGCAATGTTTGTTTGGGCACAGAAGACATAATAGTATTTATAATATTAGTTTGGGTCAAATCTTGCAGACTCAATTTTCACTACATCTTTATTTTATCTTATGTAGTTAAAAATTTTCTAAGATGTACCTACTGCTTTAGTTCCGATGACAAGGCTTGTAATTAGCATGACCTGATACTATGCTTTGATTTGGCTCCAAACGACATCCTCGAGAGATAACATCGCATACAGAAATTTTATTTAGGCATTTACTTAATAATTATGATAGCTCGTTCTAAAGTCACCATGATCTGGCTTTCCTCGATCCATTTAAGTCAATACCTAAAACTTAAAATCGTACTGAATAAAAAATATTGAGGCGCTCTTCATCATTACTTCGGCTAGTTAGGTAATTAAACTTTGGCAATCGCCTAACCTAAATTTCATGATTATAATCTACATATTCGAAGGTGTGAACTTAATAAAATAATTATGTTAATATAAGTAAAATATTATAATCTTTATAAAGGAATCTTAATTAAAACTATTAACGCTTCTTTGCGTCTACATTCATTTCCGCTGAGGAAGGCAAGTGCACTATTTAGTATAATAGTAGATAATAATTGTGATTGATAGATAGACAATTATTGCCAATCTTTAAACTTTAAAACAACAATCCTTCCATATTTATTAATTTTTGTATTTATCTTTTGGTTGGTTCCATTTATCCTTGATTTTAAGTCAAAAATATATAAATATCGTATGTAATCCGCTTTCCAGATGCGCAAAATTTTATTATTTTACAAAAAAAAGGATAATAGAGAAAATGCAAATTGAAACTAATTCAGTATGTTAATCGAAGACGCCTGTAAATTGAGTAAAAACATTGATTACGTCATCATTCCACCGAAATAAATAGGAGTCTGAGTTATTTTAATGGTTGTTGTAAACTATTGTGTTCTCTGCAACATCTTTCATATATTTTTTTTTTATTAAAAATCGGCAATAAAAAATTATGTTTTTTTTTTAATGGAAATAGCCGGCAAACGAGCCGACGATCCACCTGATGGTAAGTGGCTATCGTCGCCCTTGGACATCAGCAACACCAAAGGCATCACCGATGCGTTGCCGGCCAAGAAAGAGAGAAGAAAAAGAGAGAAAGAACTGGCTCTCAAGCCAATTTAATTTAATATGGTTCTGCTCTCGTGTAGGTATTGTTATCGTTAGGTAACTGACGATAGTGATGATACCTACTTCATAAGTTAAAATTAAAAATAGCTAATAAAATTGTAAGAACATTCGAATCTTTTAAACAAAGAAAAATTAGATCAAAATCGATTCATCCGTTTACGACCTACGATGCCAAACACATATCCATTGATTGATACACAGATATCACAATTACACAGATATACAGAACAAACATGTCAAAGTTATAACACCCCTCTTTTTGCGTCGGGGGTTGAAAAACTTGAAAATGTCTACTGCCTTCATACTGGGAATAGACATTTTCTCGAACGTGGTATCCCGAGAAAGAAAATTAGCTTTCAAATAAGGAAAATTAGTGACCATTGCCGTTATACATCAGTAACAGTATCAACACCAATACAGGCCGAAAGGAAAGAGGGGTGCTCCATAGTGAAAAAGTGTATACATTTTTATTTATTATCTGTCTATATGTAAGACTAAAAAGACACTTTTGTTTTACATCAGTTACTTTCTTTATAGCTTAGTACATTAAAACCTTTGTAATTAGTAGATAACCTTTATTGGCCTTATTGTTGTAAGCAAATAATTAAATACCTACGTAGTTACTAAATGTATGGCTGTTGCTATCTCTAATAAATAAATTTTAAAAAATCCACGGAAGTTGTTATAAGGATGGTGATAGCTAGCCAGACGAGCAAAATACCCTACCACTACACAAGTGTTATGTGGTAATATATTGACATCGCGTTGTAGATTTATATCTAAATAAATAAATAAATAAATAAATCTTCGTTTAAATGCACGCTTGCATGCAAATTGCTCTTAGCAAACGAGAAATTAATGCTTAAACCACTTAGAAGTATATAAATATTAAATTTACATTAATTTGACGACCTAGTTAATCAACCTTAAACCACAAATGCATAATTGTTTAATGTGTGTTAAATCAACTTATTACTTAGTATATATTAGTCTATTCATGCTATACGTTTGGTGGCCACGCTGCTCACCTTGAATAACTGACAAGTCGCGGACTAGCTGACGTCATCGGAAGGTTGTAACCAAATATTAGATAACATAAAGAAACAAACAGAAAATCTTGTAACACACAATAACAATATTATTATAAACATTGTTATTAGGTACCTGTTTACAAAGCCAATGGTTGTTTTATTTTATTTGAACGGGTTTTTTCGTGCGGAACATTCCTACTTATTCTTTGTTTTAAAGAGGTTATCAAAGCGCAAATTTTTTTATTTCATCTAAATGAGTCAAAATCTTTTCAAATTATGGGTAGCTGATTTAAATTATTTTAGAGGTAATAAATGCTTCATATTAGTACTTAGGAACAATCTAGTAAGCAAGTAATTAAGGTAAGTCCAAATAAATCTAGTAAGCATAGGTTTGCCAGATGGCAAGACTGAAATATCTGAAGAAAACGTCAAAAAGTTGGCATTTGTCGGGACAACATTTTTTTTTGGAAATAGCCGGCAAGCGAGTTGACGACGACAAAAAACAGCTAGAGCGCGTGCAGCAAACGCGTTCTATTGAATCGAGTGAATTGTCGGAACATTTTGTATTTTGTCGGGACTCTGGACATAAATCTAACTAAAAAATAGAAAATAAATTTGAAATGAAACGTGTAATTTTCTTAATTCTTTATTTTCTATTTTTTACTTGGATTTTCTATAAAAGCGTGTTTTTTAGTTTTTTTTTTATTGTAACTTCTTACGTCTTGTTGTTGGCCGCCATAGTTACGCACTGTAAATTTCAAGCGTATTAGCCTAAGAACTCACGGAGCGATTTTCTCCCGCGCCCGCCGCGGTAGCGGGCCCGCAGCTCCTGTAGAATGCAGATTTGTATGTAAAAACGAGCGGCATATTTCACGACGCGGTTTACGCCCGCGGCGGGCGCGGTTTACTCGCGGCGCCCGCTGCACCGGCGGGCAACTTCTAGAACCGCGCGGGTCGCGGTCAGCCGCAGCCTCGGCGGGTTGCTCCCGCACGCTCTGCGGTCGGTTGGAAAGCGACCGCGGTGGGCGCCGGGGGCGAGGGGGGGTACAGATCGTAAAACCGCCCGTCTTGCGATATTCGCCCGCCAGGTTTGCGGGCGATAATCGCAACCGCGGCGGCTGCGCTACCGCACAAAACTTCGGTCTCGTGAGTTTTGAAACTTTTTAAAATTTCCGCTACCGCGGCGGGCGCGGGAGAAAATCGCTCCGTGAGTTCTTAGTTACGGTTCAAGAGATACAACCCTGTGACCGATGGACGGATACGACAACAGAAGGACGGGGGAGCTTTAGGAATAGGGTCTCCGTATTACGGAATCCTAAAACTGGAAACGTAAGAAATGGTGACTAGTGTTACAGCGTACCGCAGAATATATCAATAACATCACGGAAGCATTACTGGGATAGGAAGCAGCCGTAAATCCAAATAATAAACATTACTATAGTTGTTTTATAGCTTGTTCCATTACAGAACATTAACTCAGTCATTAATTTGTCCCCACAACATGCTATTGTAACTATTTGCCGTAACTTACCGTAAATTTACCTTACCGTAAGTAAATTACGACACTTTATTTTTAATGACATTTAGTATTAGATATGTATATCTTATATGTATATATGCTTATTGATCGATATTAATTCTAACTGATATATACGTACATTGATCGTTGTTTACTAATTCAGTAAATAAATTATCCTCTGATATTTTCTCACAATGCTCTAATTTCTAAAGGAAGCCTACGAGCCTTCTTCGGTCATCCAAATACAAATCGCTATTAAATTATATATACCTATTAGTAATGTATTATAAATTTTTTCAACAAACATAATAACCGAAATAGTCAGCCATTTTAGGAGTCTGCCTGTTTGGATTTGGCAGCAATTAACAACAAATTAACTGTTAAATTCTTTAATTATGTTATATTACAAATCTTTTATGTTTTAAATGAATAGATTTAGTTGGCCATCGCATGAAAACACAATGTATCTCACAAGTAATACATACTATATTAAATTAGATTGTTTAGTGCGATTGCCAAGTCAATCTATTTATTTAAAACATAAAAGATTTTTAATATTGATATGGTCATAACTTTTTACGGTAGAAGAACTGAGTTGCGAGAATTGTTTTTTTTTACAAGTTATGCTTTTGATGGCTACTTATAACCAGAATCTCAGAAACTGCACAAAAAACGGACACCATTAATTTTCCATGTAACATTAACGCCTATCAAATTTATTCATCAGAATTAAAAACTAAATTTAATGATCATAGCGTCATAAATCATAATACAAATTAACTTAAAATTGGCATTGCAGCCCGGGCCCAAAAAAGACATTCGTATGTCGTACCCCTCCAACTTACCGATTATGGAGCGTATATTGAATACGCGCCTCATGGCATACTCGTACCTAGAACGGAAAAATCTCCTTAGTGATCGACAGTACGGGTTTCGCCGAAATCGATCGACTGGAGGTCTTTTAGCGACGTATGGGGCGAGGCCCCCGAGAAAAACGGGGAGGCACTTGTCGTTTCCCTCGATGTCTCGAAGGCCTTAGGGTCTGGCACGCAAGCCTTTTAAACAAGCTTTCAGGTTATGGCATGTCCCCTGGCCTTATCGGGTGGTTTAAGGAGTTTCTGACAGAATGATTTTTCCGTGTTGTCGTCGATGGTAGTTCATCGCAATCGACGGCTACGAACGCTGAAGTTCCTCAGGGGTCCGGTCTCTCCGCCACTCTATTCCTGCTGCAAATTAATGATCTGCGTATGCCCGGTATTTATTGGTACGCAGATGACAGCACAGTAGTGGAGAGATACCTGCCTAGTGCTCGAGCCAGTAAGTAAGAAATACAGTCCGAAAGAGAGGCTATGTTGGATCGTGTGAATCTCTCAGTCAGGGCAGTCTCCAATTGGGGCGGTGCAAGTCTTGTGAGATTCAACGCCACTAAAACGCGGACGTGTCTGTTCACCGCAAAACGGAGCCCGTTTGCCTTGGCTCCCACTTTCCGGAATGTATCCCTGGAATGCACCGACCGCCTACAATTATTGGGAGTCGAAGTTTCCTCGAACCTCAACTATGGGCGGTTCATCGAATCCAAAGCTAAAGTGGCTGCAAGAAAACTCGGGGTCCTTGCAAGGGTGCGGCAGTACTTCACACCGAGCCAGATTTTAAACACTGTATAAAGCTCAGTTTCGCCCACGTGTGGAGTACTGCTGTCACATTTGGGCTGGTGCCGCCAAATGTCACCTTTAAGTCTTGGATTCGATGGAGAGTATGAGAGTAGGTACAAACTTATATGTCACATAAATATCTGCCCAACTGGGAATCGAACTCGAGATCTTCATTTGGCAAGCAAGGTACTACTAAGTACTGCTACTGGGTTGTTTTAACATTACAAAACATAAGAAAACGATTACGTCGGTGCATCGGTGTTCCCTCCAATCATTTCCTTCTAGGCCGGCAACGCATTGGTGACGCCCCCGGTGTTACTAATGTCCATGGGCGACACTGATCACTTACCATCAGGTGACCCACACGGGTCACGAGCAGACACTCGTTTGCCTGCTCAAGGCATAAAAAAAACATGGATATGGCTATTTGAGAACTGGATATGTGAGTATACCTTTCAAAAACGAATATTTTAAATTATGAGTAGGTAATAAGTATAAAGGAGGTTATAATTGAATTTTACATAGCCTTTAACTATCGGAAAATAAAGACGGTCCCGACGATACCCCTATTGTCGAATTATGATGAGGCGTTAAGAAGTTTTACGGGAACAGATTAATATACATAGTATATATACATACGAGCGGAATACATAAGCCTCCTGTGGGCTATGCCGTTACCGTAGCCGAGTAATAAAAAGGTATTTCTTGACCCGTAACGCATCGGTGATGTCCTCAGTGCACACTTGCACAGAATCTATATGCCTGTGGTACTAATATCTAAAGGCCGCGACGGTCACTTATCAGATGGTTCCTCACTCGTTTACATTGCGATAAGTACAGCTTTTCCTTTGTATAAACTCCTTACAGATAATCAACATTCTCAGAAATAAATCACAATGCACAATTGACACGTAAGTCAGATTACTATGTAAATATATGATTTGAATTTGAATACTAAGTAAGCTATTATAAGTTACTTATTTCTTGCATTTGCACAATAGAGTTAAAGCACTCATTTATAGCACATCTTTGCATATGTAGCTCTCGTATACTTATGAATCACTTCATCGTAACCCATAACTGCACTCGGGTCTCTAAGGCCTGGTACATGTACTGAGTGCGCGTTTCTCCTCTTAAGGAGACCTAGAGAATACTCCACCACGCTGATCCAGTGCGTTTTGGTGGAGGGGTTAGTGGCCAACTCAAGTGTCGGATGTTTTATGCCACATAAAGACCACCGGAATGGCTTAACGTCTAGTATATTACGATAACAACCGAGACCGACGGCTTTACGTGTCCTCTAAAGCACGGAAATGCTTAAAGACTTTTTTCCCACTAGTCACCATCCAACCACCGACCGCGCTCAAGCCGATCACTTAAGTCTTAACATCTTCACAAGGTGCCGGGCTATGAGCGCTTCCATTGACTGAGTGACCACTCTGAGAATATGACTACGATCATATCGCAGCTTATCTACTCCTTTGACTGCTCTTGACTTTATAAAAGGTTAAAAGGACTTTACATTTGACATTGAGGAAAACTAACAATGGATTTCCGCAAAGTAACGCCTGATACTAATTACTGTACTTCCGGACACTTAAACTGTACCAAGTTACTTGTAAAACTTAATTCGTTAACAGTTTAAAAATAGACCGGTTAAGTCAGCTTTCAATGCCGTCTTCAATATAATTAACCTGTTTTGTGAGTAGTTAAGTATCCTTTCGAATTAAAACTTTGTTTCCATTTTATTTATATTGTAAATGTATTTTGAGACAATTCCAAAGTTATATGAAACCTTGTATCTGGAATAATATCTTAAAATAAACTGTAATCAGATGTATGTACCTAGTACCTAAGTGTTTTTAACAAATTCTTGAATGACTGAAATGTAACAGGAAAGGTTATTTCAAGGGGATCAAATTACTTCCGTTTTTTTCCGTGACTGTCAAGTTATTGAACCCGAACGTTTATTTCATTTATTCGAAAAACCTAATGTCGTATGAAGTTTAACTACCTACAAAATAATATTACAATGTATAAAAAAATCTTGTACATTATCCTGCAACATTTCGCACTTAATACTCTACGCATTCGTATTGTGTGATCTGTCAAAAAATCCTAGGTACCCATAAAAGACCTCACAATAATTCACACAAGCATTCCACACATTTGCCGGATGGTTGTTAGTTTTATTTGTTTACCTATTTTATACGTTTAACATTATGTTATGTTACAAGTTTTTATGTGAATAGCTGAGTCACCTGGCGAGTGATCACCAAAGGCATCACCGGTTCTCTCAAGTATCCTTTTTATAGCTACTAAAATTACCTATATGACTTCTAGTTATACGAGAAAATAGTCAATGCAAGTGCAAATGGTCACCAGTTTATTACTCAAACATGATCTATGAATCTAAAACACCAAGGGCGACATCTACACATTATTAGCGAGAAAACCGGTAAATAAATCATGTTCGTCAATGACTCTGCACTTAAAAAGCGAGCAAGATACGATTATATATAAATACAAGTATTAATCTGCGTAGAATTCGGAGCCCAGATAACAACATGTTTAGTCAGTGCTGGAGGCTGGAGGGATCTGGGACTAAAACATGTTAAAACCTTTTTCAGATATGGTATGAATTTTGGTAATAAATCCCACTACCAAGCACAAAAAACAATAATTCAGTATGAATATAAGTACGAATGTGACAAATATTCAATGACTGTAACAAATCAACCAAAAAATCTGTTCCGAAAAGAGCTACAACACACACACGTTTATCTTTTGTTTCAGTACGCCAATCACATTGGTATAATACACGAAGGCATTTTAACGCTGTATGTCAAATGTCAAGCACTTCCGACAACAACAAAAGCGTGCGTATCGTATTGTATTGACAGAGCGACTACGAGCAGAACGGTCAATTGCCTGTTCTTACGCTCTTTATCGTCGGCGCGCTAGTGACATATCTACCTCTTTTTTACATTATAACATCATTGTATCTGACGCGATCGCCTCCTCGACAGGTTGTAGAAAGCGGGGTTGTCTTGTACGCAAAGTTCGATAGATGTTCTATTGTTCATCCCGAAGATCGTTACAATGTTCTACTTCGACATCGTCATCATACAATGATATAACATATTATGTATATGTAATCAGCCCGCTCACACACGTGCACGAAGCCGCATTCAAGGTCAGGCCGCTCGCCAGCAAAGGGCAATGGCGTGCGATGAGAGTGAATTTATCGACTGGCTTGTGTATATACGTATTTGTAGGGTTCCGAAGCCAAAACGGAACCGTATAGTTTCGTCATGTTTGTCCGCCCGTCCGCAGCTGAGACCCTTAGAGCTAGAAAGCTGTAATTTAGCATGGATACCGACATATAAAATTTGTTAAAAGTACAAAATGGTGAAATAAAATTTTTCAAAATATTTTTTTAGGGTGTACCTGTAGGGGAGATCCCCTACAGGTAACGCGGAGATGTTTTTTCCACGTCAAGCTAAATGGTAAGTGGTCGACATGTAAAAAATCATGGAAGTAGCATATTATGATGTATTTAAAAGGAAAACTATCATGCTATGTTAGCATAAATAGGTAGTTAATGAGTTAGATAAACTTACTACTCCGGAAACCTACATTACGCGTAGCCTGACACGCACTTGGCCGGTTTTTTTTCCAATAACATGACCCTGTAACGGTGTGGCGGTCTTACAAACCGGGTTCGATTCTGGCTTACATTTACAATTTACATATTATGTGCACGGACGTAAAAAAAGAACGGACGTAACCTTGTGTAATCGAGAGTGAAGCTGACAGCTGACAGCTCGCTTACCATGTGTGCGTAATTTTGTAATTTTTGATTCGCGATGGTGTCAATGTCATATCAAAATGGTGTCAATGTGTGGGTGTGTGTACTTGTACGAATACAGAGTTGGTATTACTATGGGTGCTTCACTGAATTTGTTCTTAGGATTACGTCTGTCTTTTTTTACGTCCGTGATTATGTGATTCATAATAATGTTTGGTAGCTTGTGTATTCATTGGCTTTACTTGATTTGAGACAATAGTTTTACATCAGTATAAGAATTTTATAATCACATGAATAATTAAACTCAATACTTTATTCCACGATGAGATAATAATTATTTTGATGTTAGATAAATCATAATCTTGGACACAGACATATTATACAGGTCTGTGATCTTGGATCATAATATTCAGATGAAAGCACGGATCTTTTTTCAGGTCCGTGATTGAAAGATATCAAATGTTTGTTTTTTAATTAAAGATGACTAGTTTGAAAAATCAGGCACGCAATAGGATCTTAGAATTTCGAACTCTGACAGAGTTCTTGTGAAGGTTGTGAGTTAGGTTCCTATCTACATTCAAAGTACTCTGTGAAACTAAAAACACTATGGCGACATAAATGTAATATTAACTTAATTTTGTACACTATTAATTACTAAAACAATGACTTCACAATTAAGTATGAGAATTCAAGCTTTGTCTGGAAACATTAAAACAAGGTAAGCAATAAATTTTTACAGTTACCATTTAAAAAATGGATTTTATATTTGTATCCAAGAATGACGCAATCACTACTTTATGATGAGTAAACTGTGAAGTCATTATTAACTAACTTAACACCTAGCTGTGATTGCTTGTTTATAAATAAAAAAATGTGTTAAAAGTTTTGACAAATAACTACCATATTTGTGCGTAAGGTAACAAGTCAACCATTCCTGTCAACTAACACAGCTTGGAACCCTTGAAGCCACGGGTTCTCAAAGCAGTGCCCAAT
Source organism: Thymelicus acteon (assembly GCA_951805285.1). Classification (NCBI taxonomy): domain Eukaryota; kingdom Metazoa; phylum Arthropoda; class Insecta; order Lepidoptera; family Hesperiidae; genus Thymelicus; species Thymelicus acteon. The sequence continues at coordinate 5,638,840 of OX638215.1, read as the reverse complement.
AACATACATAGTGGAGAAATTTACCATTTTTTATTCGACTGATTAGTGATAGGGCGTCGAAGTTACGCTTTTCAATGTGATGTCACAGTATCCCATGCGTTACGCGTCTTGATTTTATTTAGAAAATTTAATTTACCTAACAACAACTCTATCAATTGTAATCTTTGTAGCTTGCATGTATAATATTATCTATGTTTTTTATAATATAGATGGATTCCATCTACAAAGATTACAATTGATTTTGATATTGATAAATGGAGTCCATCTATATCATAAACAACATACATAATATTATACACGCAAGCTACAAAGATTACAATTGATTTGTGTCATGTTGACGCTGATCGCATCATTTTGTAATAGTAATGGAATCGAAATAACTCTGCTTTTGAGTCACTAATAGAGAAAAAGTAATGAGTAGACGACAACATAGTTTTTTAAACTAACTCAACGTGGATTGTCCATTTTACTCACGATATTATGGTCACGATGTTTATCTATACCATGTTGTAGTCGATATTTCGATCCAGTTCCATGGATTTATTGTGACCATGATCAATGCGACTGGGTCGATATACTCGATAATATTATCGTAAGTACTAGTACCTTAGTAATGTGTATAATTAATACCTCTTATTACTCTATCGCCTATTTTAAAACGGTTATATTAAAATAACCTACTTATATCCTATTTTTTGTTATAGCTATTGACGAGCTTTAGGGTGCTTTTCCACCAGAGATGTGCTATGCAGCTATGCTGCGAAAATGTAGAAGCTAAGCTACGAAACTATGTGACCGTTTCCACTGATGCTAAGCTATGTAGCGGAACGAGTAATAAGTGGTATGAAGATGCGCCGCCGCAAGGTAACTGTGCGAAGAAGATGCGCAGTTCGAGCTATGCGACGTATCTATAGGGAATTGGGAAAACACGGGAAGTGTGTCCGTGCGGTCCGTGCTGCTGAAATCCATAGCACGCATCCATAGCACGCCTCTATAGCACGCATCCATAGCACGCATCCATAGCACACATCTACAGCTCGCATAGTTCCATATAAAAACCGTAGCTTAGTTGAATCCGTTTCCACCAGTGCTATGCTATGTGGAGCAATGAATATGATTGGTTGAAAACAAACGCATCCGTAGCAACATAGCATACATAGCACATTTCTCATGGAAAAGCACCCTTAGGGTTGTTAATATTTTTTATCATTATTATGTGTACTAAAGTTTCATAATTATAATGTTAAGTAGTAGGTAAATAGAAAAATATATAGTAGAAGGAATACATATCACACGATTGAATAAAAGGAGTAAAAAAATTTTTTTAATAAATAAAGTGAAGCATTTTTTTTGATTATAATTAATTTAATTATAGTAATGTCAACTAATGAAGGTCACATTCGTTATTTTTTTGGTTAGAATAATTAAAAAACTGGCCGTAAGCAAATAAGTATTAATAACTTCTATATTTGCACCTATGGCCATGTGTACTCGTAAAATGTACTTGAATTTACTGTAATTAACGTGGTGAATGTTATGATATTCCTCGTATGTTCACATTAGATTACATGTATTCCTAATTATTTCGTACATTTTTTGTTCAGGATAACAATTTCGACTAACGTATTCAAAAAATATATAAAATGTAATGGGTATTTAAAGACCAGCAAAAGAAAATTAAAAATATAAGGCGAATTCATTTCCTTGTTTCTATCCAGATTTATTCTTTTTAGATTAAATATTTTAATTTAGTTTTTATACGTAAATAAATGTACCTACATACTGTACACTAATTCATCTCTTCAAAATGTATTTTATTAAATAAGTTTCGTTTTGTTGCATATTATTATATTAACTGATAATAAAAAATCAAGAAATTCATCAAAACATTAAGAATTTATTTTTTCCACTTTTAGTTCATGTTATCCATTAAAATTATTTATTAATTTTATTTGTCAATATGAATTTACCTAATTAATTCCGACAACATCGTCTGAATAACGTATTGCTATAAATTTTTAATAATAGTCTTTAAAATAATTTTATTCATTTAAATAATGTGTTTTTTAACAATAATTGAATTTCACATCATTGTGATTAACTGCATCAGATAGTAATAGTTAGTAGAAATTGAATTCTTAAAAATATTTTGGCATAGAATTTACATTAAACAAATGTTTCATTTTTTATGTAAACTAGCTTCTGAACTGATAATTGAAACTAAAATAAAAATTCAATGCATTATAACTATATCTTAAATGGAAAACTGTGAAAAGCATTTTTTCAGCATAAACAGGTCCTAGGTCACTGAACGAAGCCGATATAAACAAAGAGCATCATACAACAACGCCCGGCGTAACAATAACGTAATATGCTAATACCTTTTAATATAAAACATTACAAATACATGTTAAGTGTAGCAGTATTAATAAATGACAAGGCTGAAAAAAACTTACCCTTTAATTTAGCAGCTAATATTAAAAAAAAAAATCAAAATGCGCGCGCTCAACGCTGCGTCTTGTCACCAACTGCGTGCGCGGGAGACTCCGACTCCGGCGCTACAAGTCCTCTATGTATAATTATATTCCCTTTTTCGCATCCATCACACACACAATGATACAATTGCTTGCTCTAAATATCATACACAAAGACAGCTTACGTAGTACGGACATATATTTGGTAAAAATTGATTTTCCAGACACTAGAGTGGGTCATTGTTAAGTCTTTTATCATTTTATTTTCATTTTTGAGAGATAGAATTAATTATGAAAAATTTAAGTCACGACTTAAAGGCTTGTGAATATCGGTACAAATCAATTGAAGGCGTCAAGACAATATTATTATAATCCACCTATAATTAGACGATACACAAAGATTTCGTAGTGACGAATTGATGACATACTTGGCCTTTCAGGACCGGTCAAAGATTTTTTAATGATCTAGTTGCTGTATTTCCGGGTTCGATTCCCGGCCGGGGCAGATATTTATGTGACAGATAAATATTTGTACACTGGTCATGGGTGTTATTGTGATGTGTTATATGTGTCGTCCATGCCACCCGTGACACAGATAAAAACCTATTGCGGGGGTATGAGTGTGTAAGCGTTTAAAAAAAATACAAGTTACGTCAATATTAAATCATATTGTATAAGACGCGCCATTAAAGAAACAAATCTAAAATGGCGGAGATTATCATTCCCGCTCACTCGCACGCTAAAGACAGGAATAACGTGCGAGTGAGGGGGGAATGATAATTTCCGCCATTTTAGATTCGTTTCTTTAATGGCACGGCTTATACATGCCTCGTTCGAGTAAGTATGGAAATTGAATTGACGCATTTAAAAATTATGTATCAATGTATTCTTCCATTTGTGCTAATTGATATTATAATTAATGCTTAATCAACTATGGTATGCTAGCAGGTGCTAGATGGAATATACTAGTGCGCAGATCCTGCGAATAATATTCATAATCAATAAAATACGTTTGAAGGCAATGACATTTAAAAACATATCGATACGTTATGCCCTTATAAATCAACCAAAAAATATGTTCCGAAAATAGCTACAACCTACACAAGTTTATCTTTTGTTTCACTACACCAATCACATTGGTATAATACACGGAGGCATTTTAACGCTGTGTGTCAAATTTCAAGCATTTCTGACAATAACAAAAGCGTGCGTATCGTCTTGAATTGACAAAGCGACTACGAGCAGAACGGTCAATTGCCTGTCCTTCCGCTCTTCATCGTCGGCGCGCTAGTGACATACATATCTACCTCTTTTTACATTATAATATCATTGTTTGAAGGCAACAAAGATTCTATCGAACCGGTACAGGTTTTATATATTTGGCCATTAAAAACATTAGAACTCAGGTATTTTTAGATTATTTTTGACGTTTCCATTGCAATGTGAGCATAACTTACTATTAGCATACATTTAGTATGCGCTCTACCACCGGTCTGCATCTCAACATTAGATGAAAAAACCAGGCCCGGTCGGTAGTTGGATGGGTGACTGCTGGTGGCAAAAATTTGACCACTCCATCCCTCCACATTGGAGCCATATGCTGGAGATTGGTGGAATATGCTGTAGATCTCCTTAAGAGGAGAAGTTTGTACTTTATAATGGGCCCAATAATGATTATGTTGAAGTCAATAAGTCAAAAGAATAAAATGCTTTACATTCAAATCAGTTTAGACTCTACCACCAAGATGCATGCTCTAGATCGAAGTTATGTATTGTTATTGTCCAACCTGGAATCTCCGGCGCGGCGCCCCTAAGATTGCCTAGTCAAACCTCAGGATTTACCAATACCTTTAGGTAAACCCCGAAATAGATTTCCATTTCGGCCTGTGATTAACTTAGGAGAGAGAGAGACTAATTTGGATAGTCGAACGCTGAAGAAACTCAATTTAATGAAATCTGACCGGGGCTTGACTAGTCAGACCTAAATTAGGTATAGAGGAAGCACTTTATTATCCCAAAGTGTGTCTCTGTCACATACCCATAGCCATAACCATAGAACCTAATCCAGCTTTCTTTCTATTTGAGTTTTGTACATTTTTTTCAGCCTGCGGACTAAGACTTCTCTGCTTTTTGAGATTTTGGGGGTTACAAAGACATCGATGACATAGTTATATTATTATGGCGTAAAGTACAAATCGACTTTTGATTGAATTTTCCTTTATATTATAGTCGATTGTAGGATAGACTAGGCAAAGCCTGAAATAGATTATCTGTGACACATTTAAAGGGAAATTTCAGTGAAATTATACAATGCAGAGAAAGAGATAAGTCTAATTTTTAACATTGAAGTTTGAAATTTTAAATACTTCAAATAATTGCTGATGAATTCTAGTAGTTTGAGAGAACATTTCGTTTATATTTCAATTGATTAACAAATAAAAAAAATGAGAGGTGTCAAGGGACACCCGGATGGAACGAAGTTCCTTTCGATTAATACTAAGCGACCAGAAGTCTTCGAGTCTTCACATTAAGCTATTATTGCCATTTCTCCCGTCATGCCAATCAATATGCGGAAGAGCGACAGTGATAGAACAAATCCATCACTGCCACTCTGACAAGTGTCTTGTCTGTCGCACCCTCGAAGACTTCTGGTCGCCTAGTAACTCGCTTTAATTAATAAACAACGGCAAAAAGTGTCGTTACAACTTTTCGGCCCAATTTTTTCCGCCTAGCCCCCTTTCGCAACGCGCGATAAGGAACTTCTTTCCAAAAGATAACTATATAAATAAAAGAATTCGATATAAACTTATGATAACTCATAGAAAAGGCGGCTTAGCGCACAGCAGGTTAAAAATTGGTCTTCCGAAGACAGGGGCCCGAGTTCGAATCTTGCACGCGCCTCTAATTTTAAAAAGTTATGTAGGTACGTATCAAAAGTTCTTACCATTTTCTTAGGTGAAGGAAAACATCGTGAGAAAAAAAAAACATGCACACCTAAGTTCTTTATATTGTTCTAATTGTATGTGATGCCTGCCAATCCACACTTGGCCCACGAGGTGGACCTATGTTTACCATGAGGGTACACGATATGGGAGAAGACCCAAGCCCAGCGTTGGAACAGTATACAGTGGATCCCCGGTAATCTGGCCCCTGTCTAATCCGGCACCCCCTGTAATCCGACATGATCTATTATTTATTACTGAATATTTTTTTGCTTAATTTGAATTTGATTACATGTGATAGCGTGTGTTCATTGTTTACTGTTTATTTATGGTGTATTACGTATTGGTACCTAGTAATGTCGTCACAAGCTCAGAACCGAAAGCACAAAACACTGACAGTTAGAGAAAAATGTGATATTTTAGACCGCCTAAATCGTAACGAATTTTTAGTAGTTTAGCAAGTGAATTTATTCTTCGTGAATCTATACGTATAATTCTCTATTTTCTCTGGGACCAAATTTAGTAGGAATTAATCTAATTTCAACTGGTTTTAAAACAACATCGCTATTAATAAATGTCTAACTCGATTAAAAATAAGTATATGTTAATTTAGATATTGCGTTGTTACTCGAGGTACCCTTCACATTTAGTGCATGATTTTATTAAGCATTACCCATGCATAACCGTATAAAATTAGTTTTCCTATTATTTTCACTTTATTTATCGTGTATAGTAGGTAGGTACTGTAGTTTTTTATTAATTACTATTTTTAGTTTTTACGTCTACTACGTTTTTCTTACTACTTATTAATAGTAAGAAAATGATTATTCTTGATATAAACTATACATAGTAATTAATAAAAAAGTTGACTTTTTTATGGAAATAGCCGGCAAACGAGCTGACGATCCACCTGATGGTAAGTGGCTATCGTCGCCCATGGACGTCAGCAACACCAAAGGCATCACCGATGCGTTGCCGGCCAAGAAAGAGAGAAGAAAAAGAAAGAAAGAAATGGCTCTCAAGCCCCCAGCCGGAACACGACGAGTCGTTTGGCGGCTGACTCATGCTCAAGAGTGGTAGCTATCCAGGCGAACCCCATGGAGAAATAATAGTAGTAATAATGGTATTAATTAATAATTAAAATCAATATTACTAATATAATCCCTCGAGGGGTCCTACTACCAGCGGGCCGGATTTAGTCGCCTTTTACGACACCCATCCGGCGTGGGATTGGGGTTAGTATTCTAAGCCGCCCCAATACGGCGAAAAATATACTATACTGATCGACTTTAATCTAATATTTCAAAGCAATAATTGCCGAACCTATTGAACTTTTTATCGTAAGTGATCCAACGACAGTTAATGGGAATAAGATTATAACATTAATTAATCACAGGCATTGTAATGTGTCATGTTATTGGCTTCCACTATAACGTGAACGTATCCTGAACAATTCACTGCAGGGCAAGTTGTAATTATGAGGAGGCTATAATTATGATGAGAGGGCGAAAACTTCGATAAGATACCTGATCACCCGACTTCTCAGACCGAAATCTTTACTCGCAAATCTCGCCAACCACCGGCAGACCCATTGATCTCATTTGGATGTACCGATGCTATTGAGGAGACCTAGAGCATATGAGTATATCACGACACACAACACTGAATTCAATATTATAAATGCTTGGAACCCATACAGGTGGTGGTAGGGGTTGAGTTAGTGCTCAACGTCAATATGGCTTTAAAAATTGTCGAAATGAAATGAAATGAAATGAGATGAGATGAGATGAAATGAGATAAAATGAAATGAACTTTTATTCATGTAGGTATCACTGATACAATTATGCACGTCATTTTTTATTGTACTTGCTTTTCGGAAAGGTGCTTTGTCATGGAGGAGAAGAAAAGCCGTGAAAAAATTCCTCAGCACATTTTTTAAAAATAAAACTTATATTTATTACAAAAATAGGTATTTTCTAACCTGAGCAGAACTGGTTGCCTAGCTGGTCATTTCCAAGCATCCTTATCATTTAAATATTCATCTATGTTATAATAACCCTTGCACGTAAGTAACAACCAGAACCACTTTATGCCATTTACCACGGGGGAGCCGAGCACCCATCCAACACCGCGGCACACCCATAACTTACTTAACTGCGCAAATTACTTACAACCATAACTGACATGACTTATCACATTGACGACATCAATTATTAGTACGTGTGAATATCAAACTATGACGCAACTTATTTTAAATTTTACCTCCTTTAAGTATCGCTGATGCTTATCTGCTCCACTTTGAGTCGGTAAACTTTGAAAATCTAAGTATTCATTTGCTTGTTCAAAATATATAATTTTTTATTTCAAATCATTATATAAAATCTATACTATAATAAAAATCAAAGGGCAAATTTTCTGTACATTGAATTTTTTTTTTAAATTTTGATTAGGGGGCACTTCAATAACGTGTTAGAGCACAAAAATATTTTTTTTAGAATTATCGTCTGTCTGTTTGTCTGTCCGGGCATCACATGAAAACCCTTGAACAGATTTCAATGGAAATTAGTAAAGTTGTTACTAATACTCCGGGTCATATTTTAGGATACTTTTCATCCCGGAAAATTAAAAGGTTTCCCCGGGAAACGGGATGAAAATTTGTATGGAATATTTTTAAAACATCGACCGATTTGCTTCAGATTTGGAACAAATGTTTCTTGCTTAAATTGATGGAACATATATTTTTAGGTTTCTCAAAATTTTGCAAAAAAAAAAGAAAAAATACAAATTAATGTGAATATTGCTTATTTTTCAAAACGCGCCCCTGGAAGAATCCTTTGTGATTTTATCGTGGGGTTCAGTATATAAATTACTAAATATAAGTACTTTAACACAAATTCAGCGTTTTTTAAATTTTCTTCTACAAGAGATATAAATAATGTAAAACATAATTTCCGTATGCGAAGCTGCGGGCAACAGCTAGTTTCATATAAAATATATCATTTTTTATTAACCGACTTCAAAAAAAGGAGGAGGTTCTCAATTCGACTGTATTTTTTATTTTATTTTTATTTTTTATGTTTGTTACCTCAGAACTTTGGACTGGGCGAACCAATTTTGATGATTGTTTTTTTAATCGAAAGCTGGTGGCTGTCATGTGGTCCCACATAAATTTTATTGAAATCTGACAATGGCATCCATGAGAAAACCACATAAGTCGTAAATTTGTGTTAAGATGTGCGCGACAAATTGACGGATAACTCAATATCACGCCAACCGATTTCGATGATTCTTTTTTTAATCGAAAGCAGGCGCTTGTCATGTGGTCCCACATAAATTTGAACGAGATCTGTAAAGTAGTTTTTGAGACTTTGAAGTCGGTTATTTTTTGGTAGTAAAATTTAGATTATTTTTTAAAGGTATGTGATGATATGTATAAAGTACCTAATGACTGATGTAAATACTTTATCAATATTATTTCATATTTTTTAAAAGCCGACGTTTTAATTTTAAAAATGGTTGAGAAGGAGAGATCCGATTAATAGCCTTTGGCATGGTCACTGAGGACCACCCCATCTACTTGTTCGTCTGCTATTTACATAATAATAAAAATATATTAGGTACATAAATATATTTTATTAGATATTATCTGACCGACGGGATGTCCTATCGGCAAAATCTTTTCCTGAGCTTTATCATTCCTTTTCTAAATATGATATATCCTCTTTGAGAGTATAGATGTTCAGTACCTAAGGTCAATTGAAAGTTCATTGAAACTAATAGTACATCCCTAATAAACTATCCACAAATTAATATTTCAGTTTCAAATAGATACTTGATCTCAATGACTCCGTAGAGGCACTGAGCTGAGTGTCCTTAAGCCCTAATTGATAGTTATACACAAGTCAGTCAAGCACCGGACGAGGAAATGTCGCTCGGTTCCTCCTATTGGGTTGCTACTTCCGTTTCTATAGTAACCGTAGCTAGTTGAACGGGTTTAGCTAGTCATTGATAAACATTCTCATGGCTCATTGACGGTGTGTGTACAGTAATACGGAGAACTGCCAAAACGTAATCGTTTAACTGGAACTTATGTCCTCTGTCCGGTATTAGGTAAGTATAATTATTATTTATATGTAAATTTAAATTGCAGAAAAAGTGTCGCAAGACGTGATAGCGGTAATGTAAGGTTATACGATACATGATACATACGCCAATGTCTTATCTACATTTTAATTTATTGGTGGCCAACCACTCCATCGAGTCGAGTGTTCTAAACTCAGATTAAAGGAATAAAAGGGTTCTAAATAACATTTTAGACATTTTAGGGTTCTAAATAACATTTTAGACACAACAACCTTCGCCAGATTTTTTTTTAACGGAAATAGCCGGCAAACAAGATGACGAATGACAATCCATCTAATGGTAGGTGCCTATCGTTGCCCATGGACCAGCGACACCAAAGGCATGACTGATGCGTTCCCGGCCAAGAAAGAGAGAAAAAAAAAAGAAAGAAATAGATATCATACTGTTGGGTGAAGTCTGAAAGCTCGTCTAATATAATTAACAGAAACAAAGCGAAATTAAAAGATAATTATTTAATTTGTACTAAGCAATCTTTACTTATGCCTTTTCTGACACCTTGTGGGAGTCATATAAAATTTTAACACCTGATTAAATTTATTTATTTATTTAACACTTTATTGTTTGTACACCAAAACATAATATTCATAAAGAGCACAAGGAAGGAACACAAAACAATAGGCGACCTTATCGCTTCAAAGCGAATTCTTCCAGGCAACCCAGCAATAGACTGAAATCAGCAAGAACAGAAAATGGGTAACAGGCGTACTACATGAAGAAAAATAATTGTATTAAGAAATTAATAGCTAAGAAGAAATACAAAGGGAAAAGAAAGTAATATAAGACAAATATGAGTGCAGTAGCCTGATAGAGTAGGCAAAGAGTCTTCAGTTACGAGAGAAGCTTTCAGTAGATCGACACTGAGTTGATCTCAAACCTCTAGGAAGTGAGGGTGACCCCGAACAATAAAAGTAATAACACTTGATTTTACTTGATTTTTCTTATCGAGTGTTATAAAACACCCACATTTGACAGATTTAATTATTCTACGTCAATCAAGGATCTCTAAATATGGGGACTAACAGGTTTTACAAATTGTATACCTAGAAAGAGAGAGCAAACCTTGAATTTTGCAGACATGTTTTGCATAGTAGGTAACCCAATTTATACCCGAATTATTTAGGTCTATCTAGTATTAGCTACGGATCAATGTGCTGTCATTGCGTTTTCAATTCGTAAGATATTATTATGAAATACCGGTTTTTGCAACGCCACACACACACACACGTTGCCACATAGAACCTGCAACAACAGGAGATTGGGACATTACACCTAATAATTAAAAATATACTGTATACTTTTTATGTCACAAAACGAGCTGCGGACGGGCTGTCTGATGGTAAGTAATTCAACTAATCCCCGCCAATAGACACCAGTAAGGAAGGGGGTCCAGATGACTGGTTCCATTATATTGCAGTTGCAGGAGGGCGGCAGGGACGCCGGCAAAAGTGTGCTTGTAAATGTATTTATTTCTAACGAGTAACCGCCCTCGCTTTGCTTCGGTTTTCTTATTTTTTTACAACTTATTGGAGTTTTATTAAGGATCCCTAATTTTTTTTTCTCAATATATAATATAGCCTATGTTACTCGGGGATAGTGTAGCTTCCCAACAGTGAAAGAATTTTTGAAATCGGTTCAGTAGTTTCGGAGCCTATTCAATGCAAACAAAAAATCAAATCTTTTCTCTTTATATATTAGTATAGATTAAGTTACTGTTTCAATATAAATTTAAGCTATAGTATGCACCTGAAAGAACTTGCGGCGGCGTCTATGATAAGAGTAAAATGCCAAATCAGAAAACCAGACAGGTATATAGGTATCCTGACGCGGAGTTCACATCACATAATGCCAGTACTGTCAATAGCAACTATGTTATATTAAGAGATTATCGAAATCATTGAAATATTCCATTTTCATAGGAAATTCAAGATATGTTTAAAAAATTATTGTACTTAATCAAATACAATTATCTACTTATTGCATGTTTTCTAGCTTTCATTCTTTGCTCTTATATGTTTGTTAGCTTGTATGTCTGAGGCCATGCAATATTTTTATATCTACTTTACGTCCTATTTCAAAACTGTGAAAAAAGTCTACCATTTAAAAGAAGGACGTCAAATTTACTTTTTATGACTTTAATAACTACTGAAGAAAAATGGAATATTATATAATCCTACTTAGATTAATAATGTAATCCCTGAAGGCATGAAACCTCCAGATTTGAACTTGTTTGAACTTTCTTAGGTTCAAATTGATATTAGTAAACCCTGTCCACAAATCTTAGAGACTAAAATCTGAATAAAAATGACAACCATTAATGTCAAAGTTCGAAATAATGATACCAGCTACAGTGTGATCTACTTTTCCGGTTCTTTGAATCGTAAACTATGTCGTAAGTATATAGTGACATATGAGTAGCGACACTCATATCTGCCTAGATATTTATTGTTCAGCTAAATAGTATAAAATTAGCTGTATAGCGAATGTAACGATAACAGAATACTCGTTCCTGTAAGCAAAATAACCATTAAATTCAGTTAGTAAGGGTAAATATACGAGTATTATGGATATGTATGGTAATGGTTGCTTATACTAATTTTTATACTAGTTTTAGGGACTCTTCAATAATCACACAAATAGTCGACCCACCATAAAAGATGCAAATATTTTTCCGATTTACTTTCCGGTTTATGGTCATCACTATTTAATTTGCATCCGAAACTGGTCACCCATGAAACGTCAAGTTTTATGTAGTTTTTAATAGTTTAGATTAGTATTACTTAGCTAAAACTGTACTGTTGTAAATCCAATTAAAAATTGGCGGAAGTCGTCTGTCTTATCCAAGGAATGTCACCGCAAATTTCACTTTTACTTAATATTTTTACGTTATGCAATTACACCATAAGATTTATTTCATTTTTTTGCAATGTTCGTATTCTTCTCGTATTCTCGCAGATTAAGTAAGTAATCTTTAAGCTCTTATAATATTATCAAACCTAAAACGGTACTTATTTATGTTTATGGCCACAAATATTAAAAGCTAAGACGAAATGCCTACCGAGAAATTTAATTAAGATTAATTTCCTTTTGGTATTGAAAGCTGTCCAGCCTGTCTTTGTTAATTACCTGAGCCTCTGACATGTATATTTACATTTAATAGTAATTTATTATTATATTATGTTAGAAGTAAGAATATTTTTATTGGTGTTAACTGTGAGTTACACTGTATGCCTACTGGTTGTTTGTTTTTATCATTATTTTATGGCTTCCGTCACAATGTAATATCAATGCCATTAAAAAATAACTGTCAGCAATTTAGCAAAACTATCTAGCTTAATGCATAGGGGAGATAGCAAAATTCCGCCACCTCTAAAAATGTACTGTCACAATGTAAATGACATGTCACATCTGCTTGCTTTCTAGCTATAAAAATAGTTCAACTTTATTTACTTACATTATTCGATCTATTTTATCCTGTATTTGAAAATTTGAGCCTACTGTATAATACATATAATTATTATAATAAAATAAATAAGTTTTTATTTACTAAAGCAATCTTTTCAAAGTAAATTCAAAGAGGTTAATATGCCAAGGTTTATTTTAAATTTAAAATGACATTGCTGTTAAATGCCACGTCATTCAAATTCTGAATTAGGATTTCAGGGTAATAGGATACATTAAATACTGCTCCGATAATAAATACTACGATACGAGAGCTTTTCGTAATTTCTGATAGTAAAATCATAACGAGCAATTGAACATACCACAAGCAGTATTCACTATCTTTGTAAAAATCTATATATTGTATAAAAAATAATAAGCCAGCGATAATTGTTACGAATATTCAGTTTACGATCTAATTAGTTGTGTGCTAATATTGCATTTTATAAAATAATAATTGCTTGAGCGAACATTTAAAATTGAAGTTGTTTAAATAATTTGAATGCCTCTATACAACTATTGCACTATTCTAAATATATCTCTATTTTTAATTATTTAAAAAACCGGGCAAGTGCATGTCAGGCCACGCGCAATGTAGGGTTACGAAGTAGTAAGTTTATCGACTATTACTCATATAACTACTTATGCTAACAAAGCGTGATAGTTTTCCTTGTAAATTCATCATATAACCTATTTTTGAGAATTTTTTCATTTGTCCAACTCCAACCGTTTTGCCGGCAGGGGGAAATACTTGACTTTGACCAAAATTAGCACTTTAAAGCCAAATATTTCACAAACGGTTCCCTAATTCCAAAAATGGCTTTAAAATACCCATAATATTTTTTAAAGACCTTTTCAATGATACTCCACACTATACGGTACGTGACGAATAAAAAATTCATCCTCACGATACCTGTAAGGGAGATACCCTGAAAAAAAAAATGTTTTTCAATGTTTTATTCTACGATTCTGGAGTTTTATTAAAAATGTATATCCATGCCAAATTACAGCTTTCTAGCACCTAAGGGTCTCGGCGCTTTGCTTCAGACAGATGGACAGACAGACGGATGAACAGACGGACGGACATGACGAAACTATAAGGGTTCCGATTTTTCTTCGGAACCTTAAAAACGGCTAGCTCAATATTTTATTAGGATTACCTACTTATAGGTAAAACTGTTAATTCTCAGGTTTGAAATGATTTATATTAAAATCATCGGTTAATTTCCGTGAACACTTTTCTACTCTTCAGTGAGTAATCAAATAAACTTCACTATTTTGTTTGATCGGTCGATGTCATGGTACTTTTTTAGGAATCCAATGTTAAGTAGGTACTACCAACACAGTAAAATGTATGTTAATATTTTCCGTTTCCTGTAAAAATATGACTTCACGGTAACTAATTTGTCATTTCGGTGTTCTTGGAAACAACCTAAGGACTTTGGTATTCATAAGAAACATTTCTACTTAACTCAAATCCATATTGTATTATTTTTTAATAATTATTGTTTCTAATACATTCAACACATTAATTTTGCATAATCACAATTGCAAAACTTTGCCAATTAGTGTTATTCAACCTTCAAGGTGTACAAGGAGACGTTTGGCAATAAAATGCAGTTTTGGGGATAATAATGTAATAATACCTATTTAGGTATTTTGTTTCTTACTTTTTATAAAACCAAATTTCAACTAACAAATTACCTGCAGACAAAAAATTGCCTTTTTGACAGAAAATAAACATAAATTTATAAATTATTGCGATTATAATTAGCAACGCAATAGCATAGGCGCCATAGGCCATAGGTGTAGGTACGTACGAATAAATTATTATCTACATAGATTTAATGACGGGCTCTTCCGAACAAAATCCGTGTCAAATTTTCAAGCATTTTTCATACTCTGTGACAGCGCTTTGTTCGATCAGGTTCGGTTCAAGATGGCGGATATAAAATGTTTTGCACTAAATAATTTTTAAAAATGTAAGTAAAAATATAGATACTTACCAATTATAATTTAAATAAAGTCAAATAAAGTTCAAACGTAAATAATGAAGACGCTTTAACTATGCACAATAAACAATATGCGTTATTATGTTCTTGAACGGTCGGGGTTTTTCGCTTAGTCGTAGATGACTAAAATGCGTTGGCACCATTTGGTATCAACGTAGATGTCCAAACTTTTACTACTGAATTGCCTGTCTAGTACTGGATAATTATACATATTATGTATGTAGGTCTATGAATATCTACCTATAAATTAATATCTGTATCCCATTGACCTTCTACGAATAAAATAAATATCTGATTAACAGTGGTCATGCCACATGAACTCTGATAGGTAATCGTGTTTGTACTACTTATCCTCATTAAAAAAATGCACTTTGTTTCAATCAGCCTGAATTTTCTTGTGATGAGGTCAAGTTCATATTTGATAGAATAGCGATAAACCCACGTCCACTGCCGTAAAAAACTTGACTGATATTAATTTATTTAATTTTTTCTGGTTTAAGTCAAGTAAGTAGGTACCTATTGTGCTAATGTGAATTATGTAGAAAAAATTTACTAAGTATCGATTTTTTTTTTACATTTACATAATTATATTGAACAGACTTTTAACAAAGGACAAAATTGACAGTTCTTATACTAAAGTGTTACCGCGTGTATTTTTTTTTGCGGTTGCTCATCAAGACAAAACTTGGGCCCGTATTGGGCCCATGGACGGACGGACAGACAGACGGACGGACAGATATGACGAAACTATAAGGGTTCTGATTTTACTTCGGAACCTTAAAAAAACGGGTATCCTACAAAAACAAATAAAACTCCAAAAAAAAAACAGTTTGCCAAGACTCAAAAGCTTCGTTATTTTAGTTATCGAATCTCATAACTTTTAAAGCCCGCGCAGACAGAAAGAGTTCAGCCGTTCTGAGTTCTTCGTTCAACGTTCCGCGTTCTTTGTAACGTTTGTAACTCTATAGTGCCGCACAGTGAGCCATAGATTTAGAACCTAGGTAATAGGATAGATAGTTAATAGTCTACATCTATGGAGCAGGCAGTCAGATCGCGCTGGTCTGAGTCAAGGAGTACCTACATTTTGTCTGAGTGAACGCTTGCTTAACGAAGAGCTCAGATTAAAATTGTATACTGGAAGCACTGGAAGAAGCTGAACTCCTTAGAATAAAGAAAAGAATAAACTTGAACTCTTTCTCGGAAATAGCTCGAATTTTACAGCGACATCTAACAAATAAATGAAGAACTATTTCGTTCACATTGACAGTACTGCTACTAGCTCATAGATGTCACTTTTAGGAAGTGTTTGCCTTTACTAATGAGCACAGATGTCACTATTTCAATATAATTAAATGTGTAATTTTATATTCCTAATAATTAAATTCAGGAGCCTTATGCCCGTTTTCAACAACAGCCCCAAAATTTTAAGAGACACCTAAGGCTAAAATAATTATCCATTAGTATTGATTTCGTTTTTACCAACTTCTAAGGGACACTTTTACGCTAAGGGGTCCCCGAAATGTTAGGTGCCCGAATTTCGGCACCCTGTAAGAAAAATACAAACAGAATTTTATCGGTAAAATATCGGTAACATAGAAATTCTGTAAACCGCTATAAACATCACCTACTTAAGTGACCCCAAACAAAGAGTCACTTATCACTGTGAAAATGAACTTAACATAGGGGAGATTTAGGTAATGCCTAACGGTAAGAAATACATTGGTAATTAGGGGATCGTTTAGGTGCCACATGTATGTAACATTGACGGTCAAAAAAAATCCTTCAAAGGTCTGGAAATTCCAACATTTTCAAATGGTTTATGGAAAACCTATTTAAAAATGAATGGTTTCCTTGATAGCAAACATTAAGCGTTCAGTTTTAAAATACTTATGTTAGTTAAGTTTATAAATTCATTATATCTTGAATACATAATTCAGTATAGGAGCACCAATAGCATGCTGTGATATTAACCTGGACTTTGAGACCAACATTGCATAAGAATAAATCACATTAAAATAAACCTAAATAAATCATTCCCGATGAGTAACTGTGATTTAATCAAGACGGAATTCATTACTGATGCTTCTACGTGGATTAACCTACACAAAATAATTCATAATTTAACTAATAATGATTGCCAACAACATTATTAGCCATAAAGAAATTTGGAAGATTCTGGAAAATCAAGGGATATCTTTAAAACATTGCCTTAAACTACTAATACCTAATTGGTACCCATCCATAGGGACCCACTGTCCCATCTACTCTCCGTCAGTTGTTTTTCCTATCAAGGCGATCTAGAGCATACTCTACAACGCTGCTTCTGTACGGATTAGTGGATGTAGCGAAGCAAGGATACAACATGAAAACCTGGAAAATGTTGTAGATCGAGAGAACTGTAGGGGGCCATCCATAAATTACGTCACACGTTAAGGGGGAGGGGAGGGAGGGTCGATATAGTGTGACACTGTGTGACAAGGGGTGGGAAGGGGTCCTAAATTTCGTGACGTCACATTTCAAAATGGAATAATTAGTATGTATCTATAGGTAAATATTAAAAAACAATTAATGGAAATAAAACTTATTTCGGAGCTGCTGTTTTAATTAATTAATTTCTAGGTGTAAAATTTCATAATAATGGACGTCACACTAGGAGGGAAGGTCTTACAAATGTGACCAGCTGTGACAAGGAGGGGGAGGGGTCAAAAAGTCATGAAATTAGTGTGACTTAACCCGTCGGTTACCGGGAACGTTCCAGCACGTTCGAACTCAAAGGTACCGCGATCACGCGGATCTTTAAGAATTAATTTATGGATGGCCTATCCCCTATCATCGAATTTGTTATTGAATTTACCGGAAAGAATCTTCCGCAAATGGAAAGGATTGGTCTCGGAATGATCAGAAACATAGACAGTGTAAAACAAAATCACCAAAGCATAAGGATTAACAATTAATAACCACTCGAATAGTCTACTCCAAAGACCCAACAGACATGACAAATGTCATTAAGTACTTATCGATGTAATTTTAGCCGTATTGGGGCGGCTTTAAATACAAACCCCAATCCCACGCCGGATGGGTGTCGTAAGAGGCGACTAAATCCGGCCTGCTGGTGGTAGGGCCCCTCGAGAGATTATATTGGTAATATTGATTTTAATTTTTTAATTAATACCATTATTGCTATTATTATTTCTCCATGGGGTTCGCCTGGATAGCTACCACCCTTGAGCATGAGTCAGTCGCCAAACGACTCGTCGTGTTCTGGCTGGGGGCTTAAGAGCCAGTTTTTTCTTTCTTTCTTTCTTTTTCTTCTCTCTTTCTTGGCCAGCAACGCGTCAGTGATGCCTTTGGTGTTGCTGATGTCCATAGGCGACGATAGCGATTTACCATCAGGTGGATCGTCAGCCCATTTACCGGCTATTTCCATAAAAAAAATGTAAAAGTTGGATACTAACCAAACAGCACAGAGTAAAGCTGGAACGAGTTCAGAAAAGAGAGCCATTAAGAGTAGCATAACAATAATAAAGAAACAAGACAAAGTGAGAAGTAGCAAAATAACTCCCTTAGGGCTTGTTTCACCATCTTCAAGTAGAGTCCTGAATAAGCTATTCGCCGGTTAAAGTGACGTTAAAGTGTCATTTTACATACACGAAATGTCAATTTAACCAACGAATAGCTTACTTCGGACTTACTTGAAGATTGTGAATAAGCATAGTGCGACAGAATTGTAAAGAACCAGTTACATGATCCGAGGCACACTATGTAAATAGAGCACAAGAGAGGATCTCTTTACTAAGAGATTTGAAATGAATCCGAAGTATTTGGTGGTAGCAAACTCTATGTAGGTACTCTATTTATGTCAATCTTACTGCTAGTGCTACAAGGCCAAAGGAGGTGGCCAACATGTGACCCGGAAATGGTTAAAATACGTTTATTTGTACAAGGGTTTAGTCCTCTGAAAAGACATGTTTTCTATTTAATATAACATAACTAGAATTTTAATTATCTTCTGAACTCCGCAGTGAGTAGTTATAATAAATTAACAATAATAATAAGTTGTATTGTATATGTATACTTAAATCTTCTTATACCTCCATTGCTATCAGTGGAGATTGACAATTGACTGACAGAAATGCGAATGTCTGCTATACTGCCATTTGCCAAATGCCAAAAGAAGATTTTTGAGTTTAATTTCTGCAAAATAATAATTGTGTTTTTGGTTTTTTGCCATGAGGTGCATTAATTGCGCGGTTGATATTCAGCGCATGGCACTTCATTCATCTTCGCTAGCAAGAAACCTTCAATCCATATTGGTAGAATGAATCACTGCAGTACAGGTATGGCATTTTCGCATGGGGTGGGCACGTCACCAAGATCACATAAAAGCCCCTGCATCATTTTTAGACTCAATATTAATTACTGATGATCTTGAATAGAGAACAAGTAGATGGGTACACCAGATAATCAGCCAATGCATCACCTTATTTACCTTGTTTGATACTATTGTTTTAATTCCTCAATTTTTATATATGTGTACTAAATGTATATAATTAAACACTTAATAATATCAATGTTCAGTTTTATTTATATTGCGTTTGCTTGTGAATATTTCCAGGTAGGTAGGTGACAAGTTAATACGTATATTTTATTTAGTACTGCTGGTACTTTTTTGTATGAATAAAGTCATTATTAAAGTAAAATAAATAAATAAATGAATTATCCAAAAGATAAATAGTATTTATTTAATATAAAAATCTCTCTTTAAAACACTTTTCCACGATTACTTATGTTTTGCAGAATGTAAACCTACAAGAGCTAAAAGTGCTCGTAAAAGGAGAATCCCGAGTTCTATAGATTTTTATTGATAAAATTATTAAAGTAGATAATGTAAGCTTTAATGTAAGGTAAAAATAAAATGTGTACATTATACTTCACAAGTGGGGCAATCGCCCATTCAGATGTTGGCCACCTCCTTTACTGTTCAATATATTTTATTTAAAGTTCGAAGTGTGTGAACTAACTTAACTGAAAGAGGATCTAACAGCTAAAGATGCTCTTATACACTTGAGTCGTTTTATCATCGACCCCAATGTCGTAGTTTAGCTTACACCATTTGCAACCCTTATATGTTTAGTTACTAGTTATGTAGTAGTTACTATCCATTTCTCACGTAGAGATTCAATAGGACATGCGAGTGTCTTTTTAATATGTTAACTTTTGTTTTGTTTCTCGTTCTGTCTTTTTAAATTTATGTTTACTTTTCTGTTTTGTTTCTCTTTCTGTCTTTTTAAATTTATGTTTAGGTACTTTTCTATTTTGTTCCTCTTTCTGTCTTTTTAAATTTGTTTACTTTTATATTTTGTTTGTCTTTTGATATTGTTGTGACTGTAGTTTTTATTTTCCACAAAGTATTGGTATGTAAAGATTTCAACAATCGCTCTCAAACGCTATATGTATATATACTTTGTTTGAAATTACATTGCAATGGTATTCGACGATATATTGGACTCTCTTAACACACTGTAGTTTGTAAACAAACAAAATAGCGTAACATGTAGGCCATGAAAGATTGCATACATGAGTTCACAGTATTGCTCTGTTCTATAGCGAAACGTCATTAGCGATCGCTCTCGAGTCTCGCAACTCGAGAATATCGACCTAGTGCAACGCCTTTCGTGTGATGCAAACAATGCGTATTGACACTATGGACATCTCGAGCTTATAAACAAAGTTGTTATTATGCGGTGAGCTGTCGCTTTGCGCGCATAGAAAGTGCAACAAGCTCAGAGAAGTGCGGTATCCGCAATACATTTAAATAAAGGATTACTGATCGTACATATATTATGTATCTTTGACATGACCATTAACCGCGATGTATAAGCGTGTAATTCAACATGCATCCACGACTCACGCCACCGCAACTGTTGTGGTTCTGTTGTTGATGTGGTCGTGACTCAGAAGTCAGAACTCAACTCGAACAGAGAGAGTCAGAATCAGTCAGTCTACCTTTAACGGCGGGGAGCTATGCTCGTCCCTTTCTTTCGCGCTTTGTTTTCGTGTGTTAATCATGAAATAAAACACATATTAAAACGGTTTTGCAATTGACTAAACATTTTAAAAGAAGTGATCGCACAGTGTGAACATTTTGTTTTAAATATTACAAATAGTTAAGTGCTAACCATGCCGGCTGAAATACAAGGGCTTACCAGAGTTGTTATACAGCAAGTAACACCGGATAGTAAGTATTTTGCATTTATAAAATGAATATTTATTTATAAAAATAAAAATAGAATAGACAGGTAATAACAAATGACCCTATTAAAGCTGTTAGAAAGTTTTACGTCTTCTATAGTGTTAACTGTTTCAATCCTATGCAAATAATGCAACAATTAAGTTAATTTAACTTATGTATGTATCAGGAACAAGAAGGCTTCTGAGCGTCTCTTCCTTAAATTATTGTTTTCATAATTTTTTGTCTCTGATTCAAGGCGGGGAAGAAATTTTATGACTTCTACTGTCAACTTAATGCTCCTCTACAACAACAAAAAATTTACAGCTAGTAGAACAAGTATGCACTATTAATTAATTAATAAATAATGCTTACACATATTAAAGCAAACATGTCATAAAAATGTCGGTATAGTAATTTTACTAGAAGTTGGTGGAGTCGAATTGTAAATATTTTAGATGTTGCAGTAGTGTCATTTCACCAGATGCCCTGCATGATAGTTGTAGACTCGATGTCGCAAAACAGCAAACAAAAATAAAAATTTCTTAACAATTGTATTCTTTTTACGTCAATGATCAATAAAATATTAATAATGTGACCTGTTTGCATTTCCACCAGTCCTTCAAACAATTAAAAATGGATAATTAGTGACCAACCAATTCGATCAGCAATCATACAATAGGTATAGTATTAGAAAATATAATAATTCCACATGTTACTATCAAGTGGTATTTTGTCGAGCATTAATTTGTACCTAACTAATAAATAACAAAAATTATAAACTAAACTAAAATATAGAATGTTGCCGTAAATGGAATACATTACCAAACGTTATATAAGATCGTTATTAATTAATAGAATGAAATTCTATCGTGAACAGTTTTTCTCTCAAGGATTGGCAAGTATTGGCAAGTTCCAAGACGCAATAAAAAACTATTTTATAGATTACAATGAAATCTAGCGGTATTCATGAATGGAAAAATAACGAACATAAAAATTCGAATTCATCGCGCCAATTCAATCTAGGTCTATTGTCAGGTAATAGAGCAGACGTTCTACCTGAATGGTGACCACCATTGCCCGTGGAAACCCATCACACTGATACATTGCCGGTCAGAAAGTAAACCTGGGACCCAATTTTATCCGGCTCTCCTACATTAAAATCTAAATAAAAATGTTTCAAGCTTAATGCAGGAAAGGTAATAGCTGGCCAGAGGGTTAAAACCCTTCCACCGTGCATATTGTATCGATTTAAAGTGGTTGATATACAAAGTGAAAAGGTTACACATCTTTCCTTTTACATGTGTTCTTTTAGTGGTCGAAAATAAACCGTAATCACTATTGATTAGAGCAAAAAATTTATTTGGATGATTCGGACTTTATTTTTCTACTCTTATAAATTCGATAATAGTACCAATATTATTGAGGTATACATAAGTACACATAGAGAAGACATCTCAAACAAAATGTGTGTCCCCGCCGGGAGGTTCTATTTTCAAAATTGAGCCCCTGTTTTCCTTTCAAAATCGAACGAATCCATTGGACATTGAAGCCGCGCAGCGCCAATTCATTGGAATATATATTGTGTTCGCGGTGTCTGTTCTATACGCTAGTAATAATACTTCAATGACCAATATAGATATAGTTTTGTATGTACATACTTACAAAAAAACTACCACTATAATGTTTTTTTTCTGTTATTTATACATTGATGTTATTAAACAAAAAAATTGTTTAAAACCAGGTGAGCCTTTTTTTAATGATAATATAACTGAACTTGAAATTTACCCTTGTGTGACGAATCGTCTATTGAAAACCTGTACTTGAACTACATACAAAACAATAGAAAGACCAAGTTTAAGACATATTGAAAAAAACCTTGCAATTGTATTAAAACATAAATAGGCACACAATTAATGTTGAATTGAAACACTCGGGTCGAACCTTGGCATAATCTTAATACGTATAGCCAATGGAAACTTGTGTAAACGTAGATTTGAACCAACAAAAAAGGTAAACTAGTATAAATAAATAAAAAATCAAATACCCGACTGCAAAAAATAACATGATACCTTTTTGAAATCCTTCTGATGGGCTCTTTAATTCTATACCTAACGGTATTGCAGTAGGTATTCGATTTATTTTTATTTTTGATACTTCAAACAAGGGCATCTCACAGTCATTATATTTGATTTTTTCTAATTTCGGTATTTCTTTAGAAACCTGCGGCACCGGGAGGGGGGTGGAGTTAGGGGGGGAGGTGAGGGGGTGGTGTAAGAACCCCCCCCCCCTTAAAGGGGCTAAGTGAGGAAACACATAGTTATTGAGTTTTTTTTTATTTTTATTTTGAGGTTAAATGTGTGAAAACTGCTCAATATTTGTCTTAAACTAGTCTAAATTACTGTCAGGTGGTTGAGGAAGAAATAAAATTACGACCTCCGTATGGGGAGGCACACAAAACGCACCAATTTTATAAAAAAATTACAAATCATTATAATTACAAATTTATAGTATATGCACTTTTAGGGAGAATTTAGGGGTTTTTGATACACAAACAGGCTTCCAAACGTCTCCGGCGCTGCGGGAAGTGCAGCCCCTCCGCCCTTGCGTAACAAACTGCAGGCACTCCATGCTCGCCTACGCAGCTTCGGCTTTTTGGTCGCCTGCGGCGACCAGCCTCAGCCGCTTCGGCTCACATGGTGCCTGCAGTTTGTTACAGCGGGCGGGGGCTGCTCTCCCTCCGCGCCTCCGGGGTTTACATTCACTCTAGGGGTAGGGCAGACTAGTACCACGTGGGGTCGGGGTTGACTAAGTCGGTTCTGTCACCAATTTTGAAAAATTTAACTAGAATGTAATAAATAAATTTAATAGAGTATGACATAAACAGTAAAATTGATATATTACATTATGTATATTAACCTTTTATTAAATATAAAAAAACCTTTCTTGTATTTCCTATTTTCAAATTTCATCTAGCTTGACCACCTTCCCCGGGCCACCAATCTTTCCAATGAACTCCTAATTATTATAATTATATTATATAATACTATAAAATATACCTAATAACATAAAAATTATAAATAAGTAACATAATTCGTGTTGTATTTTTGAGAAATAACCTCAAAAATTAAAATTAAGATTTTTAAAAAACAACGCATTACCTCACAAAAACCAACTAGATTATGATTAGGGGCATCACTGCCTATCGATTAAAGCTAAAATCACCCAGATACCGATGCAGCAGGTTTCTAAAGCCAACCCCTAATTTCACTTAACTAAGAACACTTGGGCTGTCAAAGCGAATCTAACGATATCTTAATTTTATAAATTGGTCCAGCGGTTTAGGAGATATGAGGTAATAAAGAATATGACATGCTTACATACAAGATGCGCGCGGAAATCATAACCCTTCCGAGCAGTCATGTAAAAATTAAGTTGTTCTTTATTCAATTGTCTAAATGTCTACTGTAATGCCTGATGCATTGTTTACAAATTGAAATCAATGTTAGGAAATGCCATTAACTGTCTGTGATATTTCACTGAGAATGTTCACACAATTGATTTTCTTTTTGTTTAAACGACAGAATTGAATGCTCGACAATTTTCTTGTAGGTAGTTATGAAATCATTATTTCTTTAGGTATGTATATTATGGTCGAACTAACGAGTCACCCCGTTGTTTTATCGTGAAACATAGTTCACTCTCTGCATTACCTACACCTTTAGTTAAGAGATGAATTTTAAAAATGTTGATGTATTTCAGTATTTATTTTTCAAAACATTTTTAATAATTTTATAGTAATGAAGATAAATTGTCAATACAGTTATTTGCTCTTATTATTCTTTCTCTTTAAAAAAATTCTCTTTAGCATACCAATGTACTTACTTAACTTAAAGAGTGTAGGTACCGTGTAATAAATTATCAAAGCGATTTAATTAATTATGGGTTTTACTTCAACCATTAACGGCCCACTATTGAGCACGAGTCTTTCCTCTTGACGAGGCGTAGAGCATACTCCACCACGCTGCTCCAGTACCGATTGATGAAAGGGTTCAACAGAAGGCTTCCGACTAGGATTGCCAGCTGGCAAGACTGAAATATCTGAACAAAACTTCAAAAAGTCGGGATTTGTCGAGACATTTCGTATTTTGTCGGGACTTGGCTGGATATCAAGTGAAATGTCGGGACAATCCAGACGAATCCCGACCAGATGGTCGGATGGCAACCCTATCTCCGACATAGCTTAAAAACCGTTATCTCAAGATAACAATTGCGACCGACGGCTTTACATGCCTTCCGTATCACGATTCACGGAAACTACCAGTGATCACTTATTGGGGTATGAGGTTCATTATCTGTTTACTAATAAGCAATTATCTTTGAAAATTGTATGCAAAGATTATGCAAGACTATTTTAAGAAGATAATCACCCATCGTTTAAAGTATGATGAAGTCAGTTGCAATATCTAATCTAACTGAAATAGGCATCAAGATCTGCCGATCCCGAGTCGATCGGTCTATTGTTTGTGGAGAGTTCAATGAGTCCACACAAAGGTTAATGCCAATGAGTAACTCGCTATTATTTTTAATCAAACGATAGTTCCGCCATATACGACCTACTGCTTAATTGACCTTTGATACTAGGAATAAGAACGTGCTGTTTTTTATCTGGAAGTACTCTAAATGGGCATGAAAGGATGTATTAGCATTTCAACTAGTCAGTACACCTATTTATGATCTCGTTATAGATGACTGTACTAATTTAATTAAAAGTGCACTGTGTCTGCATCATCGGAAATAAAGAAACCTTTTATACAAGAAATAAACTTTAATCTGGCATACAAATTTGGATCATTATCACTAAATTCAAAATAAATAGTTTAGTTTTCTTACAAATTAACTAAACGTCCTTATTCATGATGGTGATGATTAATTACTGAATTGCAGTTTGCTTCAAAATTTAAAGCGTATCCTAAAAGATCCTAAAATTATTTTTGACTACGCGGCAAGAATCACGACATGATAAGTTATGTAACATAGATACCTACGTAATGTATTATTCACCATCATTCTAAAATTCTGGTCCATTGCATCCCGTAATTGACTGACATTAACACTGTTTAACATACAGCCATTTCTAAATGCCCGACGACTGTATGGATTTACTAACGACGCGATAAAACTATGTGCAAAATAGCTTTATTTACTATTTATTTATTTAACACTTTATTGTTTGTACACCATAATGCTTTATTCTTTATTCTTACACTTACACCAATTATGCTTATATTGACGGAGCACTGCTCGTATACTTTAATCAACTTCCATTTAAATGTCTCACATTTTTATTCATGGTAAACATCGCCTTGTATGAATTACGAATCGACAAAAATATCGAAGAGAAGAGGCGTAATAAATAAGACTTGACAGTCGCGACACCTATTGATATTGCAAAATATTTTCGTAAGTAAATGTTGATTCACTGGTAGATCTAGAACCAGCTGTGAAATACATAATAGAGTAGTTGGAAATATAACTAGAGCTGGTTTTATCAAGCATGACTAATTTTCCCGGTCGAGCGGAACCAGATGATGATTGAGAACAAATGATAGCTTAGTTATGTGTTTGTGAATCAGAAGTTACATCTAAATTAATGATGTTTCCTTTATATGCATCATCGTTCATCGTGCTTGCATCATTAATTGCATGCATAAAGCATGGCTTTGTCATGTCTTGCAGTTTTTAAAGCGCATTTATTATGCTGTTAGGAGGTTGCCGCGCCTTTACACTTCTTGTTGTGAAGTTCTTCGGACAGGAGTCTAGAAGACTTTTGAAGTGAAAACTTCTTTAGCATCGTTGTGATTTGAAAAAAGAGACAGACACATAAATTCGTAAGATTTAACGTGGGAGAAAATGAGATATGAAGTATTATACAGTGTTTCGTTCGTGGTTCTCTTTGTGTTACTTTAAAAAGTGCTAAGTTGTATTCATAGATGGCGCGAGGAACAAGATTGAAGATTTGTTTTATTGCTGGGTAGATGGCGCTAGCTGCTCATTTTACTCTTCATATTATGTTAAGAGATGGCGTTAGTTACCTGCACTGTTTTCTTTGCATCACTATGATCATTTCTAAAACCTACAGTTATCATCTTCCCGAAATTTTATTTTATTTTGAGTCACAACCCAGTATGTGTGACAGTTATAACCTAATCCAACATAATTACTAACTATTAATCTTGACAAGTAAAGTTTTGATGACTCGCGATAACCACATGAGTCCATAAACTGTAAAAACTGGTGGTCGCCCAAAATCTATATTATTAATCGAAACGGCCCTCTCCCTATTATGCAGTACTCACCTTATCATGAATTTACTGATTCCAAGCATTTATGTAGAGAAGTCATTGATGTAATATTATTATAGCTGTAAAATCTGAGCTTGCGTCGAATCCAATTGCGTCTGTAATTTTTTTGAAAAGCAGTAAACCAATCTTAAATCATTGCAAAAGAGACAGTTAATTTTATTCTGAAATTCTCTTTGTTATCTTTTGATCACTTTTTATTAGGCTATTCTTGAAATATGACTGGCCAAGCTTTAGGCATGTGACAAATTAACTTTCCACTTTTAGTCACAGGTTTTTTTTATTGACTCTCATTTATAAATTAATTGATAACATGTCCTAGATGTGGTGCTATTGAGGTCGCTTCACAACATGTTATCCTAAAAAAGCTGATAAGCGAGAGCAATGGTCAGTGTTTAATTACGTTTATTGCTGTTTTGCGCATAAAATTAATGTTGTTCTAGTTTCACATAGTTATTAAGCAAATTGTATTGCCTTTTTACATAAATCAACTGAACCGAAGACTGACCTCACGGTATGGCGCACCTGAAAAACGCTTCAAACACACATCATACTTTTTTGATATAATGAATTTCGGAGTATTTTTAATCATGTGATGTTTTATGTCAGTAATCGGCTAAAAAGTCGTGTGTAATAATAACCTACCCATTCACAGCTGTAACATCACAATTCACTAGCTTCAACGTCGCCGTCGTCGGCTTAGATTCTACAAGGGGACTAGTAGCTAAGCAAATAGGAAAGGTAGCTAATCAGGCCAAAAATACCCGTTTACTACAGATAGGAATGATCCCTCTACTCCAGCTATACTCAACGTCAACAACAACGCCAGGCTTTTGTGTGCGGCCTGCCGGGTTTTTGTGGTTGGCCCATCTGGTGTTACATTATTTTAAACAATTTTGTACTTCGCGTTCATTAGAAAAATTGAGAGCGCGCTTAGTAAATAGGTCCAACATAACATTACCGCTGCGGGTGTGCATTGCTAATATTGATATGGTAATTTGCCGTAATATAAGGCAATTTATTCATTTATTTTTAAATTTTCAATTGATGATTGATTGTATTACGGAGACACGTCATTTTAGTATTATCGTAAACCTTTGGGACCACAAAATTGAATTTGCAAAATGTTGATTTTTTATCGCGTTTAATTGGAAAAATGTTAAATTCGTAAAAGTTGAATTGCTAAAAGTTTCTTAGTCTATTTTTTACTCGCCTCGCATCGGCAGGACTCATGGGTCCTCTATCATATCACCGATCGCTCTACCTTGTAAGTGGCCTGCCTATGCTTCTCTTTACAGCCTTGGCACCACTCTGACCGGTTCCTGGGCCCTCTGAATTCCCATTGCTACTTCAGCCGGCTGACTCTACAAGCTATGTCGGTAACTTTAGTTACGGACTTCATCGTTTCGAATCTTATCTCGTAGCAAAATACCAAGCATAGCTCGTTCCATAGCGCCTTATGTGACTTTGAGCCTGTCAATGAGGCCACTAATAAAAGACCACGTCTTGGATCCTTAAGTCAACATGATAACACACATAGCTCGAACACTTTCGATTTTAGGCACTGAGGTGTTTTAGATGAGAAGATATTTCGTAATTTCCCGACGGCTGCCACTACATTATGTCATTAGACATGATTTTTTGTCTTGTCTATATTCATTTTAAAATTCATCCGTTTGAGGCGCTGTTCAGGTCCTGATGATGATGATGATGAGGTCCTTCAGCGTTTCCGTCAGGATCACTATATCATCGGCTAATCGAAGGTCTGTGAGATATTCATCATTGATGTTAACGTCGAGCCCGTTCCACCAAAAGTTCCAATCGGGGAGATAACGTCCCCTTGCCTGACACCCTTCTGCAATTGGATGGGGTTCGTGCTTCTATCGTGTCATCTGACTGACATGGTGGCTGATTTGATACACACTTCAACACTTCGATATCCTGATAGACCATCTGACACCGCTGAAGAGACTCCAGTACAGCCCCGATAGCACTGAAGGCTTTCACATAAGCCACACATGGTGGCAGGTTATACGAGTATAACAATAAGCTAATCCAATAAAAGATCGATTTTCCTCCAATTTTAACTCTGCTCAATCCATTATAGGAACATGATAGATTGACAAGAGATTATTATAATTTATGCCTTGTAAATGTTTACATGCCTACAAATACAATTTTAAATAACGCTTACAGTTTCTTTTGCTGTGACCATCGCAAAGCATTCAGAAGCGCACAGTAAATTCGCACTCGAAATAGTTTACGATTGTGGTTCAACCCAGACGCAGCCTCACCTACAAATACATCAATAACTAGTCTTCAATGGAATGGCATTGTGATTCTCAAATCTCACCGATCAAAGTCACTGCTGATTTGCCGATGAGTCTATTATGATTAAACTCTTAGCATATCTACCTTAATAATTGTTGGTTGAGTTGAATATTTAATTATTCTTCTTTCTTTCTTCTCCCTTCTTTATTAGCTAGCAAGGCATAAGTGTTGCTTCTGTTGTTCCTGATCCTCAAAGATGACGATGACCAATTGACCGCTTATTTCGATTTAGTCGATTGCGCATAATTAATGCCAGCGTTTGTAAAGCGATTCATTCAACACTTGAATCAATTAGCGGTTTTTAATTGTAGAATTTATTACCAGATTAAATTTTAGTAGTATAATTTAAATAAGATTACTTGGAATATGAACATTGTGTTTTACTTTGATATAATCTTGAAAAATATTGGCACAAATAATTTGTTGTCCGGACCGTCCGGTAAAATCCAAAGGTTAATCGCACCTTGTTTTGACGAAATTATATTTACATTACATATAACTTTGTTGTTGGAGAAAAAACCAAATTCAGAATCGAGTTCAATTTCACTATATCACCTATTAAAATCAAGCTCCTTTAATTAAATCAAATGTAATGATAAAAAATAAAACTTGGTAAAAACATGGAAGTATTACTACTAGCTTATAGAACCGACACCGCGAACACAATGTATGTTCCAATGAATTGGCGCCAAGCGGCTTCAATTTTCAATGGATTTGTTCGATTTTGAAAGGAGAACGAGGGCTCAATTTTGAAAATAGAACCTCCCGGCGGGACACACATTTTGTTCGAGATGCCAGTGAATTGGCGCCGAGCGGCTTCAATTTTCAATGGATTCGTTCGATTTTGAAAGGAGAACGGGGGCTCAATTTGAAAATAGAACCTCCCGGCGGGACACACATTTTGTTCGAGATGTCTATACTTCAATGGGTAAAAATGGGATTTTTTTATGTACCTAACTGTGTTTAGGTTAATTTCACTTATAATCAATACTTCTTTTATATTATATCACAGAAGAAATAATAGTACTTGATTATATTAAAAGATACCAACATTATCTTGAAAGATACAACCTAGGAGTTGGGCCACAGAGAATGAAGTAACATCTTTTTTATTAATACATCTGGTGCTTGAAGTTACGCAAAAGTTATATTTGCAAGCGTTTCAAAATTTTCAGTTAACTTCAGATGTTATCTAATCATTTTTATCGGGATTGTTTCAAAAGACACCTCTGATTTCTTTATGAATGTTTTGCTCCTCGGCTGTTTTTCGGAGTGACTCAAACGAACTCACTTTTGAAATTCCCCGCGCAAATTTAACCTTATTTGTAAAGTTAAATTATACAAACAAAAGCCATAGCTAATACCTATGATACCTTAACTGACTTTATAAAAATTATGTCAATAGTCCAGTTTTTAAAAAATATTTTAAAACACCCACGCCAACCTTCCGATAACATTAAAGCCATTTAGAGTGAAAGTATTTATAGCTTTTCGTAACGCACTCAAGGTTTCAGTACATTGAAATCTTACATAATTGTTTGGCTTATCGTGTTTTATTTGACTTTATTTCATCAGACGCATTGTGAGAACCATTCAATATTTTTGTGTAAGTGTAATGGGGTGAAAGAGTTGAATCTATTTAATCTTTCTGTATCGGCCAAAAATCTCCTGAATAGTTTAGTTCGAATTAATAGTTTGGTAAGATTAGCGTCTGATAGAATTCTTTATCCTTTCTGGCTCCAGCTACTTTTTGCTGCCGTGCTGGAGAAATAATTTTCTTCCTGTTTCTTCGTGGGAGCCAGAATTCAGAAATGATGGGATTCCCCCAATTTCTTTTTGGTGTCATCACATCTGTGCTGTCTTTAATTATGTCTGCTCGTTTGCCGACTGTTAAAATTAATTCAGGTGCACCGCTTACTTCTTTGCGGACCTGTGATTCTAATGTTGCAAAAGTTACGTTGATAATATAATTACGATTAATTGCGGTTTTGATGATTTAATTTGTATAATATTTGAGTCGCTGCCACTCGCGGCATACCAGTGCAGTGCAAGTATGTAGTTATTTTATTTTTAAATGTTTACTCCCAGATCTTTTTACATATCTGCCACATGCGATGCAGGAATGCTGCAAGGATTGTATTGTTAGCGTTTAATATTTTAAATCAATTTGAGAAACATCATCTACCACATCAACCTTTTCCTTACACATCTTAATCATTACAATTTTCAGTCGAAATTATATGACATCGACCCCGTACACTACAGGACAAGATAAGCCACTTTTGATATTTCCTAGAATTTAAGTAACCTTGTACTTCGTTCTCCTGCTCCAGTGCCGATAGCTAGCAAGGTCAGGGGCCAAACGGTCTTACGTCGCTATAGAGAGGATAACAGAACCAAATTTTAGCCTGCTAGAGCATGGAGACTTTTGAGTTATTTGTGGGAAATAGGATTTAGTTAACTGGTTGAAAGAAATCGTCTGTGGGTATAATTGTAAGGAAATCGTCAAGTAACGACCGCCGGAAAAAAATATTATCATTCCTTCATTGGTTGTTGTTACGGTCACTCATCTACACTCTGACCCTATCGCTTAACTCTTCACATGTAACGCAGACGCCCCAAACGTTTCACCAATTAGATACTCGTATCGGCATACACTATGAAAGTACACTATTTTTAGAAAGGTAAAATGAAGAAATCATTTTAATAACGTCCGAATACTCGCAGCGGCCACGTGCAATCGTCCAATACCCCCTATTTGGCATCTTCCCAAACGTGTTCAACACTATCACCATAAAAGCCCCCTCTTGTCTTCTCTACAATATTGATTTTTGACATAAAGTCATTAATTTTACACGCGTCATTATAATTACATCAGCAAGTAGAAACAGATTGAACTCTGCCCCTTAATACATGATATTTATTATTTTTATTACTGAATTTTAATTGACAATTTTATTACTACCATTCTACTTCCTCGGAATTATCATCATATTTTATATTACAGTCATCATCATCACCGTCACAATGCTTTTATTATAAGTTTTTTTTTTATATCATAACAATATTGATTTTTATTTTATGTGCCAGAAACGGCCTTATCCAAAGGTGGATTTAGATCAAACAGTAATGACAATATTTTAACCAGTATTGACCTTAACCCTTGTAAGTATGAGATGTGACCCAAACCCAATAATAAGATAATATTGGCTGTGAATTGTAGTGATCATATTTATTTGGTTATGACTTATGATGTACTTGTAAGTTGTACCTAAGCATCTAAGTACCTATTAGGTGTTTGTAATATCACACAACGATAATCATGGCGATTTCTAGACAGGTCAATAGTGCGAAGAGTATGGCCTATGGGGCGAGACGTGAGACGCATTCCTGAAACTTTTGGATAAGGTTACCGCATTGTAAAATTAAACATTGTCGATCATGGACTACGCTTAGGGTTGCCAGATGGCAAGACTGAAATTTTCTGGACAAAACTTTAAAAAGTCGAGATTTGTCGGGACAAACATTTTATTTGGAAATAGCCGGCAAACGAGCTGACGACGAAAAAAACGGCTAAAACGCGTGCGGCAAACGCGTTCTGTTGAATCGAGTGAATTGTCGGGACATTTTGTATTTTGTCCGGACTCTGGATATCATATGAAATGTCGGGACAATCCAGACGAATCCAGATCA
This sequence comes from Thymelicus acteon, assembly GCA_951805285.1. Classification (NCBI taxonomy): domain Eukaryota; kingdom Metazoa; phylum Arthropoda; class Insecta; order Lepidoptera; family Hesperiidae; genus Thymelicus; species Thymelicus acteon. The sequence continues at coordinate 5,605,216 of OX638215.1, read as the reverse complement.
TCTGGCAACCCTAACTACGCTTGCAATTTGCTCGTATTAATCCCCAAATATATCAGCAGTGGTTCTTATTTTTAACACGAACGTATTATATTTTAAAGTTGGTTTATATTACATTTTTAGGCATATTTGCCCTTTTTATAATTTTCATTTTTGACACTCTGTGTAAAAAGTAGTTTCTGAACCCGAATACCATCCATCATCAATGCATTGAAACCAGCATGGTTTCAATCAGTCACGACTATTATTTGTCTACACAATATAATAAACAATAGCATGTATAGTATAATATTATTGGTGTACACTGTACAGTGCGCGCGTGCCACCGCCGCGCGGCGTGCGCCGTGCGGTGCGGTATCAGGCGCGTGAGGATGCGGCGGAAGACTGAGCCAATGCTAGATCAAGGCTTCTCCGAACAAAGGACGACTAGATAGCGTAGTGAACGTTGTTTAAAACTTGCTAAGCAATAAAAATATTATTGTCTTCTCTTTAAACCATTTTCCGTCCATATCAGGCTACGGGTCTCTCACTTGTAGTTGTGAGGTCCCGTCGTTAGGGTTGGGAAGTACATAGTTGCAGGTCTCCAGACGGCTTAACACGTTAAGTACTTTTTTAACTATGTCAAGTTTAGTTCTTGACAACAATCACAGTGCTGCAGTGGGATAAAATGCCGACAAAGAATATAGCACTAATGGCAGTGGACGCACTGGAGCTGCAAGTTATCATAAAATAGGCCTCCTCAATTACGGGGTGGCTCCTACAGCCAGACGTCAATAATTAGCTTACTCTACAAAAATGTTAGAATCCAAAGTGTAGTCCCCTCACAAAACACACTGGGTCTGACCTGCACTTGACCGGTTTTCTATCGGAGTGGGGACGCCGGGGACCGGATAGCGGGCGCAATGCCCTCGCAGAGCCGCTTCTGGGTCAGGTGCAATCGATTGATATTCATATTCAATATTCAAGTAGTAAAAGGCGTTCAGTTAAAGGCATTTTAGTCGTATAATATAATCTGAACTATTTAAGAATGCCAGATAACTGATGTAATAATTATTGTAATTGACAGAAAATGCAATATTACATTATAATCTAGGCTCTAGGCACCTACATTTATTACTTCTAACTGTAATGGATATTAATTATGGTGTCTTAGAATATTTAATTTTTATATTATGTTATCAGAATACAAAATAATATACAATACAACAAAATTTATGGAAAAGATAAAATAAAATATTTTATTTGCAGTTTTCGTTACATTGTGACGCCATCTAGCGGTGAGAAGATATACTAAAACCTAACCTATACAATCGTTGTTTTAATTATTACAGCTATTCACTGATAGATGTCGTATTTAAGCTACGTACGTATTTATCTCTTTAGGTTTGGTTTTAAGTCCATTTTTAAGGTTCCGAAGTAAAATCGGAACCCTTATAGTTTGGTCATGTCCGTCCGACCGTCGCGTCTGTCCGAAGCATAGCTCCGAGACCCTTAGTGCTAGAAAGCTTTAATGTGGTATGGATTAAAACTCCAAAACCGTAGAATAAAATATTGATTTTTTTATTTTAGGGTACCTCCTCTCTAGGTAAAGGTGAATATTTTATTCATCACGTACCCGGTTGTGCGGAAATATCGTTACAAAGGCTTTCAAAAATAATATGGGTCTTCTAAGACCATTTTTGGATTTAGCGGTCCGTTTGCGAAATATTTGGCTTAAAAGTGCTAATTTTAGAGTGTCCCCCCCCCCTGCCGGCTAAGTGGTTGGAGTTGGACAAATGAATAAATTCTCAAAAGTAGGTTATATGATGAATTTACAAGGAAAACTATCATGGCTATTTTAACCAAATAGTTAATGAGTAATAGTCGATAAACTTACTACTTCGGAACTCTACATAGCACGTGGCCTGACACGCACTTGCCCAGTTTTTTTAGCCAAGTCCTTCCTGTTTAGTAAACACTAAAAATAAGTCTGACAAATAATGAAAAGGATTTAAAGACATATTAATCAATTACTGCAAAAACAAATTTTGTCAATTGATTATATTTTTAAACTTGTAATTTAAATGATTATTTCAATTAAAATTTGTAGCAAATGTTAACCAAATTAGACTCGTCTAAATGAACAACCTAAAGGTAGGTACTTGCTAAGCGGAGAATTAAGAAGTTACGGCTTATTTACCAAAAATAAACAATATCTATTATAAAACACAAAAAAAAAAATGTATGGATGTTTTTTATAGACTCTGAAACCATCCAACCGATATGCCTTCATTCCGAAGGTGGTTTGAAACCACTAAAAATAATTGTTTTAGTGTAGTACTTAATTGAATTCATTACGTACATTTTCGGTTTTCGACTTTTCACATACAATTTTTTTTAGCGTAGTGGAACACGCCAAGTATCCACTAGTTAATCATAAATATCGACAAACTTGATTTTAAAATTAATATGGCAATTTAATCAATTCATTTTTATTTATTTTATAACATAGATACAATTAGGGATAAGGAACCTGGAATAAGAAATAAATATACTAGAATAAGGAACCAACCAGTTGGATGTTTTGTAAATCTACTTATTAAATAAATAAGTAGGTAGGTATATCAAAAACGCAGATTGTTAACAACTTTTAGCTTAATTGACTTTGCTTTTGAGTTATGTATAGTACCTATATACCTACTCATCGGCAATGGATTTTCCACTTAACAAATTATGAATAACTTCCTCTTCGTTGATCAATTTCAATTTTGTGTTTTAATTCGTAATGAGAACAAAGTTCTTAAACCATTATCACTAGCAACTATGTATACCTACTAACTTTTTTGCTTCACGAAATATTTTCCGCTAACTAATAATTATCTGTGTAGGTAGTTGTACCTACTGTCGCGACTGAGCTCATGTCACGAGGTGAAGTTCACTTAGATGGCAGATCACAGTTTTTAAAGCTTGTTCAATAACAGGAATTCAAAATACATAAGTACCTAGATGAAGCGCTCATAGCCCGGCGGCTTGCGTCGATCCTATGTGATCGACGAAGTTAAGCAACAGCGGGCGCAGTCGGTAGTTGGATGGGTGACCGCTAGTGGCAAAAAATTCTTGAGCGTTTCCGTGCTTCGGAGGGCACGTAAAGCCGTCGGTCCCGGTTGTTATCATAAAATAACAGTCGTTAAGCCATGTCGGAGGCCCTCGGGCGGTTTGAAAACTTCCGACACTCGGGATGGCCACTAACCCCTCCACCAATCCGCACTGGAGCAGCGTGGTGGATTATGCTCTAGGCCTCCTCAAGAGGAGAGACCCGTGCCCAGTAGTGGGCCAATAATGGGTTGAAGCCAAGTACCTAAATACCTACCTACCGATATTGCGAATGAAAAAACTGATTTGCATTAGATCGGGCAAACTTTTTTGTCGCTGCTCCATAATATCCGACATGACAGTCGTGATTAACATCCGACGAAGCTGTCATAAGGCCAATTCATACGTAAGGGGTTTTTTCCGTACGTACGGGACGGTACGTGAAGTTTTGAAAACATCGTTTCATAGAAAATGTATACGATAGTGCATACGCAGCGGAATCCCGTACGTGACGTGGTACGTACGGGACGGGAAAAACATCGTACAGGAAAAACCCGTTACGCATGCATTGGCCTGTGGTAAATACCCCTGTAGCACTGTACAATGTACCCACGACAATAACCAGAATAATCCTACTTAATAAAACAATAAAAAAATATTGGATGTTGTGACATACATAATAATAAAAGAGTATCTGCATTACCCGCACACAAGGCATTTACCATCTAGCCGTCAAGTGCGCGAGTGCGTTGTAGCACTGAAAACCATTTTGTGTTTTGTTTCTAATACCTAATCAGGTAAACATAGATAAGCACAGATGTGTCATAAAATAAAGGGTAAATATAAAAAACAAATCATTTTTGCTCAGTCACTGACTTTCCTTTTTATTCTCCTTTAATCTTTTGTGAAAAGACTTCAACGAGCCGGTAACTAAAATATTTATTGTAAAAATAAAAACTTCATTATACTGTATCGTGTTTTCTTACATGATCCTCACAGACCGTATGGTTTGAGTGTGTAATGTGTGTATTCTATACACAAAACATCACAGTAACGCCAACCAGAGTTAGTAATAATTTACTTCTAATACGCACGTAATATTTGATAATCTAAATTTTACTAACAAAAAATAACCGACTTCAAAGTTACTCTAAAACTACTTGTCAGATCTCGTTCAAATTTATGTGGAATTACGTGACAAGCACCTACTTTCGATTAAAAATAATTAATTAAGTGCGATAATTTATAACCTTCCATTTTCCTAACTTCGTTACCTATACAGGGTGGAAATAAAAAACGATAGTTGGAGGAGAAGTACCCTCAATATTGATGATGCTAAGCCATGTCGGAGGCCCTCGGGCGGTTTGAAAACTTCCGACACTCGGGTTGGTAACCCCTCCACCAATCCGCACTGGAGCAGCGTGGTGGAGTATGCTATAGGCCTCCTCAAGAAGAGAGACCCGTGCCCAGTAGTGGGCCATTAATGGGTTGAAGCCAGCCATTGGAAATAAATTCAAAATATGCTAAATTATATTAATTGAGAAAACCGACCAAGTGCGTGTCATGCCACGCGCAACATAGGGTTCCATAGTTTATCGACTACCTAAGCTAACCTATCCGTGATAGTTTTCCGTGTATAATTATACATGTTATAAACTATTTTTGTGAATTTTTATACGTGTCCAACTCTAACCATTTAGCTGGCAGGGGGGACACTTGACTCTAACCAAAATTAGCACTTCAAAGCCAAATAAACCCCTGGATCCAATAATAATATTTGTGAATTACCTTCATTTAAAATTTCTTTCAACTTAACCGACTTAATGAGCTTTAAAGAACTTATATTTTTTTCAAGATTACTGAGTAAATCCTCATTAAGCATAATTAATTTAAGTAAAAACAAAAACGATCATAAAAACGAAGGCTATCTATGCTGGGATTCCTTACGATCTCCGAGCGGACCGAACTCCGTATGAACTCCACGACTCGCAATACTAAATTTCATAGAAGCGCTTCCACCGCCAACGAAGTGAGAAGAACGGACAATTTTCTCGGAAATTCTCCGGAAACTATTTTACTCCGTTTTGCCCAGCTGCAACAACAGCTAATAAAAGTAGCTCATCAACACAAAAAAAAAACAGATGTTTACCATAGTCTTTTTAATTATGTATTAAAAATACCTACTAATTAATTACGAAATTAAAAATATGTGTCTATAAATCCGTAAACATGCAAGAATAGTTCTTGCATGTTTACGGATTTATTACACACGAGTAAAGAAAATGTAGAGAAAAGAAGCACACTTTTTAAACGGTGCCGTCATTAATATACTCACGTATGCATCATTTCATGCATCATTCAATGCATCCATGAAAATTCTGCGAAACTGTATCCATCTAACCTAGCCTGCGTCGCAAGTCTAGTTCACAATAGTTAAAGAATAAAGTACAAAAGACTAACGTACACCATTTTAATTCTATATAAATAAAACACAAAAAAATGTTTGTACGGAATGTAGTGGTCTAATGATAAATTGCACTTTTATCACAGAAGACATACCGTACATAGTACATAATAGCCTTAATACTAATTGTGACAAGCTTGACAGGAAAACATTAACTACAATGTTCAGAATTCAAAGAGTACTTCAGGATACCTGTGCAGTGTGCACGCGTTATCCCATCGCCGTACGTATATTTTAAGTTTTTAACCGACTTTAAAAAAGGAGAAGTTCCTCAATTGGATTATATTTTTGAAATGTTTGCTAGTTAATAACTTCGTCATTATTAAATCGATTTGAAAAATTCTTTTTTATTTGAAAAACTTTCAGATTGGTCCCATATATATTAAAATTCAGTTATGAAAATGAAATGTATGAGTGATTAAGGAAACTCCTGAAATACATTTTTTTAAATATGTTTTTTGAAGCCTATTTTTATAATCGGATTTTTTTGGTAAAATTTAGATTACACGTAGGAAAAGTACGGATGTAACAATCAAAAACTCTGAGTAGAATGTCGCATAATGAAATAATTAGGAAAATGCAATGCATCTGTTTATAACTGTAGCTTTATCAGCAATAAAATGCGCATAGGTTTCTTTCACCCTTTATTTGACTTCTCACTGAATATTTCGCAGACTCAGCATGTCTAAATATACTTATAAGTATTTATCTGTTTTGCGGTGAGTGTATACAAAATTACTACGACATTTTTTTCGAGTTAAACCTTGCTCCAGCTTGTTAAAACAGCGGAACTTATCAAACTTGTGAACTGCTTCAGCTGTAAAAATAATGTTGCTTTATATGGTGACGCACTAGCGTTGTTTGTTCAGCAAAATACATCTCGGGAATGTATTAGTCATCCAGCTGACAGTATGTAACTAATCTATTACCGATCGTATTGTGTCAGTATCGGGTTGATATTTCACGTGTGTGACGCCGCTAAAGCCAGTGTATCGACATCTTTATAATACGCTTGTAAAAGATGCTCTCTGTACAGGTTCTTCACTCGTGTGTTCCCGAGCCGGTATTTTACATCGTCTGATATTATAAGCAGCGCATACCCACTGATCCGCGCAGTCCGCGTAAGCATTCACCGTAACGATATCGCGCGATTCAACCAATATTTTATGTGCATTTACGCCAAATCTGTTTTCTTTTTAATACAAATCTGAAAGTTTTGAAATAAACATGGGTAAAGGTAAGTCATTTTGATTTAAGTTTCACTTTAATTGATTTTCTTAAAATTGTAATTCGAAACTTATTCCAAAAGTGCACTTTTTCAATAAATACGAATTGTAGGTGAGTGAAAAATCTGCCTGTAAAACATTACCAATTTATTTTTAACTAAGTTGCTTAGTAGGTACCTATTACTAATATTATTTTTTATTCTGTGCAACTGTCTCAATTTAAAAATTAAAATTACACTTATTACATGAAAATGATAACCCACAGCTACCTACAAAAAATTGGATTTGTACAGCAATTACTGCATCCACGGTGATCAACAAAGAACTTATTTTAGTTACTCCTTATTATATTATGGAATTGTGGCTATTTGGCATAGCCCAATTCACGGTCGATGCCCTGGGCATCATTTAACCAATCATAAATGGTAGTGTTATGCTGCCGAAAGTTGCATAAATTAAAAAGTTAAGAGGAAACTTCTCGTCCCATTTCCTCAAACATATTTATTTTATTACTCAAGTACCTATAATGGACAACACTTATTCTTGAAATATGTATAATTTCAGAAATCAATGTACTAATCATCCAATATTCTGTCTCATAACACTTTAGTTATTTCAGTATTCAGTATTGTTTTTACAAATATAAAAAAGTATTTTTTGTGATAAATTTGAGTTCAACTTTGTATAAAAACGATGAAATTGTCTATGAAATATTCAATGTGATTATAAAAAGAGCCATCCTTGAACAAAATTTAATATATTCGTTATTAAAGTAAGTAATCAATAATTTTGTTTTTTACGTCATTAGTAAACATTCTAAGCTATTTACATTTACATCTTTGCCTCGTATTTTGTTCAAATGATATAATACGAAAACAATTTTGATAACTAATGTTTCCTCAAAATTAAATTGAAGTACCCTCATCAATTCGTCATAGTGACTTGCATAATATTTACTGTGAGTACCTATATCACAGTAAAGGGGATGTAATATTTATACTGTGCCTATATGTTCAAAATATCCTCCTATTGAGTCACTAGTATTGGTATAACAAGTAATAATGGATCTTTAATTGATCATCTGTGAGACGATGAATCCGCTGTTTTCTCATGGACCCATTGATTCGTGTCGTGAGTGGCCCGTCAGAAAAAGTCGATCGATTGGCATCGGGATATTAGAAGCAAGAAATTCCTTGGACATGGTTATATGTTGCCTCAAAATATACTGCAGGCACTTAAGTACAGTGAATAATGTACAAAAGAAACCTCGTAAAAAGCAACGTAACTTAAAGTAGGTACCCACTTGAAACCAGCAGAAAAACTACAAGTTACGTGCCTACTCAAACTCATTGACGCGTTCAGCGTATCCAAATCCAGTTATTGATCATGCGACTCATGCGTTATTTCACGCAGGTGTAAGGCAGCCTTTCGGTAAGACGTTATAAGTACCTACTTTTACTTCTTCTGTGGTAAGACTTAAATAATTTGCTATTTTTTAGTACGTAATTTTTTTAACTGTTCTATCAAAACTAGCGTCTTCGAATCAGGAAACTGATAATAATGAGACAGAATCATTCGTTTCTTTGCAATCATAAAACAAAATTGTTAGGTGGAGGTCAGATTTAGGTCTTATACATATAAAAGGAAGTAATTTAAACCTCCTGAGCACTAAAATCACTGAAGTCTGCTAGCATTACAGGTAAATAATTTGTGGTTCGGCAAAAAAATTGCGTGATGACGGTAGGTATGATTATGTTTTCAAAAATTAAAATGATAGGTAGGTAACCCACAAATGTTAAATTAACTAATTACATGCCTACATTAAATGATTTTATGAGTTGTTTTTATTTCCCATTTAGTTATGTTAAAACTCAAGAAACACTTGGAATGAAATTGTAATGTAATTGCAGCAAAGTGCAATCTTTAGTGACATAAAAAATATTCCGAATTTTTTTTTGTGTTACCTATGTGTAACAATAATTTTGGACCACAGTCCTCGGGTTTAGTTAGCGCTTTCATCAAATTTTGAAGATTCTGATATTACGATTCATAGATCTAAATTATCTGCGAAGATAAACTATTATATGCCTCCAGCGAGACAAGTTACATAAATAAACAAAAACCGGGCAAGTGCGTGTCAGGCCACGCGCAATATAGGGTTCCGAAATAGTAACGACTATTTTATTTATTTATTTATATAATCTTTATTGAACCAAAAGAGAGGTACAATTGGCGGACTTAATGCTAAGTAGCATTAAGCATCATTACTATTACTCATTAACTACTTATGCTAACATAGCCGTCATAGTTTTCCTTGTAAATTCATCCTATAACCTATTTTTGAGAATTTTTCAGTTGTCTAACTCCAACCGTTTAGTTGGCAGGGGGGGGAACCTTGACTCTAACCAAAGTTAGCACTTTAAAGCCAAATATTTCACAAACGGACCCCTAATTCCTAAAATAATCTTTAAAACCTATTTTTCAAAGACCTTTTCAACAATACCCTACACTATAGAGTACGCAATGAATAAAAAATTCATCCTCACTTTACTTGTACCCTAAAAAAATGTTGTTTTTTTTTTTCAATATTTTATTCTAAAATTCTGGAATTTTAGTAAATATGTATATTCATGCCAAATTACAACTTTATAGCACTAAGGGTCTCGGCGCGGCACTTTGCTTCGGACAGACAGACAGACGGACAGACGGACGGACGGACATGACGAAACTATAAGGGTTTCGATTTTACTTCGGAACCCCAAAAAACTTAAACCCTAAAACGTGTCAAACGTTTTTCTAACATTTTTTATCAAAATCACCCATGTTTTTGACAAAACTATGTACCTATGTAACTAAATTAAATTTGTTCTAAAATGATGGCTTTTAAAACTTGAATTTCTTTAGAGTTCCGGTCTATTCTTGATTGTAAAAAAAAAACATTATGGAATTAAGACTTCAATCAACAAAGTCATTCATACTGCGTACACGATCACTATCAGACGATATAATTCTACGGATAACAAAAAATCTCCATAATCACGGTTTGAAACATAATGGCTAGTATACAACAATATTAGTGAAGGTTCCATTGAATGTAACATGTCATGGGAACAAATGGCTCACATAAAGTCAAAACAGACGCAAACAGACAGAGCAGTAACAGTAGTCAATTAGTAGGTGCTGTTAGTAGGTATTAGATGATTATAAGAATATATTAAACAAACTGATCCGGTGAACTTCGTATCGCCTAACAATCATTGAATGTACTTTGTTGTTTCTTTTAACTTTTATAGTTTTGGTAGGTTTAACAAATTAGAGACCATTAAATTCTCTCTCCCTCTCCCTCCCACCTCCCCTCCCCCTCATCTCCTCCTCCCTCTCCGGAACAATTCCATCATACATGATTTTTGCGTAACTTAAACCGTTTACGCAGCGCATGCAACGGAAGCTCTCAAAAAGGTATAACTTTTCCCATTTTTGCAACATTTTCCATTGATACTTCGCCCCTATTGGTCGCAGCGTGATGTTATAAAACCTAAAGCCAAAAATATTTTTTCAATTCAAACCAGTAGCTCCTGAGATTAACGCGTTCAACTAAACAAACAAACTCTTCAGCTTTATAATATTAGTATAGATTATGCAGTTATTATTTATACGTAAGAGGACTTTGGAAATTATGACTGTTAGTGTAGGTTACTGTTGTTAGTAAATAACGTATTAGTAATGGTACCTCCATCAATCCGCACTGGAGCAGCGTGGTGGAGTATGCTCTAGGCCTCCTCAAGAGGAGAGACCCGTGCCCAGTAGTGGGCCATTAATGGGTTGAAGCCATTAGTAATGGTCCAATTAGTAATCTTCAGTTTTTATCCTCCTCAAAGTTCGTCACACTTTGGAAGCCGGTTTGGAAACGTCCAATCGCCCACAGACCGATGGCTACAACCGTGTGGATACTAATAACTAAGTTACCGACTAATGCTCGGTTTACACGTATTAAGTAGTTAACTTAATTTTAACTAAATTTTAAGTAAATTAATACGTGTAAACGGACAATTTAGTAGTTAAGTAATCAAGTAGATAAGTAATTTAGAAATTTTTCTATTTTCTGTTAAGTAGGTGCGCGGCGCTTATCACTTAACACGTTTGGACAAGCACTTTTAAGTTAAAATTTAGTTAAAATTTAGTAAAATGCTTAAGTAGTTAAGTACAATTGTATGAACTAAAGAACTTTACTAAATTATTACGTGTGGACGGACACTAAAAATTATTCACTTAAAATTTAGTTAAAATTTACTTATCTACTTAACTACTTAATACATGTAAACCGGACTTAACGGCCGTCCCAATATTTTATCTATCCAAAATCTGTCCAAATAACAACATAATTATGACTCTGACAGTTGCTGAGGATTTTGAATACGTAGATTAAATGGATGTGAAAGGCAATAAATAATTAAAATAACGGAATACACAGTCAGGTTGAGTGGCCGCGTCATGCGTCAATGGATAATTCGAGGTAAAAGGCATTTGGAGCTCCATAAATTCTTTAGTCAGCCTGTTATCGTTGATTTGATTTTTTGGAGATAGTAAAATCTTAGGGGATTACTATAATGATTACGCTTTTTATATACCTGGATTTTTCCACATAGTTGGTTCAGCACTAAAATGTTTTAAGACTTAAACTCGTGGTTCCAAAGCAATAGCGGCCGGCCTACTCCATAACATGTCGATATATCGTTTAGTAACGTAAGGAACAACTTAAAGGGACTGTGTTATCGTTAAATAGTTATTGGAACATAGTTTGCTCAACTACGCTACTCCAGGGCAGATTTAAGCAGGATAAAACGATGAAAACTATCGACGTGGGTTGGCCACTAACCAATCCACCAATCGGTACTCGAGCAGCGTGGTGGAGAATACTCTTGGACTCCTCAAGAACAGAGAGCCCACTAGGCCATTAATAGGTTGGAGACACAGGCCAAACCAAATGTCGGAGGTCAAAGAACTCATGCTGCGCAATGACCTTACCAACCAGTAGGATTACTTAACAACTGCTACCCAATATAGTAACCAAGGCTATTATATATTCACGTGCCCTTTGAAGCACGGAAACGCTCAAGTCATAACCGCAAGCAACAACCGATCGCACTCGCAGTTACTCCAACCGACCTCACGATCGATTCAAGCCGCCGGACTGTGTTATCGTTAAATAGTTATTGGAAGTGATTAATAAATTTAATTAACAGTTATTTCATGTTTATTAATTTTAACATTTCTTAACAGATTTATTTATTGTTACTTTATGTTAAGTATCGATTATTTATTTTGATAAGTAATGTAATATTTATTTATTAGGGGATTTTGAAGTAAATTAGAATAAATTCATGATCCGGTCATGGTCCGGTCACATATTTTAAACTGTAAGTAACTACTTAATTACCTGTACCCTGTAAGCCAAAACCAAAGTATTTTATACAAAGGCGCCTTCCTGTTGTAGAAGTCCGTTCATGCATTTCTACACATTAGTTATTATTTCATTCAAAATGTATTCATAACTATATAATTGTATTGAATAACACGCTACGGTTATTTGACTTGCGACTAGCATAGTCACCTTTTGTACTTATTATCTTGGTACGATTATCCAAAAAAATTGAGCCTAATTTGATGCAATTACGAAAGCTAAGGTTGATGGAAAAATTACGCTGATTATTTTTTTTTTATTTTACAGATACTGCCTTGAATAATTAACGACATGTGACATGTGACACGAATTACCTTACGGGGCCGAAGTTAATTTATTAAAATTTTCGTGCAGGTTGTCTAGTTTAGTAATTATTTATGCCATAATAACTTTGTTTTTAATATAAATAAGTTAAGAGTTAAACTAGCTTGGAGAGGGTTCCTTACGTTGATTATATGTATTTACCGTATTTTTTTTGTTTTTTTTATTTTTGCCGTTTTTTAAGACCATACATTACTTATACATTTTCCTGCAATATTTAAGTAAAGAACTATTCTCTGTTTTTTTTTTTCAAAATTTTAGCGTCATTCATTAGTTTCGGAGGTAAGGGGGTGGGAATGGTCAATTTTTGGCTTTAATTTTCGTTCTTTCTTGAATAGTTTTAAAACCATCCATTGTAGAACTATAACAAAAATATATATTTGAGATCCTTACAACAAGCCCTTTCATTTGACATCCCACATGATACGGTTTTCAAAACAGTTTTTGTTTAATTTTGATTTCGTTAATTTTTTTTTCAAAATTCAGTTGTATACTTTATACCTTCGTCTTTGGGTCACAAAAAAATACATGAGCACCGAATTTCAACTCATTTGGTTCAGTAGTTTCGGAGTAAATTGACTGTGAACGGAGGTCGCCCAGACGCACGACGGATCTTATAAGGGTGCCGTTTTTCGTTTTTTCGTACGGAACCCTAAAAATCATTACAAGCGCATAATTACAATACTTGTTTCCTGTTGTGTACTGACTATTGAGCATTATAACTAATGATGATTACGTACAAACATCATTCATGACTTTTGACTCCGCAGTAAGAACATAAGAAAAACCGTAATTATAAAGAATTGTACTTCGGGCCTTAACACTAACCTTTGACTTCCATAAACTAAAACCAGTTATTTACATGTAACCTGATTATAAATGAGTAGAGAGAGTAAATTGATTATAAATGTAACCTATTATCACGGTGCGTGTTAGACATATCTTCACATCATACAAAAGTAAAACAATGAACAAAGTAACATTATTTACTAAGATTTATTTACTAGGAAAACAATAGCAACTCAAATTCATGTGTCAAAATATCAAAAACCAAAGATGAGGAGTCGGGCCACATGAAGGTCATTGCCACCGGTAAACAAGAGAATTTTACATTTAAACTTGGTATTAGCAAGTACTATTATTTCTTCTGTGGTATTAGCAAAGTACTTATTATGTTTCTGTGGTATTAGCAAAACGAAAATCTTAAATTTCATCAGGTATTATAAAATAAGATCTTTCAGCAAATATTGTCAATCATGATAATATTTTTTTGTCTAACCATGTATTCATCTGGACATTTTACTTTTTTAAATAAAATATAAGAATATAAATAATTTATGACATTCATTAACATGTCAATTTTGATACAAGGAACTTGTTTATTGACCTTGAAAAACAGTTTTAATATCAAATTGCAGTATCACCCGATAACCGATATTTTTTCACATGAAAATACCCATATACATTGGTACATAAAATTTTGCGTAATGTTCGATTATCCTCGGTACTACCCTGTGGTGGCTGTCGTACAAAACACCGGCTACCTTCAAATCTGTTCGTTGTTCTGCCTGCGTGAAACTGTGAAGTTTTAGGGAATAGTCTCCACCCACTTTACCATTTCTATCCTCATCACTCTGGACGTGAACGAACAATAGAAGTGTCAACTTTCTTTGTTCTCCCACTGCCCTAAGGTTGACTAGCAGAGAATGCTTTTAGCATTAAGTCCACCTTTTTGTATCCTTTATGTTTTAAGGTGCAATAAAGAATAAATAAGTTTTATGAAGAGTAAATACGACCGCACAATGTTGTATTAAAAATAATTATGATTATAATTGACGTCTTTAAATAAATTTATCATTGTCACGTACTCGTATAACATATTATAGTGTCAACTTTAATGGAAATAGGCCCCATGACTTGATGTCATTACCAACAGTGTCATTACCTCGTCCATTGTTCAGCAGGAATACTAAGGATACGAGGAGGGATTGGTTTGGATTACTGATAGGATGAATTAACTATGGAGACTCTCTGCCTAAAATAGAACATGAAGAATTACACCTCTATGGTTTTAAGCTATTGCATAGCTTTTATCGCGGGCTTTGAGCGCGGCGACCGAATCAAGAAATTCCGTAACGAAAATAAAACCTAACACCCCCCACTCCGCCTACCATGTAGCTCGGCTGAGCTTTTTTATTAATGACAATAATAATATTAAATTTCAGTATCAGTTCAGTTGCTGTCGGACATCGACAAGTTGCCCGCGGTGCAGCTTGGCGACTTTTTGCTGCGAATTGAGATCGAAGAACCCTCGAACTCGGTGCTGGACATCGCCCGACGAGAGCTGAGGGAGACGCCCGATGTGGTCAAGGCCGGTGTCGATGAGCTCAGGAGGTTACTCAAAGGTAACGGATCCCTTTAATAATGGTATTTTTTTTAAATGTAACCATCCATCTATCTTACAACCATCCATCAGCCTTTAGAAGTCCACTGCTGGACTTAGGCCTCACCTAACTTGCGCCACTTTGACCGGATCTGAAACTTTGAATCCAGCAGGTACGTAACCCACTATTTGCTTTAGATCGACATTCCACCACAGTCGGGGGGCGTCTTTTGCTCCTTTTTGCGTCATGTTATCAAGCAAGAAATAGTTGCTATTATTTCACAAGAGATTTTTTCTTTTTTTAACAAGAGAGTGAATCGGATTTTACTAAGTGCACTCGCCATTTTAAAATTCTTCGTCACTTACTGTCAGGTGGGATTGTTTTCAATCATTAACTTATAATAAATACACATATAATATACATAAATATACTGTTTCCTGGGTTAAAAAATGTAAGCAACCGTATTATACGCACTATAATACAACTTACACTATAGTTCAACAGCATCCTCCGGCGAACGGAAGAATACGCGGCTGGCCATAGTGCGTGTAAGCGGTATGAGCTTACTTATAATTATGCACTATCCCTTTACAGAAATGAGTTTTATATAACATCCAGATAAATTACGTACGTACGTATAAGTGAGATGTCCTGAGCATTTTCTTTTACAGATTCTTTTATAAGGCACTTTTCCGAATCGGTGATAGAAATAAATTATAACGTTCATAACAAACGAAATAAATAATTATAATTTTATTTTTTGACTATTTAGATTCGATGCGGTTTAAGCTGTAATCAAATTTTTATGTGAATTAATTTATTGTTATTTATTACCCTCAATAAATGGTAATTATCATTAATTTATACAGAATAACGTAAGGGCACGTATAAATATTATAGCCTAACGTTTTTTACAATGGTAATTAACTAATTACCATTAATTTATTCAGAACAACTTAAGGGTACGTATAAACCTTTTGGCCTAATGTTTTTTACAATATTGGCTTAAAGCAAAGCAAAGCAACAACCCATAATTGTCCCACTGCTGGGCTCGGGATCTCCTCTCACAATGTGAGGAGTATTAGGCCATAGTCTACCACGCTGGCCAAGTGCGGATTGGTAGACTTCACACACCTTTGAGAACTTTATGGAGAACTCTCCGATGTGCAGGTTTCCTCGCGATGTTTTCCTTCACCGAAGCAAGTGATAATTAACTTGTAATACGCACATATTATTTGAAAATTAGAGGTGCGTGCCAGGATTTGAACTCGGGCCCCTTCGTTCGGGAGACCAACGTTCTAACCACTAGGCTATCACTGCTACATTACATACTTTATATTGGCTTTACACATCTATAATAATTATTCCGCCATAATTACGTAAGCCACACAGATGTTTTACTTATATTAAATCCTTTCCGTTACCAAATTTCACTTGAATCCCCCTAGAATGTTAGGAATAGTTTAGTTTTAGCACAGAAAACATATGTATATTACATAAACAATACGTTTAAAAAAAAAAGTTTAACTCATTCTCAATTTGATTGTTTTTTTATATGTGTTACCTCATAACTTTTACTGGGTGTACCGATTTTGATAATTTTTCGTTTATTTGAAAGCTGGTGCATGTCATATGATCGCATATAAATTTCAGCGAGATCTGGTGAGTAGTTTTTTAGTTAACAGATAATAAAATTGTAGTCGAAGTCGAAGTTTAGGAAACAGTTACTTTTTTGAAGAATTATTGCATCATTTAACTGGCATTTTTTTGTGTGAGTTACAACCCGACAGTCCGAGAGATACCTATCTACTGGTAAAATCTAACGTAGTTTTAACTTATCTATGGTGTGCGTAATTTGTGTGTAAATACACGAAAGTAGCGGAGTTTTTTAGAGCTAAAGGTGCAGCGCAGACGGCACACTGTCCGTGACGCACTTTTAAGTCTGTGAAAATAGAACCTTTGCAATTATATGCAGTAACGCATACGACGCGCAAAAAAGTGCGGCTGCGCGCCATGTAGATATTTGTGCGTCCGCACACTCGATCGCACAAAAAGAGCGTCGTCTGCGCTGCACCTTACTCAAATTCATTGCGATGAGTTATCTGCCCTTTCATTTATCTGAGATTGAATCACATAAATATTTGGCCTTTATTTAGTAGGTAGGCTCTGATAGGTTTGGACAAAGTCGTGTTAAACAGTACCTACTTATATTTGTAAAACAAAATTAGTTGAGGCATTAATATTAATTGAGGAATGCCCATTAATACACAACACATAAAAACAGAGTAAATATAGTAGACATGTAAATATAGTATCCATTAGCATGTTGAAGCAATCGTTACCTAGTTGAGTTGTATTGTTCAATCATAGGAACAACAAAATGTAGGTAGGGTAAACACCAATCGGTTGTAAATAGTGAAGTCGGGGCGAGTTGCTAGTACAATAAAAGCAAACTGAAAATTAGCAACGGCTTAAATCAGTCTTTCTCAAAGTCCGCTACAAAAAGTTGTAGGCGTGCTCCCTGGTGACCACTTAAAATAATCATAGTCATTTTATTTTAGTATTTTATTGTAGTTGTCTGTCCTTCGAACGATGTGGCTTGCCCATTGCCACTACAGCCGGCTAACTCTGCGAGCTATGTCGGTAACTTTTATTCGCCTATAGACTTCATCGTTATGAATCTTATCTCGTAGTGAAATACCTAACATAGGTAGCTCGTTCCATAGCGCGCTATGTGACTTTGAGCCTTCGAATAAGGCCAACAGCAAAAGACCACGTCTTGGATCCATATGTTAACACTGGCAACACACATTGCTCTAACACTTTCGACTTCAGGCGCTGAGGAGTTTTGGATGAAAAGATAATATGTTGTAATTTCCCGAACGCTAGCTAGGTACCTAGCCGAGTTGAATTCTTCGAGATCACTGGACACTCATCCACTTCTACAAGTCATTTTTTAATCTACCGGCATTTCGGAATGGTAATTTGTCATGGAAGACAAGAAATCCGAGAGAAGCTCCTCAGTACATCTTTTAAAAAACCATTATCCATTTCCATATTGATCAAGTAGGTACCCACATATTTATTTAAATCCGACCTTTATTTTCAGAGGACAAGACTCTTCATGTTCCTTTGCACAGTGACGCATGGCTTATCAGATTCCTCCGACCCTGTAAGTTCTACCCTAACAGCGCACATGAATTAGTAAGTGGTTTTTCTTTAATATTAAATAACAGATAGGTATATCTGTAATTTGTCATAGCGATCTTTTCTAGTTATGAAATTAACCGACAAACAAAACACTTGATGGTCTGTGTGAGTGGTCATTGTCGCCTATTAACATCACACATCTGACATCACACATCGCACACTTGGACAACAAACACATCAGCTATGCGGGTTGCCGGACAAGAAAGAGAAAAGAAAGAAATCTAGCTACCCGAAGCCTAGCGCAAATTATTCAATCATGAAATTAATATGGTTATAAACCTATGTATATGTATATGTATGATATGTAGGTACGAACCTACCTACAAAAGTTCCCGAAAGCTTGTCTTT
The DNA here is from genome assembly GCA_951805285.1 of Thymelicus acteon. Taxonomy (NCBI): domain Eukaryota; kingdom Metazoa; phylum Arthropoda; class Insecta; order Lepidoptera; family Hesperiidae; genus Thymelicus; species Thymelicus acteon. Next base: position 5,586,733 of record OX638215.1, on the reverse strand, counting down.
TTTCATTTCTTTTATACCTGCAATGGACCTGCATAAACCCCCTTTTGGTATCTTCCACTATCAGATTCATAATTATTAAACTAAATAACAGTGATTTAAATAAGTTACCGTACCAAAAAAAAAAGCAACAACCCATAATTGTCCCACTGCTGGGCTCGGGGTCTCCTCTCACAATGTGAGGGGTGATAGGCCATAGTCTACCACGCTGGCCAAGTGCGGATTGGTAGACTTCACACACCTTTGAGAACTTTATGGAGATCTCTCCAGTGTGCAGGTTCCCTCACGATGTTTTCCTTCACCGAAGCAAGTGATAATTAATTTCTAATACGCACGTAATATTTGAAAATTAGAGGTGCGTGCCAGGATTTGAACTCGGGCCCCTTCGTTCGGGAGACCAACGTTCTAACCGCTAGGCTATCACTGCTATTATTATTATTATGCTACCGTACCGTTAAAGCGTATTCTTCGTAAAATCCCAAGGCAGTATTTGCGAAGCACTTTGAAGCCTAAACAAACCATAACCACGTTTGCCTTTAAGTAGGTACATATCATTATTTTAAAAGTACCATTTACCAGTTTAAAATATTAACATTGTAGATTATATTGATGTACGAGCATTATTTGTACAACAACAAATCGGATTCTAACAAAAGGGTCATCTTTAGACAAAAATCTTATGATTCTTGATCATATGTTTGAGTATGTATATTTTCCAAGAAACTGAAGGCGAATGGTAAAAGTTAATTAATAAATATGATAGTCGAATATATTACGAGCAACTGTGAGATAGACAAGAACAAAAATATTCTGGGAAAGTTTCAGAGACAGAATGACGTAGTCTTGCGTCATCGCTTCAAATTAACAGCGTATAAACAAGCAATCAAATAACCCATGCTCATTAGTCATCCGCCCCTGCCACAATAACAAAGATATATCGTCAATTCATTGGCAGCCTAATATTCCAGTCATTTTAGCTTTTCTAAACCCCAATCTACGGAAAAAAATCCTGGTGAACTGTGTGAGTTTGATGCTCTTGAACAGTTTTCATCATGAGCGATTTTTATGATCTTTAGTTAAACTTTTTTAGCCAGGACGATATTAGTGTTGATTTTTCAAATTATTTTGAAATCACCGTAATAAAGGTGTATACTAAAATTCAGCTCATTAGGATTTTTTCCGCAGAAGAAACTTATAATGACTGAACTATATTAATGGAATCATAAGAAAGCAGAGAAGTTAACTATGTTAATTAAAATACAAAAGACTTTTACGATGGCGTAACCATTAAAATTGCAGATACAACGGTACTACAACTTCAAGGTGAAGCACCATCAGTTGTACGATGGCCTGGTGCCCAGCCGGGAGCAGAACGTGTTCAACCAGAACATCCTGACGGTGCTACCGAACCGCGACCAGTTGGGCAGGCGGGTACTCATCCTTGAACTGGGCAGTAAGTCGTTTTCGGTTTTAAACGGTTTCAAAGAGAGAGGTTGTAGTTTTTGTGTTTGTTACCTCAGAAATCTGGATTTTATGAACGATTTTGAAAAATCGATTTTTGTTTGAAAGGATTCAGATTGTTTCCATGTTTATGAAAATTCAGTTCTGATTATGGGATCCATAAGGAATTTGATAGAACACCTCAAATATTACAAAAAAAAATGTTCAGCGATTTTATTGGTCCGTTTTTTTATATCGAGATAAAGAATAGCTATTCAGCAGTATGAAAGGATTTTTTTTTATTTCACTTGAAAAGAAATTCAATTTTCTGACGTGTGGAATCGTACCCGGTAATGTTCCGTACAAGATGAAAAGAAGCTTCACTGTTTACTTAATCTTGAACTTTAAGTAAAGAATATTTTGAAACTTGTTCCTTTGTCCCATTATCTGCCAACTTTTCCTGGTGCCCCTTTAGCGCATTCCGTTCGCTTTTTGTTCGTTTTTATTACTTGTAGGTGTCTGTCTATAGAAAACCAGTTTGTGTTGATTAATCGAGTTGTTCTTCTCGAATATATTTCTCTGACCTCAGAATATTTATTATTGTCGTTTACAGTTATTCGTGTGGGCACCTAAATCTTTAATAGCCGAAATACAGCATAGTTGTAAAATAGAAATTATAACAGTATAAAGTTTATTTAGGCATATAAATATTACTTACTTATAATCATTGCCAACTGATTATTGAACACAATAATATTCTACTAATAAGTAACCATAAAACTTCCTACAGCGCCCAGTGTAATTCATGTCCCAAGTTTGATGACCTTACATTTAAACTTTTCCATTAAACAGTATTTTTAAGTAATACGGAATTAGAACGCCAAAATAAGGGTGGTATATATTACTATCAACATTTAAGCAACCATTACCACCTTACCACCATTAGCACCTTACTTCCGTCATTGCCCGCTCGTCCCGTCGTTCGTAATTTTGACTACTTTTTAAGATGCCCCCACTACCCCTAATGGTATCATTCTGGGACGAGCGCTAAAAGTGTCCTAGCTAGTTTGCTACGGACCCGTTACATTTTTCTGCACAAGTGTATATTTTTAAATGATTAAATTAATGTGAAAGAGAATGAGGTGAAAGAAAGATGTCGAATGAAAATAAGAACGGGAACCTGAGACATTAACTGAAAAAATCTGTATAAGGGCTAAGCCAAATAACATTCGAACATAACTGTAAAATCCAAGGCTAGTTTTATTACACGTCATTGTAACCTTGAACATTACTTATTAGGCAAAAACAGAACGGTCATTACCAGTTTAGCATTATTCTGAAATAATTGTTTATTTCCTCTGACTCAAGGTTTGGTATTGTCCAAAAAAAATGTTTCCTATATTCACGTAGATCATGATAGTTAGAAGGTATGTTTTTCCATGGAGGATTTTACCGATAATCTAAATTATCACTTCCAGAACACTGGAAACATAACAAATGCAGTTTGGACGAGGTCTTCAAAGGCTGCGTGCTGTTCCTGGAAGCCGCTATATTGGAGCCTGAGACGCAGATATGCGGAGCCGTAGTGATCCTGGACATGGACGGTCTCTCGATGCAGCAGGTGTGGCAGTTCACCCCAACCTTCGCCAAGAGGATCATAGACTGGCTGCAGGTATGTTTTGTAACTAGCTGTCGTGATTACTTGCTGTAAATTCATGGAAGTGTCTGTGCGAAGGTTGTGATTTGGCAAAGCGTTATTATTTGTCTACGAAATAAGGCTTGCAGATTTAAAACTATCTTGAGTTGGACGTTGACGAGTTACAGCCTGCAGTGCAGAAAGAAAATATTCCACAAAAAAAATGTGTTTACTCACAAGCTCAATACTTTTCCACTTGTAAAAAGTTATAATATCAGTAGGAGCCAAGGCCCTCCGGGCTTGCTTTTATTAAGGCACGGCATACGTATACTTGGCATGAGCTTGTGAGTCTTAAAAACCTATTGTACCTACGTGAACCTTTTTTCGTGAGATACTTTACTTTACTTTAAACGCATGTATTACATAACTACACGATCAAAAGACGACAAGAGTCTTCCTATACTTGTCAATGTTGTACCTCACTAAATGCATGAGTCGTTAAACTACATAAAAGCTATCCAAAAGCTACCAATTATCTTTTCTTACTGTTTTCAATCTACTACTGGGTAGCCTGGAAGAAATCACTTGGCGATAAGGTCGCCCATTGTTTTGTGTTCCTTCCTTGTGCTCTTTATGTATAGTACCCGGTATTTTTTTGGTAAATCGTGTTTTTTGGAAATCATTGGCTTAGTGTTGCTTAACAACGCCATCTACTGAAGTAGCTTTAGTGTTGCTACTCGCCAATAGATGTCACGAAGAGTCTATTGTAGCAGTTTTTCATTGCCTGAAAACACGGATAAAACGACATTTTCTAAAGATGAATCCTAGCAGCTTAGCTGGATTGATTTTTCGCCCCCGAAACCCCCTACATACCTACATGTCATGAAAATCGTTGGAGCCTTTTCCCAGACTCAGAATATATATTTACAAAAATTGCTCGTTTAGATTATGTTATGGTGTACAAACAAAAATAAAGTGTTTTGTTAACAATAAAGTGCGATTATTATACTGGAGTTGAACGCCATCTTGTTTGCAATCGTCAAATCAGTAACAACGCCATTTACGGCCGGTCTCAATAATGTACTAACAGATGGAAGACTGTGGATAGGGCTACCGTTAGTATGTTAACTGTCATATTTGTCAATTTCTATTGCATTATTAATATCTACGTTAAGGCTTAAGACGACGACGACGACGATGATGATGATGATGATGATGTTTCATATCATCAGAATAGGATGTAACAAGATTATTATTATCCTTAGATGGCGTTATTACTGATCAGTACCAATCTATATTTTGTGTTACGAATTATAAATATGTATAACACAACGCACATAACGCATAACGTAACGGAGAAAGTCTGATTTTACTCCTCATAAAAATTTCATACCGCTGGCTTAATTATGAAAATCGATTCTAAAAGAGTTAGACTTAAATTAAAAGCTACGTTATTTTTCGCAGGACAGCATACCACTCCGTGTAAAAGGATTCTACATCGTGAACCAACCGTACATATTCAACATGGTGTTCCAGCTATTCAAGCCCTTCTTGAAAGACAAATTGCGTTCCAGAATAGTGTTCATGGGCAACGACAGAGAACTGCTCCACAAACATATCAACCCCAAATGTCTCCCTGACTGCTATGGAGGAACTCTCTCATTGCCCAGAGTCAGTGGAGCTCAGTGGTTAGAGCTACTGTTGCTGTGCAACGAAGAATTCAAAAGTCAGTATCATCGATTAATGTCCTCAGTAGATTTTAAATACATCAGTGATAGTTTAGTTATCTTTCGAAATAATTTACATGACATGATCGACCGAGTTATGTAACAGTGGGCACGGTCGGTACTTGGATGGGTGACCAAATGACCAAAAAAATCTTCAGTGTTTCCGTGCTGGGAGGGCACGTAGTGCCGTCGGTCTCTGTAGTTTCCATGAAAACTTCAGGCGTTTGAGTCTACCACTAATCCGCACTGGAGTAGCGTGGTGGAGTACGCTCTAGGCCTCTTTAAGTGGGGAGAGACCTTTACTCTATTGTGCTCGCTGGGAATCGAACCTAGGACCCTTGGAACGGCGTTTTGTCATGGTAGATAACCATTAGCTACGCCACACGGATCCTCAATATCATCCGAATACATGTTAATAAAATATATTATAACAAATGCTTCCCGTATCTTAAAAACTACCTATTATCTGACCTTTGGAGTTTGTTGCCTTGGTAGTTTCTTCTTCTGATACTGCTGAGGGTTGCTGCGGCTCAACAATCAGTTGCTAAAGTTATGGCGTATTTTGAAGTTCGAAAAGTAAAATCTTTCTTCTTATTTAAAAGAAAGTAATGCTATTTATACGCAATAGATTATTGATAAAATTAGAAGCCAATAATAATATTTTGTCTTGTTCCAGTGATCAATTCCTACGGCTACAAGAAGGTGTAAGCGCCTGGTAACCAGTTCAAGACATAATGTGATATACTTAGCCTTTAATATTTAATTAAGAATTAAGTACGTAAGACCCTCTCAGAGATGTCAAATAAGGAACAAAGAGTCACTCATAAGCTGTGGTGTTACTCTAAATCCAGTATTATGGGCGAGATAGTTAAAGATTTGGGATTTAGGGTGAGATCTATAAACTGTACACTTCAACTTTGCTCAGACAACAGACAAATGACGGCTTTGTTTATAAGGAAATTGAAGTCCTATAAAATAGCTAACGCTAAGTTGATTTGGGACCATTATTTTTATTGGGATATTTGATAATAACAAAAATTTGAAATTCATAAAACGGCTAAATTAAGGCACCATTTTTTTAGATAATTTTAAGACCGAGCAAAGTCTAAGTACGCTTTATAGATGTCTTACTTATTAGAAGTCTTAATAAGAACCATTGAAGAAAACACGGTACAATTTCTTCATCGGCGTAATCAAGTAAAATATCAAAATTGCTAAGCAAACTCAATATGATTGCTAAGCAAACTTACGTTATCGTTTATCATAAAAATTACAACAGTTTTTTATTCCTGTTTCAATTTTTGTGAACCTGTTTGATACATGAAGTGTACATATGTATACAAATACATGGCACATACATAACATATTGTACCTGTATGTGACAGCTCTGGGTACGGTTTCTAGATTAAGGGAATAGCTTAAGTGTGGAACGGAATGTAACTTACAATTTTATATTAACGTGTAACCTTTACCCACAGATCCCCTTCAGCATACAAAAGTTTACATTATTAAGATTATATTATGTAGATTGACATTAGCATGAATTCTAAAATGTCTCTAATCAAACCAGTAGTTTATTGAATCGAACTCACAGATTCCATGACATTTTTGTGTTTTTTTTTACAAAATGTGTGCAATGCAGTCAGTCCATGATAATATTAATTCTTTTATTTGAATGTTTTAAGTTTTAATAATACTCAAAATTTAATAATTAATGTCTAAATAACAATAGTACAACAATAAAACATGTAAAAATGATTATTCGCTGAAAAACTTAACTAAATCAATTTATCTCGTAAATTTAATATTTGAGATATCATTGATTTCAATGTCAAACAGTGAAACTGCTTTGTATCGGATATCCTTCATTACCAACGAATTATTTGTAACAATAATATGTGTTTATTGTAAACAATCGCACTTATATTGTGAAAATAAATTTTATTCTGTTGAATTATTAATGTGAATTCTAGAACATCTTGCATGTATAAAGAAGTAGATATATATTATATTTTATAGAAAAAGAATACACTATTATATTTTTAACTTAGCAGAGGTTTCATTTCACTCCCTTTCTGCGGTCGAATATTATAAAAGGATTACTTTTTACATTAGGTACTAAATGTATTTGTAACACAATATTATAGTATACAAAATTTAGCTTTACGCATTTTCTCCGTGTAAACTGCATGAGTGCATAGGCTTTCTATTCACTTAATATTAATATTATAAATTCTTATCTATACGAGTATTAACTATCTAACAAATCTGCTATATTTTTAACCAACTTAAAAGATGAAGCTAATTTCCCCTGTATTTCTTTATCAGCTAATAAAAAGATAATCACTTTACATTTATTTTTAGAAACACTTAAAATTTTTCATAACCATAAGCCTGATACAGAACTCATTAAACTCGTTAATTATATTAAAAACTTAGTTCATTGTACTTCTAATGTCATGTTTAATGCTTCTTATGACAACACCACGATTTCTTCTATTTGTTGTTATCTTTATTGTAGCCGTATGAGTTCGCCACTGAAAACATAAAACGCTTGCTTAACACATTATGTTAGGTATAATATTTTACATAATTATGACGTTTAATAAATTTTTTTTATTGAAGTAGCCGGCAAACGAGCTGACGATCCACCGAATGGTAAGTGCTATCGTCGCCCATGGACATCAGCAACACCAAAGGCATCACTGATACGTTGCCGGCCAAGAGAGAGAGAAGAAAAAAAAGTAAGAACTGGCTCTCAAGCCCCCAGCCGGAACACGACGAGTCGTTCGGCGGCTTACTCATGCTCAAGGGTGGTAGCTATTCAGGCGAACCCCATCGAGACATAATAATAGTAATAATGGTATTAATTAACAATTAAAATCAATATTATCAATATAATCCCTCGATGGGCCCTGCCACCAGCGTGCCGGATTTAGTCGCCTCTTACGACACCCATCCGGCGTGGGATTGGGGTTAGTATTCTAAGCCACCCCAATACGGGTAAAATAAATCCAAATTATAATTTATGTTTACCTAGAATGATATTTAAATAAAATACTAGGTACTCTATTTCCATGACTTAAGTAGTGTTGACGAAGCATGCATATGCATGCAACCTGCATTATGTTTACATGTTTAACACACTAAAGTTGATTAAAAACAAACTAGACATAAATTATGTTTGATCAACGAACTGCCGTGTATTCATTTTATTAATGTATTTTAATTATCACAATCCTCACATACCTATAAAAAGTAGGACACTAATATTTAAAGATCAGTTCGTTGAATCAATGAATCAACATCAATTTACATATAAAATACGACAAGGCTGTGTTGTATTGTTTAGCGTCGAATGACTTCAAGGTGATGTTGTAAAAAATTGTTTGTTGTATAATATTTGTTTTATACAAAATAAAATTTTATTGAATAACTGACGTCAGATATTTTTTGTATGTTGTGATATTTACCAGTTTTATTTTGCATTCTAACCACAAACAATTTAAGGATAAGGACCGCTTACAACATAGTTGGCCTGCGTGAATTTGAAAACTGCAAGATTTATATTATTGAACACATTGGCTTTGATATTGACCCATAAACCTCAAATTTTTAAATTATAGTCACACTCATATTCCACAAGTTACTACCATCCTCATAGTAAATTATTAGGTAAATTCAATTTAAAATATGATTGTTGCCTTACCTTTAAAACTGTCTTCATAATAGTGAAGCATCTTCCAAAGCACTGGACCGGGAACCTCAGGGTCGGGAAGCAGGCCTCCATGACGCTTCCTCAAGGCCGCAGGGTCCACATGGTTCAGCAAGGACTGTCGGTTGGAGCCATGGAAAAAGATCCGGGAACGCAACTTCTCACGTAGGAATGGCTTGAAGATTGCAAACAGCATATTGAAAATAAACGGCTGGCTAACTACATGAACTGCTTTTAAGCGAATGGGAATACAATCCTGAAAAATAAAGATTATACTGTAAGTGTTAGAGGCTCAAATCATCCAGAGTCCAAGTTAATTTCTACTGCTTGTGTTCAATCCTTCTAAATAACAGATAAGGGTAAATTATGAGCTTTAATCCTAGAACCCTATCAGGATTGAAGCTGTTGGGCGATAAGGTCTTATTGATGTTGCGTAACCCATTGCCCAGTTAGTAGTGAATGAGTGAGCCTATCCGCGCTGCGAGGGGTTCCGGGTTTGGTTTCCAGCCGGGGCAACATTATGCGAAAGGTTTTTGCTGTCGAATCGTAGGTATTTATGATGTGTAATTTTGTGTGTATCTCCTAGCCACCATTAAGGAATTCTAGTGTGAGGTGGTATAGGTAACTGTGTCTCAACGTAATTATGCATTAGGTACTTGCCTGAATCCAATCAACAACCATCTTAGCGAACATCGGCGTGAACTGCATGATTTGTGAGAAGGAAAGACCCTTCGTGTCCAGTATGACTATGACCCCGTGGACTTGAGTGGCCGGTTCAGCCATGGCGGACTCCAAGCATAGCTGCATGCCTCTGAATACTTCTTTGAGCGGCACTTCCCGATGGTTCCAAAGTTCTGTAATTTTAAAAGTTATTGGTTCAATATTTAGTCTGATAATAACTAAATAAATAAATAACGCTTCACACTCATAGCCCCACACTAGGATTCCCGGTGTCGTGGGTGCCATGGACGACACACAGAGACAAGAACACTAGAACCCAGACCGAGAAAAGAAATTCAAACTCGTCAATCAAATTTCCGCCTCGCTGGGAATCGAACCCTTGGCTTGGCGATCCGACATAAAAAAAAATTAGTAACCTTGGGTCATCTTGAGAGGTGCGTAAGAAATTACATCCATCCATCCATCCATCAGCCCTTTGAGGTCCACTGCTGGACATAGGCCTCCCCTAATCTACGCCACTCAGACCGGTCCTGAGCCTTCTGAATCCAGCCGATACCCGCTGTCTTCTCCAGGTCGTCGGTCCACCTGGTCGGGGGGCGTCCTGTGCTCCTTTTACCGAGGCGTGGTCTCCATTCGAGGACCTTTCTTCCCCAATGGTTATCGGTTCTTCGAACTATGTGGCCAGCCCATTGCCACTTCAGCCTACTAATTCTCTGAGCTATGTCGGTCACCCTCGTTCGTCTACGGATTTCATCATTTCTAATTCGATCGCGTAGAGAAATACCGAGCATAGCTCGTTCCATAGCCCGCTGGGCGACTCTAAGCTTATGCATTAGGCCAATAGTGAAGCACCACGTCTCGGATCCGTATGTCATCACTGGCAACACACACTGCTCGAACACCTTCGACTTCAGGCACTGAGGTAACTTTTTGGACGACAAGATATGACGTAGTTTCCCGAACGCAGCCAATCCGAGTTGGATTCTACGAGTGACTTCTTTCTCGAAGTTGGACTTACCCATTTGGATCACTTGTCCCAGGTAAATGTACTCGTCTACAACTTCGAGAGTAGCGCCATCAACAACAACCGGTACGGGTGTGACATGGACATTTGACATAATTTTCGTCTTGTCCATGTTCATCTTAAGACCCACCCGTTGTGTGCGCTGTTCAAGTCCCCGAGCATTGTACCAAGTTCCTCCATGGATCCCGCCAGGATGACTATATCATCGGCATATCGCAGGTGTGTGATGTATTCGCCATTGATGTTAATGCCACGTCGTTTCCACTCCATCAGCTTGAACACGTCTTCCAACGCAGCGGTAAACAGTTTCGGGGATAAGACGTCCCCTTGCCTTACACCTCTCTGCAGTTGGATGGGGTTCGTTGCTGTGTTGTGTACTCTGACGGTCATGGTGGCCGATGTGTATAAACATTTCAACACCTCGATATACCGGTAGTCGATCCGGCACCGCTGAAGAGAATTTAGTACTGCCCAGGTCTCGATAGAATCAAAGGCTTTCTCATAGTCCACATAGGCAACACATAGCGGCAGATTATACTCCTCGGTCTTCTGTATAATCTGCCGCAGTGTGTGTATGTGGTCCATGGTACTGTAGCCTTTCCGGAATCCTGCTTGTTCGGGAGGCTGGAAGTCGTCAAGCCTGCGTGCAATGCGATTTGTGAGCACTCTCGAAAACAGCTTATAAACGTGGCTCAGAAGTGCAATGGGCCTGTAGTTCTTCAAAAGGGTCTTATCCCCTTTCTTAAAGAACAAAGTCACCACACTTCTGCTCCACGCTTCTGGGGTAGTATTAATGACGGAATCGAACAGCTTCCGGAGCGCTACTAGGAGGGGTTTCCCTCCAGCTCTTAAAAATTCATTTTAAAAAAAATTCATTTCATTTCATTTCATTTCATTTCATTTCATTTCATTTCATTTCATTTCATTTCATTTCATTTCTGTGTAGTGTCGGGTTAGTTTGGCTCGCTTATCGCTCTCCTCGAGGGGAGCTGGAGCTTGAAAGGAGGTATACAACCGTCCGTAGTATCTCTCCGTCTCTCTCAGAACTTCGGGTTTCGATGACACTATGGTGCCGAGCTCGGTCTTCAACCTTGTAAGCTGACTTTGCCCAATAGACAGATCTCTGGCGAACACTTTGGAGCCTCGGTTTTGCTCAATTGTGTTTTTTACACGATTTGCGTTGTTTTTTCGCAAATCGCGTCGCCTGCACTTGGAGATCTGTTCATTGAACCGTCTGTACTCCGCCATAGAGGTTGGAGACTGCACACATAGTTCTCGTCGGTCCCTCATTAGACCGAGGGTTTGTTCTGAGAGAACCTGAGATCTACCACTGGGGTGGGTCTTGAAGTACTTCGACCCTACCTCATGGACAGTTGTAACCATCCTGGTGTTAAACTCGTCCACTGACGCGCATGATTCTAGGCACGCAAAACGGTTTTGTAATTCGAGTTGAAAGCTCTCGGAACCCTGGATTTGGACAGGTGTTGGGCGAAGCGTAGACTTCATCAGGCGTGACCGTTCCAGCTTGACGTCGATATTTAATGTGCCTCTTACAAGGCGGTGATCGCTTCCGGTTTTAAGCCTGCTGATCACAGAGACATCATTAAATATATGCTGTTTGTCTGCCAGAATGAAGTCTATCTCGCTTTTTGTGGAACCATCAGGGCTTATTCAGGTCCACTTACGATGCGGCTTCTTCTTGAAGAAGGAGTTCATCATGAATAGGTCCTCCTTCTCCATGAAGTTTAACACATAATTTTCTTATAGCCGGGTATAAATCCATTGTTATTATTGCCTTTATATACGTTTTTGGAATTTTTAGATGACAATGTTGAATTACCTCCAGATTCAACGACCATGATCCGGCGTCCATGTTGATCCCGCGGCGAAAGTATCGAGATGACGGAGTGGTCGAATGCCGGGCGAACGGCACTCGGCATTAGATCCTTGCAGTACTCTTCGTGTTGCACCCTGAATTTGTAATAAGCTTGGATCTGTAAACACATAACCATCACCTTACCACAACAGTAACACAGAATATCCACAACGTTCTTTAACATTTCAGCAGGGGCGTAGCTACGGTACACTAACACTCCCAAAAAAAAAGCTCGCCAGCGGCCTATGACTGCTCCAGTTGGCACTCCTTTTATATTTGACAGCTGACGTTGAGGGGGCCCCACAACAAATATTTGATACGGGGCCTCCTTAAGGCTAGCTACGTCACTGCATTTCAGCATGATTTGAATTTGAATAATAAAATACAACTTCACACATTGTGTATCAATCGCACTAGGATTCCCAGTCATTAATGTTACATAAATGTCTGCCCTGGCCGAGAATCGAACCCAGAACCTCTCGCTTAGCTTGCAGGGTCTACAACTATACTACAGAACATCAATTTGAATAATGCGTAATTCGCACGCCAAGAGCACGCGTCTAACACCCGACGTGAATATAACACGCCCCGTCACGCTCTCAGTCTAAGACATGTCTAAGAAAACCTTGGGCGACAGTGACCAAGAAGAAGCCATTTGCTTGTTAAACTGCCTCATTCAGAGTCAATCGACAGTTACTTAAATCGCGACCGTGAGGTTATTAAAGGTAACTTACTCGTTTAAATGCACTTTCAGCATAAAACTTGGAGGGCCGCAAAAATTTCATCAAGAATTCATCATTGTCTATTGGTACCCGTAAATTTTTCTCTCCTGGAATATGACAGAAAATAACATTTTTAAAAAATGACTTAGAATTCATTGTTAGTTAAAGTAAGTATGAAAAAGCCTTAAATCATGCATCAAGGAAATATTAACTGATTGATATGCATTTGCATCAGTTTTCTGAAGCCTTTAATATGATTCTCTTCCAAATAAAAATATGATACTAATTAGTCATAATAATAGTATAATGTCATAGAACAGACGTCTCGAACAAAATGTGTGTCCCGCCGCGGCGCCGGGAGGTTCTATTTTCACAATTGAGCCCCCGTTCTCCTTTCAAAATCGAACGAATCCATTGAAAATTGAAGCCGATCGGCGCCAATTCATTGGGACATACATTGTGTTCGCGGTGTCGGTTCTATATGCTAGTACTAATACTTCAATGTACGTAGTACTTATTTATTTTTATGAAATTTTATGCTTTTTGTGTAACGAGCAGATAAACGTGCTACCGATCCATCTGATGGGAAGTGGCTACCGTTGCCACACAAAAGGTTAGGTAGCAACACTAGCAACACAAAGAGTTTCTACCAAAAAAGCAGAGAAAAAAGAAATAAAGAACTGGCTTTCAAGCACCCAGCCAGAACACGACGATTGACTTGGCGGCTGACTCAAGAGAATGGTATTTAGCAAGGCAAGTTACAAAGAATTTAATGCATTTATATTTGACCTTCAAATTATTAATTCTTCCAATCCTTATACGAATCAAAGCAACCAAAGTCCGGGAACTCAGGTCAATCGCTGGGTTGCATTTTAAGGTTCCGTTCAAATGGGTTCAAAACGGAATCGTTCGATGGATACCTTCCGTAGCAATGATATTTACGAGTAAATATAAATACGTTATGCCCTTACAAATCAACCAAAAATCTGTTCCGAAAAGAGCTACAAACACACACACGTTTATCTTTTTTTCACTACACCAATCATATTGGTTATGGCATTTTAACGCTGTATGTCAAATGTCAAGCACTTCTTCGTCGGCACGCTCTTTTTTACATTATAATATCATTGTTCTCTAGAAGTATCATATAGATAACGATTAATGACTTGAAACTAATACTCCTTATTATCATAATTAGGTAGGTATAGACATCTCCAAACTGTCGTTATAACACTAAAAGACCAATTATGACTCCATTATCATTTAAATTGTCCACTAAAATAGAGTTAACACGTTCATAATTATAATATTTTATTATTAATTTAAACATAACTTGACTATTGATTCAGTCATATTAAGTATATGTACATATAACATAATATAATGGAGTGCGGACTGCGGAACAGTTGATAGAATAACATAAGTATTAACGATTATTAGACCTAATGCCACTTGATTATATACTTATTCTAGTATAACGATCAAATGGTATAACGATTAATTGATATAATTTTATATTTCTTATTTCTACATGGTCTAACGGACATTTTGTATAATGCACATTTGAACTAATATACAATTAAGTATACTGTATGAGGTACTATAATATTCAAAATCTATAAGTAACGTATAATATAACTTAGAATATCAATTTTTTTGTATATTTTTGGAAAATTCCAAATAATTGTCGTTTGGCCGATTGTTATCGTTAACATTAGTGACAGAAACAAATCGCTGCAAAACCACGTAGTCTTGTCTGTCCTACCCCTAAAGTTTAATGTAAACCCGCGGAGGCGGCCCGCGAGCTGAGGAGCAGGTGGATTTAACGCTCGCCGCAGTGGCTGAGGCTGGCCGGCAAATGCCGGCCAGTAAGCCGCTGCGGTGGTGAGCGTTAATAGCATCTGCGACGATAAGATCGCGTGGGACCGCCAGAGCCCCTGTCTGCTGCTTGCTTGCTGCATGTGGAAAGCCTCTTGCTGTTTACCGCATGCTTTGGACCTATTAAGAGTGTGTAACGTTGGAAGATTAGATTATTTGAAAATTAAGTCAAATGAATATAAAAAGAGCTTTGTACTATATAAAAATTATATGAAGTAAACGTTATACTGTTGTTAGAGCAAATGCATGAAATATAACATTACGAGTATATGAAATAAATAAACGTTAGATCACATGAAATTAGGTTATTTGTTTTTATAGCATTAAAAATTATATCATGTGAACGATATTTCAAGTCATATTATACTATATGTTATTATACTATATAACTATTACACACCCATTAAAATGTTACATTAATAAGAGGTCTGACATCAAATGTTAGCTGAGTATGAAATAATTATAATTTGAATTTTTATGTGCATTATGTTAATTTTTAATAATTTTAATTATTTAATTAAATAAAATTTTAATTAATACAAATAATTTTTAATTACTAATATTTATTTACTGATAACATAAAATAATTTTTACAAACTTAGAATAAACAAAAAAATAAAAACTAATATTAATAGTATTTTTGATTAATACAATTTTAATGTAATTTTCATTTTCATAACATTTCGTTGACAATGATCAAAAATAACCTTGCCATTTACATACGCTTCCGCATATATGTATGTCATATATTGATGTCATATACATAATACGTCCACTTATATGATTTTAAAATATTTATTCACCAGCCAAGATATTAGCCCAATATTTTGTTATATTAACAAATTGTCAAACAATGGTACCTAAGTTTACACACTGAAAGGAAATCCACTTTACCTCAACATAAAATAAATTGTAATTATTTTTTTAATTACTTATGTTGTAGGTAATTCAATGATGTGTGTTACAAAACAGCTTCTAGAATTCACCTACACGAATGTCAATAATTACTATGGACTTCACGAAACCAACGGCTTCCGATTGAGCTAGGCAATTACACTGTTTGAGATGGTATATTATTTCATCATTGTGGAGGACATTACATTTAATTGGTACGATGCTACTCGTTCAGTATGCCATGTTCATATTTCCTTGTCGCTGAACCTAATTGACGATGTAGGTAGGTATATAATCTGCTTAATATGATGTGATCAAATGGATTCATAAACGGATATGTTTCTAACGGACATGGAATAATGATCCGGAGTTACCACGGTGATTAACAATTTTATCACGTACTTTAATTATCTGTTTAGATAATGATTCTTTATCTTTTATTATTCTGTCACATTACGTGTTATAGTCAAAACTAATAATATAATTTTACTTTTCCTTTTGGATGGAACAAAATCATATTAATTATATTATCGTCGTTATCTATATTCTATCTATCCAGGTACCCTATGTTACCTAGAAACTGTCAAAATTAATGTAATCGTGTTAGTTACGATTTTACCTGAGTTTCTTATAATAGTAGCTTAACCAGAGATTTTGCATTATTTATAGATCATTGAAAACTTCAGAATATCAGCTGTAAATCAACTGTATTTCATATTCAGATATCAGTTTTAGTTGGGAGAATGTTGGTTTGAAAACAACTCCTTTGAAGCGGTGTAAAAGCGTCCTCTGGAGTAGCAATGCCTCAATAAGGCCTTCAAATAGAAGTAAGTATCATGTCGTTTGTTTTTTGTTAACTTCATAGCCATTTAACACCCACTGTGATGCAAATAAACCCCATTACTATTTTTCATTAACTACCTTGTAATAGTCGTCTTAGCTCCGAAAGTCCATTCTTCACGTTGTCAGGTGTTTCCCTCAGTTCTTTCTCAGCTTTTTTTAAACATTTCGGATCCGTTATCGGAGATCTTTCCACTTTTATTTTATGTTCTCCCCACACTACAAATGGTACTCCTTCCGCATCAAGTTGCAAATCCATTTTAGACTATCTTAAACAACTTCCAAACAAATAAATATGTCAGGGTGGAAGGTGTTGCGTTATCGTCTTACTAATATGTTTTGTATAAAATTTAAGTTATTACATAAACATTCTTGCCTAAACGGCGTCTGACGCCAAAAGATTACGGTCCCTTCACTTTTCCTCTTTTTTAAGTAACGCACACATTTCATCCATTATTACACAATGTCAACACTGTAAACAAAAAACCACTGGTTTAAAATGCAGACATAAATAAAACGAATTTTATGTTTTTCTGTGATTCAATGTAGGGTCACGATTTGATGATCAAGCTTTCTAACTTAAAGTGGAGCGCGTGAAAGCTGTCCACTTTATACGAATCACTTTAGGAGCGGAGGTGTAGCGCGCGCGCTTCTCGCCAAGAGCCGGACCGACTGGCCCGTGGCCGCCGCGGCGCCGGCGCACGCGCAGATTCGTGATGTACCTCAACTCAATGTACCACCTCTGATGACGCTAGAGCCGCTCACTCTCGAAGCCCATACAATGAGAAAAATAATCCTTTTTTAATGACTTAACTTTCTGTCTTCATGGAACCGAAGTTTGACCATTTCCATTTTTAATCAAGTTGGAGTTTGTTTTGTAACGTCTTAGTTTTATTGTGTAAATAGCCAACAAACGAGGAGATGAGCCACCTGTCAGCGGTCATCGTCACCCATCGACAACAGTTGCCATATCTCCGATGCGTTACCGGCCAAGACAGTAAAAGAAAAAAAAAGAAAGTTTTAAAAAGGATCCGATTCCTAATATCTCTATCCCCTGTTAACCCTACCCTCGGTTTATCGGATTGTAAAATCGGTTATTTTTTTTGGAAATAGCCGGCAAACGAGCTGACGATCCACCTGATGGTATGTGGCTATCGTCGCCCATGAACTACAGCAATACCAAAGGCATCACTGATGCGTTGCCGGCCAAGAAAGACAGAAGAAAAAGAAAGAAAGAAAGAACTAGCTCTCAAGGCCCCAGCCGGAACACGACGAGTCGTTTGGCGGCTGACTCGAGCGAACCCCATGGAGAAGTAACAATAGTAATAATGGTATTAATTAACAATTAAAATCAATATTAATTATTATTATATTATTATTATTTTGTTCGGGAGCTACAGACTGACATATAATTATTATGTGGGTACAATGGTGGGTACTTGTGACTTACGTATGTATTATAAGGAAAAAATATTTTTATGTAATTTAATGCTAATGAACTGTTTTGTAAGTACCTACCTAAAAAGTGTGACCTTCAGTTTGTTTTATTATAATATAAAAATACTATCTGACTCGGCAAACGTTCTTCTGCCAAAAAATTCTTGATAGGGACACCCTAATCACACCTAGCGGTATGAAATATCTACCAAATATACAAGCCGATTCGGAGGAGCGCGAGCACAAACACCGTAACACGAGATTTTTATATATTAGATAAAATGGTGTTTAAACCAGTCCATCATCAGAATCTGTTCAACTTTGACTTTGATTGATTAATTTAATTTTGATTTGATTTGATTGATTGATTTGATTTTTATTTTCAGTAAAAATTATATAACTTTTAATACGTTAAAAATATGCGTATACTATATACTTTAAAAATTATAAACTTTTTAGTAAATCATTATGGAAAAGATTCCATCATAAAACATTCAAAAGTCTGTAATTAGATTCCGAGTTAGTTAAAACCCTTTTATATGCTAACGGGACTTACATTAGTCCTTGGACCTTATGAGTAAAGACTTTACCAAAGGCTTTTTAAGTTCATCGTTATTACCAAAATGTTTACTATTTTCAAAAGTTTTGTTAACTTTAAAGTAAATAATAATTTGATGATGCAAGATGTAGTTAATTATCTAAGGTGCAATTAGACTTAAGGTGTAATTATTCCTTCTGTTGCATTGTATCAAGCAATTCCATAATCCTGTAATCGCTTCTTTGTCTTGTTTTGTATAGGTAAAAAAAGTGAATTATAAAAAATTCTGACGGAAACAAATTGCCGGAATAATTTCAATTGTAAAATAAAAGAACTTATTAAATAATCAAACGTCAGGATCCAAAATTCTAACTTTTTAATGCTTCGAGTGCTTAAAGAAAATGTGCACTCAAGGCTTGAATGTCAAGTTCGCCTCGCAACGAGGCGTTTGTTATCGCTCAATCGAGTTGTTAACTACATAACATAACAATGTTAACTAGCCAAGCAGGAAAAAATCCTACCACAATGAATACCATTTTAAACTTATGTCATCCCTGGCACTAAATATTTTAAATACAACGGGTACCTAGGTACTCACGATTCATATCCAGCTCAAGAGTAAGGAATTTCTCCCCGCCACCACAGTACCTGGGTCGAATAGATATTTTTATTTATTTTATTTATTTATTTCGGGCAACAAGGCCCATAGTATAATTGCCTTACAGACTAACATACATTATCATACATATAAACTCGTATCAGTTAAGTGACACGCTTCCGGTGACTCCCGGTAGTCGCCGACGTCCGCGGAACTTTCTGAAAACGACTCCCTTCGGCCACAGCTCCTCCTTCAGAAAAGTCGACAGGAGCTCGGTTGGAACACGCACAACAAAGGAGTTGAAATTCACAGCGTTGCGCGAGTCGAACTTCTCAATCAGCACCCAGTACTTCGTCTTCTTCTCCAAATACTCCACGACATCAGATATCTTTGTGGTGTAATGGAGACGAGAGACGTAGATGTAGGTCGCCGGCACGGCGGGACACAACAGATGGTTAAGTCCTGTCGGTGTTAAATATACTTAGTAAAAATACGAATCGTGAGTACCTGTTGTATTTAAAATGTATGAGGACGGTCGGTATACAGAGTCCAGCGACTTCACTATTTCGCGCAGGGAACGTCATCCGTTGTTCTTTAGGGTCCATCACGAACAGGGGAGGTTGTGACACTCAATGTGAATGGGAGCGCCTTGCATCCTAATCTGCAATACGCTAACGCTTTAGCTGTTGTAAAAATACTTTAGTTACAATGAAGCGACTCATAACGTTGCTCTACGGTTTCTGACGGCGCTATGTAAATTCAACCATCCCTAGGTGTATTTTGGAACGAAGTTCCTTATCGCGCGTTGCGAAAGAGGGCTAGGCGGAAAATTTGGTAACGAAAAATTGTAACGACACTTTTTGCCGTCGTTAGTCGCGCATGTTTCTCTGTCTGTTTCTCTCTCTCTCTCTCTTATAGAAAGCAAGCCAGATATTTTCGTTTCTTGCAGTAAGTACTAGGATAGCAAAGACATGCAAGCGAGTGTGCCAAAACAAATCTGGGGTATTAAATTTCTCATCGGCTTTGTTCACCTAGTAGTTAGCACACTTGCTGCATGTTTTTGCTATCCTAGTACTTACTGCAAGGAACATCGTTCCATTCGGGTGTCCCTTGACACCTCTCAAATTTTTTTTACTATTATTACCACAACCCATAATAATCATATTTTATAATACGGTTTATATTATATGTTTTACTAGTAAGTCTATTGGGATTTTCGGAACAAAAGAACCAATAAAATTAATGAAATGGCTAAAATAATTTGGTAGTTTTGGTACATTATTACCGGGGATAAGTCGGTTAGAGAAAGAAAACAATTAATATCTGCTTATTACAAATTTACTTTATACGTACATAACATCTACATTGTTTAGTAAAATAATATTGCAACATTTTGAGCAACAATTAAACTTAAAATATAATTATTATATTTTTTATTTGTACCTACGTTTAAATTTATCATAGAACATCGAATTTGGTTTAATTGGTCATTACATTCGGAATTTCGTATTATTCGGTCACTAACACAAAACCGTACAAAATACAAATATTTTTTTTTATTTCATTTGAATATATTCGGAATGCATTAAATACGCGATTTGCACAAGTATTCTTAATTATATTGAGCGACAGTCAACTCAGCTTAACAATTTGTACTATTCATAAGTTAAATATTATAAAATTATTCAAATTTCATCACACACAATCATGATTTTAACACGTTAGCTACCACAACACACATCACTTCAACAAGACACATAGCGACTACTTCGATATGTATCATTATCGTTACTATAATAAATTTGTTATTAGCCTTAAAGTTACTTCAATGGTCCCCGCTTCAATGGTAACTTTGGCATCTATGGTCCGTCTATTAACTAAACTAAACTTATATTATGTCATATTAGTAATATTATTGTCATACCGTTCGTCTGCAGTCTACTGGCCAAGACAAGACGTTCGCAGTTGAACTTTGCCAGATCCTTATCGAAAATATAAGAGATGTCTATAATCACGTATTACTATTGAATAAAATTTGGGCCATTTTCTTGATTTTCAGTCGCAACTTTACGTAACCTACACTTAGCCTAGAGGTGAATATGTCATAGCACTACTACATTCACAGCCTCGATATTCACATAGTTTTTTATTTCTATTTTTTAACGCGATAGTAAAAATAGACTGTCATGAAATTCGGTACTATAGCCAACCATAAAAATAAAATAAACAAAATTGTCAATAATTTAAAAGTAATAAATATAATGTGAACATCACTCAGGTAATAGTCATCTGCAAGTATCTAAATATTACATCGTTTGGATATTAGGTATTCAAATTAAATTTATGCATTTTACAAATCATAGGTATAAAAATGACTACTGGATCATTCATATAAAAAAATCTGATGATAAAAGTTGATAAAACTAAATAAAATCATGCAGCGTGAATATAATGATGTGTAAAAAATATTTAAAAATATGGCTCAAAACATAAAATTATATACTTAAATAAAAATAGTGAAACTATCAACCTATCTACGTGGACCCGAACATCTAAAATCAAACTCTCCTAATAATCAATCTATTTGATACTCCAAGCTACGCTAAGCTACGCATCCAAACCAAGTATTGTATAAATAAAACCATCCCTAGAAAACACAACTCAATATTTTGTATTGAGTTGTGTTTTAATTTAAACGCAGGATTGGTAATAAGTAATTAAAAGTGGAAATATAAATATCATAAAAAATTAATATCCTACGTTATTTGATCAGTTTGCAGTTTTATTTTGATCATTGGCTTATGGTGTTGACTATACACAACACAATACATAGCATTAAACCTTAGACTATTTCAACACTTGCGGCCGATCTTACTCCCGAACTATCTGAACTTGAATCGATTTACAATTCAATCATACTTTCAGTTCTTCATTTAAACACAATTATATCATTACTCGAATATCAAGCACGAGTTATATAGATCCAATAATTAATAATTTATCGATTGTAAAATTAGGTTTCGCAATAGTGAGTTTCCCTTTTTTACCACCACTCAAATAGGCGCTACCTCCTATGTATAATATGATTCAATTCAGTTTTGGCGGGAGTGAGGCCACAGATAAAAAATAAAAAATAGTGCAGCGACAGATTTACGCGTCCTTCTTGGCGAAGCCGTAAGTGTTCCAATTGTGGATGTGAGGAAGGATGTCGTTGATGACGGGGTACCAGTCGGCGCCGGAGTAGTCGATGGCGTCCAACTCGCCGCCGTAGTCCGCGGGCAAATGTGACGGCTCCAGATGTTTGTGGAGAGACGACATCTTTGAACCGTGGAAGAAGATCTGGAAACACGTCATATTTTTGTTAATGAATGGATGTTAACTTTTTTCATTTTCTAAACTTGACCAATATTGCACTCAATATTACTATATCAATATCCGGTCTATGACTAATGATTCAACGTACATTCGGGCATAAAGTACTTTGCAAATTGTATGACTCGTTATATTTTACTGGGTCACTAATGGGTACCACGTAAATACGGAATTGTTGCAATTTTGCAACAGAAAAAGCAAGAGAAAAGAGTTTGCCATCACTATGTCTTCATGTCTAGAAAAACACCAATTTCAATAATTAAGATATTTTGTAAATATTTTTGTTACTTGTTTAGAATAGAGCGATTGATTGTATTTTGTACTTACAAAATATACGAAAAAATAATGATTGAAAACCATATTCGATTTTAACTAAATCAACAAACTGCATTTTCTAAATCAATATATCATGCTTTATTTCATGTATCTTCTTCTTTAGTGACCCTTGATATGCTATGCAGATTTCAAAAATATAAATACAAACCCTGGTCTTAAGCTTCTCCCTGATGAAGGGCTTGAACATGTTCCACACGACATTGAACACCATGGGCTGCTTGACGAAGTGCACTTCCTTCAGCCGCAGTGGCATCGCATCTTGGATGAAGGTCAGCAGGCGCTTCGAGAATGCTGGCGTCAATCCCATTGTCTGTAAACAAAAAAACAAAAGTTTTTAAAAATAGCTTTTTTATAACGCTCCTTTTTCATTTGGATTTACATTTAACTTCTGCATCTTGAAAGTAATTGATTTGATTTAAAAATAGCATATTATAATAGATAGTGGTATTATATAGGAAAATTGTCTCGAAAAAAGGAGCATAGGACGCCCCCCGACCAGGTGGACTGACGACCTGAAGAAGACAGCGGGCATCCGCTGGATTCAGAAGGCTCAGGACCGGTCAGAGTGGCGCAAGTTAGGGGAGGCCTGTGTCCAGCAGTGGACCTCCAAGGGCTGATGGATGGGATGGATGGTTTTACTTAAGGTAGGTAATTTTTATCCCGAAGTTACTGCGAAAATGGGAAATTCTTAGCGTCGTGGATTGACTTATAATTTGGTTATCTACTTTCGTTACCTTGATATCCGTTGGCACGGTAATTTTGAGCCGTATGAGTATAAAGTATGGCCGGCTTTAGCATAATTAAATAAATAAATAAAATATTACTATATTAAATAGCACAAATACCCGAGAACAAACATTTATCTCTCGAATAAATGTCTACCTAGCAGGCCGGGAATCGAAACCTCGCACGACTGCCAGGGTTACAACCATATAAGCTTTAGAGCTCTCAAAACATTATTAAATATTTTTATAAAAGAATTACAATAACTATTATGTATAAAAAGGTTCATTCTTAATAGGTATATAATTTGTCGAGAAAAACTAATAATAATAAAATAAAATGAGCTATTCATACAAGCTAAACCAATATACGTACGTATACGTTATGAGCATGTTACCGCAACATATTTTCAACAATTTCATCGGTCTGACATGACAATAAGTGCCGGAGACGCTCGGCGGGTAGGGTATCAGCCGGCAGACCCAGTTGCGGCAGACCACAGTAATTGTCAATATCAAACATTGGCTCTACAATTACATTATAACTAAAATTAAGTAGGCATACCACAATAGTTTTTCAAGGTTTTGCGTTTTATTAAGGTATATTTTTTGCATTGTTGCCTTGCTTTAATTATCTTAACCAATGAGGCAAGACAGGATAGTTACATCCCTTTTCTCTTTTTAACCGACTTCAAAAAAGGAGGAGGTTCTCAATCTTAATATACATAAATTACGTGTCACGTTGTTTGTCCGCAATGGACTCCGATTTTAATCAAATTTGCACACCGTGTGCAGTTTGATCCAACTTGAGAGATAGAATAGCTTACATCTCAATTTATAGTCAAAAAAACTTTTGACAGAACGAAGTCTGTCCGGGCCGCTAGTTCGGCTATATTTTTTTTTATATTTGTTACCTCAAAACTTCCGACTGGGTGAACCGGTTTTGATTAATATTTTTAAATCGAAAGCTGGTGCTTGTTATGTGGTCCCACTTAAATTTGAGCGAAATCTGACGAGTAGTTTTTGAGTTATCCCTAATTTTGAAGTCGATTATTCTTTGTCAAGAATTATGTTTATTAGTTATTGATAAAATGTCCTTTTTAACTTCTTTCTCATGTTACTCAACTGTTGGTACTTAGTTGGTTACTGTACTGTATAGTAAATACATACATATAACTGTATAAGAGTGCAAAATAAAATATTTTCAATAATAATGATTATGGTCGATTTTCGATCACTCGTTCTCTCTCGTTCAGATTCGTAAAGAAAAAAATTAAAAAATTAAATGAAGAAATTAAAACTAAAATGTTATGTGTGAACAGGCTGAATATTTCCATTAGAAATAATTTGTCCTTTGGCTAAATTATTGAAGATACAATAAATTTATTTTATAAGTAGGTACAGTAGGGGCCCCAGCAAAAGTGCCGGCAAAGGAATCCAAACTCAAACTTAGCCGCTGGCATTTAGGTCACCTTGAGATAAGTACTATGTTCGCTAGATGGCGCTGTTTTCATTACTGAATCACGCTATCGAGAGCACAATGTAGATTGTATAAGATCATACTAAACTAAAGAAAACTTTAGCAACGCGTCGGTTTGACGCTAGTGGTAAAATTTCTTGTTTTTTTGCATTAGTAGCTGGAGTGACATCCTTCTACTACATAGTCTAACTCTATGTCTCTAACTCTCTACATATATGTAGATTCAATAGCAGATTGCAGTATTGTAGGTACACAGAGTCAGGGGCGGCTGTACTTTAAGTGCACTCGTGCGCCGAACTGCCAAATTTTAATATGTTTAGAAAAATAAAACAAAAAATGTTTAATAGTGTCTGATTAACGATCTATTCAATATTAACGAAATTATGATGAACCAATTTAAGCTCTTTGTTAAAGTATTAAGACTCATTATCGCGAAAATCGCTGTAAATGGTTCACGGTGCGCTAGCCAAAGCGCACGGCGAATGCTCATACAACTTCTATGAGATGCGAGCGAAAACGCCTGGCGCGTGAGACAGAGCTAGTTCAATAGAAAATGTACGGCGAAATAAGACGTTTTCGAGCGCCGCACGAGAGAACCGAAGATTACCGAGCGGAACGAGGTTTGACGAAATTCGCGCGCGCTACGCCCGGCGCAGCGTCGCCGCGCTATACTAGCTAAAAGGAGTTGCGTTTGTTTACATTCTGCAAGGATTTTCAGTATTATAATATTATATATAGTTACTGAATTGTGGGACATTGTGTGTAAGTAAATAGCTGTGAAAATGAGTATTAACTTTAACATTTTGGAAGCAATAATAAAACTTTTCAACAAAAATTGGAATTAAAATCGACAGGATTATTTTTCAAACACTCATTTAAGGACACTTTTAAGACGAATATAACGATACAAATCCATCCAGCCGTTTAGAAGGTCTACGCGCGAAAATCATAACCGTTCTTTGGTAGTCATTAAAAATAAAAATACGCTGATACAGTGCACCACCACTTCTAGGATCCACCAGCCGCCACTGCACAGAGTACTTAATCACTAAATGTAAATGTAATGGTATACACTATACAGTAATGATGAGAAAGAGCAAGGGTGCTGGGTGAGAAGTGTGAGAAAGTAATTTCTAATTTTATTTCCTTACACAGTTAATTGTAGCGCTATTGAAGAATTCATTTTGAAAAACCTAACATGGTTGATATTTTTCCCAAAATGGTTGGAATCTTGGGACAATAATCATTATCACCATTTTCATAATTTATCAAATAATAATTTCAATATATCGTCCTGTTTGCAAACTGGATCTACAGGGAATGAAATACAAAACAAATATAATTTCATATACTTTTCGATACCATCCTCTAGATAAATCCAACATGAATAAAGAAAAAATATCAATAAAATAAAATATTATATACTTTTCAAACACCGAATTTCTGACCCCAATGTCTAAAAACTTAAGCCCACGTTCTGTGATGAACGGATGAATTTGTAAATGTAGACTATAGATAGTGTCGATGCGTCAATGCTCCAAGCATGTATAGTTATTTACCCGACAATCTGTTCATCCGTTTGTCGTTGCCCTTACCTAGCGAGGAAAATCCACTTCCCTTTACACGACTCACAAGTGACATCGCACGGATGTTTGGCCTAAATATTTATTTTTCATGTTCTTAAACTAGGTATACTTCTATATCCTTACCTTAAAAATTAAGATGTTTAATTCTGAAAACGAGCTAACCTACCAAGTTAGCCTGTTATTCGTAAATTTATGAAAAAAAAAAACTGTGTGAACGTACTTTCCGGTTTTTATCTGATACTAATTTATAAAGAGGAAAGATTTGATTTTTTGTTTGCATTGAATAGGCTCCGAAACTACTGAACCGATTTAAAAAATTCTTTCACTGTTGGGAAGCTACACTATTCCCGAGTAACATAGGCTATATTATATTTTCAAAAAAATTAATGATCCTTAATAAAACTCCAATAATATAACCCAAGGTGTAAAAAAATAAGAAAACCGAAGCAAAGCGAGGGCAGTTACTCGTGTTTTGTAATTATTTAGGGAGAATAATAATAACTAATTAAAATAAAATTAAAAAAGAAATATATTGCTTTTTCAATTACACAGAAGTATTAAAATAGGACCCAATTACTTTTTATGTAACTAGCTGATTAACAGCTGACGATCCACATAATGATAAGTGGCCTCAGTGACAGGGGTGTAGCTACCGCCGTATCATCCGTATCAATTATATGGGGCCCCCACTATCACTCCCAAAAAAAAGCTCGCCAGCAGCCTACGACCGCTACAGTTGGCACTCCTTTTATATTTGACAGCAGACGTTAAGGGGGCCCCACAACAAATATTGATACGGGGCCTTCTTAGGGCTAGCTACGCCACTGCTCAGTGACCATGGATATCAGTAACACCAAAGGCTTCATTGAAGCGTTGCCAGCCAAGAAAATAGAAGGAGAAAGAAAGAAAGTAATTATGAACTAACTTTTGTCCGCGGCTTCGCCCGCGGTAGAAATCAATTTTTTATAAATTCCGCGGGAACCTTGAACTTCTCCGGGTTAAAAAGTACCCTATGTATTAATCCAGGGTATAAGTTATCTCCATTCCAAACATCCAAATCGGTTAAGTAGTTGTGGCGTGATTGAGGAACAAACATCCAAACATCTTCAAAAACTTTCACATTTATAATATTAATAGGATAACTAGCTAGGTTAGTAGTCAGTATTATGGAATCTCATTCTGTAACTACAAACAGCAATTTAAATTCGGCTTGTTATTAAATTAATTTTATTGATTATGAAAAGAAAATTAGGTGGTACTATTTACAAAAATAAAATAATGCGATAACTTCTTAGCTACAATAAAAGATATAGGTATACAAGATCTCATCTACTGAGATCACCGCTAACCTTTATCATGATATCAGAAGTAAGCAAAGGAATTCAAGATATGTAACCTATAAACAATTAACTGAATTATACTTCTCCGGAATAAGCAATCGCTTGTTGCCTCGAACGTGATGCTCCTTGATCTGAAACCCTGAGATGTGCGTTTTCCTGCACATCAATGCACAAAATCAATAGGAAGATCTCTTCTTAACCATTTTAATTCGATGTTTCAACGAAAAACACGTCAGAAATAAGGATCTTTGTAGACAATTGATATAATTATAGTGATGCTACGTGATCGGTTAGTAAATTTCGTCTAATTTCGCGACTTCTATTTCGATCATGATCGTCTCCGATGTTTTACTGCTTGCGCGTTTGATTTGAACTCAAAGGTCATTTGGGTTCTTCGATCGATTATTTGTATAGGAAATAAACTTCCGTAGCAGCTGTTTTACAACAGGAAGTGTCTTTTGTTTGAACATTAATTTTTGTTTAACTATCGTCACAGCTATCGATAGACTGTACTTATAATCAATGCAATTTTAAAATTTTCGATAACTTATATACCTATAACACAAATTTTTACTATAATATTTATTGAAATGTCGCATTATTTAAACTCTGAAGTCCATTAGTCATAATTATGCTTCACCAGATTCGATTGTATTGAGCTCCCTAAACAATAAATATTGATTCTAGTACCCATGTAAAATTTTAACTTTTTTTAAAGTTTTAAATAGTGGCAAAGCAACGCTGCAACGCAAAATTTGTAATAAACCCCAAGAAGATTTATCAACCATAGAAAAGATATTTATAGATAGATACATAATTTATACAGAGCAGTGATGAAGAGAAGAGACTTAAAAAGTTAAACCTTGGGGTTAAAACGTGTTCCTTAGAATAGGCATAATGACAATAAGTAAAAATCACTAAAATTATGTATTTATTTAATGAAACCCTTAATGGATTACAAACCATGCATTTATCGTATTATTATTAGCGAGATTAACAATGTTTTTGATAAAATAAAACTACAAAATACGGCAAGCCGCCATGATATCTTGAACGCCAATCAGTCTCAATCAGCGTTAATTACGTCACGCCTCTTTAAACAAACGAATATGACCAAACTGACAATAACATCTTGTCTATTATTTTCCTGAGGCGTGACGTCACAAGCGACGCCATGACACTTTGAAGTGTTTTGGGGCGAATTTTAAACTTATAAATTGAAGTGTATTTATTTTATACTAAACCTTATTTTTTGCGGAATTGTGATACACGTTGTAATTATAATATATTTTCCAATAATATAGAACAGTATTTCAAAATATGTCATCATGCCCATTGGCGTGATGATAATCTTGTCACCTAGCTACCAGTTATCAACAACGAACACCTAGGTATATAACATAATATAGACAGCTGGCTTATTAATCATCAAAATTAAGGCTCATTTGAATTATGCAATCAGTCGAACTGATAGACTGATATGCTGCTATCTAAACAATTTTAATAATAGTTGCTAATACCGTAGATAATGCAAGGTTATCCTATCAGAGATCCTGGTTGGATTGCTGATACTGACAGAATGTGTTACAAAACGTGGGTTTCACGGGCTTATTACTAAACGATATGTATGATTGTTTTGTAATATTGCCCTAAACACCGATTACGATAAAGAGAATAAAAGAGTGAATGATCTTTGTCCTCACGTACCTACATGTCTACATTTTATTCGTACCTAAATACTTTGTTAAGGACGATGAATCATACTAACCAAAGTACAGTGGCATGCCTTTATTCCTAACAAAAGATGTTTTCATACTTCACGCGGTAGGCAGGTAGCCGTGTACATTTTACAAAATAAACATAGTCGGTAAGGTACCTTGAGCGCGTGAATTGCGTTCATTATGTCAATACAACACAATGAGAAAGAAGAAGAAAAGCATATCTATTTACATAGAATATTTTTAGCAGTATTACACATAGGTACTGGTATAAAATTATCAAAATATAAGCGCTCAATTTCAGGAATATCCCAAGGAATTATTAAACGTTCGTATTTTGTTGTGTATCAATAAATCGTATTCTCTGAAATTAATTTATGGGCTTTATAAGGGATGATAAACTATCTCTTAGTAAACATATCGTTAGTGTTATATTCTATATTAGGAAATAAGGGCATTAACTGATTTGTGAATTTATTTCGCCAACAAAGAACAAACCTCACTGTTTCCTTTCAGAAATATTCAAATGCATCCAGATTGTTAGAGCTCGCTGTTTTGTTTTGGAATCGCATGAAAAGAAAAAAATACCTATTTATTTATTATATTTTTTAAATAATTATAAATTAGCAAAATCATAATTATTGGTTTGTTTACGTGTTTTTGTCGCTCATATTTTTTTTTTGAACAAAGGTGAAAGATTGGACGCGTAATGAGTTGTTACAAAGAACAATTAGGTAGCGTGCCAAGCCTCGTTCAAGGCGCAGTGTGCTTTAAAACAATTGATTAAGGGTCAGTGTCTGTTTCTTTGTATTCAACCTAGATTTCAAAATACTTAAGTATATTTTTGAAACACAAACTCGCTTAGTTCCGTATTGCACAAGGATTTATTTCGGCACTCCAAATTTTAAAATATGTAATAGTGGCTTGTTATTTACTTAAATTTGTTAAAACGAACTTTTACGACTGTTTAATGATAATGAAAATGAATTGGAATCAGTTAAATCATAACTAAAATAGCCCAGCCCATAATCCAATAAATAAAACAAAAATAAGTTTTTTTTAATCAGATGACACTGATACGTTGAATGACCTGTCTTATAAAAATATCGTCCTAAAAAGATATGATATGTATATTACTACCTACTAAGTACCTAAATACTCTTTTGATTGCGGATATACCACATACCTATAATGACCAAAGGAAACAAAAGAAACAACAACATGCGACCTTATCGCACGAGCATCGATCGTTTACTGTCACGTATCATGAATGTAAACACGATATCTAGGTGAAGACTAGGAAAAACAAAAACAAAAAGATAAAGCGCACATGAAAGAAAAGAAAGAAAACGTGCAACAAGACGCAAAGAACAAATAAAACAAAAAGTAATCATGTCAAACATTAAGACAGTGCGTAACATGGACAAAGAAAATTGGTAGGTAAATGACAAAAAATAAAGTTAGGAATAATTACAATGATTATGACATTTTGTGATTTAGAGACACTCCACTGTACAAAAATCCTAATTATTTATATTTCACCTTCCTTCCACACGCGGGGCAAGGTACGAATCCTGCTCTTTCAAAATTATGCACGTATTAAGATTATCAATTACGAAATACTTTGGTAAAAACATTAAATAAAAGTTCTGTATAGTTCATAAAAAACATCCGCCAATGCGTACCTTACCACATTTATTACCAGTGTAGTGGTCAAGTGTCTGAGTAAAGGAATTAAGAAATAGCTGAAGAGGTCTTCACATTGTTAGAGATGAAAAGTATATTCAAAATTCAAATCAAAGTATGCAGGTGTTGTCTAATTACATAAGCGTATATCGTCGCCTGCTTTTATGGAATCAACAAGAAACAGGTGTGTTGTGAGTGTTGTGACTCAATTAACAAATTAATCATGCATCTCACGCGTAAGTTTATTAACCCTTACAAATACCACAAATTTTCCTGTACATTTTAAGACAGCAGCGTACTGTGGACACAGTCCTATAGTATCTCTTCAACCGGTCCTAGGCTTGAAGTAACCCTTAAGATTAAAATTTCAAAAAATATAAACGCTTAAGCAATCACATCTCCGTCTTAGAATTCCGTGAAATGAAAATATTCTCATATAAATGTCTGCCCGACCGGAAATCGAACCCGGGACTCCTCGCTCGGCAGGCAGAGTCAGTAGTTGCTTAGTAACTGGGCTAAGGTGATCAGTAATGAATGCAATATAACCTACTTTTTTACCAGAAACAAATTTCTTTGTTGCTAACACCTATTCTGATTTTGATTTTTGGTGCGTAAAAAGCATCAAGAAATGAGATTTTTATACATATTCCATAATATCGTTTTACTTTACTACTATAGCACTCGAGCGTGCAGCCCAAAAAGGTAAAGATAGATACGAAGATATTACTCAGGTATAATTTCGTCACGTGTCGCGTAGGTATATTCAAATTCAAATGTAGGTCAAGAGAGCGCCAAATACTTATTACTTACATACTTATTACTTACACTGTATTATGTTAACATTACTTAATTATACAAATGCAGCTTCGTTATTGAAATAAAGAACAAAATTCACGACTCGTAAATAGTAAAAAACATAGACGCCTTCTAGATGCAAACCCTGAGTGTGACTCGCGGATGAATGGACGGGAATAATGTCAGAATGTCTGAAGTACTGTGAGCGAGATGAATGAACGTAACGTCTTTAATTAATGTAATTGGTGTTTACCGTATTAATTAAAGTAAAATAAATAAATAGAACAACCAAGACTGGAGACAAAAGTGTACAAACATACAACGATCCGGCCTGAAATCGAACCGGAGACCCTCCGCTCGGTAGATAATGTCACGACCAATTGAACCCTTCAATTACAACACATTTAATATAAATAATACGATGATAGTGGTAATATACAGTTAATAGTTATATTTAGCACTGTTTTAAATTTAACCGATGATGATCGAAAATTAAAATATTGTTTCGATCACAAATTATTTTATTGGCATCTGTGTAACTCAAGATTATTTTTTCATGTGGGACAATTCCTTGACTCTTTTGATACCATATTTAATAATAATACACAATAATACAGAATAATAATATACATTGCGGTGAAGACTCATACCTTTGGATTGTTCTGCGGTTTTGAATCTTACATCGTGTACAGATTATTCGCATAATTAATATTTTTTAAACGTTCAATGAAAGGAATATTTATGATTCAAATCAAGAAAAAAAATTGTATATTACTTATTAACTACATTAATAAAATTGAAGATAGTAAATAATAATAATAATGATGTTTTGTTTCATTCGATAACTCTATTCCAAACAATTTCGACGGACTTCAGTTTTGACGCACAGTAGGTACATAATACCTACTACCTTTTGTTAATGTGCTGCATTATTACCATCCATTTCACAACGCAAACATTCAAAAGACGAAATAGATACTGACCTGAGACCATCCCATGTTGTGGAAGTCCATCAGGACGACAGTACCACGGACTTGGGACTCGGGCTCCAGCATGGCTGCCTCGTGGATCAAGTAGAACAGCCGGAACAACTGGTCTGCGCTCACCTTCTTCGGGTCCCATGTACCTTTACAACAATGGCAAATATATGTAAATAATGAGTTTATTTTCTCACACCCCTCCCCTACAAGATTCCCTGTTACTTATAAAATCTTGGTCTATGGAAATCAAATTTGGAACTCTACAGGTAGAGTCTCTACCCCACCTAAGCTACGGAGTCCTATAGATGTCGGCGCAAAGCAATATAAATTCGTAATTGTCTATCAAAATAAAGAAAAAGGAGAACTGTCCTTACGGTGGATAGATTGGTATGACCGCGGAATCAAAGTAAAACTAAATAACGTTGAATTGATGAAACCGGGTGTTATCAGGCAATAAAAGTAGCCCGTCGAATTGTGTATTAGTATCCTGGCAGTCCTGACATATAACTACGCCCACAGAGAGAGATCTATGTTCATAGTACTGAAGTGCTCTTTTATATATGGTTTATGGAGATATGAATATACGAAAGCATACACTCCAACCCAGCCCTGTACGATATACATACATATTAACATGGGTTCTTGTGGCTAACCACGCGAGTTTGTTAAAAAATATTTTTAGTTTAGTTAAGATGGTTAGTTAAAAATATTTTTAGCTCAATTCATTTGATCAGTTCATTACGATTGATCAACAACAACTATTAGTATTTAGCGCCTACGATTGCAGTGAAACTATACAGCGCAAACATTCTGATGGTGCTAAAGGAAGTCAGTTACTTCCTATAACTTCCTTCGTAATATTCCCTGAGCGCTAGTCGCTCTTTATAATGTTTGATGTAAGTACGGCTTTGTTACTTAATAATGTATGTAAATATTAAGAATATGATATTATAGCTATATTTAAACATCGGGACTCAAATTATAATATCTCACTAAGGAAGTACAGAAGTGAAGTTCAGACATATTACATCATCATAACCCATAATGATCCAACTATTAGGTTATGAAATAAAATGAATTATTCTTTTATTCATGCAGGTATCACTGATACACTTATGCATGTCATTTTTTTATCTACCAGCTTTTCGGAAAGGTGCTTTGTCATGGAGGAGAAGAAAAGCCGTAAAGAAATAGCCGTAAAGAAACAGTCGTAAAGAGGTAATGTCGAATCGCAATAGTATGAGGGGTACATCGCATAGAAGGCCTGTTAACGCATTCTCCTAGTTCAGATTAGCAAACTTTGAACATCTTTGAAAAGAGAAAACCTAATTGAGAAAAGTATTTTTTGTTCATCGATGTACGATATAGTTGATGTCTACTCACTGCTTACAAGTTTTGCACTCGGGAGATTACCTAAGACAGGGTCAATTTTAAGCCAGATGTCTCTGCAGATATACGAGTTAATACTCGTATATCTGCAGAGACTCATGTAATCATGCGTACCTATTACAAATTACAGATAATTATCGTGAATATACAAGCTTTTCAATTCTTCTTGCCCAGTCCTAATTATAAAAATGATTTATTTTGCAATTGTCTATCTATAAAGCCAAGAAAATAAATTATATCTAGATGAACAACGCCATGTAGGTAAAGATTTAATGGTTTAATATAAAAACGATATTAAAATTAAAAAGATCATAAATTATTACTATATTGTTGTTATTTTAATTATGCTGTTTTTGATCTATAGCACAGTTTAATTTTGACTTTCAGTACCTGAATTTTATTAATGCTCGACTTAATTAAGTGCAATAAATTTACTGAACCGAAAATTGTTTAGAATTGAATGTGCAATAAAATTATGAATTTATTGTTGTGTTCAGTCTGTTTTTTGTTCAGGCACTAGGTTTTCAACCCGAGAACAGACATCGGGAACAGGTATCGGGTCATTTTTAGAAAAATTTTATCCTCGTAAATGTAATTACCCTTGCGAAACGGATGAAAGTTTGTATGTTTTTTAAACATAAGAAAAATATAAGAAAAAAAATCATCCCCTTAAATCATCCCTTTTAGGGGAAAAGGGACCAAAGTTACTATAAAGTTTGTATAACGAGAAAGATTATACTGTACCGAACTAATAAATCTAAATAAAACATCTTATCACGCCACTCTTGATTAATCTAACAATAAAATTGCCATATTATACAGTGTTGTAAATATCGTCTTACATATCGTCACCATTTAAAGTATTATTTACAGCCATAAAAATCATCTCCGACTAGGAGAAACATCACTCCGAGCAATATGATTTTATGGCAAGCGTCTAACTTTATCGCGGATGTAAATATGGTTGAAGCTAGCACAAATACTACCTAGTCTAGCCATAAATACTGTTACAAACACTTCACTAAATATATTTTTTTGGAATTAAGATATCTGTAAATTAATTATATAAAAACAAAGGTAGTTAAATGTTAATTAAAGTTTTGTATAGGTTATTCAAAATACCCTCCCTGGTTTTGAATGTAGGGCCTCAACCTCTTAGGCCAGTCGTCAATCGTAGCATGTACAAGGTTCGTATCTATATCAGCCACTGCTTTAATCATGGATGCTTTCAGAAACTTAAAATTTTGGTGAGATTTAGCGCATGCTTTCTGTTTCCATTGTTGCCATATTTTGTTTCCAACGGATGTAAGTCTGTGCTTTAAGAGGGCCCCTCGTTGTGCCCTATAAAGTAAATTTTATGACCAATCAGCAAGTTTTGTATCCTGCTTTCTGATGATCTGGCGCTGAATCTTATTGGAATACTTATTGTGGATTTTCGATAATTTTTTGAAGAAGATGTTCCACAATCTTTGCAAGGACAGTATTTTGATACTCAAAAATACTGGGCTTCACTTCTTTTTCACAGAGAAATATCACAGATGAGCCCGAATATGAGACTCCAACCTAGGATAATGCCCACGCTGGATTATTGGCATACGCCTGGTTGCTTCTTTGTTCACGTGGGCATAATATTTTATCACTTTGTTTTTTGTAACTTTCTTCAATGCCAAAAAATTTTTCGTTTGAAATAAGAATTTGGCGATTTTTTTTCTCGCGTACCTTCTTAACAAAGCTGGTCATCTCTCGAGCCTTAATTTTTTTGGAGGTTCATTACGGAAATTCCCTGTGTGTCGTCGATAAGCTCTGGGTACAAGGTCTTCATTTAACATTCATTCGATGGTAGTTTTTCTTAACCCTACCTGAAGAGCTAAAATTTTTTGCTTCCGGACGGGAATTCGTTTAATTCGCGCCTGTACCTCTTTGGTGATCGCTGGCGTTCTAACCGTGCAAGGTTGGGCGCTTCTTCTACGGTTTTCGAAGGTCGAAACTTCAGGGAATCATTTGATAGTACGATAAAAAAAATCCATGAGTTATTTTTCAAATTTTCAGCAATTTAAAAACCTCAAGCTGCATAGCTGTAGCGGTGCAACTTAATAACCCGTGTGTGTCTTATTTTAACGTCCACTCATTTTTTATTAAATGACACAATATCAATTATTTATTTATTTTAAGATAGTGCAAAATTTCCTCATTCGTAATCAATCGAAACATTTCTCGCTAGTATTTGGTACTTAAATTAAACAAGGCTGTAACAGTATATCTGGCAAGACTATGTATATTGTTTGTTATTTCATCTTGCTTAGTTCCTAACGTGTTTTGTATAAGCTCTTTGCACTTTTAACACTTTGAAAACGATATTTTTCTTTATAGAGGTGATTTATTAACACTTTAATGTTTACTCTATAGTCTCTATATCCATCTGTAATATTTTACTTTTCCATTACACTTATGCACGTAATTACCACAGGCATTACTAAGTAATATCAGGAAACTTTCAACAGGATCGTCTTTGTCTAATAACTAGGAATATCATAGCAACGGAATTTTATCTTCGTAACTTATTCTATGTATCATTAACAATACGATACAAGATAATAATAGTACAATTTACCAAACAATATAGATAGAGCAAGAGTTAAGATATAGTGTATTGCGGCAATTAGGTATAATGCGGTTTTTGAAAGTGAACATCACTACAGCGTCCCTTGTCACTAAAAGCACATTTTGTAAAGGCATATATATAGCAGCTGATTACAAAAACTCTGTGGGATTTTTGAAATTAAACATAATACATCTATTCGATCACATAAAACAATTAATAATCGTAAGTTCACTATCTCAATTTCATTTTTATTAATACCAATATTATTGAAGAAGTTCAAAGGAATACTTAACAATTTCAGATCAACGTGTGAAATATGAGAAGTAGTGAGAAACAACTTTAGAAACTGGTAGCAAAGTAGTAAAAGTACTTACTTCCTACACTGACGATGAGCACCCTTCTGCCCTTGTGGTCGCGACCCTTCAGGACATTGACCACTTTGTGGTCCATGAAGGCAACTTTTTCATGTTCAGGAAGCAGGCCGTCCAAGAGCGAAGCATTGTCTCGCTTGAACTCGGCTATACGGCGCATCTGGTAACAAGATACAATATATTCAAATAAAAAAAAATGTTTGCTGAATCTAAATAACTCTGTTTTTCTCTCTTTACCTCTATAAATTCGTATATTTTAAGTATATTATCGCATATCGATTTACTAGATGTAAATCCTGCTGATTACCAGACTAAATATTAGTCAGTCGTCAGAGAGATTACGAATGTGGGCATTTTAAAATTATAATATAGTAGTCTAACGCCCCGACTCAGAGTCCTTAACGGTTACTTAAATCGCTCCTTAGTACAGAATCTGTATGGTGATTCTTTACTAAGCAACGATTTAAGTAACTGTTAGTGACTCTGAGTTGGGACGTAAGTCTTTACGTCCGAAAAATTATGAGAGTCAATTTTTTTAAGTGGACCGAACAATTTCCATGGCCCTGTTGAATACTTTACGTTGTAGAGTTGCACAAGATGGATATACCTAATCTCCTCCATTGTACAATTTGTTACATCCCAAGGTTAACATTAATTATTCTGTTATTTTTGCAGGTTAAGATTATTTATCTGTAGCTACTAAAAACAATACTTTAAAAAGACTAAAGACCATACCTGTATATTGCATAATTTATCTCGAATCTAAAATGTAAGTAGTTAATAGTGTCAACTTTTAGGCTGACGATGACGTGCTAATTTTCTTTTCAGGATATGGATCTATATATTTCCGCAGGATACAAAATGAAATTTTGTACACAAGTTCTGAAGAGTTTTAATTCAAATAACTGCGAGAACTGATGACTAGTGTGACAAAATAGATAAGATCTTTTTTGCTTGATACTTTTGATTCAAGTGCTGGTTCTATAAAACATTAAAACATTAAAAGATAAGTATAAAAACATTACTCTTCCTTGGCAGTCTGCCAAAACTAAGACATAGGTGTTCCCAAGTGTATTCTAAATACTTAATTTCAATTATATGCACATTAATGCATACACACCACCTAATAAATAAAAATACTGTTTCATATACTTCTCAGTTATAACATGAAACGTCTAGAAAAATAATCTAGAGACCTTCACGTATACTCATTTTTCGCATGTCTCTAAGATCTGATTGCTACATGATTACTATCAAAATTACATCCTTTAGCGAAATTACGACAGAACTAACGTGTTTCTTTGTATACCCTGATTACTTAAATTGCCTTATAAAACAGATACGTACATATTTTTTACTTTTAATGTACCGTAGAGTTTAGTGTAGGTATCTACGCTCAATATTTAGGATTAAACCTAGAGACATTTTCTGCCAAAATTGATCACGGCGAGATCGAGGGAGGAAACTGTTAACAGATAACAGTTGACATTAAATAGTAACAGATAAGCTTAACATATTTACGTCTATTCATTCCTAATAAAACCGAGCAAGTGCGTGTCAGGCCACGCGCAATGTAAGGTTCCGAAATAGTAACTATTACTCATTATCTGGAGAAAACCTGCATACAGAGAGTTCTACCAAGTTCATCTCTAAATTTCTCAGTCTGAAGTCTACTGGCCATTGTGGTCGACTATAAGACCTAGGGTTGCCAGATGGTCGGGATTCGTCTGGATTGTCCCGACATTTCACATTATGTCCAGAGTCCCGACAAAATACAAAATGTCCCGATAATTGACTCAATAACAGAACGCGATTGCCACACACGCTTCGGCAGCTCGTTTGCCGACTATTTCAAAAAAAAAATTGTTTATCCCGACAAATCCCGACTTTTTGAAGTTTTGTCCAGATATTTCAATCTTGCCATCTGGCAACCCTAATCGGACCCCTCATATTTTGAGACCCACACCCAGCAGTAACACAGTTACTTGTAGCGAGTACGGTGATAAAATATTATATTATTCAAGAAGCCAAACTGAACTAAGATACCGAAGCACAACCCGTCTCATACCCACTAACTGTTATCATAACAACGTAACAGTTTACATTTTGCTGAGAAAACATAATGGTCATCAATTCTACGTCGGTTTCGATAATATGGGATTCTTGTAACAATACAATGATGAAAAGTGCTTCGGATAATTTATTGCACGAAGCACAAAGGGCAACTTAAGTAAACTGCGGAGTTTATGTCAGTCATGCAAATGGCATTATTTCCGGTTGATTTATTGTCTGTGATCTTCTCTTTGTAGGTAAACAATTGAAGCTGAATAAAGAAAAACGGTAGGCTCGAAATAGCCAAGGCGCCGTTGTTTGTTTTTTAATACTTAAGCCTCTTGAACAATTTTAATGTTAAAATGTTTTGTCTCGTCATTTCAACCCCCTGGAAGTGATATTTTTGCGATACCCCGTGGATACCCGTTACCACAATACCGCAACACAGTGAACTCTATGAATATGTATTAGTGCACTGTAGAAAAATATTTATGCATAACACATACATTCATAATGTACATTGTACAATATACATTTATACATATCTACAAATAAATCCTACAACTGCGTTAGAAATTAGACCGTATTTCATATCGTCAAAGGATTATTTTAGGTCTCACTGATAAAACAGAACATTATTTACAAACATAAACATCTTATAAATCGTATCACTCAGATACAGAGCAATTCATTCTTAACACAAATACATATGTATCTATGTACACCTTATGATATCACTAATTAATGAATATTAGAATAGTTTATCTTTATTACATTATTATAATCTTCGGTGTGTCTTTTAAAGACGGTCTGGGCGATATAACCGTTTGGGGTCATATTTATGTTACGATTATAGATTTTCGACACGTTGATTTATAACCTTGCTTGAATCCGGCACCTTTAATGAATACGTTTCATCCACAGTTAATACGTTTCTACATTTTCCTTACATTTATTTTTCAAATCGAGACTCTATAATCAAAATTTTATTTCTTACGCGCGAATTTCAATGTAATCAGTAGTTAATTACTTATTTGGCATTTAGGTACCAAGTAAATTGTATTTTTATCTTACAATTTTACTCATTGTTGTCAAATTACATTCTATTTTTAAACTACATCAGAATAAACGAATAGTCCGTGTTTAAGTGTCTTTAACCCTATTATTATTCAATTTGGCATAACAATATTTCGGACAAATAACAGTGACTGTTAAACCAAATCTTGACCTTCGTCACGGCCTGGTTTATTGTATAATTACGTTACGTTTGCTGTATTCAAGCAGCGAGTTGGCGTGCACTGGTTGCACAAGCTCCCAGCAGCCTGCGGGTTAACGACTGGTTGCGAATAACCGTCGAGCACGTACGCTTACCTATCTTGTACATAGTTTCTCAAACACATAAATTTGAAGGGTATGGCTACTTAATTTTTTTGTCTTTAGAAAATATTTAAATAATAATAAAAGCGCTTCATAAACCACCAATTAAAAAAGAATAATATAAAGTATAAGAAAAAGTAAAAAATAGCTATTAACTATTCAGTATCAGAACAAGTTTAATTTTTAATTAACTATCGGAAAAATAAAAAATATTTTTGGACTATTTTTGGTACTTGTTAATAGTTCAGTAAATCAGTAATTTTCAAGCTTACTAATTTAGTTTGCTTATCCTTCGAACGCTTCTGTCGCCCAGAAACAGCGTTATCACTCACTTTGAGAAACACTGATCTAGTAGATCGAGAGTGAGACTTGCCCAATACTAATTCAGTTATTAAATTTAATAGCGTTACTGCGTTGGCAACTCAATATCGTTGAGAGTAACAATGTTACGATAACATACTTTCAGTGCTCATTAAATTCGTATTTTTTTAGTTTCGCTGTGGGCAGGACCCGTGGAACTGGGTTTTTGGGTGTACAATTTAATACAGTTTTCAAAAAAAGAGTGAAAAGGCTCTAAGTTAGTCCGCTTACAACATTAACATTGTCAACGGTAGGATTTCTGTGAATCAATCAAACATAAGTAAAAAAATATTGCGAGAATCCGTATTATACAATGACCACAATTAACTATGAGTTTTACTATTTTTACAGTTCTGATTATTACCTAAGTATATAGTTATGATGAAAAATTATTATTTAAAATGTCAACAATTCTTAACTTTAGAGAATTGTGATTTTTAGGACTCTTTACAGATTTCAAACAATTACAAGTCTATTGTCTCCCTATTTTGAGGTTTAGCACTCTTTATAGATCACAACAGAAAACGGCTGTATAAACACGTACGTACACTATGTACTTACATAAAACAAGCAAAAAGAAAGGCGCGATCAAATACATAAATTGCGACGTTTCCTACCGCAGTTAGTAAAGTTTATTGTGTTGAGCTAAATCACACTTTTATTAACAAAAAAAACCCTAATTCGAAGAGGTTTGTAATAACGGTTCAAGAGTTTCAGTTGCCACCTCATGATTTTATCAACAGACCTTCATAATCAAGTTGAAACTATCATAATATAGGTATATCGTCATTGCAGGTCAATGTGCTCATATGTATAAATTTCTTAGATCAAAAAATCGTAATCCTGTGCTTGATTCCCTGGAAAAATTCACCAATCTACTTGACAAGCTATCTTGTCCGAAATTAAATATAATAATACCTTAGCGCTTTGTCCGCAACTTTGCCCGGGTATTCCGGGATAGAAAGTACCCTAACGTTCAGCTGTTTTTGCGTAAAATTATACATCCCTACTGCCTCAAAAATAAACTTTCACGTTTATGATATAAATAGGATAATATTATAATCAACAAATGCAACCGAAGCACATAAAACATATTCA
The DNA here is from genome assembly GCA_951805285.1 of Thymelicus acteon. Classification (NCBI taxonomy): domain Eukaryota; kingdom Metazoa; phylum Arthropoda; class Insecta; order Lepidoptera; family Hesperiidae; genus Thymelicus; species Thymelicus acteon. The sequence continues at coordinate 5,544,466 of OX638215.1, read as the reverse complement.
GGCAGATATAAGATTTATTCCTGAAATCTCCACCAAGATGACCACACTAGTGGGGATAAATAAATATGTACAGCAACGTGTTCGCAACCAATATTTTGTATTATCCGTAGTAGTTATTGGTACATAATTTTATACACTTCAATTCGTTCTAATTCCATTTATATTAAAACTTTACATTTATCTATTCGCATGTATTATGCTTATCCGTACTGGTCATAAAATCATATATTTAAATCCTATCTTAATAATTTGTTGTTATCTGGAGCAAGTGCTTGCGTCACTGCATTTTAATACAATTTGGCAATTTTATCATAGTAATTTATGTGAACATTCAAATGTATTTCACATTTCTTACTTTAGGAAGTATTAAATAAGCCCTCGTAATAAATAGATATGTAACTAGTTTAGGCAGGTGCCCCTCGATGTAGTGGGGCTTTCCATTTCTTTCTTTTCTTTGCTCTTTTCTGTTTTCTGTGTCGCAGGCTCGCAGGGTTAATTTATAGGAAAATGCTAAGAATAGATAGAGCTTAATAGTTAGGTGCATGTGAAATTTACGAAATGCTCCTAAATCAAAATCCAAAAATAAACGGTTCTAAGCTTAAAGAATCTATCCAGGGCATACCCACCACTTTTAAGTCAATGCAAGTATTCGTGACATATCGAGGTATTACGAGGCAGTAGTTAGCATTTTTCTGTTAGTCCTTAGACGCATAACGATAACTTTACCCCTTATTATCAAAACAAAACTCCGGCCATTGTTCTGATTGTACTGAATTTAATGATGATTACTAACTTAAACATTATTGTTTGTCTAATTATAATTATTTTTCTAAACAAAATAAGTCATCTTTCGGTGAACGAAAATTATCTGAGTTCCGATAAAGCTCCCTTTAACCTAACCTATATAGATAAATAAATAATTAATTTTAAATTTGATTAAGCAGTAAGATAATTATAATTTTCGATAATTATTTCGTCAATAGATATATCAGAAAGTTGAACAATATTGTACATCTATTAGAAGTAATCAATTATTGACAGGATTGTTTCTAATGTTGTTCGGCCGGATACCGGATCCCGTCCTTATCAGGCAAGCGTCGGTCAACTGTTATCATACGGAGATAACTCGACTAACTGATAACATTATGTACGAACTTATTAATAAACATCCTATTATCAACCTACATGCGTTTTTTCGTAATTGTTATTGGATTAATTAATTCAGATGACCCTGTAGCCTAGTTGGTAGCGACCCTACCTGCGAAGCGAGGGGTCCCGGGTTCGATGCCCGGCCGGGGCATGACAGATAAATATTTGTACTCGGGTCATGGGTGTTATTGTGATGTGTTATATGTATTGTGTCGTCCATGCTACCCGCGACACAGGTAATAAAGAACCTATTGCAGGGATATGAGTGTGTGAGCGTTTATTTATTTATTTATTTATTTATACGATGTGTTATAAATTATTATTGTTCTTTGACTTCGACTAAAGACGTTGTGAAGATAATAAGTTTCACGAGTTTTACAAGCTACGGTTATTAGGTAAATATTTTATCTAATATTTTTTAATAAATTGATTATTACCATTACCTACATAGTACCTTTTTAACCGCGAAAAAAAAGGAAGAAAAAAGGTAAGGTATTTTTTTATTTTCATTTTTTAATGTATGATCACGCAGCAATCGGCACAGGGTGGTCTGATTTTGATGATTCTTTTTTTAATGAATTGGATATGTCTTGCCGTTGATCCCATTTTTTTTTTATTCCTACCCTAAAGGTACGAAAATAGGGGATGATTGATTGTTCACCCACGTAATTTTTACCTGCTACCATAATAACTTGCACTGGATGATCCGATTTCGATGATTCTTTTTTATTGGATAGTGTATACTACCTTGAAGTTATTCTCATTAAAATTTGGAAACAAAATTTTACCCCTAAAGGTATGAAAATAGGGGACGATTGATATTTCACCTACTACATTTTTACCTGATAACTGAATGTACCACCCATTACTTATATTATTAATTTTTATAGCAACTAATTTTAAAAATAAAAAAAATATTTTTTTTTCGCTTTTCAGTTTTTTCGTTGGTTAAATTTTATTAAGTAATTATTTATTTATATGTCGGTAGTACCTACAACTTTAGTAGCGAAGGAACCTATCCATACGTCCCCTACATTGTAGAGTTGTAGAGTCTACAACATCGCTCATTATTTATTATGCAGAAATTTTATAAATACAACGACAACATGCCATTATAAATAAAATACAGAGGTAAATAAAATTACACGCGTATAAAATATACATTATGTATGGTTATATATAAGCCTACTTGTAGTATTGCTCGAGCTAAGGGACCTTGAGAGGTTGTTTTCTCCTACATTTTATAATGCTGATCGACTACGGTATTGCAAATCTTCCGTGATACAACAAATGCTGCTTATTAGACACGGCATTAATTATGCATCAGACAACATACTCGTAGTACGATCGGCACGGAGCAGCGCGGCGCGGCGCGACAGCGGGCCGTACTCGTCGCGCTTCCATTGACCCATCATTGACCGTACTTTTAATATCTATAAAACTTAACCTCCACTTACATAAAGCAAGGGACATTATGGAAATCCAACTAACTAAATACGTGTGGGTTAGTAACATATTCGCGGAAATATACTTTAAATACACTTTTTTATTTGGGAGGGAAATTAAAATTTGACATCATTGGAGAATGGGTTGGTAGGTGGTTAGGTTCTAACTTTTTTAGTTTTTACTTTTAGTGCATTGTTTATTTATGTTTTTCTTTATTTAAATTAAAAATTTAATTTGATTTTAAATATAAATAAAATCAAATTAAATTTTTAATTTAAATAAAGAAAAACATTGAACCTGAATAATATACGAAAGCTTTACTAATCTATTTCGTATTCTACAATACTGTACCTATAGACGAAAATAAAAAATAAAATATTACATGCAAAATTACGTTATTTAAAAAAGAAGCTAGAAGATCCAAAGGAAATGCAATTTTATATATCTGTAATAATATTTCTAGATACCAATCACAGACATGCATCAAGAACATGTCTGTGATACCATTTCAGACTCAAACAACTTTTTTCTAGTTATTCTGGCAACAGTGGCAACCGACAACCCTGAGACTACGACCTATCCATAATATCCACTAGTATCCAAAGTACCGTGGTCGCGATAAAGCGTACCCCAAGGAAAAGGGATAAAGTTCAAATGTTATTCACGTCCGCTGATGTCACGCAGCGCCATAGATGATACGTTATCACCGCTGATACACGGCGAACTTTGACATTGTCCCATTAGCCTATCTCGTCTTTCCTAACATCCGAGCCCGATATACTTGTTATCCTCGTTATAACGTGACCATTATGCAACAAACTGTGGTATCGCGTATCGGTGATGTGGTACATGTACCTCGGACATCGCATTGCGACTTGCAAGTGAGACGACACTATGCATTGAATAAGCAATCCATTGAATATAGAGTCCAGATGGGTATTCACGATTTTGTACGCAATGATATTTAAAAAATATGCCCTTACAAATCAATCAAAAAAACTGTTCCGAAAAGAGCTACAATATGGCTACAACACACACACGTTTAGCTTTTGTTTCACTACACCAATCACATTGGTATAATACACGAAGGCATTTTAACGCTGTATGTCAAATGTCAAGCACTTCTAACAACAACAAAAGCGTGCATGTCGTCTTTTTTGACAGAGCGACTGCGAGCAGAACGGTCAATTGCCTTTTCTTACGCTCTTCATCGTCGGCGCGCTAATGACATATCTACCTCTTTTTTACATTATAATATCATTGTTTGTACGTCGATGTTTTGATAAACATAGTTGCATGTTGTTGTCGCGGATAATCTACCCTTGCAACGTTAATATGGCCACGTACAAGACAGATACTTATCGTGAGTACCCATATCGTAGTAAATGTAACACATTTACTAACACATTTAAGAAGAGTTTAAGCTTTTCCTTAGTTGTGTTATTTTCTAATTTTTATATTTATTATACTTAAGTGTTTATTTACATTTTTTTTCAATTTGTATAATCATATATCCTAAGTTTTAGACTTAATTATACCTAATAGAAATTACACATTAATACCTAAGTCTACGACCACTTCAATAATTTCAGATAGCAATATTATTGCTATCGGTCGTGTCAATGATAAAGATTAGGGAGCTACCGATTTCAGTTTTATGAATGGTTAACGACCTCTACATCTGAATAAACTTGACAAGTTGGCACGCAGTTATCAGATTAAAATAATTATACATTCATTTAAATAACTATATTTACATTAGATTTAAAATTATTTTTAATTATTATCGGGTCACCGTGTCACCGACCACACACCTTCTTTTTGACCAGTTTTTGCCCGGAAGGATCAGTAAATCGTGCATTATGGAAGCATCGTGTATATTTGTAGGTCTCACATGAGTACGACCCTAATCAGACTAATACACACAATTTTAGAGAAGACCCAACCTCAGCAATGATACCTACATTACTTTTGATGTTGAAGTAAAAATAATGCACCTGTCTAAACTCTTTGTAACTGACCTCAATTGACACTTCAGCCCTATTTGAATGTCAGTGGCCTTAACTATGTTTTGCTTACGTCACTATAAAGTAGCGTTTGTGTTGTGAACTCTATGCAAGAAATATTTACTACTTCTTAGGACTTAAAATATAACTAGGCACTTATTATTTCTTACCAAAAAACAAGGGACTTTACAATAAGTTGTCTAAAGAGATCTAGGGGGCCTACCACAACCTGCTTTGAGCCGAGCGTAGAGGTATGTAGAGTGAGACCTAATAATTTTAAACATGATTGATACGAGTAGCCTAAATAAATACCGTACTGTGAATATTTTTATGCATTAAAAATCATGCTTTATAATCTCTAAATAAAATATCGACAATATTTTACGTTAAAGTATAAATTGGACTGTTAAGTTAAATACTCTGGAGTGATGTACTCTGTCACCTTTCATTGTTAACGTTACAATACCACTGTTAAGCGAGATCTGGGGGCACGGCAGTGCCCCCGCCAAGTCGAGCAAAAAAGCGGCACGGCCGTACCATCCTTTTCTCGAAGCAATTCAGGCCATTTTCGACCCCCTATAACTTCGTTGTGGATAAAGCTAGAAGCCTGAAATTTTTGTAACCAAGCAGGCATTGTATAAACTCGGTATATTTCAAATTTCATTCAATTTGAACCAGTAGTTTAAGAATTATAACTAGTCAAAGTTTCTTAATTTCGTCACTGACTGACTGACTGACCGATCATCAAAACTCTAAGGCACTTTTAGCAGACATAGAAGCTTCAAATTTGGAACACAATTAGTGTTTAGTGTATAGATCAAGGGAAAACTAAAATATTTTGCAATTTCGGTCCAGTTTTCTAGATACATCAACTGCATAAATAACTTTGTAATCCCATATAAATGTATAGGATTACAAAGTTACATTTGCAGTTAATGAATCACTGTACCTGTATAGCAAAGTAACATTTGCAGTGAATAAATCAGTGTACCTGTATATAATATAATGGAATAATAGGTGTAGATAGGTACCTAGATATAGGTAATTATGTTCAAAGTTAACTTGTAAAAGGAAAAAAAGTAGAACTATCTACAAAAAGAAATGAGATGCCATCAAAAACAAAACTTGTAAAAAAACCAAGTCTCGCAACTCAGTTCTTCTACCGTAAAAAGTTGTGAGATCCATGTAATACCAAGTCGGTTAATTTATTCAGTTCCTACTTAAGGGTCCTTCTGTCTTAAGTTATTACGTAATTAGCTAACCTAACAAGTAACAACATCTTATAGTGATCATATTATCAATATTAAAAATCTTTTATGTTTTAAATAAATAGATTGACTTGGCAATCGCACTAAACAATCAAATTTAATATAATATGTAGGTATTACTTGTGAGATACATTGTGTTTTCATGCGATGGTCAAGTCGATCTATTTATTTAAAACATAAAAGATTTTTAATATTGATAATATGGTCACTATAAGATGTTGTTACTTGTTAGGTTAGCTAATTACGTAATAACTTAAGACAGAAGGACCCTTAAGTAGGAACTGAATAAATTAACCGACTTGGTATTACATGGATCTCACAACTTTTTACGGTAGAAGAACTGAGTTGCGAGACTTGGTTTTTTTACAAGTTTTGTTTTTGATGGCATTGTATTAATTGTCTTGAAGATTGTATTAATTCGCGATGTATATTTATATTATGTTGTCACACTTGTCACTCTGGACCATCTTCACAGACTGTAAGAGGCCAAAGCGCGAGAGCCGTTTCCTGTCTATGTCTTAACGGTACTTTTAATTTATGACCTAATTTTTACATTAACATTTAACCTTGGCTTTATCATATTTTTATAACACCACAGAAGAAAGAATATAATTAAAAGATTTTGAAACGATTTGTATGACGCGATGATTATCTTGATAATAAGCAACTCGTAATATGAAATTATGAAGTGAAAACTGCTCTAGTCTGGTGCAACCCGTACAACAAGATACTTTGCATTTCACTGCCAATTATATAGAAAATCAGTAGGTTCGGCACCAACAGGTTATTTATTACCCATAATTCGAATAGGTAGGTATACTTAGATACTGCAATCTATCTCTAAGGTTACTACACCCAGATTAACCAATATAACGCCGTAAAAGAAATACAGTGCATTAAAAGTTTGAAAAAAAAATGTCGTTTTGCATATAATCTGAATTTTACCAAGAAAAAATAACAGATTTCAAAATAACTCAAAAACTACTCGTCAGATCTAACTTAGTTCAAATTTAAGTGGTACCACATGACAAGCACCAGCTTTCGATAAAAAAAATCATCAAAATCTATTCACCCAGTCGAAAGTTCTGAGGTAACAAACATAAAAAATACGGTCGAATTGAGAACCTCCTCCTTTTTCTGAAGTCGGTAAAAATCAGATCTATACGACGAAAGCCTTATCCCGATAATCTTAAAAATAAGTGCAGATAATATAATGCGCTTTTACCAAAAGACAAACTAATTCATAAAGAGATTTCAGTGCATGAAATAAGTGAAAAATTATAGCCTGGAAGCCAAGCGGTAACTAGAGTTACTAGCGATAAAATAATATTTTTATGAAGTTGAAATATTAACAGGCTTACACACACAAACACATGTTCGCAGGCTAGTTGTTGATGTAATTGTATTAAGCAATGTTGGTAGCAACCAGCGGCCTGAGTGATAGGTGGGCTAGTAGCAATATTTTATAAGCGGTTACTTCGAAGGGCACGTTATGAAGGTGGCCCTAATTGTTATCAATTATCATTAAAGCAACCGTTAAAAATCATCTATCAAGCAGTCTAAAAAATTTCAACACGTGCCACTATTATCGCCACTAATTTGGATTAAAATATAAATCTGGTGCACTCATGTTCCCAACTGCCAATGCCTAATTCAGACAGAGAATACTTTTTTAATGATTATATGGAACTCCTATTTCTGGAGATCCTGTAACCCAGAGTCGGTAGAAACATCAATTGCTGCAAGGGGTTTAGGAATCACTTCCTGGCCGAAGCAGATAATACTTATCTCATTTTATGTAGCAAACAAATTTTTGAAATGTTCTGAGCGTATGTCTTTAATGTCTTATTTGTATTGGCCATGCCACCAGTGATGACCAGTGTCGCGTGGTTCTAATGCGAGGTTAAGAGCTTATAAGACGTCACATAACGAGAGATTTTCCAAAAGAAAGCATCAATGATTTAATACTTACACCGAGTTGTTTCAATGTGGAATATTATGTACGTTGTTGTTTGTAAGACTGTAATGCGTTACTGTAGCTCATCAACGCTTGCGTTGCGTTGTTGGTGTTATTGTTAATTTAAGCTTGGGTATTTAATATTTAAAGAAAATTTAAATTAACATTTAAAGAAAATTTAAATCGGTACTTGTTAATAAAATGAGTTTTAAGAGTTTTTTTTGTATATTTAATATGCATGGTACTTATGGTAAGCTTTTATATTGTAGATAAAAAAATTACTTTATCATTGTTAATCATGTGTTAATCTGCAAATTCTGTAATATTGTTATATTATTGTGTGTTGGTATCTATTAGCCTAAGCTGCCTCAGTATAAAGAATATTATACTTAAATAAATAAATTTAAACATTTACACCCTTATTAATAAAAATCGCTTAATCCAAGCATCATCTGAAGCTACACTTGGACTAGTTAATTCTGGATTAACTAAGTAATAACTTCGTAATTGCAATGTTATTAATAAATATGGAGTAACCTCGAACTAACAATACATTTCTTAGTCCGGTTTCAACGAGTAAAATATGGCAACCTTTGTAATTTAAAAGTAAAAAGAGTGAGTCAGTGAATGACTTCATGCATTAAAATGACAGTGACAACAATATTTTGGGATTGACAACTTCAAAGGACGTGATCAGCTTTCAATTTCAAGCGCCTAATTTCGCTCCTCGCAGTTTGTTTCATGCTATGGTTACTTGTTAAATTTAAAATTGATTTACATGAACCAAAAACGTGCTCGCTCAGTTAACTGGGATGAAGAAGAAAAGGTCAAAGAAAATATCAATGTGAATGACGTTTAGTTAGAACAACGAAGTACTCTTGATATGCGTCAAGTCAACGTCAATGTCGTCAATGCACGCCTAGTCCACGCCTAATCAGTCGCTAAACTATGTAGCGACATGGACTAACTTTGATTCTGAGATGAGACTCGGAGTAGCTTACTTCTTCGTTACTCTATATTTATTAATACTGAATTTAATTAAATCTTATTTACGACAAGTTTTAAAGTTACTCTTGCTTTAGTCTATGTTTATTAATATGGCCGTAAGTGCTAAAGTACTCACCAGTGCAATAGCACTCTCAGGGTACCACTTGCAAGGCCGTAGGAATATTGTGAGCAGCTCATCATCGTCGCCGAAGTGCAAGTCCTTATTTTCCTTGAGGAGTTCTCTCAGCCGCTCGAGCGCTTCTCTTACTCTTTCTGGCGTCTCCCGCAACTCTTTCTCCGCGAAAGCCTTCGTCTCAGGAGACAGCTCCACGCCCCGTTCGATTCTGAAGTCGCTGGAACTCATCATCACTCACGTATCCTGCTGTAAAAATCGGTTATTCATATTAATTGCATTGCGACTAAGTTACAAACTACTATAGATTGTCATCGCTTAAACAGATTTAAGTTGTAGTAAGTTAAAAAGTGCATTAGAAAATGGCTATTATTTTTAATCAGTTAAAAATGCTTATCATATTGAATACTTTGATCATTTAGTGTTCTCTCACTCTGATCACTTAGTGTTCCATGTCAGGTACTGTAGCTAGACCTTTAAAAAAGTAGCTTAATATGTCCTTCAAAGTCCAATATAACTATATGCCAAAATTTATGAAAAGCGTCGTATGAAACAAACAGACACACTTTCGCATTTACGATATACGTATTACTTGTATTGACAAGTTACATAGTTGATTAATAAAAAAGTTTAATAACAATGGATTTACGCAAAGTAACGTCTGATGATGTAAACATCAATAAAACTTCAATACAACGTGCAATGTGTTAAGTTAAGGCAATCTCTTAATCTGTAATACAAAAGCCTTCTAGGTACTCTTCTAACAGCTGCTATTCTCAGCATCTTACGAGCGACCCTTGCGCCATGTCTTACAGCATAAGTAATTGTAGGAATTCAAGCCTAACAAAAGAATTGTAATATTTACGTGGCAGTATACCGAGATTACGATTGTGTTTGCCATGTTTTGACTAGTACAAACATTATATAAATTACGTTATGTAAGTCTTGCTGCCTTGCGATTTCTCGTGCTCGTTTTGATACGAGGCGCTAGACCTTTGATGCATCATAAATAAGATGCTTGCACCAGTGATCGACAACACAGTCAGATGCGTATAGTTATTTACGTAAGACCTCTATTTTATGTAATAATGTCATGGAAATATATTTTAGCATTTCTCAATATCGGTAGGTAAGGAAAAAAATTTAAGCCGCTAAATAGTTATTTCGTGAAGTAAAATGTTTTTAAGTCATTTTTTTTAAATCCCATTTATTTAACAATGGGAGTAGCTTGTGTCCTTCAACTTCTCAATCTAAGTCCAGAACGTAACGTAGGTACGGTACGAGACAGTTTCAGTATTAGATTATAAAGGGATTTCTATTAGTCACTAATCGCCTCGACCCTAGTTATCGGCCATCAGTCCCAACGCGAGGACCTGAGACGGCAGTGATGCAAGCACAGGCTAATACTTGGCAAGCCTTGCACGTCTCGCTTACCAATCTCCTACTCGTACGTTAACTAGCTTTAGTTCTGCCTAAATTAACTTACTAATTCATAAAAGGTTATCTGGAAGAGATCGCTGCGTAGCGACAAGACCGGCGAAGTAAAATCGGAACCCTTATAGTTTCGTCATGTACGTTCGTCCGTCTGTCTGTCCAAAGCAAAGCGCCGAGACCCTTAGTAGGTACTAGAAATTTATAATTTGGCATGGATATAAGTACATGTTTATTCCGTTTGCGAACCCCGCCGTCGGTTAAACGGTTGGAGTTGGACAAGTGAAAAAATTTCAAAAACAGGTTATAATAATATGCTGAATTTACAAGGAAAACTATCATGGCTATGCAGCATATGCTAGCATAAGCAATTAATGAGTAATCTCATCAAAAACATATCTAAATGTGAAATGAGAGCCAAGTTCAAAAAAAAGAATTGAGATCTAAATGGGTGCCAAGTTCTGTGAGGAAAACCTAAAATTTTAGTCACAAGAACATGTAATTCAAGCTCTACATTTGACTTGGTTAGTTTAAATATAGGTATGTATATTTATAATATATTTTTTTTTGTATTCTTTTAATTATTTTTTTCGTCTTATCTTTTTGTTTTTTGTTATGACTAAGAATTAGTTTATTCAACAATTTGATCTTGAAAGGACTTGGATACATGAGGTAAAGAATAGTAAAGATAAACCAATCCAATGTAAGTACGACCTCACACGTACAGGGAACTCATCGAGATACGTCAAACTTTCAATGCACGGACAAAACGGAATATTTTTATCCATAAATAATACGGTCTTGAACTGAACGTATTGACTACGTAAATGTGTCATACGCTATTCAGGGGCACGAGAGTGCCCTGCTGAGACGAACGGCGTTGCGTGTTTATCAGTCTATGTATGTGTGTTCCTATGAGGGGTTGTAGAAATCAAACGGGTTGACCGATTTTGATGATTCTTACGACAATCGATTCGTCTTAACCTTGCAAAATAAAGACATGACAATAATTAAAATGACCACAAGAACAACCAGACGCCATATTGTCTAAATGAAAAAAAAATCGACGAACTACGTCAAGTGGGGTATTGTTAAATAGGTACCTATTCAAAAATTACTTTTAGGTCCCTTTCATCATTTTTCATTTTAAGTGACAGTTTAGGATATACATATAACGATGGTTATATGAAATTGGTTAAACAACCATTGTAGTTAATTTACTAACTCCCTTAAAATGACGACATTGCAAATTTTACCGTCTTATAATTTTATTCTAATAAAGAAGTCAATGAATCATAAAATATAAGAACTTTTATATAAAATGGGAAGATACTTTTCACGCGCTTTTCTATACATACCTATAGGATCAGTTCTTGTAGAACCATAAAATTATGGTATTGGTAACCATAGTGTTGTAGTAGTACCAAATAAACTTGACAAACGCGAGTTAAACTCGCTTGAAGAGGGTTTCGTACGTTGATTAATTATGTATTTAGCATTATTTTTCTATTTTATTTATTTTTGCCGTTTGTTTTAAAACCATAGACTTCTTATAGGTTTTCCTATAATATTTAAGTAAAGATTTGAAATCTTAACAACAAGCCCTTTCATTTCACATACCACACCATACGGTTTGCAAAACAGTTTTTGTTTAATTTTGATTTTGTTAAAAAAAAATTCACAATTCTGTTGTTTACTTTATACCTTCGTCTGTGAGTCACAAAATAGTACGTGAGTACCAACCAACTCATTTGGTCCAGTAGTTTCGAAGTTTGGCTGTGAACGGCGGTCACTCAGACGCACGAGTGATGCTTTAAGGGTTCCGTTTTTCGTTTTTTCGTACGGAACTCTAAAAATTATGGTCTATAAACTTTATAAAGTTTATTATTATAAAATACGATTTGCAATATATGTACGTTGGAACACGTAAACAAATTGTTTTTATATTCCTACGTAAATTCTTGACCATTTGACCTAACCGTGTGGCCGCTTTCAATTATATAATAAGACTAGCTGACCGGGCAAACGTTGCTGTGCCATATAAATTATATCTAGATATAGGGACGCCCTAATCATCTAGCGGTATGAAATATACTTTACGACCTACAAAATAACGACTAATACCTACAAAATATACACAAAAAATTTCATTAAAATCGCTCGAGCCATTTCAGAGGAGTTCGATCACAAACATCGTGACACGAGATTTTTATATATTAGAATAATAAATTGCATATAAATAAACTATATAACACTTCACTGAAGTTTTATAATAGGATCAGTATATAGTGTTTCATTTAATTTAAAGGAATGAATCTATTAGTAGGTATATTAATTTGATAGGTTTATTATAGACATCTATAAAATCTTACTATTTTCCAAATTTTCATTTGATTTCAATTATTAATTTTGTTTTGATAAACTCAAACTCATTTATTTCATATTGGCTACATAAACATGTTATCAGTATGCTTATGATCTTATTATTTAGCTTATTCTAAATCTAAATAGATAACACATTCACTACATCTACATTTATCGGGTGGGAAATTTTGTTTTATACAATCGTACAACATATCCGGCTTTGCTGGGGGAGGTGCCTGGCTATGTGTATTATTTGGGTCTTGGGTTTTTTGGTTTATAAATTGTTGCCTGAATAAAAAGTCTAAATAATTATCAAAATTTTACTAACAAAAAATAACAGACTTCAAAGTCTCAAAAACTACTTTTCAGATCTCGTTCAAATTTATGTGGGACCACATGACAAGCACCTGCTTTCGTTTAAAAAAAGAATCATCGAAATCGGTTGGCGTGATATTGAGTTATTCGTCAATTTGTCGCGCACATCTTAACACAAATTTACGACTTATGTGGTTTTCTCTTGGATGCCATTGTCAGATCTCAAAAAAATTTATGTGGGACCACATGACAGCCACCAGCTTTCGATTAAAAAAACAATCATCAAAATCGGTTCGCCCAGACCAAAGTTCTGAGGTAACAAACATTAAAAAAAAATACAGTCGAATTTAGAACCTCCTCCTTTTTTTGAAGTCGGTTAAAAAAATATAAGACACCCGCCATACCGACTACTACGAGTAAAAACGTATTTACGTATTTGTCGTATGTTTAATATACAGCTATAAAATTAGTAGGTACGTTAATGCAAGTGGAACGCGGAATAAATTTCATTGTAAATTAAGTAATCTAATTGTAATTTGCTTTCATAACGCCAAAGAGAGCAAAGAGACGCCATTGATACGTTGCCGCAACCATAGATACTTAAAAGGCCGCAACGTATGTAACGTTAGGAACATCAATATAAATTAAAAGTTATTACTTGTTACGTGCGAATTGAATTATTTCGTAACATAATGTAATAAGTAATTATGCACAAGGTACAAAAGTTGTCATTTAATTTTCTTTTCTGTCATTTAATTACTTGAATTAGGATTGCCAGCTGGCAAGACTGAAATATCTGGACAAAAATTCAAAAAGTCTGGATTTATTGGGACATTTTGTATTTTGTTGGGCCTGTGTGAAATGTCGGGACAATCCAGACAAATTCCGACCATCGGGACAATCCAGACAAATTCCGACCATCTGGCAACCCTAATTTGAATACAGCCCATTAGTAACCTCTAGGATCAGTAACTACTAATAGGGCACGGGTCCTAGAGGCTTAAAGCATACCCTTCTCCACCACGCTGATCTAGTGCGGATCCGTGGTTAAGTTACTCGCCCGCGCACGCGACGAAAGTTTTATGCCACCCGAAATCTTCTGATCAGTAGGTATAACGACTGATAATCAGTAAAAAAAACATGGACCTCTTCGTAGCACGAATAAACGAACAAATTTTGCCACAGGGGAATCCAAACCCATCCAACTACCGACTTGTACTTGACTCTGGTACTACTCTGGTACAACTGGTACTTGACTCGGTCCATCGAGGATCAGCGCAAACAGTCGAACAAACTTTCAATTACATATTATTATTTAATACTAGCTGACCCGGCGAACTTCATATCGCCTAATAAACTATTTTTTTCTAAAATAAAAGTAGCCTAAGTTACTCTTTGTTACATCAGCTATCTGCCAGTGAAATCGGTCCAGCCATTTCAGAGATCAGTCGGAACAAACAGACAGACAGACAAACAGACAAAAATTGTAAAAAAATGTTGTTTTGGTATATGTAAGTACCGTGTATACGTCCAAATGCACTTGGTAAAAAGCGGTTATTTTAATATTACAAACAGACACTCCAATTTTATTTATTTGTTTAGATTTTATTAGTTACACGTTCATGCCTCGTAGCACATATCGTAGGTAATTAATTATTGAATGTTTTGTTCAAAAAATCATTACACCTCTGAATTCCTCAGTATCTATTATTTTTAAGATAAGTAAGAACCTACCCTCGATTCTTTAGATGTTATTGTTTGTTTGCAAAATAATAAAAACAAAACTATTTAAGTCAAGCCAGTGCAGTGACCGGTCTCAATTAGGTATGTTGTAGGACAACCTAATATTTTTAAATATATGTACCTACTTCACAGTTTTTAATTTGGTATTGAAATTATTCATTATGCTTTTAATTGGCCTCTGTCGTTATCGGCAGTTCGACAATAGACTGGAATGAATAGTTTTATTGAAGTTGGTCCTCAACTTCTAACAACAAAAATGGAACGCATCAGGCAATATGATTATAACAATAAAATTTCTAATCTAAAATTTGATTGAACATCAATTTCAGTTGTTATCCCACTTCTTATAAAACGAATCGCTCATTGATTTGCTGACACAAACTAATTTAATAAATATGTTAAGTAAGTAAATAATATAAAAGCACGAAAAGGTTATTTTTCATTTAAGAGTTAAGTCCGGTGTAGACGTATTAAGTAGTTAAGTAGATAACTAAATTTTAAGTGAATAATTTTTAGTGCGCGTCCAAACGCATTTAGTAAAACTCTTTAGTTCATACAATTCTTCACAGCCTACTTAATTACATAAGCCTTTTACTAAATTTTAACTAAATAACTAAAAAGTTCCTGTCCAAAAGTGTTAAGCCCCGCCCACCTACTTAACAGAAAATAGAAAAAAAAACTAAATTACTTGTTTACTTACGTACTAAATTTTAACCGGTTTTTTTTATTTTGTCCGTTTACACGTATTAATTTACTTAAAATTTAGTTAAAATTTTGTTAACTATTTAACTACTTAATACGTGTAAACCGAAAGTAGGATAAAATCAGTTCAGTCAACTTTACACGAGTCGCGGCTATTAAATTACACTTGTGCCGAATAAATTGCTAACTTGCACTTCTATCTGTTTACAGATTAAAATCATCGTCTGTAGACTGTAACTGTGATGCAATCTTTGACATTCGGAACCCGGCTATCTTTGTTTTTATTAAAACTCGTATAGCAACCGTTTCTTTATTATAGCACGAAATCAAAACAATCCAGAAATATTTAATTGAATATGTGAGCATCGCACTGGTATGAAAACACTTGCTTATTACACTATGAAAATTAAAAAAAAATACCGTGCATACCTAAATAAAACTATTATAAAAACATCCTATAAATAATTAATCAACATCAATATACAAGTCAGAAACACTTCTTCGATTTAATTTAATGAAACAAACACGACATAAACGTAAGTGAACTGATTTTAAAGTGTATATTAAAGCGTTATATTAAATTTCAAAACAAATTCTGAAAAGTGCACTAACCTCACTCGCGCAGTGAAAACTCGCGCGCCGGTGAAAACGACAAAGGGCGGGAAACCGATCGAGCAGCGTGAAAAGGAATTACCGAGTGTGCGCGCGCGCAGCCGCCGCGCCGTTATATACGCACTTGATAACACAGCACTTTGTCCGAGGATTTCTGCTAGCGCCTCGCGCAACAAAAGGTCGCAGAGGGGCGGAAATGCAGATAACATTTACATATCGAATAAAGAATTAACTAATTGTAAGTACCGTACTTAATTGATATTTCCCCGATCGATAATCCTAAATAAAAGAAAAAAAAATATGAGTATCATCTCTATTCGTTCGACTGCTAAAGCTCGTGTTTAATGTAAATAAAGCGTTTTCGAGCTTTTTGGTGGTCATGAATTGATACAAGCTAAAAAAATATACTATTACTGTGTCGTGCAGTGCATATCATAGAATTAACAAGGGGTGGTGCTGTACCCCTACATAAATCGTATGTAGAAGTATGTAATTACTTTTTCTAACCTCCTGGATAGTAACCACCGTACATGCACACATCACTGACGCGTTATCAATTTATTATTATTTATAATGCACTGGTAAACCAAGTGGGTTTACCAAGTTAAGTGGCTTCACCTTGTTTCATGATTGATTTCCCAAAAAAAATCACTGTTGAAAACTCCATGTTTCGCCACAAGTTTATTATCTCCATGATTGATGATTCCTTACTACACTTTGACTCTGACGATCCTGCAGTTCACTTTTAGCCACCGCATTGTATTATAGTAAGTTCTGGCTTAATTCCTGGCCTTTTGTTATACTATCGGCTAAAAGCCGGTTATTTTGTTTGTGTGGACTTTTACCTAGATACGTATGACAACCATTGAAGTATTATTACTAGCGTATAGAATGGACACCGCGAACACAATGTATGTTCCAATGAATTGACGCCGCGCGGCTTCAATTGCCAATGGATTCGTTCGATTTTGAAAGAAGAACAGGGGCTCAATTTTGAAAATATAACCTCCCGGCGGGAACACACATTTTGTTCGAGATGTCTTTTCTATGACATTATACTTCAATGATGACAACACTATAATTTCACGTTTTTAATTCACATGTCATATCAAATTTCTTCAAACCATAAAAACATTTTTTTTCCGAAAATTAAAACTGAAACGTTCTCCTGTAAAATTCTTAAAGTGTCGCTAAATACAAATAGCCCGCGAACCCTCGATTCAAGTCCAGACTTTTCTTTTTAGTTTACATACCTATTGTCTAGGTACCTAGGTACCAAGTTATGTTTTTGTTTATCTATTCTAACCAGGATTTCCTTTTAAAAGCTATCAGATTAAATCAATTTTACATTATATATGTATTTTATATCTGATTAAACACAGGGACGTAACTTTTACCGTGGCAGCATGTGCAGTTGAACCCTTAGTCGTCAGGTACCACAGACCTTCAACCTCTACCTACTTTTGGTAAATGCTATCACCTAGAATAACTTTTGCTATGACGGCATTTCAATATCTTTAATAGATAGGTAGGCTAATACAGATGCCCATCCAACGAAAAGGTAAACACAATCTTCTTTCTCCAAAAATTAAGCGTGAAATCTTTTCGGATGAGTGTCCGATGAAACTTCATTCGAACCTACTGAATGATTATAAGGTTAACATAGCGGTATCTACCGACATTTTATTAATCAGATTTAAATATACCGAGCAATGAATTAAAATAATCACAGTGTAAAGTCCAAAGTAAGCAGTCTACTCGTAATTAGTCATATTATTTTATGATTATAGAAAAACTGTGTCATCGATTTACTAATAAGTACCTAAGTATTTAACTTCAAGGTGTGGTAACGTGATTGTGTAAAAACAATAGACCGTACATTTTTCTCTGTCTGTGTGGAAATAGCCTTATGTGATGTATTCGTATGAACTATGGATTTGAAGTCCTTAGGTCGACTTATAATTAAAACTGATTCATTGAATTAATAGTATTTAATTAGAACGAGTAACTAGGTATACAATGTTGAATCAGAAATAGCTCTTAGATATTAGTTTCCCAGATAAATTAAAGGTTGGTTTGATAATAATACTCAACTTATGGCTGAATTAGCACCAGCGTTCGACGTTAGAATCATAACAATATTGGTCCATTTGTCCAGCCAAGTGTTCCGTGTTTCGTCGACTATTACCTACTAATTAACTATTTAAGCTTACTTTAAATATTTATTACTCATTAATTGCAACAGTGAAAACTGCTGTGACAGTTTTATCATTATTGCAGTTGTTTGCATAAAATATTACACTAATATCATTACTGTTAATTGCTTTTGTGATCAATAAATCTTTAAACTAACCTAGCCGTGATAATTCTCCTTTCTAAATTAATCATAGATACTACTGCCGTGAATTTTTTCATTTCTCCAATATAGATATTGGAGAAGTGAAAAAATTCACTTTACCATTTAGCTGGCAGGGGGAGGGCTCTGAATAAGGAAACTAAGGAGAGGAGACACTTGACTCTAATTAAAATTATAATTTAAAAGCTGAATGTTTCGCAAACGAACTCCTAAAGCGAACAATGGTGTCGGAAGGCCCATCATATTTTTGAAAAACCCTTTCAACGCCCCACACTGCAGGGAAGATGAGATAATAAAATTCAAACCATCACGTACGTACCTACCTGAAAAAAAAATTAAGATACTATTAAACGACTTATTGTTAGTAGTCTTAATAAATAGGGTAAGCAGTAGTAATGTTGTCCTCCCTTATATTATATGGCCCTTTGATTTAAAATCTTTATTATAGGTAAGTAGTACTTATTGGTTTACAACTTAGGAGGCATGAGAAAATATTCTTATTTTTCTGTGTTAATAATACTCTCAAACGTAATTGGCATTATTTGAAATTATCAGCTAGTAAAAAGCTAATAAAAATACTTTTGTACAAGAAAATTTAGATTTTATTATACGACCTATTTAGTATACCTACTTAGGAATCGTTAAGCCATGATAGAGGAGTGCCTGGAGCGTTAAAAACATGAAAACCTCGAATTTCTGTTATAGTGAATGAAATTTTATAATTTAAACTGGAATGCGTAGCTTATAATAAAAAAGTTCACCTATTTAAAAATTGTGAACTCGATTTAAAAAAAAATAAAAAAATAAAAAACTTCCTTTTAGCCCATACCTCCGATTGATCTGAATTTTGGTATACCTGTGTATTTCGACGTGCTGATAACGAATATCATAGGTAAAATACCCGCATATTTCATTTTCAAGGTCACCTTAAAAAACATTTTTTTTTTCTGTTTTCACGTTTATTTGTCAAAATATTCATTTTACAAAAAATGTTTCCAATAAAAGTTGTAGCCCATAAAGAGACTGACATTTTATGTCCAATACATTTTTCTGATATTTATTGACGTTATCAGCACGTCAAATACATAGGTATACCAAAATTCAGATCAAAGGGGGGGGGGTATGCGTAAAAGGAAGTTTATCCAGAAAATTGTACGCATTATTATACTTGTGGGTTGGCCACTAACACCCTCCCCCCCTTCCCCACCAATCCACACTGGAGCAGCGTGATATAGAATCTAGGCTTCCTCACCTATCGAGAGACTTTTGCCCTGTACAGGCCGCTAGTTAGTTGGGAGTTGGAGCAAAGCACGGAAAAAAAACTTATTGGGAAAAATTTTTTTATTCATTTTTATCATCAGATTTGCTATTGCTTGTTTCATCAACCTCTGCGATGCTTGTGCTGGCCAATTCTTCATCGGAATTGTCGTCATCTTCACTGCTTCCGTCCTATAATAAAATCCGATTTTAAATGTCTTAAATACCTATGTTTCAAATATTTATTTTCACGCTTATATAATATCATTTGTACATCACATTTCATTATGATCACTATCATATTATATTTTATCGTATTTTCCGTATGCATTTTCCGTATTCCGTTTTCTTGTTCTATTCAACTAGACTTTTCTTATTCTATTCAACTTGTTCTAATCATGGGGGTCATGACCCCCCCTGGGCTGGGTCCATTACCTAGATGGACTACAGGTGAACGCATCGAAAACGCGTTTCGGGAGAAGACGTAAAAGAAAAATTTATTTTGTTATTTAAATACAGGTAGATTTTTTTAAGTACAGTACTAACATTTATTAATAAAATACCTATTTTTTCTTGTATCTATTATTATTAGAGACCGACCGAAGTTTCGGTTTTGGTTTCGGCAAGTTTCGGTCAAAAAATCTAGTTTCGGTTTTAGTTCGGTTTAGGCCTATGCTGAGCAGTGGACTAATAAAGGCTGATAATGATGATTTTGTTAGTGAAATAATCACATAAAAATTTGCTAGTTAATATTGTTGTAATTAATATTGTGATAGCTAGACAGTTGAAATTTTCATAAATAATGTATTTCTGTTGCCCCTATAACAACAAAAACAGAATAAAATAAATATTTAAGTGGGGCTCCCATATAACAAACTTGATTTTAGCCGTTTTTTGCTCGATATTAATAACGGCAACAGGTAGAAAAAAAGGTTATAATATAGTATCTAATGTTGTATAGATAATGATACTGAACACTTCATGCACAAGTCCGACTTGCACTTGGCCGGTTTTTTTATCTAACACCATTTAAATGTCTATAGACCAGGTATATACCATCATCGTCATAGCGAAGCATTGTAATGAAACTGTAACTGGAAGATATTTGAGTAAACTTTTACTAGGGGTATTAATTAGACGCAATAGAATATATAAAAAATAATTTTCGTCTATTTGTCTGTGCGTTCGTTCTGACTACTCTCAGGAACGAGTTAACAGATTTACCTGCGGTTTTCACTAATTTATAACTTAAAATACATACGTATTGTAGTGAGATTTGGTTAACATTTAGTGGGTGGTTTATTTCAAACGGTTTCAAATAAATAAATAACGTTATGTCAATTTCGCCCATACTTACATTTATTGAGTGAGGGATTACCGAAAGGTTTACGGAAGCAAAGCGTGGGCGTTCACTAGTAGTATTTTCGAAGTCCTACATCCCAAATCATCCATTACTGAATAATGAAACGGTAACTGATCGATATGTCTGTACATGGAAGATATTTCAGAAAATCTATCACGAGCGGTGTTTGTCAAGTCAACGCAAAAGATAACATAGCAATTATTTTAAGAATTTTCGTCTGTTTGTATGTATGTGCGTTTGTTCAGGGTAATTTCAAAACTGGCTAAATCGATTTGCATGCGGTTTTCACTGACGTATTTTAGGAAAATGGGCTTAACATTTAATTTTTATATTTTATTTCAATCGTTACACAAATAAAAAAAGTTATTCTATTTAAATGATCTTAAATTAAAATTTAAAAAATCTCCGACAGTTTGATATACAGGCAGTCCTCGACTTACGTCGTTTCGATTTACGTCGCGCGTCGTTTCAAGTTACGTCGAACAATATTTTGACACTATTCCTCAAACATACGTCACTTGTTTCGATTTCCGACATAGGAAAAATAACTAGCAATTTCATAAGTGCATATATAATTATTTTAAGAACTTACTTTTGATAATAAAGTAAGTATATACTTTGTTATAAATGCAGTTTTTTTTTTAATTTCGAGTCCGTGTGGATCCTAACCTTGAGTTTTACATGTAAACATAATATGAAAAAATATGTCTCGACTTACGTCGTTTCGATTTACGTCGCGTATTTCGAGAACCTAACATGCCGTAAGTACGAGGACTGCCTGTACGCAACATAGCTAAGAACACACTCGATTAAGTCACCTTCATGCAAAAAAAAAACCAGATCAAAATCGGTTCCTGATTTGGGAGCTACGATGCCACAGAGAGACAAAGATACACAAATACACAGACACGTCAAAGTTATAACACCCCTCTTTTTTTCGTCGGGGGTTGAAAAAGCAGGGTTCATCCATAGGGTACCTACATTTTTTCGAATTTTGTCGTTTACGTATTTAAGTTTACCGAACTAAAGGCAGTTACAAATACAAATGTGTAAAAAAACACGCTAGATTTCAGTACCTATACAGGGTGTCCCGTAAACAGTGGATGAACGTTAGGGGACAGACAGCTTGAGGGTTGACTTACCTAATGTCCAAAAATGACCTTGGTAAAATTTAAAAAATTCGGCTCTAACCTTCTTTTTCTGTTGAGTCCACAAATGACCAGCTCAAAAGAATACCCTAATGGTGTGGCCAAACGAGCGTATTTTTTGAGCTATGCGTCATATAAAATAGCGTAAATCGTAAAATCGCGTAAAATACTAATTCCAAATTATTGAATTTGAACTTTCGTATAAAACCGGCAAATTTCACGTGACTCACAGCTCCAAATCAAATTAAATCAAATGTTTTTATTCAAAATTAGTTTGGTTTACAAACACTTTTTGAAAGTTATGCAAGTTACGCCAATACTTCAACAAGGCCCTACTGTGAGAGGGCCCGGGAGAAGAAGCAGCAAGAAACTACCGGGTTTGTTTTTTTCCTCCTCACAGTTACAGATAGCACTTATCATCTACTACAATCTATATTCATAAAACTCATGTCCAAGCAGTCTTGTCTTTAAAATAATCATCTAATTTTTAATATCCTTTCTTTATAAGAATGCTTTTAATATGAGTTTTAAATTTAAGGTAAGGCATTTCTGTAAATTTCGATGCCATGAACGAGCCACCAGTTTTACATAGTCTGAAATTTGGTACAATCAGTTTAGCCTTGTTTCTCGTATTAATATTGTGGATGTCACTCTTCTTAAGAAAACGATCGTAATATTTCTTAACATACAAAACATTATTCAATATATATTGTGACACCACAGTTAGAATATTAATTTCCTTAAAGAGATCCTTATGTGAATCCCCAGACCTGAGGTTATAAATGGCACGGACTGCTCTTTTCTGTAAAATAAATATAGACTGAATATCTGCAGCTGAGCCCCACAACAACAGACCATAGGACATCACACTATGAAAGTAGCTAAAATAAACTAATCGTGCTGTTTCTACGTCAGTTAAGAGCCTTACTTTCTTAACCGCGTAAGCAGCTGAACTGTCTCCCAGACAAGGCTTCAATATGAGGACTCCTTTGTAACCGTGAATCTATAGTAAGGCCAAGGAACTTTGTAGAATTTACAAGGTCAAGTGTTTTACATTTGGTAAAGTGAATTTCATACATTTCGTTTTACTAGCATTTAACATTAGGTTGTTACATGCAAACCATTGCAACACTTGGGAAACAGTATTATTTACATCGTCAAAACATTGTTTTCTTCTATCAATTGTAAAAAGTAATGAGGTAAACATCTGCAAACAATACAGTTTCACACAAGTCCCTTGTGAAATAAGGAAGATCATTAATATATATTAAAAATAACAATGGTCCTAATATTGATCCTTGGGGCACTCCTATAGTAATGTGTGCTCCTGGGGACTCCTTGCCATTAATAACTACTTTTTGGATACGGTCTGATAGGTAGGATTTTATAAGGCCAACTGATTGTGTTGAGACACCATAATTCCTAAGTTTATTTATCAGTATATTGTGATCAACGCAATCGAACGCCTTTGAACACAGTCTGTGATCTGTATATTCCAATGGCATCTTGCTTACACTCCCATGCATCAAAAATTTGCTTAAGAAGTGCTATACCTGCATCAGTGGTATTTTTTCCTCTCGAAAAACCGAACTGATTAACATGAAACAACTTATTTAAGGAGAAATGAGACAGCAGTTGGTTATAAATAACTTTTTCAAACATTTTGCTAAGGGCTGGTAACATTGAGATGGGTCTAAAATTTGTGAGGACGCTTTTATCTCCAGATTTAAATAAAGGGATTATTTTACCATGTTTCATTAGACTGGGGAAGCTACCATCATCAATACATTTATTGAAAATGCGACTTAGATGTGGCGCTATGGTTATTATTATTGGTTTTATTATCATAGTAGAGAGACCCCAGAGATCACCAGACTTCTTGATATTTATAGACTTAAAAGTCTTTATAATTGTATCAGAATTAATTTTTTTGAAGCTAAACGAATTCAGGCATTTTTCAACACATGATTCTATTAAAGTCACAGCAAGCTGAGAGCTTGCATTTAAGTTTTTTGCTATTTCATGCGGTATTTTCGAGAAGAAATCTCAAATGCGCCAGCAACAGCACTATCGGTAGTAATATTTTTATCATTGACCTTTAAAGTAATCTCATGATCCTTAAATTTTGCTTTACCTGTTTCTTTATTAATAATGTTCCAGGTAGTTTTGATTTTGTTATCAGAATTTTTAATCTTCTTAGCTTTATAAATTGATTTAGCTTTCGCACAGACTAGTTTAAAAGTTTTTGAATAATTTTTAACACGATTTAAAAATTCAGGGTCTGTGGAAGTCGATTTTTCCGCATAAAGTTCAAAAAGTTTAATTCTACTTTTGTATATACCAGGAGTTGCCCAATCACTAAATTTAGTTTTAAGGTTCTCGCATTTAATCTGTGTTTGCTTAAAAAATGTTATTAAATTCAATAATCCAGACACATTACTGTATGCTTGATCCGTTGTATCATCATGAGAAATTTGTAGAAATGGAATTTTTCTAGCAATATTGTTTGTAAAATCACGTCTTTGTGTGATTGGTCTACAAGATATACTATATTGTGGTAGGTCATGATGGTACTCAATGGTGGCAAATTGTCCGCTATGGTCTGAACAAATACAATTTAATATTGACTTATTGATAACATTACAATCACAAAAAAATGTTATCTAAGCAAGTAGCCGATGATGGACCCTTGTCGGTTCAAAAAATACATAACCCAAATTAAATTATTTAAACAAAAATATGCTTGTGTGGCCTCACCCTAAGTTTCGGTTTCGGTTTCGGCCGAAACTGGAACTAAGGCCGAAGTTTCGGTTTCGGTTTCGGTTTCGGCTGAAAAACTAGTTTCGGTCGGACTCTAATTATTATCAAAATTAAATTGTAACGTCTTGTGATTTGACCACGACTATGTGACCCCCCCCCCCCCCCCCTGACGCCAAAGCTGGATCTGCCCTTGGTTCTATTTCTACTTTTGCGTTCTCGTACCACCTTCGTTGTTCTCTGTTTAAACCAAAGGTCGACTAGCAGATAATTATTATAACATTAATTAAGTCCACCTTTTGTACCACTTAGCTTTAAGGGTATAATAAAGTGTAAATAAATAAATAACTTTCTTTCATTACGTAAATCGGTACATCAATAATTAAGCTATTAAATTAATTACTGATTCATCTAAAATACGAGAAAGGGAGTTTAAGACACAAGGATGTTTAGATCGATAGATAGAGCCACCCGCCAAACATAAACATTATCTTAAATTAAAATTTAAAAAAACCCCCATAGATTTATTAATACTACACATAGCTAATACAACTCGATTAAGTAACCTTTCAAACAAAAAAAAACTAGACCAAAATCGGTTCATCCGTTTGGAAACTAAGATGCCAAAGACAGACAGATAAACAGACACGTTAAACTTATAACACCTCTGTTTACGTCGGGGGTTAAAAATAGTACAGGCTTTGTCTATCAACGTCCAAAAAATATTTGGCGCCAAATTAAACGCCAATGTCAAAACAAACGTCAACGTCAATCAGTGTATCAGTACCTCAAGCTGCAAGTCAGCGTTGTGCGTGGAGAGTAGCGTCTGTTTAACGTGTTTGAAGATGTGGTCGCGGCAGACGTCGTCCGTGTTGGGGGGCAGCCAGCCGCGCCGCTCGTGGCACAGGTAGCCCGCGGGCGGCTCCGTAGCCAGGATGGCTTCCACTTCAGGGAGCTTCACGTCGCAATACTGTTAACACAGGGGTTTTTATTCCTGTTATAACTTATAATTAGAGTGTGTTGGACATTCGAACGGATTTTTTTTTACTAAAAACGACAGGTTAACATTAGCTTGGGCATACGAATTTTTTAAAATGCCTTATAAAAATGAACGTTACAATTAAGTGTCTTAACAAAAGCCAAGTCTGACTACAAGTTGCTAATAAAGTATAAGCCACAGGATCTCAAACTTATCCAGAGCATTGTTTTCATTGATTACCCCCTTGAAGGTGTTCAGCACCCACAAGAGGGCATTCCCACTTTGAGAAAAACTGTAGAAGCAAATGAAACGAACCTGATAAAATATCTGTCGCTGGCTGGGCGCCATCCCGGGGCGGAAGTACACGGCGCCCTCGAACACCTCCTCGGACAAGGTCGGCTCGTCCCACATCCTCTTCTTACTGTAGCGCACTCGATCCGCCTTCTTGTAATGGCAGATCTGCTCGCGAGTCATCACCATGTTGTTGACGCCGGCTGAAATGCGAGCAAAACACGTTATTTGTACTACATGCTTTAACTAACCTATCCTAACCTCAAATTGAGTAGAGGCGGATTTTTTAAACGTCGTTTTTAATGACCCTTTGTTATATGGTGTATAAAGCACAGGTTCGGCCTTGTGTGGAGTACTGCTGTCACATTTGGGCTGGTGCAGCTAAATGCCACCTGTCAGCATTGGATTTAATGGAGAAGCGTGCTAAGAGGCTAATTGGACCCTAAATTGATTGAGACCAATCTTCAGAGCCTCGAGCACAGACGCAGAGTTGCCAGCTTCTCGGTATTCTACAGGATACATTTTGGAGAGTGTGCGCGAGAATTACATGTTTCAATTTCAAATCATGGAAGGTATATTAATATTTTTCCACCCCATTCACAGGGTATGCTAGGCCGGTTATCCGGTTGTTATCATAAGACAGCATTGGTACCACATGTCCCAACCCAAAGAGTTGCATAAAAATGACTCCTGGGCTGGCCACTAAACCAGACGAATATATGGTGCAACAATAATGGTGGACAGGCGGTTAAGACCACTACTAATCAGTAAAAATTCACATTTATACCAGTTCACACATGAAAATATAATCCTACTGACCTTGTGCTCTTAAACGAAAGTCCAACGTCTGATAAATCCGCGCACCAGGTTCCTTCCGTGGGTCGTATCCAAATTTGACCCACAACATTCTCCAAGGACCATTTTTCATGTAAATAGCCAAACATGGCATCACTATTTTCAGTGCGGCAATTTTTATTTTTGTGTGATATCTCACCAAATTCAATGACCAGATTGGCCTTTCATCAAAAAGCTGCAAAGTAGAAGTAGTAATTAAAATGATATTATACTTACTTCAAAATTAAAAAAAATAAACATAATGATAAATATTTGTTACACATAGTACTGGGTTTCCAGGTACAAGTTTTTTTCTGTAATTTTGTACTTGTATAAAGTACCATTGTTTTTTTAAATAAAGTTTGTTATATTTTCTTTGCAATTCTCAATTCAGAATATAATTCAGAATATACTGCATGAATAGGATAACAATCAATGAAATCATTTAAAAGTTCTAATACATACAATTATACCTATTTCAATGTATTTAAAAAAATAATTCAATGTTGATTTAAATAATTTCTACTTCGAAATCAATACATTGGCTACCTCAAACATAATAACCATACCTTTTTGACTGCGTTGTAGTCTTCTTCTATTTCAGGGCAAAATGTAAATTTAGTTGCCTTCTGCTTTAAGTAGTACTCATGTGGCTCAGACGGCATGGCGTCAGTCAAGTTAAACTTGTACCTAGCCAATGGTACGCTACGTTCTGAACGAGTCCTGCGTACTTCGTCGTCTTGTGCATTATCTTGTTCTTTGCAAGATATGTATCTTTTATCTGTATAAGTGTAGTTGATAGGTCTGTCAGATCTTGTGAAGCAGGATGGAACTATGAATAATGGCGCTGACCCTCTAAAACATACACATTATCTTAATGTAACAATATAAAGTACTTTTCAGAGTTAACATATTATGTTGTTGTGAATTTTTATGCAGAGCTTTTCCATCCACCAGGGTGAACCATGAGCAGGGGAGTTTTGGCTTGAACTTAAGAATCATGGATCGCCATTCACCCCTACACATGAACTTGTATTGTACAAATACAAATAAACAAATTTAAATTTTGCTTCGCTTACCCCATAAAATCAAAGGTATCTAGCCCAGAAGGCAATATTTCGTCAATAATACATTTTGCCTGACCTGCTCCATCCTTAGCTATAGGGAGATATTGAAAATCGCATAAAACTGGAACAAAAAAGAAGGAAAATATTTTCAGCTAGATATGTATAGTGCTTCCACGCTATAAGGGACTTATTATAATATGCTTTACCTATAAATAAATATTGTATTGTTAAGTGTTTAGCTATGTTTATTATACTAAATTAGAATATCTAATGTTCGGTTTACATGTATTCAGTAGTTAACTAAATTTTAAGCAAATTAATATGTGTAAACGGACAATTTAATAGTTAAAATTTAGTACGCAAGTAAACAAGTAATTTTGAAAATTTTCTATTTCCTGTTTTAAGTAGGCACTTTTTAGTTAAAAAATTAGTTAAAATTTTGTAAAATGTTTAAGTAATTAAGTAGGTTTTGAAGAATTGTATGAACTAAAGAGCTTTACTAAATGATTACGTTTGGACGCACACTAAAAATTATTCACTTAAAATTTAGTTAACTACTCATCTATTTAATATATGTAAACCAAACATAAGTCTCCTTAATTATAAATGATCCATGCTCTTTAATGCTCACCTTCAAATTTATATATCTTCTTGATGGAGCCAACCACAGTGGTCGAAATAATGTTCCGCTTTACCTCTGAACCATTTTTTGTTTTCTTTACTTTAAGTTTCAAAAGAACTCCATCGACTTTTTTTAAATCTCCATAAACTTTCTTCACATATGGATTATCTGGCTGGAAACTTAGGCCCAATCTTTTCTTTGTAGGTTGTGAATACACCTGTTTTGTATGAATATATTTGATAAGTATAGTATAAATAAGTAAAATTAGTTTAAAAAAAATAAGTTACAATAATGAATAATAGTCATAGTCATAGTATTACATACTATTTTTATGATACTTTAATAACATCCGACTGAGTTTTAAACTCTGTTTTTTAATTCCACGATGTGAATTGACACAATAACATGCTAATGTCAAGTTATAGAAAATAACTGCAGTTGGTTTAGATTTACAAAAGTAAAATAGTAAAACACGTAGAGCTAACCTGTGAAATGCTTTTTATACCACCCAAACATTGCAACGCTCTATCGTCATTTTTAACAACGCCAGGAAATAAAATGCACGTCAGTTCACGATTTAAGTTAAGATTGTTTTCATTTGTCGCCAAATTCTCCATTGTTTATCAAACGTTATTAGTTATTTCGAATAGAACTTAATCAAAGATTTACAATTTAATTTTATTGAATTTCGTTCATTGTTTTCACTCCACCATATGATTATGACATTTCAGAATTCAGATTCAGACATTTGCATGCTCTCTGTCAGCTGTCTTGACTTTACTTCACTCACTGTCAGTCCAACTCATACCGCTCATTTACACGCGCGTGTCGCGGACCGTTTCGTGGCGCGTCCGTAAGCCACGCCTCCTACGCGCGTGTGAACACCGCGCGAGCGCTCGCGCGACCGCTCGCGCGAGCCCCTTTGGCGCGCGCCTACAAAACCGCTCCCGACGCGAGCCCGCGAGCCACGAGACTTGCCGCGGTCTGGTCCGCGAGCGCCCTGTTCACACGCGCGCGTATGCGCTCGTCTCGCGGATTGTCTCATGGCTCGCGCGCGCGTGTTAAAAACAGATAGAGTAATATATCCATGGTCTTGTTCATTCTGTGACTCTATTATGTCTATGCTGTATACTCTGTCACAATAGTGTATTGCTCTGTCATGTGAACTCAAGTGTTTAGGTACTCTACTCCTATGCTCTACTCTGTGCTCTGTCAATTACAGTGCGACCAACTTATCTGTGAACTGAGGGAGGGCGCTGTCGAACGCATTGGACCAATCACTGGGACGCAATTCAAGACGTAGTAAATGTCAATGTCATTCATTGACATTAACACAAAGAACTTAAGAATGGGGCAGCATTACAGTGCGACCAACTTATCTGTGAACTGAGGGAGGGCGCTGTCGAACGCATAGGGCCAATCACTGGGACGCAATTCGAGACGTAGTAAATGTCAATGTCATTCATTGACATTAACACAAAGAACTTCAGAATAGTTCCAATTTTCGCCATTTCACAGATAAGTTGGGCGCACTGTAGTTCCAATTTTCGCCATTTCACAGATAAGTTGGGCGCACTGTATCTTGTATGGATATATGAATACAACCATGGATATATTACTCTAACTGGATAGATAACTTCGTAGTGGTACCTGATGATCGATGACGTCATATTAGAAGGAGCATTTTTGTATTGTGTCCATGTAATCTATAGTCCCAGGATATATTGTATAATTTGATTGTGATTTTTTATGATGGTTCAAAAACATCTAGCATGAATTTAGTATAGATGTACCGTCATTGTGTACCCTAATTGCATTTTGAAGATATTTTAATAAAATGTATTATTTAAATATTATACTAATTATTACCAGAAAAATAACCTATAGAGAATATTTTGACGAACCCCATCAAAATAGGACATAAGTTTTCTAAGTGTGGACACCCTTCAATTATCTATACTAATATTATAAAGAGGAAAGCTTTGTATTTTTGTATTTTTATATTTTTGTATGTTTGCAACGAATAAACTCAAAAACTACTGAACTGATTTTAAAAATTCTTTCGCCATTAGAATGATACATTATTAACGAGTAACATAGGCTATATTTATTACTAGAAAAAATTAGGGATCCTTGACTGAATTTGAAAACTTCAGTAACGTGAACCAAGGTGTAAAAAAATTTGCTTAAAAATTTCTTTCATCGCATACGCTGCGGAAACTATTCATGATAGAACAAAAAAATGTTCTACAATATTAGAGAATATATCAATATCTACAAAAAACCTCGCGATACTATATGTCCAACGATTGTAGTTATGTCACTATAACCACTTTTTACATTTTAAAAGTTAATAAAAAAAGCTGACCAAAATCAGACCATAATAACCATACCTTCGTATTAATCCTTATCCAAATAAATCATTTCATATTCAAAACTGTTTCAATATCTGGAGGGGGAGAGGGAGGAGATATGCACATAAAAACTATAACGTCTAAGAACGGGTTTATCGATTTTAACGATCTCTAATTTGTTACATTCTTAGGCGATACGAAGTTCGCCGGGTCAGCTAGTTAATACATAAAATGGCGTCAACTGTTGATCGGTTATGAAGGACAACCACAATCCGGTCTGTGATTGGTCGAATGTATCATTCCGATATGACGTCTCGATACGACCTCTACAAAGTCTATGATCTAGAGTATAATATCCATGTATACAACCATCCGTGTGTCAGCACTGTCAGTGTCAGACAATACAGAACAAACATTTTTTTCATAGTTCGATGCTGTCAGTGATAATTTAAACAAAATATCTTCAGTTTTGTATCAAAATATTAAAACAGAACACACTGGTTTAAATCGAGAAAAGAAATATCTAAAAATTCTTACATGAACGGTTAATTTTAAACATGTCGAAAATGAAATAAAATTCAGTCTAAGAATGGAAAGACGCAAAGCTAGTCCGGAGCAACTAAACATGCTCCTGCATTATTTAGAAGAAGACAAGGAACTAGCGATTGGTAAATTTACTGGATTAGAAGGTAAGATCAGACAGACTAACTCTTGGATCAAGATAACAGAGAAGTTGAATGCCAACTCAGGTTTTGGTTCAGGCGCCATAAAAACTCCAGATAAGTGGCAGCAGGTATACCATTTTACATATAAACCATTATAAATTATAAAATTTTCGTAATATAAATGGAATCGCATCTCATATTCATATTGGTATTGATTTTTATTTTAGACATGGCGAGACTGGAAATCAAATGTAAAGAAAAAGGCGTTCAAAATTCGTAAAAATCGTTTCACACCAGGATGTAACACAAGCACTCAGTTGAACGAATCTGAGGAGAAAATTCTGAGACTCATTTGTACAAACACCTCTGTGTTTGGTTTGTCTGGTGTGCCAGAAACTTCTGCGGTATCAAGTAATACTATGGTATCTTTCTCTTTTGTTTACTTATCAAATGAAATTGTTTTTTATACTTTGCTGTGGTCTGAATGAATTATCTGAATCTGATTGTTCCTAATCGTACTTACAATGTGTTTGTACCCATGGGCTTGTACTACTCCACTAGCATTGTTAGCCACAAAGAAACTGATACTGTCTCAGAGTAAAATAAAAATTTGGAACTGATGGTTGATGTTAATTTAATGAGAATATTTTAGTTAGAACTTAGATAAACAAACAGAAAGTATGACATGTACAGCTATAACAACATGAAGCTCTTAAAATAGCATAAACCCATATAATACTCAAAATATTATGTTGCTATTTTATTTATTTGATTTTTTCAGAACAATTCACAACATAATGGCACAGATGAATTATGTAACACAGACCCTTCAACGAGTAACATGGTAAATACAGACATAATGGCATAAGATAAATAAATTTTAATCAATTGTTGTTAATTTAAAATTAACAAAAAAATAAAAAATATAATTAAGTGGTAATATCTATATAAATGGTATTATTATTATTATAAAAATATTTATTTTAGAAATGGCCATCGGAACCAACACATTTTACTCAAACAGACATGAATGGGATGGGTCTTGAAGAAACCATAGAATCTGAGTCTGATGTGGGGATGGGGTCCAATGAAGTCAGCTCTGCACCCATCAATAATAAACCTTTGTGGAAAAGGGGCCGACCAGTGAGTTAGTATTAAAGTAATTTGATGTTATAAAACACAATATTAACATCGTTTTAAACATCTAGTTTATTAAATGCTTCTACAGTTTCATTACAGTACAGCAAATAATTTATTAGCTCAGTAAATTTAAATTTATGTTTTATCATCCTATTTGATTACATTTTTAACCCCCGATGAAAAAAGAGGGGTGTTATAAATTTGACGTGTCTGTGTATCTGTATGCTGTCTGTGGCATCGTAGCTCCCAAACGGACGAACCGATTTTGATCTAAGATTTAAGATTATTAAAATTATTTCTTGCTAAACTGATTGTGATATATATTTTAGGACTGGTTCATGATAGATTGCTTAATCTAGAAGAAGAAAGAATTAGAATAGAAAAACAAAAGCTATTGGAAAAGAAGCGGTGCAACAATATTAGACTGAAAATGGAAAGAGACAGACTTGAAATTGAAAAACAAAGAAATGTATTACTTGAAAAGTAAGTAGGTAGTTTAGTTAAAATAATATTATGTACCTAATTTTTTTGTTCCTGTCTGAAACTGTTTTTTGAAAATGTT
The DNA here is from genome assembly GCA_951805285.1 of Thymelicus acteon. Lineage (NCBI taxonomy): Eukaryota > Metazoa > Arthropoda > Insecta > Lepidoptera > Hesperiidae > Thymelicus > Thymelicus acteon. The sequence continues at coordinate 5,510,958 of OX638215.1, read as the reverse complement.
TTCAGGTTACTAGTTGCTGTAGAAACTGTGGTACAAAGATGAAAATATAGTGGAGAAAAATTATGATATGAAAAATACTAGATTTTAAGATGATCAATTTCATGATTTTATCAATTAGCAATGTTTATATGCTAATCTTTTATACCAATAAGATTAATTAATATTTTACATAGGTATTTTGAGCCATACATTTAAGTTTTGTGATATTAAATAAGTTTTTTGTATAAAAATGTTTTTCCTTGTGATGTGAGTCTTGTGACACTTGTGTTTTTCCAATGATACTGATGCCACTATTTTAAGGGTAAGATACCACTGATAAATTTCGACCAAAAACGGTCATGAAATGGATGAACCAATCCTTTGCATTCTTTAATATCCCTCTCATGAGTGGTGACAGTGGCTGGATGGCACAGCTATGCAACGAGTGTAGGCGAAAAAGCTTGCTGTTTCCTTTCTATAGTTTGTAGTCTATGGCAGTTTTATATGTACTCTGTGGCAGTTATAAATGTCAGGCTGACAGCTTTAGGTTGGCATGTCAATCGTTATTCTCTTTGATTATAGAAAAAGAGAGGATAGGAAATAAGGTCACGTGATCTGAAGCCAAAAGTTTCTCAAATATGGCGTCGACTCCGCCCACAAATTAGTGTTGTATTTTACACATATCGATATAATATTTTAAGAAAAAAATATATGATGATATGAATTTATTTGATTAATTAGTTTATAAAACACAAGAGTTCTAAATCAAATATACTGTTATAGAGTGAGATATTATTATTTATATGATGTTCCTACAACATACCACATTGTTTTAAAAAACCTTAAGTAACTTTTTCAGTATTTAAATATACAATATTTTGAATAAAATTAAATCTAATATAAAATTTAATCTAAAACGATTAACCTTAATACTGGCTTAAAGATATATGTATTTATTTAGAATTCGAGATTTTTATTCGATTATGAATCGATCATGATCGATGTTGTGCTCACCTGTAATTGTGTGTACACGATTGTAAGTTTTGTTTACCTTGTATAATATTTGTATTGTGAAGTGTAACATACGTTGGTGTGCCGAATAAATAAATAAATAAATAAATAAATACAAAACATCGTATTAAATTATAAGTATTAAATATAAATAAAATATAAAATATGTATCATGTTTCATTTATTAACATATTTCTTTCTTTTTTTCTCTTTCTTGGCTGACAACGCTTTGGTCGCTGATATTCATTGGCCGCCGATACAAATGTAAACTAAAGATTATTATTATTATTAATAATAATAATATTAATAATTTTATTTCGGAAATACATCCATAATAAATATTATCTATATTAAAATAGATTTCTAGGGTTTTCACCAACTGACATGAATTTGTACACCAAATGCGTTTATTTAGACAAACTACACATTAGGGCAAAATAGTACATTATGTTAAACGTTTCAAATCTCTTCTTGGAAATAAGATTGTCATTGCAAAGTGTTTGAATGATGACGGTGTTATTTAATTTTGTTTATTTCTACATTTACTTGGAGTTTATAATTGTTATCGATCAATATGTATTTATTGAAGAATTCACAAATACCTTAATGGGAGTTTGTCTAAATAAAACGCATTTGGTGTACAAATTCATGTCAGTTGGTGAAAAACCCTATAAAACGAGTTTAATGGTTTGTTGACATTTGTTTCGGCTGTATAGAGTATCGATACAAGGCACCTGGATCGAACATCCCTAGAAGCAACTGTTTTCATAAAATGGCGTCCGAAAACAGGCTTCAAGGCGGAGCTTAAATAGATTTATTTAAAATGTTGCCAGAAAATTGAAATATGCTACATGTATTGTACTCTTTCTTTAAGTTTACATTGTCACGTGTAAGAACAGGACAGATGTATTTTTGGTATTTCGGGTCATATTTGCATAATATATGTATAATGAAAAAATGTATATGCAATTTAGGGCATATCCTCTACTTTTTCTTTAATCAATGGTTATTCTCCTGAATTTGACAAATGTCAAGTGGGTGTTGAGTTTGTTGATGATAAATTGTTATTGTTTGCCTTGATCCATTTAAAATTATTATCTAAGTATATAAAGCATAATTATTTAAAATTGATTAATGCAACTTTGTATCCGTGATGAATACATTATTAAAACTTAAAATGTTGCGCGGCAGTGCTTACAAGGAAAAATTATATAGCCGAACCTTAAGGGATATGTCTAACTGTATAAATTTACCGGATTCATATTTATTAAAAAACTGTGGAATAAACAGGATAATTTTCCACCAATTATTGAGAATATTAGAACCCGTAGTACCAAAAACACAACGTTCCAACGGCATTCCATTTCCTTTGAAGGTACTTATATATTTTTAGCGAATCCTACCAAGATTGGGTCATAAAATTATTGACTGTGTCTAATACTGTGACGGTGTGTTGTGCTATATGAGAATCTTTACGTAAAGGGCTTTTAGTAAATTAATGTGTATGTGGTTATGTGTGACCAGGTATCCCACTATTATACAGGGTTTTAGTCAAGTTTTCTGAATTAAAAATTTATTTTCTATTATTATTTATGTAAAAGTAGAAAAAATTTACTTTATGCTAATTATACATGACTTTCTTAAATCCTTGCATGATTTAAGGTTTTAGTCACATTGTCATTCCTGGCAAGTGGGTCACATCAGAAATCAGTTGGAAAAGACTTCAATGTTAACATTTCTCAGAAATCAGTAAGTAGAGTCATTAAAATTGTCATTGAAGGTCTGAATGCAGTATTAGATGACTGGGTTGTATTCCCCTCAAGTCCGTCACAAAGGGAACAGATTAAAGAGGGGTAAGTTATGCCGTTTGAAAAAATACTTTCATCCTGTTTTGTTTTTAACTGTTTTAACTATAACTGACAAACTCATTTTTCACTACCTCAGCCTTTAATCATATTTCCATATTTCTTCACGTTGACTGAGTCAAAAAAAATATCTGTCAAATTAGTTAGGAGAATAACTGCGAATCTCAACACCATTCCTGATTATTGTAATTTGTTAACTTTCTGTGTAAGGCTATTATTTTATCTATAGACATTCATTTCATTTATATTTGACATTCACAATTCCAGGTTTTACAGAAAGTATCACTTTCCAGAAACAATTGGATGTATAAATGGAACATATGTGGAGATTGTTTGCCCCAGGGATGATGAAGAGGCATTCTATGACAGGAAAGGACAATATTCAATTCATGCACAAATTGTAAGTCCATTTGAAAGGGTCTTTTTAAATTTAAATTTTTACAAAGTAATTAATGTTCAGAGTATGCTGATCTGCATTATATGAAATATCAAACCACATTTTCTTAGGTTTTTTTTATTAATTATTTGTTACAGTCACAGATATTCTGTCTGTTCTGTAGTTACAATAATGTTTTGAATACATTTTGCAAGATTCATTGATTGTATTAGTTGTTTCATTACCTAAACTACAGTATACATATACATTTTTGTAATAAATATAAGTTTTATTTTTAAAAGATGTGCTGAGGAGTTTCTTTACGGCTTTTCTTCTCCTCCATGACAAAGCATCTTTCCAAAAAGCTAGTTGATTAAAAAAATGATGTGCATAAGTGTATCAGTGATACCCACATGAATAAAAGATTATTTCATTTAATTTCATATTCTTGTATTTTCAGGCATGTGATGCAGATTCAAGAATAATTGCAGTTTGTTGTAGATTTGGTGGTGCAGCCAGCTGTGCTTACATTTGGAATAAAATGATAATTAGATCATTTATAGAAAATATCAGCAGGCATGGGGAACCTGGATGGCTGATCGGTAAGTTGTTGTAGAAAATCAGTGAGCATTTTGAGGATAATTCAATTTTTGTTTTTATGGAGCTTTTAAGTAGAAGAATATAATTAATATTATATTCAGGATTTTGACCTTGGTTAGTTAGAATGTAATGTAAAAATAACAATTGTTGCCCAAGAGTACCATATTTATATGACTTAGAAGTAAAGCCAGAATTCTATGTTCATATGGCGAGGTGAGAGGTCTCTACCAACTGGGCTGCTGTGCGGTCAGTAATTTTGATTGCAATCAAACAAACTCTTTGAACTTCAACATTGTTTTTTCTTTCAGCTGACAACAAATATCCTCAACGAGCTTGGCTGATGACACCGATACTTCACGCACCACAAGGCACTCCCGAATCGCAGTATAATCACTTTCAAGGGCGAACAAAAACTTGTATAGATAAATGTATAAGTAAACTCAAAGGGCGTTGGCAATGCCTGTATAAGAGACCACTACATTATACCCCACAAAGGGCTGCCAAGATTATCAATGCTTGTGCTGTTTTACATAATCTGTGTATTAGAGCTGGACTACAGGATCCTGAACTATATACTGAACCAGACTCAATGCAGAATATAAATGAAATAACAGAAATGCCAGATGATAATGTGAACGACTTGTATATCGGTATAGAAGTTAGAAGACAACTTGCTGAAAGGATTTACTACAGTGTTTAATATGAGACTGATATTATTACTTAGCTTACATTCCTGTATATTGTAAGAGATCTGAGTGTAAGACTGATTTAGAATATTTTGTCATTAGTTTAGATGTAAATAAAATAATATGGTAAGAAAGAAATTTTCTTTAATAGTAACTTAGTTTAATGCGGTAATAATAAAATTGGCTTAAATCATAAGAATTTGCATCTGTACTAGCTGGCTGTAGGTGTCTCCCGGCATTCTGTACGATATATTTCCAGCAAATGTATTAAGAACTTCTGCTTGCTCGCGCAGCCATTCTATTTGCTGAAAAGATAATTAACATTTAAAATAATATAATTAATTCAGACTTACGTTAATAGAGTTATCGTAGCACACGCCTGATCCGAGGCCTCAAAACTTATAAGCGGTAGGAAATAACCTATGCATTTTTTAGGTAAACAAACGAGTAGACCAATCACCTAATGGTATCGTCATCATCGTCCATGGGCATAATCGATATTTAACGAAAGGAATGTACAACGCGCGACAGGAGCGATACAGTACTGCTACTACAATGCGACCGTTCAGTTATATCGGGTAGAAGGTGGGGTGCACATGACTCATCAAATCAAATTGAGATCTCCTATCAGGAGAGACGAGCACGCTAGCTGTGCCGCTTCCCAAGCATTCTCAAATTGTAAAGTTCGATAACGTGGTTCAACGGGGTGATGTCACCGTGTGACACTTGTATTTATTTATTTTATTGATAATTAGAATGGTACATACCACTTACACTAATTAACACAATATCATGTCTTATATCATTATTACGAGTATATCATTTACCTAACATTTATAAAGAGTCAAAATAATAAGAATAATTAATACAAATTAATGTCAAATTAATAAAATAAATCTCAAATTAATGTATACAAGTAGCAACCAACCTTGTCATGCGGGTGTCCCCGCAGCCTCTGCCTCTGCGCGAGCAGGATGGCGCATAGCGCGCGCAGCACGGCGGGCAGCGCGCGCAGCAGCTCCCCCCGCGCGCACCGCGCCGCCGCCACGCGCGCCTCCAGCTCGCCCGCGCTCAGCGGGACCAGCTCGCAGGAGCGTAGCGTCTGGGGCAACAGGATTTGGGTTAATGACTGGTTACAATTATGTGTCTATCGATGTAACCACTTATTCATAAAAACAAACAAAGATAGATGGTATATAGTTTCTTTCACTCTTATGGAAAATGATAAAGATAAAACATAATTATAACAGTGCAACAGCAAAAATAGGTTTATTCACCGTTTTTAAATAAGGCCGATAGTCTATTAAATTTTGATAAGTTATGAGATAAAATTATAATAATTAATACCACAATACCGTAACTTTTCAACAATAATAATAGTGATTTTTAAAGGTAATAATGACTCAAAACGATCCTTAGCAGGTAAGGTACCATACGTATACAGTGCTACATCCCAACTATTTTCACGGCCTCAACATCACAGCCATAACAAACACCTATCAAGGACGTCACGTCACAGTCACAACAACCTACCTCTAGCGCCGCCTCATAGTTATCAGCATGGTACTGATCGAAGAAGGTCATGAGCTTGCAGAGCTTGTTGTAAGCCTCCACGAGCGCGGCGGGCAGGGGCGTGGGGGGGGTGGCGTCACACCGCAGGCGGCGCCCCACGTGGTCGGCGAGAGCGGCCAGCCGCTCGCGCAGCCCGCCGCCTCCGCCGCCGCTGCTCACCACTTGCGCTAGCAGCACGCAGAATAGCTCTAGAACTTTCTCTAGGTTCTGGAACAATGATTTTTACATATAAATAAACGCTTACACAATCAAACCCCCGCTGTAGGTTTCTTACCTGTGTCGCGGGTGGCATGGACGACACATATAACACATCACAATAACACCCATGACCTGAGTACAGATATTTATCTGTCACATAAATATCTGCTCCAGCCGGGAATCGAACCCAGGACCCTCGCTTCGCAGGCGGGGTCGCTACCAACTAGGCTACAGGGTCGTCAAGTTATCATATAATATATGTATGTAAGTTAATATAGTAAGCCTGCCCCTTCCATTTGTAAGTTTTACTCACGTAAGCAAAATTAACTCGAAAATTTACAAATGAATAGTTTACATTGTAAACACACAGCACACTTTGCACACTTTTCGTAATTTCGCGTAGAATCCTTACTGGATTACTTTTGATAATTTCACTGTTTAACATTACTACACTTTATATCTTCGACTAAAACTGATAGGTACATATACTTCTATAGTAACATTGTCGACACAGAACTTACCCCAGCTATGTCGTACATCGTAATAGCATCTTCAAACAGCCCCTTGTTCACAAGTTGTTCTGCCACATTGAGAGCGATCACCTGCAAACATTATCACAAATGTAAAGATTTTCTTTTTTGTATAATTCTTGATGGGTATTACTAATTACTGATATCTTTGACAAAGAACATTGCTTAAATACCTGTGATGCTGTTACTGTATCTAAAGAAACAAAATGTGAGTACATACTGTATATGGCAGCAGAATAAAGTATTATATACTACTTTAGTACACATGCTGGTCAAGTATAGGTGACTTTGGCGGTCAAAAGGTTAACCCTTGACAAAGACACCCACATTTATTTTAAACTCACTAGTATTCACACCACAGCCATACAATTTATCACACAAATTAGTATATATAGCTACAGTCATCTGTCACAGTTAATCTGTGTGTTACTTGTATAAAAAAAACTATCTGCCACACCTTACTATCAATATGTGGGTTGTTGAACTGGTCGAGCAGGCCGGTAGACCGAAGACCGGTGACGGCGTCCATCCTGCCGAACAGCTGGTCGTAGTCGCGGCTCTCCAGCGCCAGGTCCGTGCAGCAACACATGAACAGGTTCTTGCCGCTAGGGTCTTTCAGGTTTCTGAAAAAAAAAAAAAAACATTTTTTTCCGGCTCGAAGGACCAAATTTCAATTTGGCTAGAAATAAGATGGTAGAAAGCTAGTTTTATAAAAATACATTATAATTAAAGGCTGTTCAGTTATTTAATTAGAATAATATGCTGTGATTACTCAAATTATTATACTGTATGAAAAGCGATAATATTGTCAAGGAAATAATCAGGGCGAGCGAAGCGAGCCCTTAATAATAGTCGACAATCTATGCATTTCGTTATCCCTTATTTTGAGAAACTATTACACTTACAGGTTTGAGTTTTGACATAGTAATTTCTATTCATATCTATAATAGATATGTTATCAATCATAAAAATGTTATTTTGTCCACTTTAAAAAAAATCAGAAATTCGATTTTTATTGTATAACTAACGCCATCTATCGGAAAAGTAAAAAATCACTTCCACATAACTTCACCTTCATGTATGTAAGTTTACCTTCTGTAATTGTAGATGGCTCTGATTACATTAATAATAATGAAATAATATATTTTATCAAAATTTCTTCTAAATTACCGAATTTAAAGTATTGCACTGAAAAAAACAGAATTAAAAAATAATTAAAATCCCGCTCTCTTTCCTTCCCGCTTCCTCTCCTCTGCCCAACCCTGCCCTTCCCCACCATTCCTCTCCCCCTGCCCCTTCACTCCCCTCCCCCTCCCTCTCTCCCTGCCCCTCCCTCCGTAATGATAATGTAAATAAAATACATAATAAAATGTCCACTTACCTGAGGAAGAAGTAGTAATGCAAAGCATCCGACGAGTCCGACAGTTCAAATTTCCTAACATACAGTAAAACCAGCCTCGCGAGATTCAGTCGCCGAAGCGGGACTGGATCATCTGTGTCCACTGACACTGAAAAAAGACAATACACATTTAAAATAAGATGTTAAAATAAAATATATCCAACATTACAAGTAATATTTCATAGGAACTTTTCTTAGCTCCTGAATCATTGGCGACGACGATATTTGTAAACTTTGTTATTAATCTTCATTATTTAATTAATTAAGATACTTACACAGTGGCGCCTGCACATTACGAGGAGTGCCCAACATAAACACATCGTGGAGTGCCAAAGCCATGTGAACACCATGTACTTGAAATCTGTAATACATTGTTTAAATCTTATTATCTATACTCCAGTCACATTCGGTTTGGACTCAATGTAAACAAACCGTTGCCTAGCAACCACAAACAAACAGGTGCATGAAACTTTTTGTCGTAATAAAGTGCGTTTGAACTAAATCTGCAGTTTGGTATAATGTTAGTAGCATTGAAATAAGATCACCCGCCAAGACTGGCAAGCTGCCTTCCGTTACACTCTTTATAAATTTGATCGTTCAAATTCTATATTACAGTAGAATCCCGATTATCCGAACCTCGATTATCCGAACATTCGATTATCCGGACTTGCGTCACGGCTATAATAAATTGCTGATTTAAAAAATAAAAATGTGTGCATTTCACACGTGGTAGAAGTGAAACCTTCAAAAATAAAGGAATTAATTTAATAAAGTGTATCAGTTTTAATTATCTTTCAAAAACTATTTTGTACTAAATAAAAATAAAACAGAGCTAACTAACGCCATCCCTTAACATAATATTATGAAGAGTAAAATGAGCAGTTAGCGCCATTTATCCAGCAATAAAACAAATCTTCTATATGTTCCTCGCGCCATCTATGAATACAACTTAGCACTTTTTAGAGTAACACGAACATAAGAAACACTTTCAAATGACAATGATGCTAAAGAAGTTTTCACTTTAAAAAAAATTTACCGCGCAACGACACGTTTCAAGTCTGATACAAGAAGCGTATCAAGGACTTGGCCGCAATGAAAACATAGGCCTATAGTAGGTATATACTATTGAAAAGTTGAAATGATTGCGTCAAAGATCAATAATAAGTTATTTCCAGTCAAAGTCCTAAATAACATAGGTATTATGTGATTCATTATCATTATAGCACATATTTTTTTAATATTGTACTGTCTGACGTACGTAAAACCCATTACACAAAAAAAAAATTTTTGATTTGATTTTGAAATCGATTATCCGGATTTTCGATTATACGGAATACCCCTGGTTTGATTTGATCCGGATAATCGGGATTCTACTGTACTTATTTTGCAATAGTTTAAAGTAACATGGAATAGTTACGTATAAAACCGATATAGTCGGTTTTAAAATATATAAACATAAATAAAATGTTAATGGGCATCGTTTAATTTCTTATAAATAATTTAATTTAAAAAACATTTAATTCAAAAAAAGGAACTTTAATGGTTTTTCTACATCAAGTCCAAACTGAATGAGACTGGAGTATAATACATAATTATTATGTGTTATACAACATCAACAATAAAATAACCGCTAAGGAAGTGATGTCTTCCAGGCAACCTTTTCGAAGAGAGCGAAAGAGGTAAGCTGAAAACAAACTGTCGGACGCGGCTTACGCTTGAAGGATGTGACGTAATAGGTATCTAGATAATGAATGTACACTGAGCTGCGCAAACTATCGGAGGTAAAGCTGCAAACAAACTGTCGGACGCGTCCGGCCGGACGCGGCTGAAGGATGTGACGTAACGGTATCTAGATAATGAATATACACTGAGCTGTGCAAACTATCGGAGGTAAGTCGCGGACGTGACCTTGAGGCACCTTGAGGCGTTCGGACATCCGACAGCTATCTGGCGCGCTGGATATTTTCGTCAGCCGAAAACGTCCGCGGACGGTATTTCATAGTATGCACGGGGTGCGGGACGCGTCCATGCGTCAGAAGGCATTAGTACTCTGTGTCTGAAGGAATAACGTAAGCTGGATTTATATTTGTCTGACGTGTCGTATTGTGATGCGTCAGAATGGTATGGGTTTCATATATTTAAAGGTGAGATAAAAATTAGCGTGACGCGATATGTTGTGATGGCTTGTGTTGTGTCGCATCAGAAGCAATCCCGATCACGACAGAGTGCCGGGGTGGGAGAGGCGAGGTAGGTGGGAAAGTGGCGGCGTCAGAGCAGTGTGCACGAGCCTCACTGTTGAGACGTGTTGTTGTTATTGAAATTTAAATTTGAAAGTATGGACGACCTGATCAAAATAGTACGACAATTTAAAGTGATCTAAGATACAAAATGTAAAATGTAAATGTAAAGAATTCTTTCTTTTTTTAGCAGATTTGCCAGCACTAAAAACTGAATACCTTCTTCAAAATCTGAATCAGAAACTGAGGATTTATCGAAAAACATTGCAAAATGTGTAATCTCCCCGAGAGCTATGAAAGTACTGTGTCAGTAGGCATCAGTTCCGCGACATATAGATGTGAACGCTACCCATTTCATCAGAGCCCATCACAACACGACACGTCAGACAAATTTAAATCCGGCTGTACGTATCTGTGGAATACTCTTACTCGTACTCTGTGGAATAGGCGTTGAACGCGTCCGCAAGCCACGTCCGAAGAGACTGTGCACATTATCAGTCGCGGCTTATAGTATGTTTGCAGCTTAAGTCGCGGACGTGACCTTGAGGCACCTTGAGGCGTTCGGACGTCCAAGAGCTATCTGGCGCGCTGGATGTTTTTGTCATGTGCACATTATCAGTCACGGCTGTCAGCCGCGTCCGATCGGACGCGGCTTATAGTATGTTTGCAGCTGTAGTGTTGTACGAGAATATTACAATATAAAAAAATATATATTTTCAATATCTTATTCTGCCATGAAATTTACTCCCTACAATAACTAATATTCTAATTCCTAACAGTTTATTTGTATTAAAAAAAATATTATTACCTTGGTATCCTAGATAAAAATTCAATTGCAGGTTCGAACTGGCCAGTGAGGGCCAACACTTGGAAATATACGAGGGGTTTCTCGTATGCGTGATAATGCGTCTCTCCTGCGAATTTAAAATAAAATTAATCTTAGATTGGTGTGTAACCTTTGTTCTCTCCATAAGATTGATGTTTTTTTTTACATTAAATTCTTCTTTCTTTTCATCAAAATACGAGCAATAAACAAATAGTAAATAAAACAGATTACAGAGCTACAATTTTACATCCTAAATTACAAAAAATATACATTCCAAAGCTGCTTTAATTTTATAGAACCTAAAATTTATAAATTACATAAATGCAGCTCTCATTATTTATTAAAACTTTAGCTATTTTACCAGCACGTTAATCCAACACAAACCTTAACTATAAAAACATAGGGTATTTTTTCGATTCACATCATAATATCATACCATACTCCTCCAATATAAGTTTCTGCAGGTCAGAGTAGGTGAAGGCATCCTGTTCGCTGTTGGCGCGCGTCTTGATGAGCGCCAGCTTCAGCCACAGGTAGTCGTCGGCCGTGCGCGCCACCTCCGAGTGCTCGTCGCTCGTATCACAGCACCCGATCACACAGTACACCTGCGATACATCAGGTACTGTCAGCAAAACAATTATGTATGCAGGGCATGATTCTAAAACCTCCTGTAAATATTGATATTACAGAAAGAATGTTTAAGAAATTAGTAAATTTATTTATTTATTTATTTATTTATAGATCGCTAACATACTGTACACCATTACATTTAATTCGAGGCATTTTACAGTTACACACAATCTAAGCGCCAGTACAATTATAAGCGACGACTACATTCAGAGCAACAAAACAAAATTATTATTATATAAATATAAATAAAAAAAGACTTAAATTAATTTATATGCATTTTATAATTGAATTCATTACATAATAATAATATAGTAACATTGCAATTAGAATGAAACTAAAATTACAAACCAATTCTTAAGACATATTGAAGATCATTATCTTTAATCAAATTGATATCGCAATTAAAATTAACAGAGAACTTAAAGATGTCAAGAATAAGATTAAATTAAAAATTCTAAAAATAATAAATTATAAATAATTAGTATTATTTGATTAGGGACGTAGCAATGATTATAATAAAGATATCACAACTGTAAGTTAAGCAGAGTGTAAGATTTTTTTCTTAATCGTTCCTAGGCTGTCTGCAAATAGGTCAATATTCAAAGTTTTAGCTAAAGTATTGTGGTCTTTGATTAGTCTATTTATAGGAGTGTTTTGACCTAAGTTAGATTTGCATGCAGTTGAGTGTAGAATGTTAAACCTAGAGACTCTTGGATACTTTGAGGGAACAGAGAAGCTTAAATTGGATAATAATTCAGGCACATCCAGAGAACCATTAGTAAGTTTATGAAGGAACACATTGTCTAGCATATGTCTGCGATCCTTCAATGATTTCATATTGAAATAGGTGAGTCTATCGCTGTATGAATTAATGTCTTTGGCTAAATTATGTGAGAAGCACAAGTGCCACAGGAATCGCTTTTGGACTCTTTCTAGCCTCTTAATATAAACGTCGTAGCGGGGATTCCAGGCCACGCTGCAATACTCTAAGCCGCTCCGAACAAGAGAATTGTACAGCAAGATCTTGGTTTTGGGAGACTTAAAGTCTTTGCAGTTGCGTAATAGAAATCCCAGATTTTTAAATGCTTTAGAGCAGACATTATCAACATGGACATTGAAACGCAGTTTTTTATCCAGTGATACTCCTAAGTCCTTAATACTATTAACCTCGACCAAGGTGGTACCTTTTATTTTATATTCTTGAGGAGAATCAACTTTTTTGCGAGTAAAACGTATCGAAAAGCACTTGGATTCATTCAAATCCATTCCATTGTCTTCACACCAAACAACAAGGCGATTAAGGTCTTCTTGAAGCAACACAGCATCCGCAGGCGTGTTTATTGCTTTGAAGAATTTGAGATCGTCAGCAAATAAATAATATTTAGTTGCTGACGATCTCAAATTCTTCAAAGCAATAAACACGCCTGCGGATGCTGGCGTGTTTATTGATGATTAAACGAACTTACCTGTAAGTGAAGTTCAATCCCAATTATTCGAGAGCTTCGTTCGAAGATATTAGCATAGCAATACTTGTAGTAGCCACGTACCGCCCGCCATTTCGCACTGAATTTTAGAGGTAGATAAAAAATAAAACATGAAATTATCAATTTTTGTAGGGTAGATTTGTAAAACCTCACTTAGCTGGGGCGCTCTCCTCCTCGGTTCGTCATTCAGTTCAGAGATTTGCTGAGCTGTTTCATGTTTCACGACTAGGGGTGTAGTGTATATGACATTTACACTAGGGAGGGAGGGATGCTAATATCTTCGAACGAAGCTCTCGAATAATTGGGATTGAACTTCACTTACAGGTAAGTTCGTTTAATCATCAATTATTCTTCGAGTTTCGTTCTCGATATTAGCATAGCAATACTTGTAGACGTTTAGAGAAGGTAGTCGTGAAACTAATGATGTTATTAGCTTATCATTATTTTTAATTGTAATAATGATAGCAATATTTTACTCTTTAATTTCAATCTATTGAACAATATATTGGTGACAACAGTATATACTTATGTAATACCGTATATATAACACACTCGGTAATTATGCTACTGATAAGTAATTAACTGTATTTGCTATGAACATGACGAGTGTAATGTTAACCGAATAAAGTGGAATATCCACTGAATTCTGCAATTTTTATGTAAAATATTCATTAAAATATTTAAGGATAATAAGTAAATTACTTAAATGAGTTAAATATAGATTTGGCAATATTATCGATAATATATATGGTATCCTTTCTATGTAACCCTTGCCAGTACTAAGAGAGTAAGTAATTTGATGATAATAAAATTGTATTGACTGAAATTTGTTCTTTCCCGAAAGATCAATTTTTTTTGTAGCTTTTGGTTACACTACTACAGCGAGTGTAGCAACGAAAGCAGCAACTATGTCGCCAACCACAAGTAATTCCAAACCTGTAAGTAGGAATAAAAATTATCTATAAAAACACTGTTTTAATTAAAACATTATCTATCTATATATGTATATAAAACATAAAACGTTTGTACGGATGTTTTCTATAGACTGTGAAACCATCCAACCGATATGCCTTAAAATGGTTTCATTTGAAAGGCAATAATCCGAAAGTGGTTTGAGGCCACTAAAATCCATCCATTAATAAAGTAGATTTTCCATTTTTCCCATACAACAATTTGAACAGATAGTTAACACAAAAAACACTGATCTATAATTGTTATCAGAGATTTTGTAAGTGTAGTGGAACACACAGAGCATCCACCAGTCCTGTATAAAAAACGAAATCAATGTATTGACTTCTTTTAGAGTTCGGCCGAAAATCACATGAAATATATGTGCTGTAAAAAATACTAAATTGAATAAAATTGGATATTATTATGTTCTAAATTAATTAGTATTTAAGTAGAAGGCCGCAATGAAAATATTTTCTATAGAAAAATATATAAAATATAATCCTTATTTGTCTAGACTGATTTGACCAATTAGCAAGGACCTGGGTGAACTGCGGTAACCTTATGATCTGTAGAATTAAAACTTGTGTGAAACAATAAGAGAAATTCTATTACAAAGTATTGTAAGGATAAAATTGTTTTCGTGGCGAATTGACGATACGCAAACTACTGTTTTCCATCACATATGCAGTAATATGCGTAAGCAGTTGGGATGTTTTTATAAGTGAAACAATATCCGGACTTCAATCCGGTAACGATAGTGTGATTAGTTGAGTATATAATACCCAAAATAAAATTACTCAATGTTAAAAAAATTATGGGTGGAGGCCATTAAGAAACAATCTCATTGTTAAGTTTATAGGATGACAGATATACATATAGGCGGACCGCAGTCGTAAGACTTGATATAATAAAATCAAACCACAATACCCTAAGTGTACCTCCGACCCAGAACTGACACCTGCAACATTAAAAACAAGTAAGTAAAAAATAAGTACGTCGAGAGTACGTACTCGTATATTGTAATCCACGAGAACTACTGGCGACAAACTGCTTCGCAGTTTGACAGACGTGTAAAGCATGCAATTGTACTTGTTTGTTGAAATAAATAAATAATAAATACATTATTGTTTGTCTTATTTTACAACATCATTTGATGGCAAAGTTTACCGCTCATTTGTTGAGTATAATGTTGTCATAGTGATAATGTCTGGTTACTTTGGCGGCGGAACCCCGTTGTTGAGGCATGCACATAAGGAGCATAACATTGTATAATTATACAATCTACGGTATACATGTATGTTTTGCATGTATAGAAAATGTTTGTATCTCTAGCCTAGTATGCAAAAGTGAATCAATCGTCCGCTAGCACGGAAATATTCAAAAATACGCAATAATCAAAATTTTTACTTTTAATGAAGCAACAAATAAATTAACTAATACATTAAGCAATGGTTAATACAATTAATCGTACATATACAGGGGGTATACAGTAGTATACCTACTATTTGTAATTGCATTATCATTGACCGGCAGGCCAACCAGAAAATAATTCACTCAAGTTTGTTTATTATTATTAAGTAGAAAAAAGACAGCTGTTCCGTACGCCTCAGTAAGTTAAAAACCCGTTGAAAATATTATCTATAGGTACTAAGCCAAACGGTATGTACCTACGGTGTACAAACAGGGTGTAGCTTAGTACTCTCTTCAATTCGGCTGAAACTGAACAACTGATCACATCAATTTATAAGAGTTTATAAAAACTTGAATTAAGTTGTCCTCAGATATTCAAATATAATTTGAAATTCGGAATTAGTACTCATAATTTCATATGCCCATATAGGTATCAATTTGTACACATACATTTATTAGTTTACTTTCAGTCTAATTAAATCCATACTACATTATATTTCAATGTCTGAATCGTTATTGTCTTTTTTATTGAAACATGTGCGATGTTATTGTACTTATAATTAGGTACATTTATGTCAATTGCTCCACGATGACATAAGAATGGTATGTTCCCGAATTTAGCAATAAGAGAATCTTTCGTGAATCAACAATAGATTTAATAGATAAAATCTCTTAGTTTTATTATTATTATATATCCATTTAGAACTTACGTCTACGGCTGACAGTTTTAGGCGGTTTTTAGGCTGGCTTTGTGTGAGAGTCACATGCATCATTAGACCAGCAGGTCGAACAATTTTTACGCCCCTTACTGCGGTTGTCGGAAACATTACTGAAAAGTTACTGTTGCTTAAAGGCCTGATGACAGGCTTAGCTGGTTATTGAATCGCAGACTTTATGATCAAAGAGGAATTTAATTCACAAGCCACGAAAAAAAAACGGCGTCACCAACGCGTTGTCAACAGAATAGACAGCTACTGTTGTTAAGGTATCACCGTCGGTATTCAGTACCACCGTAACAGTGGTGCGGTTAGCAAAAAACTGTTAAAAGTTGATATTATAATAATTGTTATAATAACTTCACACTACTTCGCCGTCGGCGATAACACTCCGGTGAACTTCAAAGTTCTAGATCGATGAAAGTAGTGCAATTGTCACCCCGATAAGCGCGTCGACGAAGGTTTTTGGCAGTACTAAGATGCAATTTGCAGTTGGCGAGAGAATCCCCTTGGTTGGTGTAAATTGTAAATGGTGTTGGGTTTAAATGAACCTCTTACGTTTACATTTATTGTGAAATAAATAAGTAAATAAATAATATACAGCTATTGCTCGTTGAATAGAAATCCTTCGCAGTTTCATGCGAATAAATAAGTACTTGTTTCAGTTCACCGTATGTTTTCCAGCGTGACGTGAGTTCCTTCAGAAATATATATGTATATTTTTTTTTTGTTTGAGTAAACAGTTACCCCAAAGGTAGATCCGGTTATCAAGTACTTTGTTCAACGAATAGCGTACAGTATTAGTTCCGTATGGAATATACGCTAATCAGCTGCATAATGCGGTGAAGATTTTTTCTGGAACACATGTGCAATGTCGTGGAAATACCCCACAAATAGATCCGAATCGCAAGTACTTCTTGTTGCAGTTGTCTGCGTCACACGGTGAGGATTCTTCATGGAATACATGTACAATGCAGAGGAAATACCCCACAAGTAGATCCGAATTGCGAGTACTTCTTGTTAAAGTTATCTGCGTAACACGGTGAGGATTCTTCATGGAATACATGTACAATGCAGAGAAAATACCCCACAAGTTGATCCGAAATGCGAGTACTTCTTGTTGCAGTTGTCTGCGTAACACAGTGAGGATTCTTCATGGAATACATGTACAATGCAGAGGAAATACCCCACAAGTAGATCCGAATTGCGAGTACTTCTTGTTGCAGTTGTCTGCGTGACACTGTGAGGATTCTTCATGGAATACATGTACAATGCAGAGGAAATACCCCACAAGTTGATCCAAATTGCGAGTACTTCTTGTTGCAGTTGTCTGAGTAACACGGTGAGGATTCTTCATGGAATACATGTACAATGCAGAGGAAATACCCCACAAGTAGATCCGAATTGCGAGTACTTCTTGTTGCAGTTGTCTGCGTAACACTGTGAGAATTCTTCATGGAATACATGTACAATGCAGAGGAAATACCCCACAAGTAGATCCGAATTGCGAGTACTTCTTGTTGCAGTTGTCTGCGTAACACTAATTCGAATGTAATGCGAGCAGTGAACCCACAGGAGTCCCCAAAGGACAATCCGATTATGTTTTGTATTTATATACTATTTCGATATAAATTCATTACGGAATACTAGTACTAGTACATACTAGCGATGGAAGAACCCTATAGGTAATTATTGTTAGAAGATACTTTTTTATTTTTCTTTCCTTCTAAATAAGAAGGGCTTCAAAAGAAAACCCGATTAGGTTTTGTATTTGTACACTACTGCAATATAAATCCCTTATGGAATACATATACTAGCTATTAACAGGTACTTTTTTATTTGGAATCCTTCAAAGGATAATCCGATTGTTTGTATTTATATTGTTGCAATATAAATTGATAACTTCCTTACGGAATACATTTACTAGCGACGGAAGAACCCCACAGGTAATTCCGGTTAGCAGGTATTTATTTGGAAGCCTCCCAAGGACAATCCAGTTATATATGGTATTTAAATAATATTGTAATATATTTTTCATACGAAAAAACACGTGCTAGTAATGGAGAAAAAAAGAGGAATCCTTGAAGGTATCCATATAAAAACCATATATTCACTGATATATAACAGATATTCTGTTTCTGCTTCGTAATTGCGTGTAAATTCCTTGCGAATTACATTTGCAAGCAATTTTTAACCGACTACTAAAGTAGGGTTATTTATGATTTTAAGTTACTTGCTGTATTCTTTAAATACTGGAATCCACCTACCTGCTGATTACAAGCGTTGATGAATCGCTATCCAATCCAATCCAACGATTTCCTGTACGGATCCAACAATACACACTGCAGATCACTTTTACTTTAGTAAATTTTTCGTTCTAAACTTTTTATTCTTTTACACAAGTAATTGATTTCTTCCTGACTATTAAACTATATTTTAAGCATTTCACTTTTAACTTCAATTTTGCGCCCGTGCGAAACAGCGAAGCACTGAAACGTGAATGACGAACCGAGGAGGAGAGCGCCCCAGCTAAGTGAGGTTTTACAAATCTACCCTACAAAAATTGATAATTTCATGTTTTATTTTTTATCTACCTCTAAAATTCAGTGCGAAATGGCGGGCGGTACGTGGCTACTACAAGTATTGCTATGCTAATATCGAGAACGAAACTCGAAGAATAATTGCTTTTAAAGAAGCATTACCTACATCTCTAACTCTTATTTCTTCAGTTTTCATTTTTCCTGTTCACCGTTCTACGTCATACTACGTCATACAGTCCGTTATCTATGTGTTTACTGAAATAGTTTGTTTTCCTTTATGTTTTTATTACTTTATTTATGTGTACACCCTACCCTCCACATTTTCCCAGACTTGTCTATTCCTTCATCCTGTTGGGTTGCCTGGAAGAAATCGCTTGTAAGCGATAAGGCCGCCCTTTGTATTGTGCTTAGTTGTAAAAGTTTTGTGTATATTTAATATAAAACTTATGGTGTACAATCAATAAAGAGTTTATAAATAAAATAATAAATAAATAAATGTCTGTGTTATTATCAAGGGCAAATGATACCTGTATATGTAAGGTATGATTTAACTTTGCTAATTCTTTTGCTGACTATACTTGAGTAGGATTATCATTTACTGCTATATTTATTCAATATCAATTAATAAGGTCGGATAATTTTTTGGGACGGGGAGGGGGCAAATCCGAATGTTTTGGTCTAAGGGATGGGAATCTAACTCTTTAGACTCCCTGTCAACGCTTAAGAAATAAGAACTTTTATAGACAAGTGTGGGTATGTGCTGAGATAACAAATAGTGTTAATTATGAGCCCCACAGCTGATAGTTAAATAACATAAGTAGTGTGCCAGTCACATCATCTGGATGAATCACAACCTATTTAGTGGGAGTTCGAGTCTTAATCACATAAATACATAACTATTTATGCTGACAATATAATCGACATACTTTTAAAAGAAAATTATAAATAAACTCACTGCTCGCTTGAAGGGGTCTGTAGAGTTCCGCACTTGAATTCTGTATTGGAAATTGATGGCGGTTTGTAGCTTGTCACTGAGAGGTTTCTCCGGACTGCGCATGTATTCTTCTAGAGCTGCTATAAATTCTTCATGGTCGCGACTGCAATACAACAAAACAAAAACATTGATTTCTGTCTTTTCTAAATGAAGGTTATGAAGCAAAGATTTCTGTTGTTTATGACTGATTTCATTCTAAAAAATAGTGTTTCTGTATCTAAATGCAGATAACATTTTATAATATCTCAGTTTTTATGAATTGTGGTGCCACCTGTATTTAATGTCCACAAATATCATAACCAACCTCCGCTCGCCTCTCTCGTCTGAAATAATATTAAAACACAATACATAAGACAAAGACAAAAGCATACCCAGCCTTCCTCAAGCAATGCAAAGCTGCATTAGGATCACCGCTCCGTAGACAGTAGTACACCATGGGCCACAGTGGTCGCTCGTCGATGACGCCGTCCGTGAGCCCTTGTGCGCTCTGTCCCTGCAGCCGCAGCCCTACGAAGCCCCTCACCAGGGGATAGGTCCCTGGCTCGCCACCTCTCATCGCCGCCGCTGGGTTAGTCCGGACGAAGTCGCCCATGTATTGCTTGTATCTATAACAAAATAATGTTTTAGTATCAGAATGTTTGAAGTTATGGGTTATCCATTAGTCTAATGTTATTACTTAAGTAAGTATAGAAAAAATCAATGTAATGATTGACCAACCTTTTTTCTAAGTATTTCTTTCCTTGAGCTATTAGACATTGCTGGATGGCTGGATTTCCCCTGGCTTTAAGTGGATCCTCATCTCTGACAAGTGCCGGAATGTTGGCCATAGTCTTTATTATTTCCCACATTTCCTTAACTTTCTGAAACAAAAACAAGAGATTGGCTTCAGTCATATCCACTATTTTTTTTATAGAAATAGCCGGCAAACAAGCTGACGATCCACCTGACGGTAAGTGCTATCGTCGCCCATGGACATCAGCAACACCAAAGGCGTCACTGATGCATTGCCAGCCAAGAAAGAGATAAGAGATTTTCCAATAATGTAGCCATAGTAGCTTAAAGCTTTTGTATATTTAATATTTTTTACAGTATTATTATAATTTACAATTATTACTTCCCAGGCCTTAGGCAGTTATATTGCCCAGAAGCTTAGACTTCAGTGGTTAAAAAACAATTAAAAACAATAAGTTTAAAAGCACTTACAGGATCATTAAGCTCCTCAGCGACCTGTGAAAACTTTTGGTGTAAGGCCGTCTTAGACTTGGCTCCTTGGAACACTAGCTTGTTATACTGACGGACCTGCCGAGCATACGCAGCCTCTACATTGTCCAACATGGAGTGACCAAACTTCTTGGGTACATCAGCTATGCTCGGTGGTTCCGGTGCTCGTTTTAAGTCCAACCAGTTCTGAGATGGACCTATCATGGCATTCATTAACTTGATTTTCTCTCTATTCCATTCTGACAGCATGTGCTCCCATTTCTGGTCCTCTGTTGTTTGAAGGGACTAAAAGAAGATTACAGGAGATAATTTGGGCAGTTTCCAGTACATTTACATTTTTTATTTAAAATAACTTAAGCTCATAGTAGGTTTAAGTATAAAATGAATTAATACATATCAAATAACATAAAATTAAAACACTACTACTAATAGCAGTATTATATTGACTTAAATTGTCTCTAATGTCTAATGTATATATCTAAGACTTGGCGGGGGCACTGCCGTGCCCCCAGATGTTTTCTTTTATTTATGTTTTTCTTTGTCTTCAGGTCTTCTGTACAGAACTATAAACCATATAATATAATAAAACAACACTGAAAACTGTAACTACTCACATTTTTATTAACTTCATCAATAAGAGATAAAATGGCATTTTCTCTCTCATTCTTTAAAAAACTTTCAATGTCCGAGTCAGCTATTGGTTGTAAAGGTTCAAATGTACGTTTTGAGCTCAGTGTTTCCAACTTTTGAGATATCTGCTGCAAATCTATTCCTTTGGATCCAAATAACAGATGCCTGAAATATAATAACCAGTCAATCACTTTTCTTGTAAATCTGTTAATGATTAAAATTAAAAGTAACAAAGTAAAAGTAACACAGTAAATTAAGTTTACACTTGTAAATTTAAAACAAACAATTTTTGATAGCAACCAGCTTAGGGAATAATATTTTATTTTATGAATTTGCAGAATGTTATCTAAAATAAGGTCTGGTCATATCATAACTTTAGGTTAAAGGAATGTTGCTTCCTACTACTAACAGTAACTACTCGACCATAATAGCTTATTACTACAGCTTAAAAATAGGACTTCCCTGCTTACAAAATAATACTAATAATGTAAAATAAGTAAGCAACTAATGTATACTTACGCCTGAACATCGTTAGAGCCGGACTGTATGACTCTCGAATATAACTCATGTGACGCTTCCAGTACCTGACCCAATGACCTCTCGACCCTGGGCAAGTCTTCATTTCCCTCGATCTCAGTCGTCAACTGCTCAGCTTGTTGTAAAAGCTTACTAAAATCGTCATCACCCATTATGAACTGAGGTTAGGATGGCGGATTTCAAACTCGTCCTTTTTATGCTATTACGATATAAAAGGTGTTTTTATTCACATTTGCATGTATTTCGCATATAGAGTAAACGTTAAACTTTTGTAAATACAATTCAGGTAATGATATTATATATTTTTTAACATTAAACAAAATATAAACACCCCGCGCGCTTGTAACGAACTTGAAAGTTGAACTCAGCGTGATATTGACATATTTGACAACCATGACATGACATTAGATTTGATGAAAGATAAAATATTACATTTGACACCATAGACTTAAATATATAGACACGCTGTTCAGTACTTACAGTTTGTTCACCTGAGGTTAACCCAATTGGGTTCACCTCAGTTTAGTCTGTTGCGAGCAAGCTACACAAGTAAATGTCACGTTAGAAAAACTCCGACTGTTCAAAAACACTTAATAACGTATTATTGTTTATGGAGCACAGTTAAAACGTTATCATTATTTACGTTTAAACTTTATTTCACTTTATTTAATCATAATTGGTAAGTAACTATATTTTTATTTACAGTCTTAAAAATTATTTAGTGTCAAATATTTAATACCGACATCTTGAACCAAACTTGACAGAACGAACACAGAGTATTTAATCACTACGGAACAGGGTTGCCAGACGTCGCGGAGTGAGAGATCGTACGGTGGGTAAATAAAAGTCGTATTTCCTAAGATGGCTCCAGAAAAAAAATAGTACGATTCATTAAATGTAGATACTAATACTTTAATTAGTTTTAGATGGCGGTCTACAAAACGAAATTGAAAGAAAAGTATTAAGTAAAACTATAAATTAAAATAAAATCTTCTTATCTTTATATATATAAATTACGTGTCACGTTGTTTGTCCGCGATAGACTCCTTAACTACTTAACCGATTTTAATCAAAGGGCTTCCAACATTTTTGTATGGAACCTGGCATACCTACAAGTCCGCCATTTTGAAAAAACCTCGATTCGGCGGCCAGTGACGAAACATGTGTCAATCGATAGAGTAAATGATTACGATCAAAAAGTATACAGTGATGAAATGTCGTAAGTGGTATACTTTCTGAGATATTTGAGTTCAAACCCGTAGAAAAATAAAGTAAAAAACTTTGTTTCGGCGGATATTGATAAAATATGTGGCAATCGATAGACTAAGTGATTACGATCAAAAAGTATTAAGTGATACAATGTCGTAAGTTATATACTTTCTGAGATATTTGATTTCAAAACCGTGGGAAAATAAAGTAAAAAAACTTCGATATACCTATTTTCAGCTTACGTAAGTATGACCACATTTCCCAGTTTGATTCCTAACTTAAATTACTACTAATTCGACACAGGTGAAACTTCAGAATTCTCTCAACATTTTATGCTATTTTGAATAATGTGTCTTCTCCTGTTTATTTAAAGGAAACCCATAGCACTGCTTATTTCGGGAATTCCTTTGCAATACTGTTTTGGAACTCCTTGCTTGTAGACATCAAAAGACTACCAAAAGTTCCTTCAAGAATCACGTCCGGCAGCACTACCTGAAGCAATTAGAATGTCCTCGCCCGTGGTCTTCAACCACATGTTATATACGTAGTTATAAATATTTATGTACTTAATATATAATATAATATGTATAATATATGTAAATATGAATAAATATGTATTTATTTAGTTTTGTTAATGATATTGTGATATTTTATATGTATATAGTTATAGTGTTGATCCACTAATAAATAAAAAAGACAATTAATTACCAATGTTTTATTTTTCTACGGGTTTGAACTCAAATATCTCAGAAAGTATATCACTTACGACATTTTATCACTGAATACTTTTTGATCATAATCACTTAGTCTATCGATTGACACATGTTTTATCAATATCCGCCGAAACAAAGTTTTTTACTTCATTTTTCTACGGGTTTGAACTCAAATATCTCAGAAAGTATACCACTTACGACATTTCATCACTGAATACTTTTTGATCATAATCATTTATTCTATCGATTGACATATTTTACATCACTGGCCGCCGAATCGAGGTTTTTTCAAAATTGCGGACTTGTAGGTATGCCAACTAGGTTCATTGCCCTTTGCACACCGTGTGCAGTTTGATCCAACTTGAAAGATAGGATAGCTTACATCTCAATGTATAGTCGAAATATTATTTTATTGCAATTTTTTTTTGATAGAACGAAGTCTGTCCGGGCAGCTAGTTATAATATAAATTTACATAATAACATACAAAATTATAAATGTAGAAATATCGGGACATAGGTAATTATAATGTGCGCCATCTATTGATAAATCTATGAACCTATAATAATTATATCATGAACCTATTATACTCGTACATAATTTTCTAACAATGCATACAAATACATATTTAAATTATTAATGTTTACTTACGATGTTAAAAAAATATATAGTAGTCACTCCGAGATGAACTGGAAAAAGGCATAAATCGTATGATTGTCGCCATGGATATAATTATAACTTTTAACTGGATACATAACTTCGAGGTACTTGAAGACAGATGACGTCACAACGGAATGACTATTTGACCAATCGCAGACCGGATTGAGATTATCCTTCATAATTGTGGGGTGTTATGTCCTATTTTCCAAATGTTTTCTAATAATTTTTCTGGTGGTAAAAAAATATATTATTGTATTAACACATTTTATTATAATTTCTTCAAAATTGTCCTTACGTCATGAAAACGGATGTTGAAGGTGATAATGAAATGAAACAATGTAATTTATTACGGTACATTTCTTTTATTTTAAGTGCACAACACTTATAAAAAAAATTTAACACAGCTGAATGATATATCCTGGGATTACAGATAACACAATGAATGGATGAACACAATGGTCATTCCGTTATGACGTAATTAATCCTCAGGTACCTCTACAAAGTAATCCAGACAGAGTAATATATCCATGGTATATGTCCAGTTATAGTAATGTATCCATGATCTCTTTCGGAGTAGGGTGTTGGCAACACTGGGCGCATATTGACTCTGTGATTGAGTACTCTGTGGCACGAAAGCATGACACGAAATTTGTTAAGAACAGCGAGTCTATATATATTTAAGTCAATGTTTGACACAGATAATATATAATTTCTGCACTAAATTTATTTCTGAAAAAAACGTCTGTCTGTCTGTCTGTGTACTTAAGTACGCACGTAAGAAATTGCACACCCACGACCCAGCACGCGCTAGTAATCAAACCACGTAGGTACCTCTCGCTCGCACCCACGACCCGCGCTAACAATCCAAAACAACTTCAGTGAATGCTGTCTGCACTCTGCACGCACCTTCATCATGTTGCTTTTTGACTGAAACCTCGCAAAAATAATGCTTATAATTTTCAAAAATATTAAAATGAGTTAAATCTCGACGACGAGTTATATATCTTATAATGTTCCAAATAATATTATAGTCCTGCCTCCTCACTTCTACGTTTGTTTTATCCAAGAATATTAATCGGTATAGTGTGCATTACTGCAATACACGACAATTTAACAAACACTTTCATTTAATTGAAACAAAATAATGTATAAATAAAATTTATTTATTTTTTAAAAGACTGAATGTTTTCGAAATGTCACTCCCTTTTTCTTTTTTATTGGCTATTTTCGATCCAAATTGCAAGGCTCTCTTGGGTAATTTGCTTACTTCTGTTATTCCAAGGTTTAATGCAACTAATCTTAGAATTAGTTTGTCTCCAACACCACATGGTAAATTTTCGCTAGGAAAGCATCTGCAAAAATAAATATAAAAAAGCAAATTAATATTTTTCCCCGAGAATTACTAATAACGAAAAATTTAATCTTTTTCATTCTTACTTTAGCCAGGGGTTTAATTCCAATACATATTCAGTTAATTCTTCATCTAGATATGGCATTCTAGGCTGCCTACCATGATCACATATAACTCTATTGTCTCTGGCTAGATTTCTAAAAGAGATTCTTTTCCAATCCAGCATTAGCTCCTTAACAAGGCCTGTCCAGCCATTCCTTTTAAAAGCATTCCTATGTCTTGTGTATCCACCAAACAGCTCATCGGCACCTGATCCCAATAATAAAACCTGAAATATTCCAAATTTCAACATGATAATCTTCTTATTTGTAGTTCCAAATCATGATCTTTACATAAATATCAATATATTAATGAAGAACTGTCAGTAATAATAATAATTATTATTATGTAATTGGGCTCCCTTGCAATAAACAGCATTTACAGATAATTTTCTTACCCTACATGGCGATACATCAATGTCATCTTCTCCCAAAGCAGCAAACCAAAGAGCAGACCCAAGACTTTCATCCAGTATAGTGTGTCTAGGATACACTAGGTCTCCTATAGTACTTGTTTGATATTGCTGTAGTTTCTCTTTAGAAATATTTATTTCTCGAAACACCCATTGTCTACAAATAATAATAAAATTAATAGAGGATTTTACCTATGTATGTGAAAAGTTTGAATAATAACTCTTGGACTCTGAGACACCTACCTTGTATTACATTTTTCTCTTAGCTCATTCAAGGACTGTCTTCCAGTTATTCTGTCTGGAACATCATAGGATGCATTATCAGTCATTTTAAAAGCCACATTAATAAGATCTATTGGTTGATTTTTCGGTACATACTTGTCTGCTAGTAAAGCTAGGATTGTACAGTCCAACCCCCCAGAGAATAGAACTCCTACAGTACAATGATTGCAGATCAATGTCTCATTGTTTACGCATGTTTTGCATCTTTGTGGATGTTTCTCTAAACGGATCTTTATACTCTTTTCTAGCAGTTCCGTGATCTTTTGAACTGTTTTTAAAATAACATCATTTTTCAATAGTGCTTGCATGATTGTTAATTTACAAGTGTGTTGAAGAGAAGTGGTTTGTATGTGTGATATGACATCATTCTGAAATATGATTATAGATATACTAAATTTACTTTGCATGCAGATATAACATAGTTTTTTATAGTTCTTGTGGTGTAACTTACTTCACCACTTAAGTCTAAATTGGTATCATATTCAAAAGCAAATTCATCATCAGGCACATTTTGTAGGTTTTGTACAATCTGTATCCAGTCTTGAATATTACATTCCTCAACTAATTCTGTTTCCCAAGA
The DNA here is from genome assembly GCA_951805285.1 of Thymelicus acteon. Lineage (NCBI taxonomy): Eukaryota > Metazoa > Arthropoda > Insecta > Lepidoptera > Hesperiidae > Thymelicus > Thymelicus acteon. Next base: position 5,483,262 of record OX638215.1, on the reverse strand, counting down.
ATGAATACATAATTTGCGATTTTCTATATTTAATTTGTAGATGTGTGTTGCTGGTACTTCAACACATTTGTGATTTCTACCTAAAACACAAGAAACATAAATTGTTACATATTCCAAAAAATTGTTGCAACGTTGATGAATCCTTCGTTGCCCATTATTATGAGCCCAACAATAACATTGCACATTTGTATTGAGATTCATGATAGTGAAATTCTCATGTGTTGCAGATAAAATATTAATGCAGTCAACATGTTCAATTATATTGTTTCTATTTTAATTGTATATTTAACTAAACATAGTTTTTTGTAACATGTGAAATCTTATGTGACTGTCTGTGTCCAAAATAAAATAAAATAAAATAAAAAAATTGTATACTTTAATTTCTATGTTTCTATTTTAATTGTACATTATACTATTACCCAAAAACTTACCCAAAACATTAGCCAAAACAAATGAGGATTCATTATTATAGCATAAAAGACTTGTCCTTCCAATTCTATCTCTAGAAAAGAATAAGTTTTTGCTTATTTTATTATAGAATATTATACTAAAAGGTCCTTTCAGTGAGCGGAGTGTCTGTATTACTTGTTGCTCTGAGGTATTCTGCAAAATAATGATTAATTAAGTAATTAACAGAGGCCTACTTTAAAGGCTGCCTATAAACTTTTATTTTTCTATTTTATAAAACTTACTTTACTTAATTTTTCCATTAAAACTTGAGTATCACAAAGGATGTTGTCCCAAGATTCATCAAATATATCTCCATTGTAAAGAATTATTCCTGAATCATTTTCAAAAGGTTGTCTGAAAGGAGCGGGTCCCTGCATCCATAGCACTGCTCCATAGAAAAATATTTGTAAGTCATCGTTCACCACAATATTTGACGAATGAGTACAATCTGGACCCCTCTTCTGGATCCGACGTAGCGTATTTTCGTCCTGTAAGGTGCACCCAGAAAATCCTTATGTAAATAATACCCTGTAATTTATCCTACGTGTACGGTTTTGTTTTTATTTACCATATGCTTACTGCTACCGGTATATGATACTTCGCAGAAAATACCACACATGTTAAGTTAATATTTTTATGACAGAGTTATATTTTTTGAGTATTTAAATAAGAAACATTGATTTAATCAAGTTAAAATTGCGGCTTGCAGGCTATATCTGCCATCTGCCATGGCTTGCCGCTTGCCGCTTGCGGCACATTCTTTCATTCAATACAAAATGACATGACATTGACACGACACGGCTGTCAACTCTTCGTCTCTCTGATTTATGTCAAAAGCGGAAAAGCGCTGCATGTCTTTGGTGTTTGACGATCACCATGGATATATTCATGTTATATTACTGTATCTGAACTGAAGTTAATACTTGAAGTTCAATGACGTCATATCAGAATGACTATTCAACCAATCACAGGCCTGATTGAGTTTGTCCTTCAACATTGTAGGGTGTCCACACTTAGAAAAATTATTTCTTATTCTAAAATGGTTCTTCAAAATGTTTTCTATTGGTAATTTTTCTGGTAGTAAAAATTATATTAATGAATACATTTAAAATTTCTTCAAAATTAAATTATTGTATTATGAGTAAATTGAAAATATATCTAAGCAATTACGGTACATCTATATTAAAGTAATTTATACTATTCATCTTAGATGTTTTTATATCATTATAAAAAAACATAATCAAATGATATATTCTGTGACTATAGACAACACGGATACAATACAAAAATGGTCATTCCACTAAGACTCGGACGTTATTGATCTTCATTTACCACTACAAAATCCGTAATCCAGATAGAGTAATATAATATATCCATGGTGATCAACATGGATGTGATGTGATCACTGTCAAGATTGTCAAGACTGTCAAGTGTCATTTGAGTCATTTCAATTGTCAATGTCAATTCATTCATGTCTCAGTCTCCACGAATGCCTTTCGGAATTCTCCACTTACTTCTCTACATATTATTTTTATTGTTTGTGTTTGTTTTGTAATAAATAGAGTTGAGTTTCAGGTTCGGGTTATGAGAAATACATATAAATAAATATAAAATAAAGCGTGTAAAAATACCTTGAAACTGATAGTCGTTTGCTCCATTTTATTTTCAACTTATTGTTCAGAATGACTTCCAATGAAAAAGAACCAGATAAAAATGAAAATCCAACTCCTGATAATGCTGAGAACACGGAGGAAGAAGACAAAGCTGCACTTACTGAATACGTTACTAGCCTAGAGGCTAGGATTAAACAGAAAAGTGATTTGCGTAGCCAAAATCTGAACTGTGTCCGGCCGCCAGACAACCATTTCTCTAAACTTGATTCAGGGTTAAAGAAGAATACGACATTTGTTAAGAAGTTGAAGTCGTTTAGTGCCACTCAATTAGACGCACTACTGAAAGATTTTGGTGCCCTAAATCTTACGAAATACATATCGGAGGTGGCATCTGCTATTACAGAAGCAAAGTTAAAAATGTCGGACATCCCGGCTGCTATTACGCTATGTTCTACGCTTCATCGCACTTACGCAGAGTTCTCGTCGAATTTCTTTGAAAATTGGCAGAAAATATTAACATTTAAGACTACTGACAAAATTACCAATTCGTCAAAACTTCGAGTTGATTTGAGATTTTATGCTGAATTGGTTGCAGTTGGCATATTTGCTAATAAAACTGGTTTGCCACTTTTGGGTAATGTACTTACTGTTCTTATTAATATGGACAAAGAGGACCATAACAACATTCCTATTCTGTTATCTTTCTGTAAACATTGCGGAGAAGATTATGCTGGACTGGTACCAAAAAAAATTAGAGACACTGCTGAGGTAAGCTATTTATAAGCCAAGATATATAAGATATACCAAATAAAAAAATGTACATTGACTGGAAGTAGTTTAAAACCATGTTTTTTTAATTGTTGTAAATAAAATAACGACCCAGTGACCCAAGGAGAGTTTTAGCCTCAACCACAAAAACACAATTTTTCTGTGTCTTGAGCTACTTCCTATTGCTTAGTTAGTTCTAGACATTGACAGGATATAGAACCAAATTTCCCTAAAACAAATCAATCTTCAATTTTTAGAAACATGATATTACCATCCCAAGAAATACATTCCTACCAGCAGAGAAGCAAACGGCAGTGCGAAGTCTGTTAAAAGACTACTTTGCGTCCCTCACAAGACACCTCCTTGCCGAAAGGGCTCAACTTCAAGCATTACATGTTGCGAATCAAAGGACATTACATACCAGAGGAGAACTCTCTCAGGAGAGAAAAGATCAGCTTGAACAGCATCAGGTAATAACCTATAAGTATGTTCATAAACCTAAAAAATATTATTTACCTTACATATTTTATATTCAAATGAACTGATTTATTATTATTAATTTGGTTGGAGTTTTATGCATTTGTCAGCCAACTTGGCTCAGCCAAGCAAAGAATAAAAATAAAAAATAAAAATAAAATAAGTGGTTAATTTCCAGTCAACCACATATTTAGATGTACAATAGATATTTCATTTTGTGGCCAACAGTGATTAAGCAATACTTTTTTATACTCCAGGCAACATATGACAAATTATTGCTTGGAGCACAAAACTTTGCCGATGTTCTGGGTGAAGAGTTAGGGGAAGCTGGAGAGCCTCCGACTCTGTCCATGACAGTTATTGAGACACAAGGCACAGTTACCATTGGGGGTACGGAGGAATTCAATATGCAGGCTGGCACTGATCCCTGGCAAGATGAAGACACAAGGACATTCTACACTAGTCTGCCAGATCTGAAAGTCTTTATGCCTAATTATCAAGTGAAAGAAGTAAGTTCATATCACTAGTTTGAGAATACAAAAATTTACAATGCTAACAGATAATTAATTGTTTTTCAAGTTTGTGTATTGTTCTCTTTTTTCTTTGTTCTAATGTTTAAAATTTCTGTTTTCTATACATATGAAATTATAATGTTGTGAAAATATTAAAATAGGGTTATTAATTTTAGACAATAAAGAACAAACCGGAAACTGTCACTGAGGAAATGCTTGATGAAGATTTGAAAGATGATGAACTCAGCGACAGTGAAGAGCCACCAACAGTGCCAGAAGTTGAGCAGGAGGAAACCCAGCCCACTAATATTTCTAACAAGTTTGTATCATTTGTTTTTTATTTTCAAATTTTATTTCCTGCATAAATATTGTAAAACGAGTAACTACCCTCGCTTTGCTTCGGTTTTCTTATTTTTTTACATATTGGGTTACATTATTGGAGTTTTATTAAGGATCCCTATTTTTTTTTGAAAATATAATATAGCCTATGTTACTCGGGGATAGTGTAGCTTCCCAACAGTGAAAGAATTTTTCAAATCGGTTCAGTAGTTTCAGAGCCTATTCAATGCAAACAAAAAATCAAATCTTTCCTCTTTATATATTAGTATAGATTAATGACTTTTAACTCTTGCACTGCATCAGATATAATGAGTTCTAAGATTCACTAAGTAATAAGAAGAGGTTATTTTTTGCCATGGGCAATAATTTTTAGCCGTATTGGTGCAGCTTAGAATACTAATCCAAATCCCACGCCGGAAGGGTGTAGTAAAAGGCGGCTAATTCCGGCCTACTGGTAGTGATTTCCATTTTTTGCCTTTGGTATCACTGATATCCATGGGCGACGGTAGCCACTTCCCATCAGGTGGATGTTAGCTTGTTTGGCTGCTTTTTGCCATAAAAAATGAGCTGGTAATCAGTTCCAGACAAGCTAAAGAAAATTTATTATAACATTCATTTCTTATGTTTTCAGGTACGCATTTGAAGCCTTTTTAAATTCTCTCCCAAACTGCATCAACAGAGAACTTATAGATAATGCTGCTGTGGATTTTGTTTTGAATTTAAATACAAAGCACAATAGGAGAAAAGTTACAAGAGTCCTATTCAGTGTTGCTAGAACTAGGCTGGATTTGCTGCCATTCTATTCAAGATTTGCAGCAATACTGTATCCTGTGCTTCCCGATGTCTGTGTGGATCTTTGTCAAATGTTGAAACAAGACTTTAAATATCATGTCAGGAAAAAGGATCAAATAAATATTGAGTCCAAGGTGAGGGGTATATTGTGGTCCAAAATATCTTAACATGTCCATACATTAAAAAAACACAATTATATTTTCGTACTGTTTTTGCTTTTAGGTTAAAATTGTAAGATTTATTGGTGAACTTGTAAAATTTGGTTTGTATTCAAAAAGAGAAGCTCTGTACTGCCTTAAAGTCTTGCTGCATGATTTCAAGCACCACCACATTGAAATGGCTTGCAATCTTTTGGAAACCTGTGGTCGTTATTTATACTGTAACCCTGACACACATCAACGAACAATGATTTATTTACAACAAATGATGAGAAAAAAGGTATGAATGAGTTAAAAAAAGTTGTTTTCGTATTATTTCCTGTAACTTCGAATATTAATCGACGTAATTTTACAGACTGTTTCAGCTCTGGATTCTCGGTACGTGACGCAAATTGAAAACGCTTTCTACTACGTCTGTCCCCCCGAAACTCCCGCTCAGCCGAAGGAAGAAGAACCTCCCATGCACCAGTTTATCCGGAAAGTGTTGCATGAAGATTTGCAGAAGAGTAACGAGGAAAAGATTCTACGGTTGATGCGCAAGTTGAACTGGGACGATCCGGAGATCTCGGCCGTTGCCATCCAGCACTTGGCTGGCGGCTGGAGGGTTCGAGCCAGTTGCCGGAGAGCTTTGGCTCGCACCACGGCCGACCTCGCGGCGTGGCAGGAAGCAGTAGCCCCTGCTGTGGTCGATACCATCCTTGAAGAGATCCGCGTCACCATGGAAGATCCGCATCCCAGATACAATCAGAGGAGAATAGCAACCGCAAGATACCTCGGAGAACTGTACAACTATAGACTGATTGACTCCCGCGACGTCTTCACCGTCCTTTACTCTTTCATAACTTTCGGGGTTACAAATGATCACAGCATCGTCTCGCATTTAGACCCACCGGAAAATGTGTTTAGAATAAGACTTGTGTGCGCTCTACTAGAAACCTGTGGCGCGTACTTTAACAGTGGTTCGAGCAAAAAGAGATTGGACTACTTCTTAATCTTCTTCCAGAACTACTACTGGTTTAAGTATTCGGATCCTTACTGGAACGACGACAATCAGTTTCCTATTTACGTTAAGTATATTTATCAGGAGTGTCTGACTAGTCTTAGGCCAAAGTTGACGTTGTTTGATAGTTGGCAACAATGTAAGGATGCCATTGAAGATCTGAGGCAGTCTCTTTATCCGGAATTGGGAGAAGAGGAGCAGTATGATCTGGATGACCAGGGGGAAGATGGAGTTAATGATGGACTGGATACCATTATTGAGACTGATGACGAGACTGATAATCCTCATTTAGGCGAAGAAAGCTCCGATGAGGATCCTAATACAGAGAACACTGGGAATGATGACGATGTCCAGCCAGAAGACATGATGATGGAGCCTAGAAGGCCGGCGTCAAAACCTGTAAGCAAATTTAGTCATATATTTTTGTCTTTATTCTTAAGCAAACTTATGTAGGAGAGAAGTGGTATACAATTTTCTGTATATGAGCTGCACGAATTCCTTTGCATTTGTTCAAAACGGTGTATTAACCCTTTATTGGCGTCTCCTCATGACAAGAAGAGGGTATTTGTAAAAATGTGGAGTTAGGATAGGATATATTGTAATTATCGCCTTGATTTTTAGGTGGAAGATGTCGAGTTCGAGAGCGCTTTTGAAAAGATGGTAATGGAAAACATAGCTGAAAGGCAACGGGAAAACAGACCACAACAAAGAGACATAGCTGTGCCAATGACATGCCGACAGACTACTAAGAAAACATATGAACAACTATTGGTAAATTTTGTATTATTTAAATAATTACATCTAAATTATCATTAAGTGTTCTATTTTCATTGTAATCTCAGCCCGAAGGAACCACAGCTTCATATTAGATTTGGGTGGGGTAATGTAAATCCTTCTATCACTCTCACGTTTTCTTGTAACAATTTGCCGTCAAGAAATGCCGTAAAGACTTCATACGGTTCTACACTGATACGCGCACCCATTTTAGTGGAACTTACCGACAAACGAGGACATGAGCCACCTGATGGTAAGTGGTCATCGCCGCCCAAGGATTATTAATGCCGTGCATGAAAGAATAGAGAAATGAGAAAGAAAAAAGAACTGGCTCTCGAGTCCTCAGCTGGGACACAACAAGTAGTTTAGTGGCTGAAAAAAAAAATTATATCAGTAATTTGTTTTATAGCAAGGAAAAGAAGGCGTGGAGTTTGTCCTAATGGTGAGGAAGGGCACGAAGCCACAATATAAATCATTTAACGCTCCACCTGAACTGGCCAGCAATCTACAGCAGCAAGCACTAGCGGATAAACAAGAAATGGAACGAGTGAAGCGGTAAGCATTTTTATAACAGTATTAGCACTTCTATAACAGAATATAGTAGTAAGTTGTAGTAAAGTATAGCTTGTATAAAAGTAGCATATCATCAGATAAGTCCATTAGTTACTATTAAATCAGTGCTATACAATGTCCTTGTACTTGTACGCCTTGTTTATACACTTTTAAGGTAGGACATAGCGGTCTTTGCTTATTTTATAACCTATATACCTAGCAACCTTTGTACAAACCTATTGTCCACAATAAACACTGATTTAATTTGATACTTTAAGCTATTGATTTTTTTGGAACGAAGTTCCTTATCGTGCGTTGCGAAAGGGGGCTAGATGGAAAAAATTAAGAGTAAAAAGTTGTAACAACACTTTTTTCCATCGTTACAACTCGTGCGGCGTCGTTACAAGTCGGCGCATGTTTCTCTATTTGTCTGTCTCTCTCTCTCTCTCTCTCTCTTATAGAAAGCAAGCCAGATATTTTCGTTTCGTCTTTCTATTTATTAGTGAAGGAATTGTAATAAAAATTTATTTATGTTCTCTTTAGTTTATAAGCATATTAATAAATGTTTCTAAGAAAATATTACAGAAATCATTAATTAATCGAAAGGAACATCGTTTCCATCCGGGTGTCCCTTGACACCTCTCATTTTTTTGTAACCAGCTGATGGTTAGTGGTAACTGTCGCTTACAGTTGTCGCAATATTAAAGATGATAATCTAAATTTTACTAACAAAAAATAACCGACTTCAAAGTTACTCTAAAACTACTTGTCATCTCGTTCAAATTTATGTGGGATTACATGACAAGCACCTGCTTTCGATTAAAAAAAGAATCATCGAAATCGGTTGGCGTGATATTGAGTTATTCGTCCATTTGTCGCGCTTACTTAATACAAAGGGCATCCAACCTAATTGGCACACCTACAAGTCCGCCATTTTGAAAAAACCTCGATTCGGCGGCCAGTGATGAAACATGTGTCAATCGATAGACTAAATGATTATGATCAAAAAGTATTCAGTGATGAAATGTCGTAAGTGATATACTTTCTGAGATAAGTGAGTTCAAAACTGTAGAAAAATAAAGCAAAAAACTTCGTTTCAGCGGACATTGATAAATCATATGTCATTCGATAGGCTAAATAATTACGATTAAAAAGTATTCAGTGATGAAATGTTGTAAGTGATATAATTTCTGAGATATTTGAGTTCAAAACCGTAGAAATATAAAGCAAAAAAACTTCGCCACGGCGGACATTGATGAAACATATGTCAATCGATAGGCTAAATGATTACGATTAAAAAGTATTCAGTGATGAAATGTTGTAAGTGATATACTTCCTGAGATATTTGAGTTCAAAACCGTACAAAAATAATGCATTAAAAATGATCATTTACTTATTTTGAATTTATTGGGTCAATAATGAAAAATAAGTATATTATGCCATAATTATGTGTATGTGCTGCATAGGTACTTGATTTATTAATAACGGGTAGGTTTGAATTTAAAAAAGAAGCAAAGCAAAAGCAAACTACTAGGTTGTTTTATAAATAATTTATTTGCCACCAGCGGCCACAGCTTTGGCAATTACTCTAAACCAAAAGTTAAAATTCATTATTGGCTTAGTTTTCTATATCATGTCTGACAATCACTGAATCTAAAAATTCCGCTGGTGATAAAGGCAATGTTTCCTGATGTCGAGCCCATGCCAAGAACCATATAACACACATTATATGGGAACAACAGGACAAGGTTCTTTTTCCCACTATGCATGAGCAGTAGATACCATCCCGCGATTTTATCTCTACCCGTTGTTTGTTTGACGAATTTTTTTAATTTTTATAATACATAACGTAACTGAGGTAAGGAAAAAGTGACCGGTACACTTCAATTGCTGTATCGCCATAAACACTTAACCATAAATACGCCATAAACACTGGTCATCCCTCACCTTGATTATGCTATGTGTTGTACAGATTTGTCAGAGGAACTTCTGAATACATTGGAGCGCCTTCTTAATTAAGTATTAGATATATCTTCGGCTTACGTAAGTATGACCACATTTCCCAGTTCCATTCCTAACTTAAATGGCTACCCATTCGATACAGGCGAAACTTCAGAATTCTCTCAACATTTTATGCTATTTTGAATAATGTGTCTTCTTCTGTTTATTTAAAGGAAACCCATATGATAGCACTGCTTATTTCAGGAATTCCTTCACAATACAGTTCATACTGTTCTGCAACTCCTTGCTTGTAGACATCAAAAAATAAATCTAATAATATACTACCAAAAAAATAGACTACCAAAAGCTCCTTCAAGAAGTCCGGCAGCACTACCTGAAGCAATTAGAATGTTGTCGCCCGTGATCTTCAACCAGATGTTATATATGTATTTATAATTATTTATTTACTTAATATATAATATAATATGTACATATAATAAAAATAAAAAATAATTTACTATAAATGTTTTATTTTTGTACGGTTTTGAACTCAAATATCTCAGGAAGTATATCACTTACAACATTTCATCACTGAATACTTTTTAATTGTAATCATTTAGCCTATCGATTGACATATGTTTCATCAATGTCCGCCGTGGCGAAGTTTTTTTGCTTTATATTTCTACGGTTTTGAACTCAAATATCTCAGAAAGTATACCACATACGACATTTCATCGCTGAATACTTTTTGATCATAATCATTTAGTCTATCGATTGACACATGTTTCATCACTGGCCGCCAAATCGAGGTTTTTTCAAAATGGCGGACTTGTAGGTATGCCAGGCTCCATACAAAAATGTTGGAAGCCCTTTAAGACTTATATGGTTTTATTATGGATGCCATTGTCAGATCTCAATAAAATTTATATGGACCACATGACAGCCACCAGCTTTCGATTAAAAAAAGAATCATCAAAATCGGTTCGCCCAGTCCAAAGTTCTGAGATAACAAACATAAAAAAAATACAGTCGAATTGAGAACCTCCTCCTTTTTTTGAAGTCGGTTAATAAAACTGACTAAGTGCTATGTTATGAGATATTTACATGTTGAATTTAAATTTATTTACAGATTGACTCTGAACATTTCTGAGCGACAGGAAGAGGAAGAGTATAGCGCAGAAAGCGGTGGTGGATCGGGAGGAATTGGTAATCCCAATAGAGGTCTGCACGCGCGCCAAAAATACCAACATCCTAAAGGAGCGCCGGACGCCGATTTGATATTCGGACCGAAAAAATTTAAATGACACGAGTTTAATGATAAAAGAGATATCCTAACATTTTTCGAGTTTATGAACAAGGAAGTTATTGGAAAGTAATTGTTGCTGTATGCTTGATCGATTTTTACTGTTTTCTGTAATAAAAATATGTATAGTAACTTTTAACTTTATATGAGATAAAACTTTTCATTTGAATTTATAGTTTACGATCAGAACATAGCACTGCTACAGGCATTCTTTAAAGCATTCGTAACAACAAGAAAGTTAGAACAGTAGATCACTATTAACTATACAAAAAAACTGAAACTTGGAAATACTGTGAAGTTTTGTTGTCAGGTTCTGATCTGGTACTAAGCGAGTTCTCTGCATTCATTTAACATTTAATAGGTAAAAAAAAACCTAAAAAAAAATTTGTATAAAATCCTTTGTATAAAATCAACCAACCTTTTGTATAAAATCTAACTAAAAATAAAAAATAAATTTGAATTAAGAATCGTGTAATTGTAATAAAAGCAGTACTATTATTTCTTCTGTGACAAAAGCATGGGGTGCTTTTTAAAATATTATCAAAATGATAATCCTTCTACTCATTGACACCATGCACCCTACGCTTTTATTAAAATTACACGATTCTTAATTCAAATTTATTTTCTACTGTTGAAACTTGGTCAGTAGATGTATACTGTAAACCGCGTTAAGATTTTCACACAAAAATTGAAAAAAAATAATAAATTTTGGGGGTTCCCCATACATAGAACTGAAACTCAAAAAATTTTTTTTCATCAAACCCATACGTATGGGGTATCTATGGATAGGTCTTCAAAAATGATATTGAGGTTTCTAATATGTATGATATTTTTCTAAATTGAATAGTTTGCGCGAGAGACACTTCCAAAGTGGTAAAATGTGTGTGTCCCCCCTGTAACTTCTAAAATAAGAGAATGATAAAACTAAAAAAAAATATATGATGTACATTACCGTGCAAACTTCCAACGAAAGTTGATTTGAACGAGATCTAGTAAGTAGTTTTTTTTAATACGTCATAAATCGTAAACCGCAAAAAACATCGATCAAAGTTACAATGAAGTACAAGAACTTTTATATTATGTTACTTGCTGCTACGGAACCCTTCATGGGCGAGTCCTACTCGCACTTGGCCACTTTTTAGTTTTTTTTAAATATCGAATTGTCATCGGTCCTTGATAAGTCTACGAAGTTTAAATGAAATCTGACCGTTTGAAGTGGGTCAAAAATCAAAATCAAGTCCAAAGGAGTCGGTTACATACAAGTGAAGTTAATATAAAGCGTGTATAAAAAAAGATCCTGAAGCGAAGCTATACAAAGTAGATAACAATATTTTTTTATAAAATTCAATATGTAAATATTAATTTGCATTACGTCATACTGTTATTTTTATTTCAATTAAATCAATGTAACTACTTTAATTGTTTTATGTCGACCCCATTAATTATTCCTACATTAAAATATTTAGCACTGTGAAATAAATGGTAAGGTACCGTACTTCACAGGAACTTAAACTAATTGATGATTTACGACTTAATATGGTTTGAAGAAGTATCATAAAGAATTTTTCGTGTGTAATAAGGAGAACTTAATTTAGAAGAAAAATATACTTATTGTTAGACGTTCATCATTGCCGCAACAGGCCAATATATCCCACACCAATGTGTGTTATTTTTACAGATTTAACACACAAGTTGTGTTCCTTCATGAATTCATAACCGAATGACTAAATAGGGATCTGAGAAATAGGGTATAATTTATGTCCTGTAAAGTACAGTATGGCCGACGTATCTTGGCGAGTCTGAACCTAATGTTCGGTTTACACGTATTAAGTAGTTAAGTAATTAATTAACTAAAAAGTTACTAAAATGTCTGTTTACACGTATTAATTTACTTAAAATTTAGTTATCTACATACTTAATACGTGTAAACGGGACTTAAGAGTAGGTACATAATCACTACGTTTTATCAGAACCTTTCTGCGAACTTTAGCGCATGTAAAATAGAGATAGCGACTTGAACCCATTTAAGGGTATTTTAGTCAATAAAATTAGGATATTTCATGCCCCAACTATCGCTAAATATTTGGTCGCTGGACAATGTATTTATGACAATGTGTATAAGAGAATTTCTATAATCTGTCAACAATAGAGAATAGATACTTGACAGTTAGGTTACGTATGTCAAAAAACATAACAAAGCCATTACGTCAAAATTTTAAAAACGTCAGTCAACTGTCAATCCGTCAACAATCGTCAGATTATTAGTGAAAATGGCTGCGAGCCGTCGAAAGCAAGATGATAAAAATTTAGAAATTTTACGTGAACTTATAACTTTTAATGGAAATAAATACTGTTTAGATTGTAACCAAAGGGGCCCTACGTACGTTAATACTACAATCGGATCTTTTGTGTGTTCAAAATGTTCTGGAATGTTGTAAGTATAATTTCTGCGTTACTACTGCTAAATTAGATCAACAAACAATGACTTATCTTTTGCTCTTTCAGGCGTGGTCTCACACCACCACACCGGGTGAAGTCGATTTCTATGGCGACATTTACACCAGAAGAGATAGAATTTATAAGAGTACGAGGAAACGATTATTGTCGACGCGTTTGGTTGGGCCTGTACGAGGGTGAAAGTGTAAACTTTACTGACGAACAAAGCGTGAAAGATTTTATGTCTGATAAGTATGAAAAGAAGCGCTACTATCTCGATTCTCCGCCTAACAATCCGTCTATGACAAACGGAAGCTCAATATTAAAAGTTAAATCAAAATCCAAGCCGCCGAGTGGCGCAGTTGCGACTCCGTTGATATCGATTTCTCCGCAGGCGTCCAAAGCTGCGGTGAATAATAATTTAGTCAGTACAGCGAAGGTGGTAACGAATTTGACGCCAGTTAATGATATCAGCCATAAGATAGCAAGGCCGGTGAACAATAATTTTTCTCAGCCCTTATCAAATAGTATCCCCTCAGTACCTGCACCACCAACAGTTCCACCACCAGCTCCGGAGTAAGTGATCATTTGATACTTTACATTATTTTGTAATATTTATTATTTTGTAATTCTGATGTCCCAAGGCCTGGAATGGCATGAGCATAAGGCTACTATTTATTTTTAGGTGTTGCATTGTTGTAAATATTGTTAATGTTCAATAGCTAAGGTAAAACTTTTTTTTTCAGCTTTCCAGTAGATTTCAGCACAGCAAATATCTTCAACAGTGCAGAATTCAATAATAATATGAACAATTTCCTTATGCCACAAACACAACAGTCCACACCGCCTTTTAATGCATTCTTCCAACCCACAGCCACTTCAGCAAGTAAGATTAACGCCCCAACTCAGAGTCACTAACGGTTACTTAAATCATTCCTTAGTATGGAATTTGTATGGTGCTTCTTTACTAAGTAACAATTAGTGACTCTTGAGTTCGGGCGTAAGTGATTTATTTAAAGAATGTTATGATTTTTATACAATAATAGCAAATATGCTGTGCCATAAAAACAATATTTTATCTATTACAGGCCTAGTGCAGGTAACAATTATTTCCTTATATCTTTATCTTAATCTATAGTGCATTAACCTAGAACAGTGTACACTACACAGAGAAGAGGGGAATTTCGAAACACAAGTTCTATAAAGAAAGATCCCACATTATGTATATTTAATGAAATGTAAATTCTGGTATAATAAACTTTTTTTTTTAATTTTTAAAATCTTTTACAAAAAATAATTAATTTTGAATTGACTTTTATTTATTTATTAATCTGCAGTGTTATAATGCCACTTGCAATTCTTGACAACTAATTAATTAAATCATGTTTTAGCTACCCAATGACGTAATAAATTTTTCATTATTTATTATTTGTGTAACATTTGGTGAATTTCTCTTTTAGATGACCGCTATGCTGCTTTAGCTGATCTGGATTTAGCTTTAAGGCAACAAAATATGAAAAATATGGGTGAGTAATAATTATTATCACAGATTTAATAAATAAACGCTTACACACTCATACCCCCGCAGTAGGTTTACACCTGTGTCGCGGGTGGCATGGACGACACATATAACACATCACAATAACACCCATGACTCGAGTACAAATATTTATCTGTCACATAAATATCTGCCGCGGCCGGGAATCGAACCCGGGACCCCTCACTTCGCAGGCAGGGTCGCTACCAACTAGGCTACAGGGTCGTCAAAATGTGATATGTGATTGATGTTGTTCAGGAAGTAAATTATTTTTAGTTTTAAAGCTCAATTTTAAAATTAAATGGTTCTCTTCCATGGCATTCTAAAAGGGTTCTTGTTCTTGTACCAGTTACTGGCTTATTCATAAGATGTATACATACAGCCAACACATGATTCAGACATGACAGATGCCACAATGCCATTATTGCTATGAATAATACTTGTTCTGTTTTCAGAGGAACCTAATATGGTCAGTAAGAACCCATTCCAAAGCTCAACAACCAGTGATCTATTTAACAATAAGAACCCATTTTTCAATGGAACATGGAATACCACACCGGCTCCTGTACCAGTTAATCCTTTCATGGTGAGTATATATATATATATATATAAGGTTATAATACTAGGTTATAATACCTGTGTCGCAGGTGGCATGGATGACACATATAATACATCGCAATAACACCCATGACCCAAGTACAAATATTTATCTGTCACATAAATATTTGCCCCAGCCGGGAATCGAACCCGGAACCCCTCGCTTCGCAGGCAGAGTCACTACCAACTAGGCTACAGGGTCGTCTATTTATAATTTTTTAAATTTATAATATTTTTAGTATTTTATAGTTATTTTATAATGACCTATGGCGATAATGTCATAATGCATCACAAAAAATTACATAGTTTTAACAATGTTACTGAAACACTTAAAATTTACAAAGACAATCTTTGATGGCAGACAACAACTAAGTGTTGTAACTAACACCAATTACAAATGTGTTGCCAATCAGGAAAAGTGGTGACCTGCTTATTGTCAACATTTGGATTTATGACTGTGCATAGCCAAGCAGGAAATAATACTACTACTATGTAGCTAAAGGTATATAGTATATACCAAAGTTAAAAAGTAGTGTGGTACAGAGCCCAGAAACCACCAAACAGGGTCCTATGTTCAGTCTATTTATGTATGTACATACATATGTACAGTCCATTGTTCAGACAGCAACTATGTTGCGAACTGTTGAAATCATGCAAACTCAACTGGAACTCTACTGTACAGTAATTGTTACAATTGTAAAAATATAACCCATTCCAATCACAATCTACACATGATTTTCCCAATTAATTTGCATCACTCACTTTTATTTTTAGTTTGATCATTCATCATTTTCCTCATAATATTAAGCTCGAATAGACAAAATAATTTTTTTTATGAGTCATATCACAGAATAGGTCATAATCAGAATCAACTTTCCAGTGTGGATTATTGGACAAAACCAAACCCTAACACAATCCATCACATATCTGTACACATTTGCACATTTGCAGATTTATAGATGTAATATAAAATGGTAGTATCATTCACCTCTATGAATGATTTCTAGGAATGCAGTTCTATTGTAAGTCATGGACATCCACAAATTGAAGTGGTAATTTGATTACATTTCACTGATAAAATATGTGGTTTACCATTTAAATTGTAATGTATATATTTTATTATGCTGTATCAAAAATACATATTAAAAATTATTGTATATTTTCTTATTTTCATAGTTTAATGTTTATTATGTTTTTTTTTCTAGCCATCATCCAACAATGGCAGTTTTGTGAACTCAAAAAATCCTTTTCTTTGATGATAAAACAATCAATGAGGAAGTGAAGAGGGAGCACAAATGTAGCTACAAATGAAATTTGTTTGCAAAGTTATCAATTAACAAAATTTACTGATAGTATTTACATTTTGCCATATAGTAATCAGTCCAATTACATGTGCTTACTATGATTAAAACTTAAGTGCCTCAATCTGCCTTAAATTGTAGTATTTCTGATGTATTTCTTATACAAACTGTTGATATTTAAATCTGTTGAATATTCAAGATATATGTAAATAAGGGAATCGTGAATGTAATATTAGTAGATGGATGATGCTGGTCTTAGCTTTATTATTTTTTTATTGACAGTACACAACAGTATTGAACAGCTGTTGATATATTGAATACTAAATTAGATAAAGAACAGAACTGTTGATAAGCAACTGTGAATATAAAATTGGAATGAATTTGGTGCCTTATAAACCTAGAAGGAAGTTAGATAAGTAATATAGGATGAATAATGAGTCATTGGCCGTGAGTAGATATGATGTCATTTTTGCATCAGTGGCCGTACTGGGCTTTAGGAGTGAGAATTTGTACAAAGCGCGTAGTAAACGACATGACAAAGATATATAGCCCACATTCACCATGAATTATACATGAATGGTGGGCTGAAATATACTATTAGCAATCTGGAACTAAATAATAATAAGAGGCTATATAAAACATTGTTACATTTTATTATTTGCTCTTGTTTTATTTTATTGCAAATAATAGAATTTATTCTTGTTATTTCAATATGTGGAATGTTGTCTCTTGTGTTTTGTAGTACATATTTATTCCGTCACTTAGGTGTGAGTAGTTCCAGACGTACCTTTTAACGCAATCTGAACTAATGTACTTCACTCTTAACTATAAATCGTTAATTAAAACATTGCTTAATAATTGTTAGTAAATTATATATAAGTCGGCTTGTCAATTAAAGCTCTCAAATTCTGTGCTTCAACTGTGATTATAAATCAGTAATTTTTTTTATTTTTATTAACGCAATGAGCTAATTTGAACAAATTTTAATTATAGATGAATGCACTTGATTATTTATTTAGTTCTAATTAATTATTTTTATTCTACGCACTGAGATCTGTTAATTTGTATCAAATATTAAAAAAAATAAATGATATAATTTTTTTAAACTTTCTTTCTATTTCATATCACCCTGGATTGTCTTGTATAACTTTATGCATATAAACTCAGATAATTTATTTTTGACTAAACTAATGTTGTTTTTGATTAAACTAATGTTGGTTTGAATTTCACACAATGTTATTTATTTACTCAAAAATGTCTGGTTATTAATAATCATGAGATAACTCAATGGGACTAGTGGGATAGACCCAATGTTATATAGGTATATGAATATTGAAAAACAAAATCTAACAGCATAGAAAATACTTGTATATAAAAGTTAGGTTTAATATAGAACAAAAGAAACAAAAAAAATAACCTACATAATTATTTATTTCTAAAACTAACTGTACAAAAGAAAACTTATTTGACTAGATGTGTATTTACATTTTAAATTGATGCTGCACCAACAGTTCCACCACCAGCTCCGGAGTAAGTGATCATTTGATACTTTACATTATTTTGTAATATTTATTATTTTGTAATTCTGATGTCCCAAGGCCTGACATGGCATGAGCATAAGGCCACTATTTATTTTTAGGTGTTGCATTGTTGTAAATATTGTTAATGTTCAATAGCTAAGGTAAAACTTTTTTTTTCAGCTTTCCAGTAGATTTCAGCACAGCAAATATCTTCAACAGTGCAGAATTCAATAATAATATGAACAATTTCCTTATGCCACAAACACAACAGTCCACGCCGCCTTTTAATGCATTCTTCCAACCCACAGCCACTTCAGCAAGTAAGATTAACGCCCCAACTCAGAGTCACTAACGGTTACTTAAATCATTCCTTAGTATGGAATTTGTATGGTGTTTCTTCACTAAGGAGCGATTAAAGTAACAATTAGTGACTCTTGAGTTCGGGCGTAAGTGATTTATTTAAAGAATGTTATGATTTTTATACAATAATAGCAAATATGCTGTGCCATAAAAACAATATTTTATCTATTACAGGCCTAGTGCAGGTAACAATTATTTCCTTATATCTTTATCTTAATCTATAGTGCATTAACCTAGAACAGTGTACACTACACAGAGAAGAGGGGAATTTCGAAACATAAGTTCTATAAAGAAAGATCCCACATTATGTATATTTAATGAAATGTAAATTCTGGTATAATAAACTTTTTTTTTTAATTTTTAAAATCTTTTACAAAAAATAATTAATTTTGAATTGACTTTTATTTATTTATTAATCTGCAGTGTTATAATGCCACTTGCAATTCTTGACAACTAATTAATTAAATTATGTTTTAGCTACCCAATGACGTAATAAATTTTTCATTATTTATTATTTGTGTAACATTTGGTGAATTTCTCTTTTAGATGACCGCTATGCTGCTTTAGCTGATCTGGATTTAGCTTTAAGGCAACAAAATATGAAAAATATGGGTGAGTAATAATTATTATCACAGATTTAATAAATAAACGCTTACACACTCATACCCCCGCAGTAGGTTTACACCTGTGTCGCGGGTGGCATGGACGACACATATAACACATCACAATAACACCCATGACTCGAGTACAAATATTTATCTGTCACATAAATATCTGCCGCGGCCGGGAATCGAACCCGGGACCCCTCACTTCGCAGGCAGGGTCGCTACCAACTAGGCTACAGGGTCGTCAAAATGTGATATGTGATTGATGTTGTTCAGGAAGTAAATTATTTTTAGTTTTAAAGCTCAATTTTAAAATTAAATGGTTCTCTTCCATGGCATTCTAAAAGGGTTCTTGTTCTTGTACCAGTTACTGGCTTATTCATAAGATGTATACATACAGCCAACCCATGATTCAGACATGACAGATGCCACAATGCCATTATTGCTATGAATAATACTTGTTCTGTTTTCAGAGGAACCTAATATGGTCAGTAAGAACCCATTCCAAAGCTCAACAACCAGTGATCTATTTAACAATAAGAACCCATTTTTCAATGGAACATGGAATACCACACCGGCTCCTGTACCAGTTAATCCTTTCATGGTGAGTATATATATATATATGGCAGATGGGGTATTCTACGCTATTGGTTATTCAATAATATTCCTTTTACTTTGCACCATGATATATTTCCAATTCTCCTAACGTTCACGTCAATATTTCCAAGTACTTCAACACTACGTGATCATCTGTTCTATCTTCTTGACAATTCCTTAATCTAAATATCACATGACATTTCTTATATGCCAACCTCTGCATCGGACAAGCGTTGTAGAATAAACAGGTCCGTCAATGGACCTTCTCTGGAGATTCGTGGCCTCACCGACACGGCTATCCTGACGTGCGCTCGTCCTCGTGCGCGCTTTAATTTATCTTGGTACATCATCATCAGGCTTCTTCTATCTGCTGCTCCACAAGGCTTGCCACATGGTCCTCAGCTCGTGATCTCATCCAGCAATTCCAGTCGCCCTCTTAAGAGCATCGGTGTATCGGGCTGTTGGTGTTCGTGGTCTCCATTCTAACTCCTGGGTCCACAACTCGTTGTTTTCGTATCACGCACGCGGCCATCGCTGACGACCCACACGACCTCGTGTGGATAATCAGAATTCTGTAAAAACAGTCTCAACAGTATTTTGCTCGGCTATTCTGACTACATTAACCTCATTCACATTCATTTTATTTTTGTCATTCATCACATCATTATTAATTTACAGTCAAGAATAATTCGCTCATTAAGTCTGATATTTTAAATGTGGACACTTAAAATATAGTGGAGATAACTATGGTTTGGCCATTTGGTTACCAATCTGGTTCGTAAGACTCTACGGAACGTCGCAATTATGTTACTGTCGTCTGGTCCGGATTATACCCTGCAGACACCTGGTCCAGTCTCTCTAAGACTCTCCAGGCACAATCGTCCCTTCAGTTCTATGCTGGCCCGGACTCATTCACATTTCTTTAACCTTTTTTTTTCTTTTTTTTTTGACACCTTTTTTTACAACCTTTTTTTTACAACATTTTTTTTACAACCTTTTTTTACAACCTTTTTTTTTTACTCCATTTTTTTTACAACCTTTTTTTACAACCTTTTTTTTTTACTCCATTTTTTTTACAATTCCATATTATTAGTAGGTACTCTTTTTTTACCTTTCATTTTCACTTCTCTCTTTTTTTAGCCTCTTTTTTTCTCTCTTTTTTATATCTTTTTTTCACATCTCTTTTTTTCCACTTCTCTTTTTTTTACTCTTTTTTTACAATAGCCATTGTTGCGAAACTCATTAAATTGATATCATCATGTAAACATTCTTTTACTATACCATCAGACCGACCATAGTTTCTCTACGTGAGTTACATCTGACTTACACAAGTCTAACGAGTCTATTGACAAGAAGTCGCTATTCATCATAAGGTACTCGCATCGTAAGGAACCCAATAACAAAAACTTCGAACTGTCAACAATTGCCACAGCTTACTCTTAGTGATCAAATTAGGTTTCATAACTTTCAACCATTTATTGGATTTAGAAAAAAGGAATGTCACGGTCATTGACGGAAAAACCCTCATTTAAAGACAACGTAATTTCGTTCTTTAAATACGAATGCCAGGCAAATCATGCAAATAATTTTAAGAATGATTCGTTTAAATCCATTGCCAGCAACAAAATTATCTACACGCTCATCAGCCCCATAATCATAGAAAACTTCACAGTCACCTGTATGATCAAACTATGCGTGAAGATGGTTGTGCACTCATTCTGCTGTCACCTTATCTAGCACCGCTCACGCAGCAGACATATTTCCAGACAAACCATCGTTTCAGTGACAGCTCCTGGATCTCTTGGTTTCACGTAGCTGGCGTGGTAGATCATTATTTCATGTCTCATCGATTTTCCGCAACTAAAAAATAATTAAGGTTAATTTCACTCGTATGATATTAGGTATCAAAGTTGATGCTAGACACGACCTTCAGCAACGAAGACACCGATTAAGAAGAAGAACTTAACCTAATCTAATCTAACTTAACCTAACCTAAACTCATTAGTCCGCAGTAGTTTGTAGTACTGCGGTGTTGCTTGGAATCCGTATTATGATACCAAGTGACTCGAAAATGTTCAGAAACCTTTCTTATGGCGTCTTACATTATCATGCAATTTGGGTAAAACTATTCCAAGCTACGCAGATAAATGAAAGCACTTCAAAATGTCACTATAGAATCAACGACATTCGTCTTGACCTCTTGTTTCTTTGTAAGCTTGCTAATGGATTACTTAGCGCTCGTAATCTTCTCTCTAAACTCAACATTTCCGTTCTATCCAAAATTACCTAGATCATCATGGTTCAGAATTCTCAATGACGCACAATGTAATTCTATCCTCGGAAAATGTACCACTTACTAGAATTATTTGCACACGTAGGAATATTTCTAATAATGATGACATTGACTTATTCACAAGTGACATTCGCAGGTTTCGAAAGACCCATATTCATTTGATTTCTTCAGATGCACTCTAATTTTCAATTCAATATTAATATTATTATAATTTTTTTTTCGTTATCATCATTGCATTTTAATTATTTCTTGTGTCATATTTTTTTTTGTTAAATATGTTGCAAGAAACGGCCCTCTATGTGCCATTAGTTTAAACTATTAATGTTATTATCTTACTGTTAACTCGTCTTAGTTAAATGCATGACCACCAGGAAACGACCATGTAAGTCTACACCTATAAAATAACACTTAGCTTGCTTCAGTTATTACCTATTGTTTATTTTCTGTAAATGGTGTGTATTATGTTGGTGTTCATTAAATAAAGTAATAAAATTTAGTTTAATTAATTAGTATGGGCAATTTGTCGAACGATCGTCAAGAAAACATCACTTGCATCTTAAAGGCAAACGAAAGTTACTGCTCATCTCATTTATATACGAGTACTCTGCCACGTCCATTCGGACACAAGCTGTACTCACTGAACAACTTCCATCAATTTATCTGAAGAATATAATCTAAGTTCTAAGACCTGGTGTCTATAAATTCTGTAGTAGGGTGACATGGTAAACAGTGAACCACTAAAAGTTTAAACATTTATAAATCCACCGTATGTGAATGTAATTAAGAACTATTGACTTTAAACGAAAGGAAATTTATTAAACTTGTGTTTTGCATATCAATTTCAGCACCACTTCTAATAGTTTATTGGTAATATTGGTTTTTTTAAAAGATGACGAATGGCTCACTGTGTACCAGTGTAAGTACACAGTGAATTGGGGGGTGAGTCAACAGTGGACCAATGTGTATACAGTGAACCATCACTTTAATTACCTACCTTTATCGCATATTTAAAAAGATTTATTGATAGAAATGTCGTTAAATAAAACAGTAATGTAGTATTTAATAATTTTATATTATTATTCGTCAGCAACAACCACATAAATACAGTACAAAACAAACTAGTGTGTACAAATTAATCAAATTAGGAACACTGACTATATTAGTTAAAGCTTGGCTCTTCATATTCTACATTACAATTAACAGTGTTTAAGAGTATTACCACCCTATTAATCAAATTTCAAAAGAATTAAAGCTTCTTAAAACAGTTACCACCAAATAAAAAAAAAAAAAAAATTATATGACCCCTTGTAATGTAATCCAACATTATCTTGAGTCTCGTGTTTTTTTTTCACATATCTTCTCACATTAAAAATTTTAAATTTCAATCTTGTGCTGCTTTGTGTATACTCATTCCGTTCTTTACAAGATCTACAGCTTTTTTCATATCTTTTGCATCATGTCCGCCAATTTTACGGTTTCTGTTGTAGTTCGACCCATTCTAAAACAAAAATATTATTATTATTATTACTATATCTTCTATTAACGCCTTTCTTGTTTATTACAATCACAGTTGAAAAGTTTATGCATAAATTGCATCGAACATAATTTAATAAAGTGATTGGTACATAGTGAACGATGGTTCACTGTGTACCCTACGATTTTGATCCACTGTGTGCAGACACCACTTTTTAACCTATATGGTTACATAACTATTAAGCATACCAAATTCAAAGGATATTAATATATCTAAGTTATTAAGGAATAGTTAATTTACACATGGAAATAGTGCAATATAATGTAACTAAATATACAACGATTCTATAAAGAAAATAAATGAAAACATGTGTACTTACTTTTTTTGGCTCCAAGGACAAAACCATGTATTATACGACCGTTACGGGCGGGAGCCCGCTGTCGATTGGGGAGTGCGGGAGGTGGTTGAAGGCAAATTGTTTCGCGTTTGCAGTACGGTTTGGCAACGACGCGTTTTCGGGATATGAGTGGTGGTGCACTGTGTACTACTGAGCCACTGTTTACCACCTGACCCTACTTAACATTGTAGGATATTTGGAGAATTAAACATTTCTTTCTCTCTTTCTACTAACTGAACGGACATTAAATTTCAATTCAATCAACAAATAATCATCAGCACCACATCAATTATTGGATTTACTTTTGCATTAATAAAAAGAAGGATAACTATAAAGCACGACGTCGCATCAACAATTCATCTCGCCACCGTACCAACAAATCCTGTTTCAACATTTTGCCTTCTTAGAATTTACGAAACGGCACTGACCATTTGCGACAAAGTAAGAAACACAATGATTTAAAATGGGTTTCTGAATTTAGGATCCAGCTTGATCTGATTTCATTCATTATATTATCTTATCGCATTTAATCTATCGCTAATTAGATCATTTATCACCCTCAACTGTATCTATAGTATGAATCGAACATAACATTTCAAATTCAACTCTATTGAAGTAAGTCTGCAGGAGAGTAGTCTGTAGTCAACGCGACATTTCAAAATTTATTTTTCATCGTAATTGTCGTCAGTTGTCAGTTCGACAGATTTTAATACTTACGTCGAAACATAATAATATGTCATAACAAACCTTGATGACAATTTTGTCCTACTAACCCAAGAACTATCACCGCTCACTTACGCGCGCGTGTCGCGGACCGTCTCGTGGCGCGTCCGTAAGCCACGCCCCCTACGCGCGTGTGAACACCGCGCGAGCGCTCGCGCGAGCCCCTTTGGCGCGCGCCTACAAAACCGCTCCCGACGCGAGCCCGCGAGCCACGAGACTTGCCGCGGTCTGGTCCGTGAGCGCCCTGTTCACACGCGCGCGTATGCGCGCGTCTCGCGGATTGTCTCATGGCTCTATCGGCTCTATGACATATTATCACAAAGATATGCAGGCAAAACACGAAATGAAATAATGTTACTATTTAAATATGCAGTTACCGTTACTCATCAATTGAAGATATTAAGTTACCATTCATTCTTCTTTGCAATAATCCACAATGTGTGATCCACAAAAGTTGCCAATAAACAAATCAATCTTACAAAAGAGTTATAGGTGTCTCAACTACGTAGGGAACGCTACCGTTATTTTCAAGGCATCTACATGACCATCTTACCATGTTACAATTGCATCTTTCACCAACCCTACCAGAATTATCTTTAGTTTATGAGTATTCGGTTCTCTAAAAGTAAATGAAAAGTTAACGACTAAAAGCTTTATGCCAAACATGTCGGGGCTCGACCATGCACAGGTTGACTCAGTAATCAGCACAGGACACAGCACTCGCAACAACGCCGGCAGGAGCATCAACAACCCATTGCAATTTACCAGAAACCAGCCTCGCTCCACACTCGCAGCTATACAGATTCAAATCTCGCCAATTTTCCTTAGCTGAAACATTTAAGATAGATTACTCTCAGTTGCATGATATCGAGCATCATATTCACTGAGGCTACTTATCTTGCATTCCTTTCGTGAAAAACCTGAAACCAAATGTTTGCTATCACACTCCATGATCTCATCATCTCCTTTATGTTTCATTGATTTTGTATCGTTTCTCTTTGTAAAACTCAGATGAAAGAATTAAAATTTCCGTTCAAGCTTATTTCAAATGTCATCCGAACTAGTGTCATTCCTCATTTATTTTCCGAAATTGTGGGCAAGTTTTTTCCAACACTTCTGATATGGCAGATGGGGTATTCTACGCTATTGGTTATTCAATAATATTCCTTTTACTTTGCACCATGATATATTTCCAATTCTCCTAACGTTCACGTCAATATTTCCAAGTACTTCAACACTACGTGATCATCTGTTCTATCTTCTTGACAATTCCTTAATCTAAATATCACATGACATTTCTTATATGCCAACCTCTGCATCGGACAAGCGTTGTAGAATAAACAGGTCCGTCAATGGACCTTCTCTGGAGATTCGTGGCCTCACCGACATATATATATATATATAAGGTTATAATACTAGGTTATAATACCTGTGTCGCAGGTGGCATGGATGACACATATAATACATCGCAATAACACCCATGACCCAAGTACAAATATTTATCTGTCACATAAATATTTGCCCCAGCCGGGAATCGAACCCGGAACCCCTCGCTTCGCAGGCAGAGTCACTACCAACTAGGCTACAGGGTCGTCTATTTATAATTTTTTAAATTTATAATATTTTAGTATTTTATAGTTATTTTATAATGACCTATGGCGATAATGTCATAATGCATCACAAAAAATTACATAGTTTTAACAATGTTACTGAAACACACAGAGTACTTAATCACTACTGCTGAAACACTTAAAATTTACAAAGACAATCTTTGATGGCAGACAACAACTAAGTGTTGTAACTAACACCAATTACAAATGTGTTGCCAATCAGGAAAAGTGGTGACCTGCTTATTGTCATCATTTGGATTTATGACTGTGCATAGCCAAGCAGGAAATAATACTACTACTATGTAGCTAAAGGTATATAGTATATACCAAAGTTAAAAAGTAGTGTGGTACAGAGCCCAGAAACCACCAAACAGGGTCCTATGTTCAGTCTATTTATGTATGTACATACATATGTACAGTCCATTGTTCAGACAGCAACTATGTTGCGAACTGTTGAAATCATGCAAACTCAACTGGAACTCTACTGTACAGTAATTGTTACAATTGTAAAAATATAACCCATTCCAATCACAATCTACACATGATTTTCCCAATTAATTTGCATCACTCACTTTTATTTTTAGTTTGATCATTCATCATTTTCCTCATAATATTAAGCTCGAATAGACAAAATAATTTTTTTTATGAGTCATATCACAGAATAGGTCATAATCAGAATCAACTTTCCAGTGTGGATTATTGGACAAAACCAAACCCTAACACAATCCATCACATATCTGTACACATTTGCACATTTGCAGATTTATAGATGTAATATAAAATGGTAGTATCATTCACCTCTATGAATGATTTCTAGGAATGCAGTTCTATTGTAAGTCATGGACATCCACAAATTGAAGTGGTAATTTGATTACATTTCACTGATAAAATATGTGGTTTACCATTTAAATTGTAATGTATATATTTTATTATGCTGTATCAAAAATACATATTAAAAATTATTGTATATTTTCTTATTTTCATAGTTTAATGTTTATTATGTTTTTTTTTCTAGCCATCATCCAACAATGGCAGTTTTGTGAACTCAAAAAATCCTTTTCTTTGATGATAAAACAATCAATGAGGAAGTGAAGAGGGAGCACAAATGTAGCTACAAATGAAATTTGTTTGCAAAGTTATCAATTAACAAAATTTACTGATAGTATTTACATTTTGCCATATAGTAATCAGTCAAATTACATGTGCTTACTATGATTAAAACTTAAGTGCCTCAATCTGCCTTAAATTGTAGTATTTCTGATGTATTTCTTATACAAACTGTTGATATTTAAATCTGTTGAATATTCAAGATATATGTAAATAAGGGAATCGTGAATGTAATATTAGTAGATGGATGATGCTGGTCTTAGCTTTATTATTTTTTTATTGACAGTACACAACAGTATTGAACAGCTGTTGATATATTGAATACTAAATTAGATAAAGAACAGAACTGTTGATAAGCAACTGTGAATATAAAATTGGAATGAATTTGGTGCCTTATAAACCTAGAAGGAAGTTAGATAAGTAATATAGGATGAATAATGAGTCATTGGCCGTGAGTAGATATGATGTCATTTTTGCATCAGTGGCCGTACTGGGCTTTAGGAGTGAGAATTTGTACAAAGCGCGTAGTAAACGACATGACAAAGATATATAGCCCACATTCACCATGAATTATACATGAATGGTGGGCTGAAATATACTATTAGCAATCTGGAACTAAATAATAATAAGAGGCTATATAAAACATTGTTACATTTTATTATTTGCTCTTGTTTTATTTTATTGCAAATAATAGAATTTATTCTTGTTATTTCAATATGTGGAATGTTGTCTCTTGTGTTTTGTAGTACATATTTATTCCGTCACTTAGGTGTGAGTAGTTCCAGACGTACCTTTTAACGCAATCTGAACTAATGTACTTCACTCTTAACTATAAATCGTTAATTAAAACATTGCTTAATAATTGTTAGTAAATTATATATAAGTCGGCTTGTCAATTAAAGCTCTCAAATTCTGTGCTTCAACTGTGATTATAAATCAGTAATTTTTTTTATTTTTATTAACGCAATGAGCTAATTTGAACAAATTTTAATTATAGATAGCACTTGATTATTTATTTAGTTCTAATTAATTATTTTTATTCTACGCACTGAGATCTGTTAATTTGTATCAAATATTAAAAAAAATAAATGATATAATTTTTTTAAACTTTCTTTCTATTTCATATCACCCTGGATTGTCTTGTATAACTTTATGCATATAAACTCAGATAATTTATTTTTGACTAAACTAATGTTGTTTTTGATTAAACTAATGTTGGTTTGAATTTCACACAATGTTATTTATTTACTCAAAAATGTCTGGTTAATAATAATCATGAGATAACTCAATGGGACTAGTGGGATAGACCCAATGTTATATAGGTATATGAATATTGAAAAACAAAATCTAACAGCATAGAAAATACTTGTATATAAAAGTTAGGTTTAATATAGAACAAAAGAAACAAAAAAAATAACCTATATAATTATTTATTTCTAAAACTAACTGTACAAAAGAAAACTTATTTGACTAGATGTGTATTTACATTTTAAATTGATGCTGCACCAACAGTTCCACCACCAGCTCCGGAGTAAGTGATCATTTGATACTTTACATTATTTTGTAATATTTATTATTTTGTAATTCTGATGTCCCAAGGCCTGACATGGCATGAGCATAAGGCCACTATTTATTTTTAGGTGTTGCATTGTTGTAAATATTGTTAATGTTCAATAGCTAAGGTAAAACTTTTTTTTTCAGCTTTCCAGTAGATTTCAGCACAGCAAATATCTTCAACAGTGCAGAATTCAATAATAATATGAACAATTTCCTTATGCCACAAACACAACAGTCCACGCCGCCTTTTAATGCATTCTTCCAACCCACAGCCACTTCAGCAAGTAAGATTAACGCCCCAACTCAGAGTCACTAACGGTTACTTAAATCATTCCTTAGTATGGAATTTGTATGGTGTTTCTTCACTAAGGAGCGATTAAAGTAACAATTAGTGACTCTTGAGTTCGGGCGTAAGTGATTTATTTAAAGAATGTTATGATTTTTATACAATAATAGCAAATATGCTGTGCCATAAAAACAATATTTTATCTATTACAGGCCTAGTGCAGGTAACAATTATTTCCTTATATCTTTATCTTAATCTATAGTGCATTAACCTAGAACAGTGTACACTACACAGAGAAGAGGGGAATTTCGAAACATAAGTTCTATAAAGAAAGATCCCACATTATGTATATTTAATGAAATGTAAATTCTGGTATAATAAACTTTTTTTTTTAATTTTTAAAATCTTTTACAAAAAATAATTAATTTTGAATTGACTTTTATTTATTTATTAATCTGCAGTGTTATAATGCCACTTGCAATTCTTGACAACTAATTAATTAAATTATGTTTTAGCTACCCAATGACGTAATAAATTTTTCATTATTTATTATTTGTGTAACATTTGGTGAATTTCTCTTTTAGATGACCGCTATGCTGCTTTAGCTGATCTGGATTTAGCTTTAAGGCAACAAAATATGAAAAATATGGGTGAGTAATAATTATTATCACAGATTTAATAAATAAACGCTTACACACTCATACCCCCGCAGTAGGTTTACACCTGTGTCGCGGGTGGCATGGACGACACATATAACACATCACAATAACACCCATGACTCGAGTACAAATATTTATCTGTCACATAAATATCTGCCGCGGCCGGGAATCGAACCCGGGACCCCTCACTTCGCAGGCAGGGTCGCTACCAACTAGGCTACAGGGTCGTCAAAATGTGATATGTGATTGATGTTGTTCAGGAAGTAAATTATTTTTAGTTTTAAAGCTCAATTTTAAAATTAAATGGTTCTCTTCCATGGCATTCTAAAAGGGTTCTTGTTCTTGTACCAGTTACTGGCTTATTCATAAGATGTATACATACAGCCAACCCATGATTCAGACATGACAGATGCCACAATGCCATTATTGCTATGAATAATACTTGTTCTGTTTTCAGAGGAACCTAATATGGTCAGTAAGAACCCATTCCAAAGCTCAACAACCAGTGATCTATTTAACAATAAGAACCCATTTTTCAATGGAACATGGAATACCACACCGGCTCCTGTACCAGTTAATCCTTTCATGGTGAGTATATATATATATGGCAGATGGGGTATTCTACGCTATTGGTTATTCAATAATATTCCTTTTACTTTGCACCATGATATATTTCCAATTCTCCTAACGTTCACGTCAATATTTCCAAGTACTTCAACACTACGTGATCATCTGTTCTATCTTCTTGACAATTCCTTAATCTAAATATCACATGACATTTCTTATATGCCAACCTCTGCATCGGACAAGCGTTGTAGAATAAACAGGTCCGTCAATGGACCTTCTCTGGAGATTCGTGGCCTCACCGACACGGCTATCCTGACGTGCGCTCGTCCTCGTGCGCGCTTTAATTTATCTTGGTACATCATCATCAGGCTTCTTCTATCTGCTGCTCCACAAGGCTTGCCACATGGTCCTCAGCTCGTGATCTCATCCAGCAATTCCAGTCGCCCTCTTAAGAGCATCGGTGTATCGGGCTGTTGGTGTTCGTGGTCTCCATTCTAACTCCTGGGTCCACAACTCGTTGTTTTCGTATCACGCACGCGGCCATCGCTGACGACCCACACGACCTCGTGTGGATAATCAGAATTCTGTAAAAACAGTCTCAACAGTATTTTGCTCGGCTATTCTGACTACATTAACCTCATTCACATTCATTTTATTTTTGTCATTCATCACATCATTATTAATTTACAGTCAAGAATAATTCGCTCATTAAGTCTGATATTTTAAATGTGGACACTTAAAATATAGTGGAGATAACTATGGTTTGGCCATTTGGTTACCAATCTGGTTCGTAAGACTCTACGGAACGTCGCAATTATGTTACTGTCGTCTGGTCCGGATTATACCCTGCAGACACCTGGTCCAGTCTCTCTAAGACTCTCCAGGCACAATCGTCCCTTCAGTTCTATGCTGGCCCGGACTCATTCACATTTCTTTTCCTTTTTTTTTCTTTTTTTTTTGACACCTTTTTTTACAACCTTTTTTTTACAACATTTTTTTTACAACCTTTTTTTACAACCTTTTTTTTTACTCCATTTTTTTTACAATTCCATATTATTAGTAGGTACTCTTTTTTTTACCTTTCATTTTCCAATTTCATATTATTAGTAGGTACTCTTTTTTTACCTTTCATTTTCACTTCTCTCTTTTTTTAGCCTCTTTTTTTCTCTCTTTTTTATATCTTTTTTTCACATCTCTTTTTTTCCACTTCTCTTTTTTTTACTCTTTTTTTACAATAGCCATTGTTGCGAAACTCATTAAATTGATATCATCATGTAAACATTCTTTTACTATACCATCAGACCGACCATAGTTTCTCTACGTGAGTTACATCTGACTTACACAAGTCTAACGAGTCTATTGACAAGAAGTCGCTATTCATCATAAGGTACTCGCATCGTAAGGAACCCAATAACAAAAACTTCGAACTGTCAACAATTGCCACAGCTTACTCTTAGTGATCCAATTAGGTTTCATAACTTTCAACCATTTATTGGATTTAGAAAAAAGGAATGTCACGGTCATTGACGGAAAAACCCTCATTTAAAGACAACGTAATTTCGTTCTTTAAATACGAATGCCAGGCAAATCATGCAAATAATTTTAAGAATGATTCGTTTAAATCCATTGCCAGCAACAAAATTATCTACACGCTCATCAGCCCCATAATCATAGAAAACTTCACAGTCACCTGTATGATCAAACTATGCGTGAAGATGGTTGTGCACTCATTCTGCTGTCACCTTATCTAGCACCGCTCACGCAGCAGACATATTTCCAGACAAACCATCGTTTCAGTGACAGCTCCTGGATCTCTTGGTTTCACGTAGCTGGCGTGGTAGATCATTATTTCATGTCTCATCGATTTTCCGCAACTAAAAAATAATTAAGGTTAATTTCACTCGTATGATATTAGGTATCAAAGTTGATGCTAGACACGACCTTCAGCAACGAAGACACCGATTAAGAAGAAGAACTTAACCTAATCTAATCTAACTTAACCTAACCTAAACTCATTAGTCCGCAGTAGTTTGTAGTACTGCGGTGTTGCTTGGAATCCGTATTATGATACCAAGTGACTCGAAAATGTTCAGAAACCTTTCTTATGGCGTCTTACATTATCATGCAATTTGGGTAAAACTATTCCAAGCTACGCAGATAAATGAAAGCACTTCAAAATGTCACTATAGAATCAACGACATTCGTCTTGACCTCTTGTTTCTTTGTAAGCTTGCTAATGGATTACTTAGCGCTCGTAATCTTCTCTCTAAACTCAACATTTCCGTTCTATCCAAAATTACCTAGATCATCATGGTTCAGAATTCTCAATGACGCACAATGTAATTCTATCCTCGGAAAATGTACCACTTACTAGAATTATTTGCACACGTAGGAATATTTCTAATAATGATGACATTGACTTATTCACAAGTGACATTCGCAGGTTTCGAAAGACCCATATTCATTTGATTTCTTCAGATGCACTCTAATTTTCAATTCAATATTAATATTATTATAATTTTTTTTTCGTTATCATCATTGCATTTTAATTATTTCTTGTGTCATATTTTTTTTTGTTAAATATGTTGCAAGAAACGGCCCTCTATGTGCCATTAGTTTAAACTATTAATGTTATTATCTTACTGTTAACTCGTCTTAGTTAAATGTGTGATGGTGGTGTAGGGGTCCACCATTAACAGACTCCAATAAGAATAATTCAGAAGGTTTTGGAATGAAACAACTGATCTTGATTGCGTTCTATGTGCAAGCGAATAGGAATGGTTTATTTGAGCACCCCTGCCTATATTTATATGCCTGGCTAAACTTACAATTGACCAATAGTAATTAATTTTATTTTCTTAACCAATTATAATACATAAATTTTGTCCAATGAGATTAAAATAATAATAATATTATTAAAACATTATGTACATCGTTAATAACAGACGAAACGCATAATAGTTCTGTCGCGCTCTAACCGACGATGGGCCGGTCGCCGGGCGGTCGTGCAGATTCGTGTGCGGCCTCTCGCAGACGCTCCGCCGGACGGTCTTATAAAAGCGCGCAGGACAGCGCGCGCGCACACTCGGCGGGCGGCGACGGCGCGGAACACATCTCCGGAACAGAAGAACTCGGAAGAAGCGACTGCGGCGTTGAAGAAACTTGCTCGAAGATGGTCGTCGGATGCATGAAGATTAATTGAAGATAGTCTGCGTGTGAAGACGATGCGGCGCTGATGATATTTGCGGCTGTTTCATGTTTCTAAACGGAGACGTTATACGTTGAATTATCTTGCTTCAATATGCAGCTCGCAGTATCTCAGTAGCCGGGGGTAGATAGGAAATAAATATTTTCTTCAGACCTTCGCCTTCTGCGTTATAATAGTAGTAGGGTGTATATTATTTATTTACCCTTATTTGGCTGCTACACCACTCTCCCCCTAGCGAAAGCGTACCGGAGGCTTGACGACTCGCCCATGTCTTGTAGTTTTCAATATAGGTTTGATATGGGTTGATGTTGTAGATGATGGGTTTTCAAGCTTCCTCGCTGGTGGTTGAGATGATAATGATGATGATGAGTCCTCTAAAGTATCCTCGTCAATAATGTAGGCAGGCTTTAGTCGATCGATTGATATTATAGTAGATTTCCTTCCGGGTATTTGTAATGTGAAAGTCTTGCTATCTCGCTCTAAGACTTTATAAGGTCCATCGTAGGTAGGTTGAAATTGTTTTTTCACCGCGTCGTTTCTTACGAAGACTTGTTTGCATGTTTTCAAATCTTGATGAATGAATATAGATTTCTTGTTTTCATGTGATGATATGCGTTGCGACGATAAGACATTGTTTATCGATTCTTGTAGTTGAGTTACAAAATCGTAATTCATTTCTTGATTGTTCGACGATGTTGAAGTGAAGAAGTCACACGGTAGTCTTATACTGCGGCCGTAGGTTAACTGAGCGGCGCTAAGACTAGTGTCTGCACGCGGTGTTGCTCGTAGTCCCAATAGCACTGTAGGTAGCTCATCAATCCACTTTGTATGTTGAGATAAACGAGTTTTGAGTGCGGTCTTCAATGTACGATGCCATCGTTCGACTATTCCGTTTGCTTGCGGATGGTATGCCGTTGTGCGTGTTTTCTGTATACCCATTGTTTGAAGGAGTTTGAGAAATAGGTTGCTTTCGAAATTTCTTCCTTGATCCGTTGTGATGGTTTTAGGTGATCCAAAACGAGCAATCCAATTTTCATATATTATTTTCGCGATGGATTCAGCTGAAATATCATCGGCGGGAATTGCTTCTGGCCATCTTGTTGTTCTGTCGATCATTGTTACGAGATATCGATGTCCTTGCGGTGACGTAGGTAATGGTCCAACGATGTCAACGTGCAGGTGTTCAAATCTCTCCGTAGGTGGAAATAAAGCTAGGCTGCTTGATGTATGCCTATGTACTTTGCATTTTTGACATTGAATGCATTGCTTCGCCCAGTTTCCAATATCCACTTGCATTGAAGGCCAAAAGAATTTTTCAGTTATGAGTTTTCTTGTTGTTTTAACACCTGGATGACTTATGTAGTGTAGTGCGTTGAAGACTTCGCGACGACATTCTTCTGGTAGGTATGGTCGCATGGTTGACGTTGAGGCTTCACAGTAGATAGGTAGATGAGTCATTGGCATTGTAACTTGCTTGATGGACAAGTTACTTTGCTTCGATAGTTTCTTAATGTTGTCGCTATCTCTGTCTTGCGCTTCGGCGATCTTGCGATAGTCGATTGATGTAGGGCACGTTACACTGTCGATTGGTATGCGACTGAGTGCGTCGGCGACTATGTTGTCCTTCCCACTGATGTGACGTATGTCGGTCGTGAATTCACTGATGAAAATGAGTTGTCTTGCTCTTCGTGGTGTTTCCGATGGTGATGGTTTCTTCTGAAGTACATATGTTAATGGCTTGTGGTCGGTAAAAACGATCAGGTTTCGACCCTCGAACGTTTTTCTAAAATGTTTGATAGCCATGTAGATAGCGAGTAGCTCTCTGTCGAATGTACTGTAGTTACGTTGAGTATCGGAGAATTTCTTCGAAAAATAGCCAAGTGGTTGCCATTTCCCATTGATATATTGTTGTAGTACAGCTCCCGCTGACAAATCGGACGCGTCGCTGAAGATAGCAAGGGTTGCTTCGTGCGATGGGTGAGCGAGTAAAGCTGCATTTTGTATCGCAACTTTACAAGCTTCAAATGCCTTCGTGGCTTCGTTGTTCCATTCGATTGACGTTTTATCTTTTTTCTTCGTGTTGTGAAGGTAGGCGTGAAGTGGTGCTTGAATTTCAGCGGCTTTATTTATGTGTTCTCTGTAGAAATTTATCATTCCAAGAAATCTTCTTAGTTCTTCGATTGTTTTTGGTTTCGCATAATCGACGATTGCTCTGACCTTTTCAGTAGGCGGTTTGATTCCTTCCTTACTGACGGTGAAACCAAGAAATTGAACTTCTTGTTGTCCAAATATGCATTTCGAAGGGTTGATTGTGATTCCATTTTCTTCTAACCTTTGTAGCACAGTGCGTAAATGGGTTTCGTGCGTTTCTTCATCAGGGCTTGCAACAAGGAGATCATCGATGAATGCGAAAACGAAATCGAGTCCATGAAGTACTTCGTGTATGAATCTTTGAAAGGTTTGACCAGCGTTCTTCAGTCCTGGTGTCATTCTTGGAAATTCGAATAATCCCATTGGTGTAATTATTGCTGTCTTCTCTATGTCTTCATCACGTACTCTTATTTGTTGGTAAGCTCGGTTGAGATCGATGGTGGAGAATATAGTCTTGTCTGACAGTTGATGAGTGAAGTCCTTGACTCGCGGTATTGGGTAGCGGTCAGGAGTGGTAATAGAGTTCAGTCTCCTGTAGTCTCCACAAACTCGTAATTCTCCATTCTTCTTCGGTACGACGTGAAGTGGTGATGACCAAGGGCTTTTGCTTGGACGGCATATTCCTTGCTCGATCATGTTTTCGAATTCCTTTCGAACTTGCTCGTATCGGTGTGGTGCGATTGGACGTGCACGGCAGTGAAGTGGTGGTCCATTGGTTTCGATAAAATGTTCAACGTCGTGCTTTGGTGTTAATTTCATTGATGTTATTCTTGTGATTCCAGGATATTCTTCAAGGATCTTGTGATATGATTGTTGAACATCTATGCTTCTTATTGTGGGTAGATTGGTTGCTTGGACGAAAGACTGAGATGCAAGATTGGTTTTCCCATCGATGAGTCTTCTATTTTTGATGTCGACGATCAACTGGTGATGTTGAAGAAAATCAGCACCGATGATTGGTTTACTGACTTTAGCGATGATAAATCTCCACTTGAAAGGTCGGCGTAGATTTAAATCTAGTTCCATTGATTTCTCTCCATATGTTGGAATGGTCGTATTGTTTGCGGCGTAGAGTTGAAATTCCAGTGGCTTCATCTTCTGTCCTTGTCTCGGCGGTAATACCGAGATATTCGCTCCGGTGTCGATAAGGAAGGTAAGTTTGCTTTTTTTATCGGTGACAAAAAGGCGGTAGGACTTTTCTGTTACGCTGGACTCTGATGCATCAAGTGTACTGCGCTCGGTGGTGTTTTCAGTCTTCTTATTTACATTTTTGAATGTACACGGTGTTGTACATCTTATGGCTCTGGAACCGAAACGACGATGGAAGTAGCAGTAGGGAGATCTTGAGTTTGTTCGACTTTCACTTGCAGAGCGGTTTCGATGAACGGATGGTCCTCGTGGATGCTGGTCGCGTTGACTAAGCTCGTTACATTTTTGGCGAGCGGCTTTCAGTGCGGCGATATCGGCTGACAGCTTTGCGAGTTCCTGCAGAATCAGCTCTCGATCCATGATGATATTTTGATTACACTGATTTTATATACTGAAGTCCTTCGATGCTCTTGATAGGGTTTCTAACGCGTGGATCTTCCTTCTTGATATTTTCCTTGCAGAGATTTAGTACGCGGTGCTCGTAGCGGGGTCTTCCTCCTCGGTGCTCGTTCAGGGGTCTTCCTCCTCGTGTTCAGACAGGGTCTTCCTCCTCGGTGTTCGTTCAGGGGTCACCACTGTGATGGTGGTGTAGGGGTCCACCATTAACAGACTCCAATAAGAATAATTCAGAAGGTTTTGGAATGAAACAACTGATCTTGATTGCGTTCTATGTGCAAGCGAATAGGAATGGTTTATTTGAGCACCCCTGCCTATATTTATATGCCTGGCTAAACTTACAATTGACCAATAGTAATTAATTTTATTTTCTTAACCAATTATAATACATAAATTTTGTCCAATGAGATTAAAATAATAATAATATTATTAAAACATTATGTACATCGTTAATAACAGACGAAACGCATAATAGTTCTGTCGCGCTCTAACCGACGATGGGCCGGTCGCCGGGCGGTCGTGCAGATTCGTGTGCGGCCTCTCGCAGACGCTCCGCCGGACGGTCTTATAAAAGCGCGCAGGACAGCGCGCGCGCACACTCGGCGGGCGGCGACGGCGCGGAACACATCTCCGGAACAGAAGAACTCGGAAGAAGCGACTGCGGCGTTGAAGAAACTTGCTCGAAGATGGTCGTCGGATGCATGAAGATTAATTGAAGATAGTCTGCGTGTGAAGACGATGCGGCGCTGATGATATTTGCGGCTGTTTCATGTTTCTAAACGGAGACGTTATACGTTGAATTATCTTGCTTCAATATGCAGCTCGCAGTATCTCAGTAGCCGGGGGTAGATAGGAAATAAATATTTTCTTCAGACCTTCGCCTTCTGCGTTATAATAGTAGTAGGGTGTATATTATTTATTTACCCTTATTTGGCTGCTACAAATGCATGACCACCAGGAAACGACCATGTAAGTCTACACCTATAAAATAACACTTAGCTTGCTTCAGTTATTACCTATTGTTTATTTTCTGTAAATGGTGTGTATTATGTTGGTGTTCATTAAATAAAGTAATAAAATTTAGTTTAATTAATTAGTATGGGCAATTTGTCGAACGATCGTCAAGAAAACATCACTTGCATCTTAAAGGCAAACGAAAGTTACTGCTCATCTCATTTATATACGAGTACTCTGCCACGTCCATTCGGACACAAGCTGTACTCACTGAACAACTTCCATCAATTTATCTGAAGAATATAATCTAAGTTCTAAGACCTGGTGTCTATAAATTCTGTAGTAGGGTGACATGGTAAACAGTGAACCACTAAAAGTTTAAACATTTATAAATCCACCGTATGTGAATGTAATTAAGAACTATTGACTTTAAACGAAAGGAAATTTATTAAACTTGTGTTTTGCATATCAATTTCAGCACCACTTCTAATAGTTTATTGGTAATATTGGTTTTTTTAAAAGATGACGAATGGCTCACTGTGTACCAGTGTAAGTACACAGTGAATTGGGGGGTGAGTCAACAGTGGACCAATGTGTATACAGTGAACCATCACTTTAATTACCTACCTTTATCGCATATTTAAAAAGATTTATTGATAGAAATGTCGTTAAATAAAACAGTAATGTAGTATTTAATAATTTTATATTATTATTCGTCAGCAACAACCACATAAATACAGTACAAAACAAACTAGTGTGTACAAATTAATCAAATTAGGAACACTGACTATATTAGTTAAAGCTTGGCTCTTCATATTCTACATTACAATTAACAGTGTTTAAGAGTATTACCACCCTATTAATCAAATTTCAAAAGAATTAAAGCTTCTTAAAACAGTTACCACCAAATAAAAAAAAAAAAAAAATTATATGACCCCTTGTAATGTAATCCAACATTATCTTGAGTCTCGTGTTTTTTTTTCACATATCTTCTCACATTAAAAATTTTAAATTTCAATCTTGTGCTGCTTTGTGTATACTCATTCCGTTCTTTACAAGATCTACAGCTTTTTTCATATCTTTTGCATCATGTCCGCCAATTTTACGGTTTCTGTTGTAGTTCGACCCATTCTAAAACAAAAATATTATTATTATTATTACTATATCTTCTATTAACGCCTTTCTTGTTTATTACAATCACAGTTGAAAAGTTTATGCATAAATTGCATCGAACATAATTTAATAAAGTGATTGGTACATAGTGAACGATGGTTCACTGTGTACCCTACGATTTTGATCCACTGTGTGCAGACACCACTTTTTAACCTATATGGTTACATAACTATTAAGCATACCAAATTCAAAGGATATTAATATATCTAAGTTATTAAGGAATAGTTAATTTACACATGGAAATAGTGCAATATAATGTAACTAAATATACAACGATTCTATAAAGAAAATAAATGAAAACATGTGTACTTACTTTTTTTGGCTCCAAGGACAAAACCATGTATTATACGACCGTTACGGGCGGGAGCCCGCTGTCGATTGGGGAGTGCGGGAGGTGGTTGAAGGCAAATTGTTTCGCGTTTGCAGTACGGTTTGGCAACGACGCGTTTTCGGGATATGAGTGGTGGTGCACTGTGTACTACTGAGCCACTGTTTACCACCTGACCCTACTTAACATTGTAGGATATTTGGAGAATTAAACATTTCTTTCTCTCTTTCTACTAACTGAACGGACATTAAATTTCAATTCAATCAACAAATAATCATCAGCACCACATCAATTATTGGATTTACTTTTGCATTAATAAAAAGAAGGATAACTATAAAGCACGACGTCGCATCAACAATTCATCTCGCCACCGTACCAACAAATCCTGTTTCAACATTTTGCCTTCTTAGAATTTACGAAACGGCACTGACCATTTGCGACAAAGTAAGAAACACAATGATTTAAAATGGGTTTCTGAATTTAGGATCCAGCTTGATCTGATTTCATTCATTATATTATCTTATCGCATTTAATCTATCGCTAATTAGATCATTTATCACCCTCAACTGTATCTATAGTATGAATCGAACATAACATTTCAAATTCAACTCTATTGAAGTAAGTCTGCAGGAGAGTAGTCTGTAGTCAACGCGACATTTCAAAATTTATTTTTCATCGTAATTGTCGTCAGTTGTCAGTTCGACAGATTTTAATACTTACGTCGAAACATAATAATATGTCATAACAAACCTTGATGACAATTTTGTCCTACTAACCCAAGAACTATCACCGCTCACTTACGCGCGCGTGTCGCGGACCGTCTCGTGGCGCGTCCGTAAGCCACGCCCCCT
The DNA here is from genome assembly GCA_951805285.1 of Thymelicus acteon. Taxonomy (NCBI): domain Eukaryota; kingdom Metazoa; phylum Arthropoda; class Insecta; order Lepidoptera; family Hesperiidae; genus Thymelicus; species Thymelicus acteon. Next base: position 5,442,747 of record OX638215.1, on the reverse strand, counting down.
ACGCGCGTGTGAACACCGCGCGAGCGCTCGCGCGAGCCCCTTTGGCGCGCGCCTACAAAACCGCTCCCGACGCGAGCCCGCGAGCCACGAGACTTGCCGCGGTCTGGTCCGTGAGCGCCCTGTTCACACGCGCGCGTATGCGCGCGTCTCGCGGATTGTCTCATGGCTCTATCGGCTCTATGACATATTATCACAAAGATATGCAGGCAAAACACGAAATGAAATAATGTTACTATTTAAATATGCAGTTACCGTTACTCATCAATTGAAGATATTAAGTTACCATTCATTCTTCTTTGCAATAATCCACAATGTGTGATCCACAAAAGTTGCCAATAAACAAATCAATCTTACAAAAGAGTTATAGGTGTCTCAACTACGTAGGGAACGCTACCGTTATTTTCAAGGCATCTACATGACCATCTTACCATGTTACAATTGCATCTTTCACCAACCCTACCAGAATTATCTTTAGTTTATGAGTATTCGGTTCTCTAAAAGTAAATGAAAAGTTAACGACTAAAAGCTTTATGCCAAACATGTCGGGGCTCGACCATGCACAGGTTGACTCAGTAATCAGCACAGGACACAGCACTCGCAACAACGCCGGCAGGAGCATCAACAACCCATTGCAATTTACCAGAAACCAGCCTCGCTCCACACTCGCAGCTATACAGATTCAAATCTCGCCAATTTTCCTTAGCTGAAACATTTAAGATAGATTACTCTCAGTTGCATGATATCGAGCATCATATTCACTGAGGCTACTTATCTTGCATTCCTTTCGTGAAAAACCTGAAACCAAATGTTTGCTATCACACTCCATGATCTCATCATCTCCTTTATGTTTCATTGATTTTGTATCGTTTCTCTTTGTAAAACTCAGATGAAAGAATTAAAATTTCCGTTCAAGCTTATTTCAAATGTCATCCGAACTAGTGTCATTCCTCATTTATTTTCCGAAATTGTGGGCAAGTTTTTTCCAACACTTCTGATATGGCAGATGGGGTATTCTACGCTATTGGTTATTCAATAATATTCCTTTTACTTTGCACCATGATATATTTCCAATTCTCCTAACGTTCACGTCAATATTTCCAAGTACTTCAACACTACGTGATCATCTGTTCTATCTTCTTGACAATTCCTTAATCTAAATATCACATGACATTTCTTATATGCCAACCTCTGCATCGGACAAGCGTTGTAGAATAAACAGGTCCGTCAATGGACCTTCTCTGGAGATTCGTGGCCTCACCGACATATATATATATATATAAGGTTATAATACTAGGTTATAATACCTGTGTCGCAGGTGGCATGGATGACACATATAATACATCGCAATAACACCCATGACCCAAGTACAAATATTTATCTGTCACATAAATATTTGCCCCAGCCGGGAATCGAACCCGGAACCCCTCGCTTCGCAGGCAGAGTCACTACCAACTAGGCTACAGGGTCGTCTATTTATAATTTTTTAAATTTATAATATTTTAGTATTTTATAGTTATTTTATAATGACCTATGGCGATAATGTCATAATGCATCACAAAAAATTACATAGTTTTAACAATGTTACTGAAACACACAGAGTACTTAATCACTACTGCTGAAACACTTAAAATTTACAAAGACAATCTTTGATGGCAGACAACAACTAAGTGTTGTAACTAACACCAATTACAAATGTGTTGCCAATCAGGAAAAGTGGTGACCTGCTTATTGTCAACATTTGGATTTATGACTGTGCATAGCCAAGCAGGAAATAATACTACTACTATGTAGCTAAAGGTATATAGTATATACCAAAGTTAAAAAGTAGTGTGGTACAGAGCCCAGAAACCACCAAACAGGGTCCTATGTTCAGTCTATTTATGTATGTACATACATATGTACAGTCGATTGTTCAGACAGCAACTATGTTGCGAACTGTTGAAATCATGCAAACTCAACTGGAACTCTACTGTACAGTAATTGTTACAATTGTAAAAATATAACCCATTCCAATCACAATCTACACATGATTTTCCCAATTAATTTGCATCACTCACTTTTATTTTTAGTTTGATCATTCATCATTTTCCTCATAATATTAAGCTCGAATAGACAAAATAATTTTTTTTATGAGTCATATCACAGAATAGGTCATAATCAGAATCAACTTTCCAGTGTGGATTATTGGACAAAACCAAACCCTAACACAATCCATCACATATCTGTACACATTTGCACATTTGCAGATTTATAGATGTAATATAAAATGGTAGTATCATTCACCTCTATGAATGATTTCTAGGAATGCAGTTCTATTGTAAGTCATGGACATCCACAAATTGAAGTGGTAATTTGATTACATTTCACTGATAAAATATGTGGTTTACCATTTAAATTGTAATGTATATATTTTATTATGCTGTATCAAAAATACATATTAAAAATTATTGTATATTTTCTTATTTTCATAGTTTAATGTTTATTATGTTTTTTTTTCTAGCCATCATCCCAAGGGCGGATCCAGGGGGGGGGTCATGGGGGTCATGACCCCCCCCTGGGCTGGGTCCAGGACCACTAATTAAAATTGTTAAACATAATGTTTTTATATATTTTTTGTCACAATATAGACTGATTTTATTTAAGTACTTTCAATATTTAATTAATTTAAATAATACTTCGTTTGATTTTATAGATCAGTGCCGATAATTTTTGAAACGAAAAAAAATTATAGTAGGATAAAACCCATTGCAAAAGGAAGAGAATATAACGAAAATTATAGGAAAAATAAATTACGGGCGCTCTGAGGTCAGGAAGTGGGGGGAGGGGGGGGGGGGGGGGTTTAAGGGTAAAAAACGGTTTATCTCGATTTTCGGAAAAACTACAAGTCCTATTGAAAAAAGTTAAATGGCAAAATTGTAGGTAATAATAAGATCTACAACTTTTGCACTTACACTTTTTTACATAACCTCAAAATTTATGTGAAAATTTCAAAAAACCACGTTTTTGGTTTTTTATTTTTATCTTTAAAAAAAAAATTTTTACACGAAATTCGGTGAAAACTTACCTTTGTACGTCCTTATCATACTGTAATTTTTTTGATTCAAAAATATATATTTTTTCACCTTATTTTGACCTTATATCGAAAAAGAACCCTTATTTTCAGGCGAAAAATCTCACGTCAAAAACTCTGATTTTTTACAAAATTCGGTGGTTTTTTTGTTCGTTGGAATCTCTACTTTCTAATGGTATATAAAAAACTATACACTGCTATACACTACAGAAAATGCAATGAAACGACAACTATTTTCGCAAAAAAAATTCGGATTCCATTGACTGCATATGAGATTGCAAAAAACATGCGAAAATAGTTGTCGTTTCATTGCATTTTCTGAGAACATTTACCATAGTAGTGTATGCTTTTTTATAAACCATTAGAAAGTAGATTCCAACGAACAAAAAGACCACCGATTTTTTTTTTAATCTGATTTTTTGATGCGAGATTTTTCTACTGAAAATAAGGGTGCTTTTTCGATATAAGGTCAAAATAAGGTGAAAAAAAAAATTTTTTTTTTATAAAAGATAAAAATAAAAAACCAAAAACGTGTTTTTTTGAATTTTTACATAAATTTTGAGGTTATGTGAAAAAGTGTAAATACAAAAGTTGTAGATCTTTTTATTACCTACAATTTTGCCATTTAACTTTTTTCAATAGGACTTGTAGTTTTTCCGGAAATCAAGATAAACCGTTTTTTACCCTTAAATCCCCCTCCCCCCACTTCCGGACCTCAGATCGCCCGTAATTTATTTTTTCTTTTATTTTTGTTATATTCTCTTCCTTTTGCAATAGGTTTCATTCTACTATAATTTTCTTCCATTTTTTACCGTTTTTAGAGCTATCGGCACTGGACTATTAGTCTAATCAACAAGTTCAAAAACGGTTTAAATAGAAATAAAGCTCCTAAAAATATGTGAGATAGCTCATTCAATTCGGAATGACGTCTAGAAAAATGTTTTTTAAGGGTTTATTAGCACATAAAAAATTGCGATTGTTATTAACAAAATAAGATTAAAAAAAAAAGATATTTAGTTTTTAATTAATAAGTTTAAAAATAATGATATTTAAGGAATTTGGAAAAAGATCCTGAAAGAGGAGGGAATTTCCAATAAAAAAGGCCCAACTCCCGGAACTTTATCTTTATTATTTATAAATAAAATTTAACGCTGAAAATAGGGCTCCGCGAGGTCGTTATGGTATAGGCGTGCTGCCTAAAAAGCTGGTATATCACATAAAATAATTTTTTTTATAGTATTAAATAACTACTTAAAATTTTGAATAAATTATGGTGTAATCTAGACACTTGAACGAACAAAACCTCGGTAAAAAAAAATATGTCGATTTTTCAAAAAGGTCACCGTTGTTAATTAACTAATTTTTATCCAATCTCTGTTTTTATAAATTAAGGCATAGAAGATCTATAAATTTTTCGCTTCGTGGAGCTCTTCTCATTTAGGTACTTAATAAAGTTATGCAAAAAAAATTATTAAAGTTCATTATTTTGTTAATTCTAATTTTTTTAAGTTAACAAAAAATTAAATTTATAAAAAACGTTATCAAAAAAGATTTTTTTAGTAATATAGTATTATTGCTGTTTTTGCATCTGGTATAGGTATTAATTAACATTAGAAAAAAAATTTTACGTCATTTTTTAAGAAAATGTATATAAACAGACTATTTTGGGATTTAAAAAAAAATTGTTACCATCTTATTGCATAGGCGAAATAATGATTTTTTGAAAAAAAAATCTTATTTTTTTTAAATTGTTTATAATCGTTTTTTTTTACATTTTTAATGTTTAAATAATTCGTTCAGAAATTATTTTATTCTTAAAAATCATCATTGACCCTTTCCAATGGATTAACAGAAAAAATATTTTTTTTTATAAATCATTTCATTGTTTTTCAACTTAATAATTTGTTAAAAATTAACGAATAATATTAACCTTTTTATTTTTTTGAAAACTTCAAAAAATTACAAAAACAACCGTATATATAACAAAGTATAAAAAAAAAATTAAAAAAAAATATATTTTTTTTTAAATTATTTTTTTGAAAATCATTTTTTTCTATACTTTGTTAGTTTTGGAAAAAAAATTGGTTTTATTTGTTTAAAAAAAATTCTGTTAATCCATTGGAAAGGGTCAAAGATGATTTTTAAGAATAAAATAATTTCTGAACTAATTATTTAAACATTAAAAATATAAAAAAAATGATTATAAACAATAAAAAAAATTATTTAAGAATTTTTTTTTCAAAAAATCATTATTTCGCCAATGCAATAAGATAGTAACATTTTTTTTTAAATCCCAAAATATTCTATTTGTTTATAAACATTTTCTTAAAAAATTACGTAATTTTTTTTCCAATGTTAATTAATACCTATACTAGATGCAAAAACAGCAATAATACTATATTACTAAAAAAATCTTTTTTGATAACGTTTTTTATAAATTTATTTTTTTGTTAACTTAAAAAAATTAGAATTAACAAAATAATAAACTTTAATAATTTTTTTGCATAACTTTATTAAGTACCTAAATAGCAAGAGATCCACGAAGCGAAAAATTTATAGACTAATTATTTAAACTTCTATGCCTTAATTTATAAAAACAGTGATTGGAAAAAAATTAGTTAATTAACAACGGTGTAAGTTTTTGAAAAATTGACATATTTTTTTTCACCGAGGTTTTGTTCATTCAAGTGTTTAGATTACACCATAATTTATTCAAAATTTTAAATAGTTATTTAATACTATAAAAAAAATATTTTATGTGATATACCGGCTTTTTAGGTAGCACGCCTATGTCGTAACGTCCTCGCAGAGCCCTATTTTCAGCGTTAAATTTTATTTATAAATAATAAAGATAATGTTCTGGAGTTGGGACTTTTTTATTGGAAATTCCCTCCTCTTTCAGGATCTTTTTCCAAAATTCCTTAAATATTATCATTATTTTTGAAGTTATTAATTAAAAACTAAATATCTTTTTTTAAATCTTATTTTGTTAATAACAATCGCATTCTTTATGTGCTAATAAACCCTTAAAAAACATTTTTCTAGACGTCATTCCGAATCGAATGAGCTATCGCACATATTTTTAGCAGTTTTATTTCTATTTAACACGTTTTTGAACTTGTTGACTAGACTAAATGGCAAACATAGTATTCGGGAACGAACGCATCGAAAACGCGTTTCGGGTGAAGTAAAGACGTAAAAGATTTTTTTTTTAATTTAAGTATAGTTGGATTTTATTATGTACAGTAGGTACTTACATTTATTATTAAAATACATATTTATTAGTTGTATCTATTATCATCAAAATTAAATTATAACTTCTTGTGATTTGACCACGACTATGTGACCCCCCCCTGGCGCCAAAGCTGGATCCGCCCTTGCATCATCCAACAATGGCAGTTTTGTGAACTCAAAAAATCCTTTTCTTTGATGATAAAACAATCAATGAGGAAGTGAAGAGGGAGCACAAATGTAGCTACAAATGAAATTTGTTTGCAAAGTTATCAATTAACAAAATTTACTGATAGTATTTACATTTTGCCATATAGTAATCAGTCCAATTACATGTGCTTACTATGATTAAAACTTAAGTGCCTCAATCTGCCTTAAATTGTAGTATTTCTGATGTATTTCTTATACAAACTGTTGATATTTAAATCTGTTGAATATTCAAGATATATGTAAATAAGGGAATCGTGAATGTAATATTAGTAGATGGATGATGCTGGTCTTAGCTTTATTATTTTTTTATTGACAGTACACAACAGTATTGAACAGCTGTTGATATATTGAATACTAAATTAGATAAAGAACAGAACTGTTGATAAGCAACTGTGAATATAAAATTGGAATGAATTTGGTGCCTTATAAACCTAGAAGGAAGTTAGATAAGTAATATAGGATGAATAATGAGTCATTGGCCGTGAGTAGATATGATGTCATTTTTGCATCAGTGGCCGTACTGGGCTTTAGGAGTGAGAATTTGTACAAAGCGCGTAGTAAACGACATGACAAAGATATATAGCCCACATTCACCATGAATTATACATGAATGGTGGGCTGAAATATACTATTAGCAATCTGGAACTAAATAATAATAAGAGGCTATATAAAACATTGTTACATTTTATTATTTGCTCTTGTTTTATTTTATTGCAAATAATAGAATTTATTCTTGTTATTTCAATATGTGGAATGTTGTCTCTTGTGTTTTGTAGTACATATTTATTCCGTCACTTAGGTGTGAGTAGTTCCAGACGTACCTTTTAACGCAATCTGAACTAATGTACTTCACTCTTAACTATAAATCGTTAATTAAAACATTGCTTAATAATTGTTAGTAAATTATATATAAGTCGGCTTGTCAATTAAAGCTCTCAAATTCTGTGCTTCAACTGTGATTATAAATCAGTAATTTTTTTTATTTTTATTAACGCAATGAGCTAATTTGAACAAATTTTAATTATAGATGAATGCACTTGATTATTTATTTAGTTCTAATTAATTATTTTTATTCTACGCACTGAGATCTGTTAATTTGTATCAAATATTAAAAAAAAAATAAATGATATAATTTTTTTAAACTTTCTTTCTATTTCATATCACCCTGGATTGTCTTGTATAACTTTATGCATATAAACTCAGATAATTTATTTTTGACTAAACTAATGTTGTTTTTGATTAAACTAATGTTGGTTTGAATTTCACACAATGTTATTTATTTACTCAAAAATGTCTGGTTATTAATAATCATGAGATAACTCAATGGGACTAGTGGGATAGACCCAATGTTATATAGGTATATGAATATTGAAAAACAAAATCTAACAGCATAGAAAATACTTGTATATAAAAGTTAGGTTTAATATAGAACAAAAGAAACAAAAAAAATAACCTACATAATTATTTATTTCTAAAACTAACTGTACAAAAGAAAACTTATTTGACTAGATGTGTATTTACATTTTAAATTGATGCTGCACCAACAGTTCCACCACCAGCTCCGGAGTAAGTGATCATTTGATACTTTACATTATTTTGTAATATTTATTATTTTGTAATTCTGATGTCCCAAGGCCTGACATGGCATGAGCATAAGGCCACTATTTATTTTTAGGTGTTGCATTGTTGTAAATATTGTTAATGTTCAATAGCTAAGGTAAAACTTTTTTTTTCAGCTTTCCAGTAGATTTCAGCACAGCAAATATCTTCAACAGTGCAGAATTCAATAATAATATGAACAATTTCCTTATGCCACAAACACAACAATCCACGCCGCCTTTTAATGCATTCTTCCAACCCACAGCCACTTCAGCAAGTAAGATTAACGCCCCAACTCAGAGTCACTAACGGTTACTTAAATCATTCCTTAGTATGGAATTTGTATGGTGTTTCTTCACTAAGGAGCGATTAAAGTAACAATTAGTGACTCTTGAGTTCGGGCGTAAGTGATTTATTTAAAGAATGTTATGATTTTTATACAATAATAGCAAATATGCTGTGCCATAAAAACAATATTTTATCTATTACAGGCCTAGTGCAGGTAACAATTATTTCCTTATATCTTTATCTTAATCTATAGTGCATTAACCTAGAACAGTGTACACTACACAGAGAAGAGGGGAATTTCGAAACATAAGTTCTATAAAGAAAGATCCCACATTATGTATATTTAATGAAATGTAAATTCTGGTATAATAAACTTTTTTTTTTAATTTTTAAAATCTTTTACAAAAAATAATTAATTTTGAATTGACTTTTATTTATTTATTAATCTGCAGTGTTATAATGCCACTTGCAATTCTTGACAACTAATTAATTAAATTATGTTTTAGCTACCCAATGACGTAATAAATTTTTCATTATTTATTATTTGTGTAACATTTGGTGAATTTCTCTTTTAGATGACCGCTATGCTGCTTTAGCTGATCTGGATTTAGCTTTAAGGCAACAAAATATGAAAAATATGGGTGAGTAATAATTATTATCACAGATTTAATAAATAAACGCTTACACACTCATACCCCCGCAGTAGGTTTACACCTGTGTCGCGGGTGGCATGGACGACACATATAACACATCACAATAACACCCATGACTCGAGTACAAATATTTATCTGTCACATAAATATCTGCCGCGGCCGGGAATCGAACCCGGGACCCCTCACTTCGCAGGCAGGGTCGCTACCAACTAGGCTACAGGGTCGTCAAAATGTGATATGTGATTGATGTTGTTCAGGAAGTAAATTATTTTTAGTTTTAAAGCTCAATTTTAAAATTAAATGGTTCTCTTCCATGGCATTCTAAAAGGGTTCTTGTTCTTGTACCAGTTACTGGCTTATTCATAAGATGTATACATACAGCCAACACATGATTCAGACATGACAGATGCCACAATGCCATTATTGCTATGAATAATACTTGTTCTGTTTTCAGAGGAACCTAATATGGTCAGTAAGAACCCATTCCAAAGCTCAACAACCAGTGATCTATTTAACAATAAGAACCCATTTTTCAATGGAACATGGAATACCACACCGGCTCCTGTACCAGTTAATCCTTTCATGGTGAGTATATATATATATATATATAAGGTTATAATACTAGGTTATAATACCTGTGTCGCAGGTGGCATGGATGACACATATAATACATCGCAATAACACCCATGACCCAAGTACAAATATTTATCTGTCACATAAATATTTGCCCCAGCCGGGAATCGAACCCGGAACCCCTCGCTTCGCAGGCAGAGTCACTACCAACTAGGCTACAGGGTCGTCTATTTATAATTTTTTAAATTTATAATATTTTTAGTATTTTATAGTTATTTTATAATGACCTATGGCGATAATGTCATAATGCATCACAAAAAATTACATAGTTTTAACAATGTTACTGAAACACTTAAAATTTACAAAGACAATCTTTGATGGCAGACAACAACTAAGTGTTGTAACTAACACCAATTACAAATGTGTTGCCAATCAGGAAAAGTGGTGACCTGCTTATTGTCAACATTTGGATTTATGACTGTGCATAGCCAAGCAGGAAATAATACTACTACTATGTAGCTAAAGGTATATAGTATATACCAAAGTTAAAAAGTAGTGTGGTACAGAGCCCAGAAACCACCAAACAGGGTCCTATGTTCAGTCTATTTATGTATGTACATACATATGTACAGTCCATTGTTCAGACAGCAACTATGTTGCGAACTGTTGAAATCATGCAAACTCAACTGGAACTCTACTGTACAGTAATTGTTACAATTGTAAAAATATAACCCATTCCAATCACAATCTACACATGATTTTCCCAATTAATTTGCATCACTCACTTTTATTTTTAGTTTGACTATCATTTTCCTCATAATATTAAGCTCGAATAGACAAAATAATTTTTTTATGAGTCATATCACAGAATAGGTCATAATCAGAATCAACTTTCCAGTGTGGATTATTGGACAAAACCAAACCCTAACACAATCCATCACATATCTGTACACATTTGCACATTTACAGATTTATAGATGTAATATAAAATGGTAGTATCATTCACCTCTATGAATGATTTCTAGGAATGTAGTTCTATTGTAAGTCATGGACATCCACAAATTGAAGTGGTAATTTGATTTCATTTCACTGATAAAATATGTGGTTTACCATTTAAATTGTAATGTATATATTTTATTATGCTGTATCAAAAATACATATTAAAAATTATTGTATATTTTCTTATTTTCATAGTTTAATGTTTGTTATGTTTTTTTTTCTAGCCATCATCCAACAATGGCAGTTTTGTGAACTCAAAAAATCCTTTTCTTTGATGATAAAACAATTAATGAGGAAGTGAAGAGGGAGCACAAATGTAGCTACAAATGAAATTTGTTTGCAAAGTTATCAATTAACAAAATTTACTGATAGTATTTACATTTTGCCATATAGTAATCAGTCCAATTACATGTGCTTACTATGATTAAAACTTAAGTGCCTCAATCTGCCTTAAATTGTAGTATTTCTGATGTATTTCTTATACAAACTGTTGATATTTAAATCTGTTGAATATTCAAGATATATGTAAATAAGGGAATCGTGAATGTAATATTAGTAGATGGATGATGCTGGTCTTAGCTTTATTATTTTTTTATTGACAGTACACAACAGTATTGAACAGCTGTTGATATATTGAATACTAAATTAGATAAAGAACAGAACTGTTGATAAGCAACTGTGAATATAAAATTGGAATGAATTTGGTGCCTTATAAACCTAGAAGGAAGTTAGATAAGTAATATAGGATGAATAATGAGTCATTGGCCGTGAGTAGATATGATGTCATTTTTGCATCAGTGGCCGTACTGGGCTTTAGGAGTGAGAATTTGTACAAAGCGCGTAGTAAACGACATGACAAAGATATATAGCCCACATTCACCATGAATTATACATGAATGGTGGGCTGAAATATACTATTAGCAATCTGGAACTAAATAATAATAAGAGGCTATATAAAACATTGTTACATTTTATTATTTGCTCTTGTTTTATTTTATTGCAAATAATAGAATTTATTCTTGTTATTTCAATATGTGGAATGTTGTCTCTTGTGTTTTGTAGTACATATTTATTCCGTCACTTAGGTGTGAGTAGTTCCAGACGTACCTTTTAACGCAATCTGAACTAATGTACTTCACTCTTAACTATAAATCGTTAATTAAAACATTGCTTAATAATTGTTAGTAAATTATATATAAGTCGGCTTGTCAATTAAAGCTCTCAAATTCTGTGCTTCAACTGTGATTATAAATCAGTAATTTTTTTTATTTTTATTAACGCAATGAGCTAATTTGAACAAATTTTAATTATAGATGAATGCACTTGATTATTTATTTAGTTCTAATTAATTATTTTTATTCTACGCACTGAGATCTGTTAATTTGTATCAAATATTAAAAAAAAAAAATGATATAATTTTTTTAAACTTTCTTTCTATTTCATATCACCCTGGATTGTCATGTATAACTTTATGCATATAAACTCAGATAATTTATTTTTGACTAAACAAATTTTGTTTTTGATTAAACTAATGTTGGTTTGAATTTCACACAATGTTATTTATTTACTCAAAAATGTCTGGTTATTAATAATCATGAGATAACTCAATGGGACTAGTGGGATAGACCCAATGTTATATAGGTATATGAATATTGAAAAACAAAATCTAACAGCATAGAAAATACTTGTATATAAAAGTTAGGTTTAATATAGAACAAAAGAAACAAAAAAAATAACCTACATAATTATTTATTTCTAAAACTAACTGTACAAAAGAAAACTTATTTGACTAGATGTGTATTTACATTTTAAATTGATGCTGCATTATAAATGTCACATTTTGTATTTATTATTTTTTCGACTGAACACAGGAGTAGAAAAGTTATCTGGAGTGACATTTGGGCTTGGGAATGGAGTTTTGGGGGTATCGTGGCTCACGGAGGCTGACGTATTTGACACGCCTTTTGGTAAATCATCTGCCATGGTTGGATGTGATGTTGAGGGTGATTCTAGCCTTCTTTCGGATATTGTTTTAAGTATATTTTTTCCTGCTTCTTTAGTCTGGAAAAAGAAAACATGGTTCAAATATAAAATTCCGTAACAGGCCAGATTTTATCTCTCTAATGTTCGGTTTACACGTATTAAGTAGTTAAGTAGTTAACTAAATTTTAACTAAATTTTAAGTAAATTAATACGTGTAAACGGACAATTTAGTAGTTAAGTAATCAAGTAGATAAGCAATTTAGAAATTTTTCTATTTTCTGTTAAGTAGGTGGGCGGGGCTTATCACTTAACACGTGTGGACAGGCACTTTTAAGTTAAAATTTAGTAAAATGCTTAAGTAGTTAAGTAGAATTGTATGAACTAAAGAGCTTTACTAAATTATTACGTGTGGACGGACACTAAAAATTATTTACTTAAAATTTAGTTAAAATTTACTTATCTACTTAACTACTTAATACGTGTAAACCGGACTTAAAAGATAAGTACATTGTATATAGAGTATATTACCCCCTCCCCTAACATTTAGTCGCAAACGCTTCAATAATCACTTACCATCGTAAGGCTCATTATGGGCCATCCATAAATTACGTCACACATTAGGGGGGGGGGGGGGGGTGTCAATGTAGTGTGACAAGGGGTGGGAGGGGAACCTAAATTTCGTGACGTTACTGTAGTGTATCGACATCGAGTAGGATATCGATAACATTTTGTAGTTTTGCAATCTAGTTGACAGATGTCACTTTTCTGTCGTCTCGGTCACGCACCACGCGGAGAGCGCACAACATTGACTCAGTTACGCAGTGTTCTCGAACCTACCGATTTTTCGGTATTTCTACCGATTTGGGCTCTGTTCTACCGAAATACCGAAATGCAACGATTTTTCTACGATTTCAGAGAATACGTGGAAATTCTCCCGATTTTTCTACCGATTTTACATATTTTTAAGTTGGCAACCCTTCTCATTTATGTTTTACGTTATGAGGAATGGGGAATCCCTCACCATAGATTTAAAACCAGTAGATTCTCCCATACATTTGACAGAGCGAGATTGCCAGTTACAAAATCTACGTGAGAGACAGACAAAAATATAATTTTTGTTCCCGTCACTGTGGCCGATTAAACATATATATTGTTTATCACAAGTGCAAACAATGTGTAAGTGGTGACAAACAATGAAAAGTGAGTTGGCTATTTGGATATTTAATGTTGTTTCAGTTTGTTTTTTATGCAGAAAATCGTAGTAAGTTTAACGCCCCAACTCAGAGTCGCTAACGGTTACTTTAATCGCTCTTTAGTCTTTACTAAGGTCGTACCATTATACTTAAACTTATGCATTTACGCCCCAACTTAGTCACTAACGATTACTCAAATCGCTCTTTAGTACTGAATTTGTGTGGTGATTCTTTCTTTAATCACTAAGCACAGAGTGGCGCATTTTAAGGAATTGTGACCAAATTAAAGCATTTCCTGATGATATACAACTATTTTGGGATCAAGTAAGTTTACTTCAGCGTGACGATGACACTCAAATGTTTCCTTTGTTGTCTAATTTAATTTTTTATATTTTATCACTGCCGCAAAACAGCGAAATAGGCTGTCTACTGAGTCCATCGCCGGTCTATTACATGCAAAACGGCTTTTTAATGACGCTAATTGTTATGACTTTGAAATTAAATTCAATGACTTTGAAAATTAATTCAAAGATGACCGCGGCTATAGCCAAAGAATATTGGTATGGTCCTAAGTCCTAAAGATCTTAAAAAAAATATATTATATATTGTCAAATATTTTTTCTGTATAGTATGTGTTTATCTAACCTGTTTAAGTGTTTTGTAATTTTACCGATAGTTTAAATAGCTTTGAATCTTTTTCTGTTTGTTAATTAGGTGTATTTGATGTACAGAAATTTCTATATAAGTTTATTTTATGATAATAAAACGAATTTGATTATATATTGTATATTTTTTTGACATCTACCGATTTTGGGTACAAATCTACCGATATTTTTGGGCAAGTCTACCGATTTTGGACTTTTTCGTTCGAGAACACTGCAGTTACGAACTGTCGGGCGCGGAGTGTAGACGTGGTGTTTGCAGCGAGTCGATATTTATCTATATATGTATATATATATATATGTCTATTAAATAATTAAGTAATAATCATTTGGCTTAACCGCGTTTCCTAGTCTGTTACATCGAACCAGTGAATATACAGAATTAGTGGTCTAACGGAACACTACAGTTACATTTCAAAATCGAATAATTGGTATGTATAGGTAAATATTAAAAAAACAATGGAATAAAAGTTATTTCGGAACTGCTGTTTTAATTTGATAATTTCTAGGTGTAAAATTTCATATTATGTGACGTCACACTAGGGGGGAAGGTCTCACAAATGTGACCAGCTGTGACAAGGAGGGGGGAGGGGTCAAAACGTCATGAAATTAGTGTGACGTAATTTATGGATGGCCCGTTAGTGTCACAATGATAAACGCTAAATAAACGCTAACACACTCATACCCCCGCAGTAGGTTATTACCTGTGTCACGGGTGGCATGGACGACACATATAACACATCACAATCACACCCATGACCCGAGTACAAATATTTATCTGCCACATAAATATCTGCCCCGTCCGGGAATCAAGCCCGAGACCCCTCGCTTCGCAGGCAGGTTCGCTATCAACTAGGCTACAGGGTCGTCGATAATGGTTGTACGATTATAATTTTTTGACTATTCTTGACAAGCACTCATATGAAAACACTGGGCAAAACACCTCAGGAGTCCCAAGAGGAATTACCACAGTATTACTCACCGTCTCGTGCTCCAAGCATTTGTAAGCGTAATGCGAGGCGTGGTCGAGCAGTGAGAAACGCAGGTAGTATTGCGCGAGGTAGCGCTGCGCGGCGGGGAGTTCCTTGCTGCCCGCGTTGGCTGGCTCCTGGCACGCCGCGGTATACGCCGCCGCCGCACTGTTCGGCATGTTTGATTTCTCGTATAATCTGAAATAAACACTGGGTAAATAATTTTGTATTTTCCTTATACTTATTTTAAGTTAATACTTGACTAAAATCAGTATAGTACATGATGTTAAGTGGCGATCTATTCTTGGTTGATAAATGCACTATTGTAACTCAGTAAAAGCTTATTCCCTCTTGGTTTTGCATTATAATCGAAGGGAAACATTGTCACATAATATATTTCAGCCCTTCATGGTATGCATAACAAACAATGAAAGAAAGCCCTTCGATCATACCCAAGGAATTTACAACTCATTGAAGTACTTGTATTGTAAGCACTAAAGAAAAATGTAAATTATAAAGTATACTTACTTTGCTAACTTAAATAAAGCCATGCCTTCAATGTCGCCTGTACTGTGTGCCTTATAGTAGCATTTCAGGGCATTGGGTATCTTGTCCATTTTCTCATACGCTTCACCAAGGGAAACCAACATCCTTGAATCATCAGGCTTCAGTTGGGCAGCTCTGGAGTAATAATATATACAATACCCATTCAGTCCCAATATTTCATATGCCTGACCAAGTCCATTCCACGCTCGATAATCATTTCTATTTACATCTACAAAAGTGTTATTACTTCAATTTATTGTTGTGTAATTGCCAAATGGATTCATCACCATCACAGGCCACAGCTACCCCACTGCTGGACTCATAAAGTAAAAGTTATGAAGTGAACATTATTAACTTCTCAGAAGTAACTATTATTTTTTATAACAACTATTATTTGTTATATTCTAAAAAGTTGTAGAAGGAATATTGTCAGTATGTCATGTAAAAAATCTAATGAGACTATGGTGGAACTAAATATATGAATAATACACATAAAAAAATTGTGAATTTGCTTTTTTGGTTGTGAGATGAGAACTGGGTTTAGCAGTAGGCCATGAAATAGTTTTTTACTATAAACAAATAAATATAATTTTCCAGTTTACTGAGAGTAATTAACAGAAGGTATACCTATAGCTTGTCGATAGCACTGTATAGCAGCATTTGAGTTCTGCAGTTCAATAAACTCATGTCCCATTAAAATCCAAGCTGATAGGTATTGAGGGTCTAATGATAGTGCTCTCTGGAAGTATATTACAGCCTTCAGATGCTCACTTCTTAAACTATAATAATTGCCTGAAAAAAAAATGAATTTATTTAAATTGTACAAATTGGTGGCAATGTAGGCCAGTTATCAGGTATCTGCTAAAAAAGCAAACAAACAAGAAAAGTTTGATTTCCCGTAGAGTCCAAAACTTGTGAGAAATACAGAAGATTTTGTGATTATCTATATAATATATAAAGCACAAAAACTGTCTGTTCAGATGTCCTTTCTAGACTTTGAAACCATCCCACCAATATGCCCCAAAATAGTTTCATTGGAAAGGCGCTAATGGCGCTAATGCGGAGATGGTTTGAGACTACTAGAGACCGGATTATAAAAAGCTTGTTATATGCATGCAAATATGCATGAAAAATGCTTGAAATATGCACGAAAATATGTAAAATATGCAAAATGAAATTATAATTTTTAGGAACCCAAACAACTGCAGAATTAGAAAACTACTTCTGAACCCTACATTGCGCATGGCCAGACACGTACTTGCCCGGTTTTTTAATATTTTCATAAACGCAAACCTACTGTTCCAAATGTTCAGTAGTGAGATTGTATCTTCGATCATTCAAAATATATTTATACAGTAGAACCTCTATAAGTCGAAAATCAAGGGAGACGCCAAAGAATTCGAGTTATAGAGTTTTCGACTTAAAGAGAATTTCGACTTAAACGGATTTTGATTCGACATAAAGAGGTTGAGACAAACGACTTACTTCGCTAAAGTTCAAATGAAACAAAAAATTATACAATTAAACATCTGACACCAAGCAAGCAAACACGTGTTAACGTAAGTCATAACTTCGTAGCAATTCTATTCATTGTATACTCCTAAATTGCTTTCTAAAAAACAATGGAACAATCTTTGAAAAATCTTTGAATGGTGTACTTACACTGTCGGCGAATTCTAAAGTCGGTAACTTATTTTTTTTTGAACTATAGAGGTAATAAGTCTCAAATAATCAAGTTGTAAAGGTTGTAAAATAAAACATTATTATGTTCGAGATACGGAGGTAAAATTTAATTTTTCGAGTTATGGAGGGAAAATATGTACCAAAATTGCTTGGAGGGACTCACTAATTATTTCGACTAATAGAGGGTTGAGATTTCGAGTAATAGAGGTTTTGGTGTTTAAAGGGAAGGGAACAAAACAATTTTTCGAGATTTGGAGGTTTTCAACTTATCGAGGTTCGACTTAACGAGGTTCTACTGTACGTGGAAAAGGATCGCTCCACCCACATCCAGTGAGGTAACTGGGCAGAATTTGAACTTTGGTGCTGTGTTAGCAATTATAGTTTCTGGCAAAAGTTCTGCCGTTTCTTTAATAAAACTATCAATTTGACACAATAATATGCAACATAACTAGATCTTAAGTAAAATATGCACCACTGATATTGGCTTAAATATGCAAATGCATATGCAAATATGCAAATGCATATAATCCGGTCCCTAGAGACTACTAAAACAATGCATTAAGCACATTTTGGTTTTAGACTTTTTCTATACAACATTTTTTGCATAGTAGCACACACCTGTATCCACTAGTATTTAAATATTGAGTGATTTTATATTGCATATAAGAAGTATTTGTATTGTAATATGAACAAAGGCTTATCCATCCATTGTCAATTAACACTTACCTATAACGCAGCATGTTTCGACTCTATACTTATCAATTGAGACAGCTTTCTGTGCCAGGTTAGCCAGTTCCATTCTCTTCTCCTTCAAGTATAATAAGTGTGAGTAAACATCCCAGTTGTCCAACCGATAAGGATCTCTTTGGGATAGGTCACGGAATAGCGACAGTGCAGTGTCTACATCTGAAAGAGCATCATACATATAAATTAAATAAACAATAATTATAATTAAGCAAATGTTGCATATTTTAAAATATAATAATTGGGCAAAGCGAACCCTATTATTACAATATTACTATTTCTCAACCTGTACATTTTGTGGTTCACTTTACAGGAACACTATGCCACCTTTAGGTTGGGGCTTTAAAATAGTTATTTAAATTCATTTCTAATAATATAGTTGTAATTTAAACTGAAAAAATGACACATTTAGACTGAAAAGCAATGAATTACCTCTTCTATCATGGTGTGCAATAGCCATCTGCGCAATAACATAAGAACTGTTATTAAATCCTGATGCAGTGAGGAGTGTATAGGTCTCCAGAGCTTGGTCAGATAACTTGAGTTCCACGAAGGCATGAGCAACAAAGAAGTTCATCATCCAGTGTTGTGGGAGCTGTAGAGAGTCTAGTGCTTCATACTCGTTGGCCAGGCCTGCAAGTTCTACCCACGCGGCCCAGAGAATAGGTACTGCTGCTACAGCTGCTTGAAGAGCTGATACCGCTTGACTCCTTAAATCCAATTTCTTAAGAACAACACCTTCCAGGTATAATAGGTATCCATCAAGGTTGTTGCGGTTTGCCTGTAATAATAAATATCATTATCAACAATGTGTAAGATTTACTTTTACATTTGCATAATAAATTGAAAGTTTTGTTGAAAATAATGTTTTTACATTTATATAGTTTAATTGATAAATGTTTTACCTTAAAAAATGAGAGCAGATCCAGCAATACTTGCGTAGACTCAGGATTCTCTGAACCTGTATCTGTAGCATTGTCTAATCTTTTTTTTTCACTCGACATGTATATTGAATATTTATGAAGAAACACACACTTCGGACTAGTGCAGTTTTCTATGAAGTGAGCAGCTCTATCGTATTCTTGACAGTCAAAGTAACTTTTGGCCAGGATGTAAGCCTCCTTTTCATCTGGGATTATACCATCATCACTTGATGGATCTAGAGGAGGTATTTTGTGATCCTTTAATGCAAAATTTAGTTCAGCGAGCCATTTAGCAGTTTGCACCAAACCTCTTTCTGTACATTCGCGAATACCATGCAAAATATCTAGCCTAGCTTGTTTTAAATCTACTTGGAAGTCGCCTTTATTGTTTATGGGTGTCATCCTCCCCTGCGACATGGGTTTGTATCAATTTAACTATTTCAACAATAATTTATGTGATTTATTCGTTTAACACACTCGCTTTTAGTAAAGATTCAAATACGCAATCAAAATTAAATTCTTTTTCAGTTTGCTTCCGTCCGTTATTTCCCCGATTGACATACTTGACATCACAGAATTCAGTGTACTTTGGTTGACATTGACGTCTCTGATGTTTGACGCGCAAGCTTTCATCAATTCAATCAATGTCATTGTCACAGTGTCTAAGATTCTCTATGGTGATTTTTTTCATTGCCATGGATATACGGTTTTCGGCCAAAACATTTTTGTTAATTTTAAAAACAATAAAATCCATATTGTTTTTAATTGAAATATCACAAAGATTCTCCGGACAGATTAATCAATCAGATTGATCAATCTGAAGGTCCTTGTTAATTAAACCGAGATACAAGATAGGCTAGGCTGCTAGGCTGAAGGAAAAATTTACCTAGAGATGAATAAATGTAGAAATCTTTCTTTAACGACAACATACAAATATTTATTATTCCTTGTTCCAAGATTATAATTAATTATGTTAATGTTTGAATAAGCTTTTTCTGAATGATTAAGACAAGTAAATTATACATGTATGCCTCAAAAAAAAATACTTTATGACGTTAGTCTTGTCAATGTCTATCACAGTCAGTGTCAAAACCTATGGTCAAAACTGTTAAATCATAAACAAATGTCAGTGTATCCTGTTTGTCAACCTAAGGAAAGGGCTGGAGAAAACAAATCAATGAAAACGAAGTTAACGAAGCTTCAGTTTCGTGTTGTTAGGCAGTATTTTGTATCTTTTATTACAAATAGCGGTGTCTATCTTCCTTAGTTACATTCGTCGTTTGCTCGAGGCGGATTTCGAAGTGTAACCAAGGGGTCCCTTTATCTTATTGTTAGTAACAGGTATTTTACTTATAATTGTTCCTTGGTATTTATATCAATAATGGACCCTGTTTTAACTGATCATATTATTGCAGGTACGATGGCTGAATCAATCAAGGAGCCCCCCACCAGCGACGTTGAGCCACCATACTCCAATCCTGCACATGATCCGAAAAACATGCAGGAAGTCACGCAATATGTAATTATTACTTCTTCATTATTAGTTCAAAATATATATAGATCCTGAAACTGTATTTCAAAGAACTTTTAGACTAAAAAAATTGTGTATGATATGCATAATGGAAATTAACTTTAGATCATACATAAGTCATACAATATTTAAACTGTAGTGACGTATGAAATTAGGTTCTTATTGAAAGGCGTGTTGCTTAAAGGATGACTTTATTAAGACTGTTCTAATCGATGATGTATGCACCTTATAATATATTCACACACTACATCTCCGGGGTTTTAAAAAAAAAATTAAATTGACAGATTTCATTTTTTGCTTTTAAATTATTGATACATATCAAATAACTATTGGTATAATCGTAGTTGTATATCTATGTTAAAAATTCAATGATCAATACAATATAAGTAACTAGGTAATGTCCAAGGATAGGTAGGTACATCATAATTCTTAAGTATAACCAAATAACATAATGATAAATTAATAATGATTAAGTAAACTAAGCTAAGGATATAAAGTGTCAATTTTAATAAAAAAAAGTAAAATTATTGATAAACATTACAATTACAATATCCATAATCAATCAATTAGTTTTAAAAGTCCTATCAGGGTATTATTTGTCACATTCATGTTACTAAACTTAGTCATAGCAAGTATTAATTCCGTCATTTTCATTATTGTACTTTATTATACTCATATTACATTTACTACATTTCATTCTATCAACGTAAATACTTTTATAAACCTTTTATTTTAGTTTTCTTTTCCCTTTCATTTCATTATTCATTTCAAGGCTAATATACCTTACATCTCATTAACATCTTCATTTATCTGTATATAACTTAACACACATGTCAAAACAATATTTGAACACTGATACTTTTACTAGTATACATTAAAGTGCTCCTTGAGCCATTTCTTTCACACAGACGTCTCGCGTACAGCATGATCAAGAGAGTGGTCTCATTATAAATAAAGTAATTTCACATTTATAAAAGCCAACAAAAAAATAACTTTGACAACTAACAATATTTCGTCAGTATTTTAGATATTCTCTTAACTCTTGGGGGATCAGTCCAATCATTACCAAAAATACTAATTTACTGAAGAAATCCATACATAATGCTTGTACATTCATTCTGGTCATTCTAGTCATTTCACTTCTGCGAAAATTGTTTCACAAAATATAAATATCTTAAAATAATAAAATCTTCTTATAAAAAAATCGTCAATTTCAGTCATATTCAATTTGAATGTCAAAATTATTACATTACAAACTCGAAGATACAATGCACAAGATGACATAAAATTATAATGTTAATCAAAACAATAGGTGTCATCTTTAGCTACGTTTATGGAAAGTTATTGCAATCTGAAACGATATCGGCGTTGCATCACCCGTGCAATCCGAATCCACATTCCGTTAAGGATGAGTAATGATAATTGTAACAAAGAACATCTTCATTAAAGTTAAGCTAAAATTTTAAATTATGAGTACTTACTATGAATTTACATTAGTATTTATGAATTTACGTTATATTTAAGCTAGCGTTACACGGTTACAAAAATGAAGTTACAAAGTTTAATGAATAACATCATTTCACATGAAGAATGTTTTGTATAATTTAATTTTATTAATATTTACTCAATAATTCGCTAATGAAAAAAATAAAAATATTGAAAACAACAATGTGATAAATTTTCCTATCAAAAAAACTTTAATGCCACTTTGCCAACACTAGCAATTTACTATAGAAATTTTCAGAACGAAGTTAGAAAATTAAGTCAGAAAAAAAAAACGTTTACTACTAAATAATCACATACCAATTATAGACGAACACTATATTCACCGTCACACAATTTTCTTCTTGATGAACCGTCACTACCGTTGGTGTTGGTCTCGAGCTGGTTTTGTATTTTTCGTAACTGCTCCAACTGCATTCTGCTGGCCTGGATCGATTACTTTGTGAAGATACTCGTAGACAGATGATGAGGTGCGATCTTATTCAAATAATATAATAATGCTGGTAAGCTGGAGTCTTAGTGTTCGATGTTTTTTCTTCGTCATTGGTCAAAGCTTCGTTCACATAATCCATAGTTTTTTTTCTGTTTATGTTCTTCATCTTCTTAAATGCAGTTTATTTTTCTTCATTATTAACTTTATAATGCCCTCCGGTGCGCAAGCGACGCGGCATCGCCACAAGCGCACCGGCCGGGCAGGGTCGCCATGTAGTGACGTATGAAATTAGGTTCTTATTGAAAGGCGTGTTGCTTAAAGGATGACTTTATTAAGACTGTTCTAATCGATGATGTATGCACCTTATAATATATTCACACACTACAAAACAACAAAGGAGTTGTATTGTTGGGACTATCATAGTTACAAAGTTAGTTAGTTTTGATGCTACACTATTTCAATAAGTCTGTTCTCAATAATATCCTATGGCACTGACATAACTGAACCTCTGCATGGACAGTCCCAGAAAGATGTACTCGGCTCAGTGTAAAATTCAAACTATTAACCTCAGAATTTTTCATATAAATTGCCTTTGTGTAATATGATAATTCAAGTTTAAAAGTTATTCTATTTTAGTATGGTATAGTCCATTTTGTTAGTCCAATTTGAAACAATCTTATGCCCCAACTCAGAGTTACTAATGGTTACTTTAATTGCTCCTTAGTAAAGAATCACCATACAAATTCTGTACTAAGGAGCGATTTAAGTAATTGTTTGGGACTCTTGAGTTGGGGCGTAAGTGTCTTTTATTATCTTAATTTGTAATTTAAGAATAAGCCTGACACAAAATGAAAGGAATTTAAAGACAAATAATCATATGCCAAATTAAATTTCAGATATAAATTTACATACATTAGTATAATAATTAATATTAATTAGGTACCGTTATTAAATTAGAATTAAAAAAATATATAAATATATATATAAATGTATCTTATAAAATAAGTAAAATTAATATTTTAATTAAAAGTAGTGCCAAGATCATAGGACTTACCTAAAAAACGGAGTATACTTTTGATGTTTTACTACTTTTCATAAAATGTATTTCATCCTAAAAAGGTACGTCTTGTAAAAATATTGTCACTAAATTAATTTATTTTATTTTAGGTACAATCACTACTTCAGAACATGCAGGACAAATTTCAAAGCATGTCTGATCAGATAATCAACAGAATCGACGAAATGGGAACCAGAGTTGACGAACTGGAGAAAAACATCACGGACATCATGACACAGGCGGGTGTTGAAAATGAAAAGTAAACAGACATTCACACCACCTGTTATCAATAATTATTCATAGTTTCACCCAAAGAACCTTTGTGCCTGAATTGTAGAATCAGGTGTTCCATTACTAACAAGCCATCTAGAGATATTGTTGGAAATAAATAAAATAAAAGGTAATTTACAATTTAAAAAACTATCAATAACTTGTTTTTAAAAACACTTATGTAAACAATTCACTTTCTTTCAAATCTAGACGATCACAACAATACATTCTGCACTGTGATGTGATGTATTGTGATGAATGACATAATACATAACTTATCAATGATGAGTCAACCTGAAATATCATTAAAATAAAATTAAATATTCCTTACAAATGTGTCTTGTAATGTAAAAGTTCATGCACAAAAGGCTGTGAAAAATGTTTTGCAGAATAGGTGACCTCATTATACAACAGTTGTAACTAGTAACTGATATTAATTGTAATTAATTATACATTTTATAATATTGGCACTTGTACCTAGAAATTAGTCCAAAATTATTGTTATTGCATGAAAATAAAATTCAGTTCCAATCAGATAGCCATAAAAAGCACTTACGAATAAATCCATTACATCTTTCAAATTAATGCTATTTGATTTTTAAATCTATCTCACAATATAAATTACGAAAACAAAATAAACCGTCTTACAAATCATACTTTTACAAAGGCAACTTTATTCTTTAGTGACATCAACCTTAGATTCAGTTTTGTATAACTGACTAAGCAATAGTTTACTTGTTATTTTTATTGTATCCAGTGTCCGTACACACTAGGGAAAAGAAATAGTATTGTGATATTAAGCCAACATTACACAATTAAATATTCACTGTATTCCATTTATAGTTGATAGTTTATCGCTTTTGTAATATCTTCCTTTGTAATAAAATATTGTTTAAGATAAAGGTTTATTTAATTTCCCCTCATTCAGTTGACTCGTAGAGGTGCATATTGATTCAGCGTCGTTCCTGGCACATGGTTGTACAGGATTATAATACTGAGCCTGTACAAGTCTGTGACATTCACTGATGAAATACGATATTTCCGCTTCTGATTACATTCAAAGTAAGATTCGCAGCGCGGCGAATTTCGATATCCCTTTTTACACGCTTTTTATCCTCCCCTATCAGCATCTATGATTACGTGTTGTGGAGATTTAATAAGAATTTACATATTAGTATTACTAGTACTATCTACAGCTTCAAGATTCTCGTTTGTTAACAGTATAGGTAGGTATCAACGTATAATGCAATATGTTAGCGTCGAATCGATGTAACTATAGCCCAGATGATAGTGTTTGATACCCGACCGAAGTAGACCTCTTTTTGATGATTATGCCATCTTGTTTGTATAATTATGCCATTCGCAAACACAAGCATTCTAGTGGGGTTTACGTTTAGAAGAATCTAAGAAATTAAGCCTTTTTTAGGGTTCCGAAGTAAAATCGGAACCATTATAGTTTAGTCATATCCGTGTGTCCGAAGCAAAGCGCAGAGGTACCAATGAATTATATGTTTAGATCGCTGATACCTACAGAGTCATGAATAAAAATTGTGTCATGTCATATACCTACCTGTGTTCAATTGTTCATGTGTCGAAATGGAAAATTAGTACTAATATGTAGAAAATTAGGGATAAGTAGTTGTGACAGAATCAAACAATCTGTTGCTCACACGAATATTTAGGATTTATTTAAAAGTTACAAGTTAAGCTTAACTGATTTACATAGTAATCTAGTATTTTTAGTTTGATATTGACTTAAAGAAAACTTAACGTGATTCCGTGTCACCCGAAGAGTTTTGGTCATCGGTCTCAGAGTCCTGTCGAGAAAAAGCAAACATATGTAATATGTAGGTACATATGTAACATAACGATTGTAGAATTTAAGTTAAATTAGAAAAAATGTTGTGGGGATCAAAATAAATGGGTGCCTACTGAAGTAGGGACATAAATATTATATAATTAAAAATAACATAACATGCACACACTGGGCTTGAACCAGACTTAAGTTGCATGAAAATGACAAAGAAAACGGGACGTGGCATTCGATTCCTTATTAATTTCTGATGAAAAAACCGTTCGAATTAAAATCCTAGCTGATCCTGTTGCGGAGGTATGTATACTTTTCACTTTTTATGTAATCTATCTCGGATGCTGATTAGAAAATTACTATATATATCACTATACACACACATATATATATATATATATATATATATATATATATTATACCTATACTATATATAATTATTTCGATATTGTTTTCATACCATCAATGAGATAAATATCACGGTGCGTCTTTACTGATCTACGAGTTTTTACTAAGTAACTTACACTCATTTACCTTTTTGAATTTTCAATTACGATAACAATCACTAGATGGCGTACGACTAATTTTTGGCTCTCCACAAGTAAAAATTACCAGTTTTATTTATATATAAAAGGTTTTTTTTTTTAATTGAATTGAAATTATTCTTCTTGGATTTATTAAAATTTACTTTAATTGCGGCAACATAAAAGTATACACCGAGAATGAATAATCTATCACATTTGGATCACATTTGTGATCATGAAGAGAATAGAGTTAAAGTTTGCGCAATTTGTGGAAAAAAAATAGTTTTTAAAGGCCGTCCACGTTCAGAGTTCTTAATAACTGAACAACTTTGTAGCATGATAAAAAAGCATATTTTTGAAGGATTTGATATTGCCAACTCTATGTTTCCCTTAAGTATTTGTGTTTCTTGTAGGCTTACACTTTGTGAGTACGATAAAAACGGTAATTCAAAAAGACCTTTGCTAAAACTTTAAAAATCCATGTTCTTTTGGATCATTTGAAGGTTGGCCTTCTGTCCTTAAATAATGATGGTTTGGGCTTATGGTCTGAGCAAGCTGGGGAATCTGTCCACCGAGAATTTTCAATATATTGGGAAAGATTTAAAATAAACGCAATCGATGATCCATCTTTTGTGGAGCGATTATTTAAAGCAGTGGTTACGTTTTCTTCCCAGCACTTGTAAACGGTTATTTATTACTTCAACTAAATGAGAATTTTAGCTTATGCATATACAGTGGATTAGGCCTACAGGGGAGACCACTTAAAAAAAACGCGCCGTGATATTTATCTCATAGATGGTGTGGAAACAATATCTATATATTATATATAGTGCACATATAGAATATCCATATATATATGTATATATATATTTGTGTGTGTATGTATGTATGTATGGCTATATAGTGATATATATATAGTAATTTTCTATTCAGCATCCGAGATAGACTACATAAAAAGTGAAAAGTATACCTACATACCTCCGCAACAGGATCAGCTAGGATTTTAATTCGAACGGTTTTTTCATTAGAAATTAATTAGGAATCGAATGCCACGTCCCGTTTTCTTTGTCATTTTCATGCAACTTAAGTCTGGTTCAAGCCCAGTGTGTGCAGTGGCCACGTCATGGCACCGTGTGCCTCAATCCTCTGCAAGGCACATGTCTCTTTTCGTAATGAACGGACAAAGTGTTCTCTACTTCAGTGCTCCAGTGATTGGTGTAGTTGTTAGTAACCAACCCATGAGTCGGTAATTCTTGAGAGCCGTCTTTGACCTTGCTTTACTATAATTGATATCCAACGATACCAAAAGCAATCGAGACCGCCGCGGCGCCGACTTAACTTGTCCGTCGAAATACGGGAGACGGGCACGCCGTCGAAATACTGGAGAGTTGATAGAGAGGGTTGAATTATCAATGATTAATTGATCACATGGCCGTAGCTAGGGGGGGGCATTGTGGGGCAATGCCCTACCTTGAAATCACAATGCCCTACCTTAAAAATACCAAAAACTAAGATAAATTATAAAAATTAAATTGTTTGTTCATAGTCTGAGATAAAAAAAATTGTAGCGATAGGTATATGGGCTATATTGCAATCTATGGTACGGGGAATCCCTTTATAAAAAACGTGTGGCACTCGGGGACTGCCGCGGTAAAGCTATTGCATAGCATTTGTTGCTATTAACAGCGAGTACTAGGCGCACAGAAGTCTTAAAGGATGCGACATCAGTGATACTGTACATGCCATAGTATGTGCGGTCTTATTTACTCTTCGGTATTTAGCATAAGGCACAACAGGGATGTCTATATCACGATCATGCACATTAAGTTATTATTGCTATTTCTCTTGTCATGCCAATTAATATGCGGAAGAGCAACAGTGATAGAATAAATCTATCACTGTCGCTCTGACAACTTGTCAGAGCATAGCACTAGGCATAACTCAGCAAACTTAACTCCGTCTACAACAGCTATGTTCATATCGTAGTCATTCTGGTGGTCGTTTCATGGTGGTAGATACTTATAAATAAATAACCGACCAATTTCCGCTTGGTTTTAACGCACCAATCGATCGGAATGAGATCTGACAAGTAGTTTTTGAGTAACTTTGAAGTCGGTTATTTTTTGTTAGTAAAATTTAATAGTTAGATCCATGCTCATGTTCTGTCACAGAAATTATTTGTCTGCGAATAGCTATTGAACTTATACCGCTACTGACCAAGAGGTCAGTGATATACCTACATGGTGATTGATTTAGGAGCCCGTGCTTCGGAGCAGATCAATTATGGGTGAATATCAAATCAGCAAATTTTACGTGTCCACGTTGAGAATCGAGGTGTAAAATGATAGAATGTTTCTAATTTTTTTTATATAGTAAACTACGTAACTTCTAATTGGGGCCACATTGTTTTTTTAAATATATGTGTATATAAATAATCAGGGTAAGAAAAATGCCTTAAAATTTTGATGGTATGACCCAGCTCCATTTTTTGATATAATTTCACTCACTACACTAACAATTTAAGTTAAAATAAAAAATATATAATTTTTTTAGTATACGCATAAGACACATTGTGTAAAAATAATTAAACCATATTATAAAATCACAGGATACTCGATCAAAGTTTGTCTAAGAAAAAACCAACCAAATCTTGGGTGCACTTGTTCAACTTACTAAAACATGAACTTTTTTGCGTGTGCGATCATTCACGTTTTCTTATTTCGCATCGCACAGTTGTGCAGTGGCGGTTGCGTGTAAGAGGTATGTGATTAGAGCTGTGACTTCCCGCCAAAACATAAGTACCCGCTTGGGTGGCACAGGAGGACAAGAATTGTTCAATTTTTGGTGGAACGATTTGCTGTTGAGTCGAAGTGCTTTTATAGTAAGCTACACAATATAGGTAGTGATTTGGGTTTCGCATAAATCAGTTATATAAATTAAATTGTAACTTAAAACCCCTATTTTTAAAGATTTTTTTTATGCATGGTTCCTAGTTTGGTGGCTCAATTTTGGTGGCTTTGGTGGCGTTTTTGCGTGACCAAAATTTAAAACAGGCCACTTGAGCGAAACTAGGACTTCAAAATGTTCGTCAGGGATCTATCTATTGAGCAAAGTCAGTTTACGAGGTTGAAGACCGAGTCTGGCACCATGGTTTCGTCAAAATCTGAAGTTCTGAGAGACGGTCGTATGCCTCCTCTCAAGCTCCAGTTGCCGGCGAGGACAATAACAAGCGAGCTAAACTGACCCGACACTACACATAGGATATCCCAGACGCCACCTGTATAAGATAAGACAGGCTCTCAAACAGCTTAAAAAGAACAAGGCAAAGGAAAATGACGGATTCATATCAGCTACTAAGACCTGGAGGTAAACCTCTACTAATGACGCTCCAATAGCTGTTCGTTTCCGTCATCAACACTAGAACTACCCCGGAAGCGTGCATCAGAACTGTAGTGATTCTGTTCGTCAAGAAGGGCGAAAAAGCCCTTTTGAAGAACTGAAGGCCCATTGCATTTCTGACCCCCTTTATAAGCCGTTTGCGAGGGTGCTCACAAATCGCATGGCAGATTTGATGACTTTCAGCCTCCCGAACAAGCAGGATTCCGAAAAGGCTACAGAACCATAGACCATACACACTCACACTGAGACAGATTATACAAAAGACCAAGGAGTATAATCTGCTGTTATGTGTTGCTTATGTAGACTATGAGAAAACTTTTGATTCTATCGGTATCGATATCGGTACTTAATTCTCATATCAAGGTGTTGAAGTGTTTATAATCATCGGGTACCATTTCCGTCAGAGTACACAATACAGCTACGAACCCTATTCAACTGCAGAGAGGTGTCAGGCAATATCTCCAAAACTGTTCACTGCTGCGTTGGAAGACGTGTTTAAGCTGATGGAATGGAAACAACGTGGTATTAACATCAATAGTGACTTCACACACTTGCGATATGCCGATGATATGGTCATTCTGGCAAGATTCCTGGAGGAACTTGATGATAGGGGACTTGAACAGCGCCACAATCAGTGGGTGTTAAGATGACAGGGACAAGACGAAAATCATGTCCAATGTCTATGTCATGTACATTGTACGTACACGTCTAACTTCGAGAAATAATTCACTTGTAGAATTCAACTCGGATGGGCTGCGTTCGGGAAACTGCGTTTTATCTTGTCATCCAAAACACCACCTCAGTGCCTGAAGTCGAAGGTGTTCGAATAGTGTATGTTGCCAGTGATGACATAAGGCTCCGAGACGTCGTGCTTTATTACTATTGGCCTTATTCATAAGCTCAAAGTCACACAGCGGACGGAGAGAGAGAGAGCGGATGGAGAGGGCTATGCTCGGTATATCTGTACGTGATCGAGTCAGAAATGACGGAGACGAACAAGAATAACCGACATAGCTCATCGAGTACGCCAACTGAAGTGGCAATGGGCTGGCCACATAATTCGAAGGACCGATGACAATTGGGGAAGAGGTCCTCAAATGGCGCCCACGTCTTGGAAAAAGAACCATAGGAAGCCCCCCAACCAGGTGGACTGACGACCTGAAGAAGACAGGAGGCACCCGCTGGATTCAGAAGGCACAGGACTGGTCAGAGTGGCGCAAGTTAGAGTAGGCCTGTGTCCAGCAGTGGATCTCCAAGGGCTGTTGGATTGATAAATATAAAATAATAATATCTATATTTTTTTTAACATTAGAGAGTTTTATAAAACGATGAAAGTTATTGATAATTCCGGAGAATTCGTGAGATTAGCCACTTTTAGCTTTATTTTATTTTTCATCTTTTATGACAGAAAAATTCAATTTGGGTGTCACTGATTTACAATTTTGGTGGGTACTTTCTATTTTGGTGGGCGATTTTTAATTCTGGTGGCCACACTAAACTTTGAACTTAAATATCTCAAAAAGTTGTCGAGATATTCTCAGACCTCTTGCAGGTTCTTCTAGCTTAGACTTGCTATTCTTATACCAGGTCCTCAGTTCTCACGAAAACTGAAGAGAAAATTTCGCCACCAAAATTGAAAAAAAAATCACGTTTCTGATATTCACCCTTATGATAATTTTTTTACTTCCGCCCTACCTGTAACCAATGCTGCCCTACCTCAAATTCGACTCTAGCTACGGCCCTGATTGATCATCCATTCAGCAATGAATGAATATTAAAAGAATGATATGCTCACTGATTCATCTTCATCTTCATCATCGTCATCATCTCTAGAAGGTGAATTCATCAAAGCTGCGAGTGAATTCGATCTGGTTTTACTCGACATGTTCTTGTCAGGTAACTTCATTTTTCCCAAAGTCTAAAATACAATGCAAACCCCCAATTAACTATAGGTATAGCCACTATGCATATACGAGTAGGTATTATGATTGCCACATAAATAATTAATTAATTATCATCAATATTATAATTTATAAGAAAGGTTATATTTACTGTAGTCTCATCCATGTCCTTGTATGGAGACTGCTGCGGATTCATGAGCGAAGCCAGCGACGACGATCGAGCTGAAATACCAGTATTCACCTGCTTCTCTGGAGATCGTAACTTCCTCCTGAAGTTCTGTATAATTTAAGTCTCACTTAGTTACATTTTAAACATACCTAATAGGATTTATTTGCTTTCTAAGACGAAAAAAAATTGGTGTAAAAAAGCAGTTGACAATACTTTGGTAGAAATCAAATAAAACCCTCACCTGCATTGATTTATGCTATGATACTCGTAGCATAGCAGTGAATGTGCTAGGCCTAGGTACTAGCAGACAGAGGTTTTTGATGCAATAAATGCGCCATGGCACTTAAAGCGTACATTCCCTACATACCCTAGTGGTCTGTGGGTACTTACGATTACCTAACGTAGACATTTTTTCTCATAGTCTTAGTAGCAGAGGCGTAGTTACCGCCGTATCAGCCGGGGGCCCCCAGCGTATAGGGGCCCCCACTAACAAGCCCAAAAAAAAGCTCGCCAGCAGCCTACTACCGCTACTATACAAATATTGATAGGCGGCCTCCTTAGGGCTAGCTACGCCATGTCACTGCTTAGTAGGGTGTATCAGTGTAGGTACTAGGTAGCTACGTGTAGTTGAAGTGACGGCTAATGAATAGGTAGATGTATTACCTAGATCATGTTAGATTGTTATCTAGATCCAGTTACACTGATCGTGCTAAGTGGCGCGATGGCGGTTAGAGTAGAATGCTACAATCAAACGTAATAAACGCTATTTTTATGTACCTACACATATGTACCTATCTATGGTACTTCAACATTTACGGATATTTCTATTTATGTAGTGCCAGATGGAAATTGCAGGAATAAAAAAAAGTAAAAAACGCTGCAAAATAATATTATATTTAGGTACCCACCACTGGCTCTCCTTCTTCGGCAAGACCTGTAAAGCGTACATTCCCTACATACCCTAGTGGTCTGTGGGTACTTACGATTACTTAACGTAGACATTTTTTCTCATAGTCTTAGTAGCAGAGGCGTAGTTACCGCCGTATCAGCCGGGGGCCCCCAGCGTATAGGGGCCCCCACTAACAAGCCCAAAAAAAAGCTCGCCAGCAGCCTACTACCGCTACTATACAAATATTGATAGGCGGCCTCCTTAGGGCTAGCTACGCCATGTCACTGCTTAGTAGGGTGTATCAGTGTAGGTACTAGGTAGCTACGTGTAGTTGAAGTGACGGCTA
Source organism: Thymelicus acteon (assembly GCA_951805285.1). NCBI lineage: Eukaryota > Metazoa > Arthropoda > Insecta > Lepidoptera > Hesperiidae > Thymelicus > Thymelicus acteon. The sequence goes on along the minus strand of OX638215.1, from coordinate 5,409,590 downwards.
ATGAATAGGTAGATGTATTACCTAGATCATGTTAGATTGTTATCTAGATCCAGTTACACTGATCGTGCTAAGTGGCGCGATGGCGGTTAGAGTAGAATGCTACAATCAAACGTAATAAACGCTATTTTTATGTACCTACACATATGTACCTATCTATGGTACTTCAACATTTACGGATATTTCTATTTATGTAGTGCCAGATGGAAATTGCAGGAATAAAAAAAAGTAAAAAACGCTGCAAAATAATATTATATTTAGGTACCCACCACTGGCTCTCCTTCTTCGGCAAGACCTGTACTATACATCTTTAAAATAATATTTTGTTTCAATTCATTTTTTCTTTTAATTCGCTCTACTTTCTAGTACTTGTATAAATTATATTAATAGCAATATTTCAAAAACATGAATGCAAGTAATAAAGTCGTGCTGACCTCTAAATCTGCCTTTTCATTGATATCGGCGATTTGTTGAAAAGCTACCGTGAGGAGTTCCACGGACTTGGCATGGAACGTCAGCTCGATCTTGACGAAGTCCGACAGGAGCGCCTTCAGCTGTTGCAACTTGCGCCGCTCGAAGAACTCGGTCTGTTCGCTCAATCCTTTAGCAGTACGCGACATTTCCGCTGATGCTTTCAGCAACTCCGACTCCGCGTATGTCTATCATAAAGAAGAGAAGTTACGGTACAGGATATTGGATTACCTAGTGCTGTGAATACCTAAGTAGCTAGGACACTGCACATGGTACCCAGGTGAAGGGTGCAGAAGTTACCTACCAGACCATTATCTGGTTGTAGCCATTGTAGGCCCTGTAGGGATATCAACTAATATCAAGTAGGCATTTTTCGGCTGAAACATCACAAATAAACACAACCATAGTACTTCTACCTGAGTCTGAGTACAACATTTATGTCGGAATACCTACAAACATAAATGTTTGCTCCGGTTGAGAATCGAACCCAAAAAACCTCGTTTTGCAATCAGGGTCACTAAATATGTAACAACTAATTGAACTCTAGTATCTAGGTCTAGGTAAAGTCTGAGGCGCCATCGTTTGAAGTAGAGGGTAAACATCTTAATAAAAACGACGCACTACTTGTTGCCTATTGAACGGTTGTCGTTCTCGTGCTTTGTCCAACACCTTTTTCCTTGCGAGCTCCTTCTCCCTGACGTTCATGGTGTGTTTCACTTCCTCCCGTGCATGCTTGCAAATGTTTTCGTACTGGCATAGCTCGCCAATGACCTGATAACACATAATATAACGTTACCGGTAACGTATATCGTTAAAAATATGGTACCTACCTTTTTAAGGTGTTTAATCAAAAAATAAATAACAACTAAGTATTTGTTCTAAATCTCCTATGAGTACTGTCTTGGTCTTTACAAATATATTAAAGAATAAATATGATACAAAAGGAAAGTAGTAGACACATTTGAAAAGGTATTTATAATTTATTTTGTCTAAAAACGGTAAGTGTCTAATAGTGTAGGTACTACTAGGTACTTCCGTTAAATCGTAAGTAGCACGAACCTTTGCTTCTAATCGCTGAACTTCACAATTTCTGTATTCTTCAATAGCAGTCAAAGTTAAAGATAAATTATCTAATCCTGCACTTAAGGATTTATTAACTAATTCATTATTTGCATAGTCTTTTAAGGTTTTAGCTATTTCGTCACCCATATCTCGTAACCTGTAACAATGAATTGATGGTTAATAAATGACTTTACTATGTATTTCTTATCGTGGTAGTTATGCTATATTTTTTTTAACATTAATTTATTGGATTAGATATATTTCAAAGAAACCTTGCTGTTTTTCTCGTGTAGTCACCAAACACCACACATAAGTCTCCAAAATGTTTTTCAACACTTGTAATTCGGTCTTGAATAAATTTTGTCTGCTGCTCATAACTCAACGAATGCGAATATTCACCTCTGAACATTATTAAAGTTGTAATGAAATCAAATTGATTAGTAAGTTTATTACAGGACTTTCTGCAATTATCAATATTTTGGTTTTTCGTTGTCATGGACACAGGTCACAGAGTACTTTACGTGAAAATACTTTTGTGAAAGATTTTTTGATATTGCACTTAATTAGTCTGTGTATAAGTCAAAACAGCTGTCATTCCAAGTTGTCAATGTCGCTGTCATTGGTAATAACAGAACAGCTGTTTATTAATATTACACTTACATTATTTTGTTAATGTGTTATTAAATCAACTTTATGTCTGAAAATGAACGAAGAAATAGATGAGTACGATATTTATCATCAAGATTTTACCACCGCTTCAGAGTGGGAAGTGTTTATAGCTCGATTGGAGGAAGTGATAAACGAGTGGCATTTGAGCAAATTTAAATTAACAAAGCGCCCAGCAAAGTACACTAAGAAATGGATCAGTAAATCTGAGGAGCTCAAATTACAAAATGTAACTTATACTCTATCATATCATAGCTTGGAACAGGTAAAGAATACTGACGATCTAGAGCACTCAGATCAGTCACTGCTGGGTGAGTTGCAGAACTGTTTGTGGGACGCTACAACAAACTTTATCGATGTTGTCGACGGCAGTCCGCACCCCGTATCTAACTGGTATGGATTGAAACGATATCTGATGCTATGTCCCAGTTCTCCGCTCGTTGATGGTAGTTTGATTAAATTAATAATGAGCTCTGTAAATATTGCATTCGGCAATGTAGACTGTGGAGTGCCTATATTTGTTAAAATCCGAGAACACTGGCAGAAAACCTACTTGGGTTTCTTTGAAGACAATGAATTTAAAACTAGTTTTGACACAATACACTTGAAGCGAATTTCGAACCAATGTTCACATCTCAGTGGACTTGTCAGTTTGTTTAAATCTAAAATCGCATCTCCTGTGGCACTAGATGCTGTTGTTGTATCTGCTAAATTTTCCTATGATCTTAGAGATTCAGAAAATTATGGATGGAGGCAGAGAACTTTATCTAATGAATTTTTGTCAATTGATGGTTTTGATGTGAAAAAGCTTACAGAATTGCCATTTGGATCTGAAAGCAATCCTATACAGAGTGCATTATTAAATGCCATATGGCCCCACTTCCGTGAGAGCACCATTGTGGAATCTTCAACATTTTCTGACATTGATCCTATAATGGCCCCGACTTGGACCATCACAATAAAGATGAAGAGCAACATTAGTTATCAAATGTCAGATATAATTGGAAAAATAATGAGTTTGCTCGATAATAAAAATTTACTTATGGATGTGCTTGGTTTAAGTCGAAGTCTGGGCCTGGTTAATCCTCTGCACAAAATTACTGAAGCTCCAATAACAATATCCAAGTTAGTAAAAGCAGCAATTGGACAAGGCACCAATATCACAGAGTTCAAGGGGCCTATCACAGATGATTTGTTGATGCCGTTGTTATATTTTGTGTTTCCTGATGCTGTTGAAGATAATGTTTATCCATACCCAAAAAATTTGGATGTTGATATCAGACAAGTAAGCATTTTAACTATTACCTTAATTAATGATAACACTCTGTTATTAAATTTTATGTGTGAAATCCAATTATCTGAATTTTGTAGTTTAGTTTACTTTACGTTGTTCTTAAATAATTTTCAGAATGAAAGCAGTGAGTCTAGACTGTGTAGTTATGTGACGGCCAGTCCCGAAGACGGTCTTGTGTGGCGTCTGTCCGTGACGGCCGCGCGTCTGTACGATGCTGGAGGGCTGCCTTATCTTGCTCATTTTTGGTATGAGTTTGCTCAAGAACTTCAGTATCGCTGGGAACATCGTATTCTAGTGCCTGGGTAAGTGATTATAAGGTTCAAAATTGATTGCTGTAGTGGTAGTAACTGTGTCTGCCAAGTGTGGGGTCATAATTTCAATTCTAAGTCAGTGCAAAGATTTATGGGACAGATAAATGCTTGGGTAATGGTTGCGTATCCCCTTTGTCCTAGCCACTTGCAATATGGAATCCTGTTGCAGGGTGAAAGCAAGTAAAGGTATTATTCTTGAGTAATTGAAAATGTAGGAAAGGAAGTAATAATTAAAGGTAAGTGGAGAAGTATAAATGAGTCATCTGATCATTTGCAAATAGATGTCATATTTTTATAGAATATTAATAAAAGTGGGACTATGAAAATCAAAACTCTTGAAACAGATTATTTTATTCTTTTATTTTAACATTCATTTTATAAGGGAAAGTCTCTTTTGACATGGTGTGAAAAAATGATGTCAAGGCTATGAACATAATAATCTATGTTATATATTGTGGGTTTACTCGAATTAAATGAATGTAACTTACTCAACATGATTAATATAAATATCTACATCTACTATGACATTGTCAGATACATAATATTAATAATATAATAGCACCATTTGGATTGCGCTTTAATCGTTTTATATAAATTTAATTAACGAATTTTACACCTATTTAGTATATTTAACTTACAAATATTATATTTACAGCCTAGAAGTATAAAATATTATATGTTACATTTACATGATGTGCTTAGTTCATAATACCTATATCTAACTAAACAATATTATCTTGGATATTGATCTATTACAAATTTCAAAATTTAGTTACAAAATGGTTAGTATCAAATTGTGACTAGCAATAACAACATCAGAAAAATCCTTTTTTTAAATATAGAAGTTACACATTTTGCGCAAATTAAAATAACATTAATTTATTCTTGAATAGAGCACATTATACTTAAAAAAAACTGCAATCCATTTTAAACGTCTTACAAACTTATTTTCAAAATAAAGCAACAATTATTCTATTCACTACCTAACATTAATTGCTTAGTTACTTATTTACATCAGCTGAGCTTACACAATAATAGCCCTGAAATTAATGAATGAGGTTTTCTATGATGCATTTCATCAGCACTCCATAAATAATTATTAGTCCGTTTGGCACTTGTGACGCATTCTGCGGTGTCGGTGCGGCGCGTCGCGGCGGTGCGTGCGGCGCGCGTGGGCCTCACGCCCGCACGACGAGGTGCAGGCTGCAGCGGCACTCGGTGACCGCGAGCAGCGTCCGCGTGGCGTCACCGCGTCCTCCACCCCCCGCGCCCCGCTCCTCACCCCGCCTCGCCCGCGCTATAACGGTACCAACCCACCCCGCGTCGTCGCGTTTCGGGCCATGTAGATGTCCATGTCGTGGTCGGTCCAGTTGTCCGACGTGTCGCAGTAGCCCATCCCGATGGAACCCACGCTGTACCGGCTGGCGGGCCGCGAGCGGGACCGGGGCCGTCTCCGGGACCCGGCGGTGCCCCCGGTGGCCCCGCCCGCTGCGCCGCTAAGTGACAGACGAGACGCCCTTTCCGACGCTGCCCCTAAGGACTGACGAGATTGACGAAGATCTAAAAAACATGAAACTTATTTGTGGAGGAGTTCAATTTATATTCCCCGTTATTTTTAGTAATTTAGGGGGTACTCCAAATTTATACAATGTTTTTAATGTCAATGGCAAATTAGTATAAAAAAGCGGAATTAGTTACTATATTTTATACAGTGATAACATTCGGGCGCAATGTTTCTAAGTATTATGTGTTATTCTTAGGACCTATAAATTATTTCTACAACATTAGTTACGTACCGGTCCGTGACCCTAATAAACTTCCCGGATATCCGGGAGCACCATACCGGCCAGATTGAGAATAGCTGTGTTGTGACTGGCCATCTGCTAGTGATCGCGCTCGGCCCGGACGTCCAGGTAAGGGTTCTGTAGCTGTTGGCTCGTTATACGTTCGTGCACGTGGAATGGAACGCGCACTATATGCGGAAACCTGATCCCATTCTCTCTGTTTCCCGAACGCTCCGAGGGTAGCTAGCGAAGACAGTGGACCGCTTGGACTAGGCGTTCCAGTAAGGCCACCACAACAGGGATTCGGCATTTTTTCTGGGGCTTGGGTATGTAGTCGATGGACAGTGCGTGACCTTCGTCGTGAAGCTGCAGCGAATATTAATACTGCTACGACAATTGTTCCGCAAATGGCAGCGCTAGCAGCTATTGTGATTTTGTCCATGTTTGATGCCGCTGCGGATACTGTGCGAACTTCTCTACATTGGGAGTATGGCACAGTCTCCGGACTTACATGAACCTCTTCTAAAGAGATTACGCACACGACGATGCATTCCTGAAACATGTATAAAATACTCATTTTAATAAAACTACGCCTATGTCCGACAAAACATAAATATACTTTGAATGATAATATTATTGACAAATTACCTGAGATGGTACATTTTTGATTTTAAATTCTCTTTCACTAGCTTCAAGTGGCGGCCCTTGTTTAAAACTTTTATCACCAAAAAGCCTATATACTACTCGGAAACCGAGTATATTAGCAACGTCCGAATCCCACTGAATAATTACAGAGTTATCTTGCCTATACGCATTTTTAACGATTACTTCGTTAGAATCATCAATTTTGGATTTCTGTGGAGGAAAATTCATAACTAATGGTGGCCTTTGGTGAGAAGCATGTCGCCAAGTTGGTGCAGCTGGATGGACAGATGGAACTTTGTTTGGTCGGTCACTCGTGGTACTTATTGTTGTTGGAATGGATGAAATGCTAGATTTTGTTGTCACTTCACTAGTTGGTACTATGGGGCTTGTAGATGATACGATGGATTTATTAGTAGTCGTAGTCGTTGGCGAGGTTACTATAGTAGTGTGAGATTGAGTTGTTGTTGTTGTTATCGTTGAACTCGCTTCATTGTTTTCTCTTAATGTAGTAAATGATTGATCAGGTGTTATTGTATTTTCATGCTCACAGACAAGTTCATTGGGCTCGAAACTGTAAAATCCACGTTCACGGAAATGCGGAGGGTTACCGCAAAATTGTGGATTTCTCTCTCGCGAAGTAACTTGTAGTTCACCATTTCGAATCCATTCTATGATCCAACGCAAACGACAGTCACAATTTAAAAATCGACCACCTAAACTCAGACCTCTGAGTGTATGGTTGAGGTGAGCCAGTGCTTTTTCTGGAACTGTCGGTAATGGATTTCCGTCTAGCGCTAATAATGTTATCGATGGATTGTTGAGAAAAGCGTCGAAGGGTAATTTATTTAGTAAATTGAATCCTATGTCTAACACCCTTAATTCCGTCAAAGTTCCAATAGCAGCAGTTGGAAATTCTGGTAACAGGTTATTTAAAAGACTCAAAGAGCTTAGGGTGCTTTTAATTCCTGTAAAAGCATCTTGTCTTAAGTTCACTAATAAATTTCTCTCCAAATTTAAAGCTGTTAAGGAATCCAATCCTTCAAATGTTTGTCTTCCATCTGGACCTGGTAATTCTCTTATGCCATTTTGTGAGAGATCAAGAAACGCAAGACTTCGAAGGCCTCGAATACACTCTGGAACAGTCTTTTGCTTTGTCCCCTTAAGATTAAGATTTTTAAGCGAATTTTCAAGACCATAAAGTGCTTGTGATGCTAGCGTTACGTTGTTGTCTGATATTTTAAGTGTTGTTAATTCGCTAAGAGCGCTAAATGCGTTGTTGTCAATGTGGGTTATTTGGTTTTTTGATATGTCCAACAAAGATAAGTTTTTAAGTACGCGCAATGCATTGACTGGTACTTCTAACAATTCGTTATCCTGTAGATTCAGATTCTTCAGGTATGGCCCTTGACCTTGAAAAGCGTCGTCATTTATTCTTTTCATTTTACATCCAGATATCTGAAGGTTTCTAATTGCAACATGTATAAAAATATCATCATTGAGGACTCTTACGGTAGAATTATTAATATATAGGAGATCTATCATAATCTTTCGTGCATTTGTATTAAGAGCAACTAGAAGAGTTGGAAAATCAACCTGGAATTAGAAAAAAATAGATTACATTTCAAATTTTCTTGAGGAATATTTTATTCTCTTATTTCACTGTAATATGATTTACATAAGTACCTGATCACATTGTACAGACAGTTCTCTGGCTAAATTGTAAGCGCACACACAGGTTGTCTGCAATGCAGGGGTGTCTTTCCACGGGCATTGACCGTGTGTCTGTCGAAATGCAGTCACGAGAAGCACTGAGAGCAGCCAGCATCGGAGATTGGCGTTGAAGCCCTGGAAAAAAACATAGTTTTAGTTTAGACATTGTAGTAACATATCAATAAACCTATTTATGTATTATAAGGCACATATCAATAAACCTATCTCGGCTCAAGAGCGCAATCTCGGATCTTACATGTAATTTTTACATACGATTTGATATTTCGGCATCACGAACCGAACCTTGGGAGCGCAGAGATCTTAAGATCGGTAAGAATTCTTTCATCAGATTGTCGGTTGTCATTCCAACTTACATATTAAGTTGTGGTTAGGATGGCTTAATGATCGGTATCTTATTAGAAGTTATACAAAATTATTTGTGTTCAGATTAAGGGGAAAAATATCACTGGTCGCATAAAATGTTGGCAAGCGTAATGATAAAAAAAAGAATACTACATACTAGCTGACCCGCCGAACTTCGTATCGCCTAACAAACTTTTTTTTTCTAAAATAAAAAGTAGCCTAAGTTACTCCTTGTTTCATCAGCTATCTGCCAGTGAAAGTCCCGTCAAAATCAGTCCAAGCATTTAAGAGATTAGCCGGAACAAACAGACAGACAGACAGACAGACAAAAATTGTGAAATATTTTGTTTTGGTATATGTATCGTGTATACATCCAAATGCACTTAGTAAAAAGCGGTTATTTTAATATTAGAAACAGACACTCCAGTTTTATTTATTTGTATAGATTACATATTTTATAATAGGTATACAAGATGCCCTGGGCAACGGTGTTTTATTTTCAAACATAAATGATTTGCAAAATTGGTCCTGTCTTGACGACAATGCTACATTGTCATATTCACATAGTTCGGATCTTCCAAGATTAGCAATGAATTACTGCATCATAAACCGTAAAGATTCTGTTAATTACAGTATGACGTCAATTGGTAAAAACGTTAAGAAATTACACGATCATTTCCAGGTGTCTAAAGAGTATTTGCTATAAACGTGTGAGAATGACGTTAGATGTAGACACTGGTAGGTAGCAGTGGCAGTGCGTGTAATGAGACAGCGTTCAGCAATCAAGCGACGCACGGACCGTTGCGGAGAGAAGTGCACTTGGTCGCCGCGAGCTAGTAGTCCGGAAAACTCTGCTTTCCCTGCACGTGCGATCGTCAATTAATTTATGTTACTACGTCTCTATTGTGCAGCGAACCGCGCTGCCAATTCAAGTTTTATTAAATCGATTGTGGCGTTTCTTTCGCGTCGATGTTTCCAGGCTTTATTTATACTTCTGTTCGTGTGGGATTCGCAATGACTCTAAGCATTCGAAATTGGAAATGAATGAGATACAAAAAACAGAACTGATGTGGGAAGCATATACACGGTGAACTTGAAAGCGTTTTGGAAACGAAGATTTTGAATCATTTATCAATAACAGAAGCTACAGTAGAATCCCGATTATCCGGATCAAATCAAACCAGGGGTATTCCGTATAATCGAAAATCCGGATAATCGATTTCAAAGTCAAATCAAAAAATATTTAATTTTTTTTGTGTAATGGGTTTTACGTACGTCATTCAGACAGTACAAATTAAAAAAATATGTGCTTTAGTGATAATGAATCACATAATACCTATGTTATTTAGGACTTTGACTGGAAATAACTTATTATTGATCTTTGACGCAATCATTTCAACTTTTCAATAGTATATACTATAGGCCTATGTTTTCATTGCGGCCAAGTCCTTGATACGCTTCTTGTATGAAACTTGTGCCGTGCCGTTGCGCGGTATTTTTTTTTAAGTGAAAGCTTCTTTAGCATCATTGTCATTTGAAAGTTTTTCATAAGTTCGTGTTACTCTAAAAAGTGCTAAGTTGTATTCATAGATGGCGCGAGGAACAAAATAGAAGATTCGTTTTATTGCTGGATAGATGGCGCTAACTGCTTATTTTACTCTTCATATTAAGTTAAGAGATGGCGTTAGTTAGCTCTGTTTTATTTTTATTTAGTACAAAATAGTTTTTGAAAGATAATTAAAACTGAAACACTTTAATAAATTAATTCCTATAATTTTGAAGGTTTCACTTCTACTACGTGTGAAATGCACACATTTTTATTTTTTAAATCAGCAATTTATTATAGCCGTGACGCAAGTCCGGATAATCGAATGTTCGGATAATCGAGGTTCGGATAATCGGGATTCTACTGTATATATAACGTTAATTTAATAATATGTTTTTTTTTTTTTTCATCAAAGTCGATATTCATATCGTTTACAGAGAAAAAGTGAGAACCAGTAGTAGCGCTATTCAATCACACGTAGATACATACTACAAATAGAAATACTACGCGTTTTACTATCAAGTCACATAAAATCGTATTCGCCAATAAAAACAAAGCTACTGAGTTGCGCCGGAGTCGTCCAACCAATGACGGCATTGCAATGAGTCGTATGCCCGTAGACGCATGCGCGGGACTCGCCTGTAATCGTCAGGCGTCCTTGGACCTTGTCTTTCAGTAGGTCAGTGACACCATAACATCGTGACGGCACAGCTGTTGTTAGCGTCAGCGGCGCGCGGAATGAATGATCAGTGCGTTACTACTTTCCAAGTCGATCGATTATAAATGAATATTAAAACTGAAACTTTTTTTTAGTCAACATTACAATTGATTTATCCGTTTTTATTGGTACTATAGATAATTCCAAATCAAAACGTTTCGTTTCCAAAACGCTTTCAAGTTCACCGGGTATTAATAAAAAAATCATCTATTATTATCATCATTAACTCAATAACGAACTTTATTTTGATTTTGATAGTCTTTTATATTTTACCAGTGAATACCCAGCGCGTTCCACTACGCAAAAAAAATTTAGATGACAATAACAGATCAGTGTTTTTGTGTTGACAGTCTGTTTATGCGCCATCTTTGCATATTATCTTCAAATTGTTGTATGGGAAAAGTAGAAAATCGACTTTATTAATGTGTATGTATGTGGCATTGTTTTAGTGGTCTCAAACATAGTACATTAGTTCATTGGTCTCAAACCACCCTTCTGATTATTGCCTTTCAAATGAAACCATTTTGAGGCATATCAGTTGGATGGTTTACAATATCATTGTTTTAGAGTCTATAAAGGACATCCATACAAACATTTTTTGTGTTTTATATATATAGAGATTGGTTGTTTAATTTAACGGATAAATTATTGAATTTGAAGGTATAAATTGTTCAAAATTTACCTTATTTAAATGATTCTTTTATCTGTGTAATATTTTGCGCCTCATGCAATATCGTCTATACATCTATACAAATAAATAAAATTGGAGTGTCTATTTGTAATATTAAAATAACCGCTTTTTAATAAGTGCATTTGGATGTATACACGGTACATAATATATGAAAACAACATTTTTTACAATTTTTGTCTGTCTGTCTGTCTGTTTGTTCCGGCTAATCTCTGAAATGTCTGGACTGATTTTGACGGGACTTTCACTGGCAGATAGCTGATGTAACAAGGAGTAACTTAAGCTACTTTTATTTGAGAAAAAAAGTTTGTTAGGCGATACGAAGTTAGCCGGGTCAGCTAGTTATAAATACAAATCTGACAGGCAAATTATTACACGTAAATAAATAAATTAGCGTTTGTTTAATTTCGAATAGCTTCCTAGGTTTCCTTTCTCTATTTATAATTATGTGTAAATTATCGCTGCCCTTTTCAAGTTAGATACTGTATGTTGAAAAGAAAATTTACATTTGAATATTAGTGTACTTTGTCCGGCGATACGAATTCGTGTCCAATGGCCCATGTTTCGTGTAAACATTTGCATGGTCCCCAATATAAACGGTGGTTCGATTACTTCTACATGTACTCGCTATCCGTGTTTACAGTTTCCAATGACGTACTCGTATGTACACTTTGCCAGCGTACAACTCGAGTAATTCTTACTCAAAGGAAATAAGGAGGAATGGAGTTATTAAGTTTTTAAAAGCACCAGGCAAATGAGCAAAACCTAAGGGGTTGGTAGGTTATTATAAAGACATTTTATGTCACTTGGTCGAGAGGAAATAATGACTTTATTAATTTTGCCTGGATGTGTTCGATACAGGTATATTCTAGCTGACTATAACTTGACGCTACTGCGAATTATTATTACTTGTGAAATTAAATTATTAACAAGATAATTAGAGATCGTAATAATTTCTTAAGAAATTTAAAAGTGATGCCACTATTGTTTTTAGTAGTAGCTTAGTTATCCATTAGATTTCTGTTCAAAAGTAAAATCATCTTTACTACATAGTGAAACTGATGTTCACTTTTTTATTGGAAAAGTCTCTAATGACTTTATAAATATTAATAACATTTGCATTTTCCTTATTTGCAACGTCAAAGCTCCAGTTCTACGGATTATTAATAAATCGGATTAATAACACACAATATCATTGAACTTACAGTACTTTTACCATTCTTACCCTCCCGTTTGCGATGGCAACACTAGTTCTGTACATGCTCCGTATAATTAATTGAAAAAAGTGGTTTATATCTTGTTTTAATATAGTGAAACGCATTAATAGTGTACTAAAAACAGCAAGTTGTAATACTGTGATAAATAAATGTAATAAAGTGCATCTAAATAAGACAAATTACAAGAAAACTATAACATTGAGTGAGTAGTTTATAAAACGTCAACGGGGGTCAGTGTTTGGTGGTCGGACCGGTTTCTACTATGAGAACGTCGATACGTAACCAGAAAACTTGACCCCTGTGTTAGTGGCTCTTTATTATATGCTGGTTGTGGGAATGTATCTCGTGTATGATTCAGTTACCCTGATCTCACAAAGGAATTAGTGTACCTATACATCAATTGTAATTTCTGTATTTCCAAGAAGATAATTATAGTGTAGGGAATTATGCCAAAAGCAAAACAAACGCCCCCCAATACTTTCAGCAATGAGTCGCCCAATAAGAAAGATAATGAGGTACGTGGCTTTTTATCAGCAGAAAGTGATGGTGGATCTGCATTGACACATACTTCTACAAAGCACAAGCGTAAAAAACCATGTTCTTGCGAGGAAATATGTAAGGCCTTAAAAGATGAGTTGTGTTCATTATTTAGAGACTTAAAATCGGAACAAAAACAGAGTTACGAATTATTGAAAACAGCTATAGAGGATATTAAAACATCAGTGGAGTTTAATGGTGCCAAATATGATGAAATTTTTCATAAAATGAATCAAATGGAAAGTGAAAAACGGGAAAACCTTAAACATATACAAACACTGGAGGAGAAAATTGATAACTTGGAGCGTCTAAACAGATCTGCTACAATTGAGGTGAGAAATGTCCCGAGACAAGAGAATGAATCGAAGGAAATAATAATAAATATTATTACGAGACTTGGTAGTACAATCAATGAACAAATTGCAAGCACTGACATTAGGGATGCCTTTCGAATTAACACAAAATCAAAAAGTAATAACACAATTGTAGTGGAATTGAACTCAGTTATTAGGGTCATTTCGCCTGTTCGCGTCCATTTAGTGCAGTTGGCAAGTTGGACGGCGATAATAAAAATGTCCCAGCACTAATTTCTATGAAAAATTTATGTAATGTATTCATTATATAGTCTATTTTAAAATTAACTTTCAGTTTTATTAGAAACATCTTGTGTTTTCTTTTTAAATAGATAAATTTCAGAATTAGGCGTTTTACCCACTTTGCGTCCACAAAATCCAAATTGCGTCCACCCGTGGACCATTTAGCGTCCAGCAGCTTAGAAAAGGAATATAGGGGTGAAATTTTGAATAATTTGTAAAGAAAGATTGTATTTTAATAATTTCTTTATTTAATAATATAAATATTAAAAAATCAACATTATTATCATTAAAAAAAGGACTTAAAAAAAATAAAAATAAAATCTTCTCAACATTGGTTGTATCGATTTATTAATCTCTCGAATTTCATTTAACGCTTTCTTTAAATCTTCTTCTGTGTATGTCTTTTATCGCGGGCTTGAGCGCGGCGAGCGAATCAAGAAAAACCGTAACGAAATAAAAGGTTACACCGCCCACTTGCACTCAGTACTAGGATAGCAAAAACATGCAAGCAAGTGTGCCAAAACAAAGCTGGGGTATTAAATTTGTAATCGGATTTGTTCACCTAGTAGCAATTAATTAAAGCGAGTACTAGGCGCACAGAAGTCTTCGAGGATGCAACATCAGTAATACTGTACAGGCCATAGTATAGTGCGGTCTTATTTACTCTTCGGTATTTTACATAAGGCACAACAGTGATGTCTATATTACGATCATGCACATTAGGTTATTATTGCTGTTTCTCTTGTCATGCCGATTAATATGCGGAGGAGCGACAGTGATAGTTGTCATAGCGCTCTGACATCACTTGTCAGAGCGGCAGTGATGGATTTGTTCTATCACTGTCGCTCTTCCGCATATTGATTGGCATGACGCGAGATATGGCAATAATAGCTTAATGTGCATGATCGTGATATTGACGTCCCTGTTGTGCCTATGCTAAATATCGAAGAGTGAATAAGATCGCACTGATGTCGCATCCTCTAAGACTTCTGTGCGCCCAGTACTCGCTTTAATTAATTGCTACTAGGTGAACAAATCCGATAAGAAATTTAATAACCCCAGCTTTGTTTTGGCATACTTGCTTGCATTTTTTTGCTATCCTAGTACTGATTGCAAGTGGGGGGTATGAGGTTTTATTTTGCAACAAATGATATGCAATAGCTTTACCGCGGCAATCCCCGAGTGCCACACGTTTTTTTTCCTTCTTCTTCCTTGTCTCCGAAGAACTCATCTTAAATGAAAAAAAATAAGAATGAAAGAAATTACTCATTTCAATTAAAAAAATAGAATTATAAATACGTAGTCTTAATAAAAAAAATGTACAATAATAATAAAAAATACATTTTAAATTATTTTTACAAGCAAGTATTTAACGAAAACTGTGGACGCAATTTGGTTTATTATTATCCCCTGTAGGTATAGTTTGCGTCCATTGCGGACGCAAAGTGGAAGTTTTGTAAAATTCGATGTAGTAATTCGCGTCCACCTTATTTTATTCGTTAAATATAAAAAACATAAGGAAATTCATAATTAATATTATTCCTTTTTTCATCATAAAAGTGTAGAAACAGCTATGTATCCTAAAATTCACATAAAACAATAAAAAACTTACCATCAAACGCACCGCTGCACACTAATTTGTATCTAAATATCCCGCCCATACGCGCTTCTTGTTGAACAGCCGAGACTAACTATTTTTTCTACACGGGATTGGTTTGACGCACAGAACTTTTGTCCATGTGTGCGTGCCTCTTATACATTGAAGTATAAGCGGTAATGACTTTTCGTTTGATTGGTGTGTTAGTTGACTTATTTTCGAAGATTTTTAAAGGGAGATCCGCAAAATGGACGCGAATTGGGCGATGGACGCGAACAGGCGAACTTACCCTATAAAGGATCGAATCCTAAAAAGCGTAAGATATTTTAATAAGCAACATAAAAGTGGGAAACTTCACGCTGGTCACCTTGGTTTTGAGGGATCCACATCCCCCGTGTTTGTATCTGAGAACCTCACCCCTAAAGGAAAAAGACTTTTTAGTATGGCACGGGATTTTGCTGCTACACATAACTATAAATACTGTTGGAGCTCTCATGGAAAAATATACCTCAGAAAAATTGACAATTCGGCGAGGATTCATGTCATTTCAGAAGACATCATAGCTAAAATAACCGCTGGAGAATGACTAGTAGTAATTACTGCTTTATGGAATTCGTGCAAAGAGCAGACAAAGTGTTATAACTATCTGTTTCTCTCTTTCACTTTACAAAGTGCTTATTTATTTTGTAAACATGGGCAAATGTCATTATTATGTTATTATTTTTCCTATAAATTTAACCTAAAACTTGTACTTACTCTGTATAATTTATCGCATTTATTTGATATTCATTTACTTATTTTTAAAGCAAGTATAGGGTCTATGTCACCAGTATGCTATAATATTCAATTGATTAGAGTGGTCACTTTTTCTTTACAGTCGGGTTATGGGCATAACATGCAACAATTTTTGTGCTATGTTTTTAATAATTATACTTTAATTATAGTTTTTTCTGTTAGTACTGAAAGCTACTACCTCATAATTGATTTACTTTACTTAAAGTTTAATATGTTTAAAGGTCTTGTGCTGATGGTGTTGAGCCACCAATCTTGTAGTTTATTGTTGCTAATACTGTTTACTGTTTATCAATATTGTAGTTGTAGATATATCTTACCTAAATCTATACACTTGCTACTACCATTATATAATTGCATCCTCAATCCTTATAAATGTTCTTATAACAGTGTTACTACAGTGCATAGACAACAATATGCTTATAATACTTTTTATATTTGTGACTTTATTAACTTACATTATAATGTGGTAAGTGTTATTCAATGCAAACTTGTGATCCTACAATATATTATAGCAAGTTATGTTTCTATTGCAAATTGATATGCGTGGAAGTTTACCTTTTGAGATACAGATATTTAATATGTGATTTTTATCTGATTAATGATGATCATATTTTTCTGAATATATGTAAGTCTGACAACCGAGGATGTACAAGACTCATGTATACTATAATACTTCTATCTACACACTGTTACAACGTCACTAATCTACTTGCATATTGTAATATATACATATTATTTATTAGCAAACCTTTAAATTATACCTATAAATTATATTATATGAACCTAAAATATACTGGAACAAAAGTAAATATAATACAAGTATTACGAGTACCTAGGTGTGGTGGTCCCAAAGTTATCATCTGCTATAAAATTCGATAATCAATTGTTACAAAATGATATTGATGACGTCTCCTTCATTACAAGTGATTATGTGCACATTCCAGAAACATGCCTTCTTAAACTAGGCGATGTCAATACGCAGTTTACGATAATTTCACAAAACATTAGAAGCATTCATAAGAATTTTGACCAATTTACAGTATTTTTGGCAAGATTAGGCTTCTTACCAGATTTAATAATTCTAACAGAATGCTGGCTTAGCAAAAATTCAGGCGCCCTCAATCTGAATGGATACCGGTCACATTTTTCTTCAAACTACATTAACCAAAATGATGGAATTGCCATTTATAGTAAATTAGGGTTAAATATCACTATTAATGAGCCATCTTTTAATGAAGCAAATTGCTTAGAAATTAAAATAGATAATGACCTTACTGTTATCGCAATATATAGATCTCCTTCTTTTAACAACATCAATATTTTTTTGGAATCCCTTGAGGAACTTCTTAAATCACAGACTCAAAAATCCACTATTTTAACAGGAGATTTTAATATTGATATACAAGAAGGTATATCTGACCCCAAATCATTAAAATACTTAGATTTAATTACCAATTATGGATTTATCCCAGGTCATCAATTTGGAACTCGTTATACAGCTTCGTTGGACCATGCATTGATCAAATCTTGCTATCCTTCTCATGTAGTAGTGTGTGCCTCTAATATTACGGATCATGATTCTATAGTTATTGCGTTAGATGAAAAGAAAAGCTTTAATACTATTTATCAACCAACGGAAATTAAGTCTAAAATTAATTACAAAAACTCACGGAGGAAATCAACCAAACTGACTGGTCTTCACTTTATGAATGTAAGGATACAACTGAAGCGTTTCGTCTCTTCTCAGAAACCATTACAAGCAAAATAATTTTATGTACAACTTATCCTAAATTTCAGAATTCAAAAACGATTCGTAGGGAATGGATTACACCAGGTCTAATAAATTGTATAAGGAAGCGTGATGCACTACACCTCTTGGCTAGAAAATTTAAAGATGATTTAGATCTTCAATCTGACTACAAAAAGTATAGAAATACTTGTAATAACATACTTCAAACTTTAAAAGATGAACATGATTGTAGAAAACTCAGTGAAAGCTATGGTAATAGTAGGCTTATGTGGAAGAATATCAAAGAAATATGTAGTATTAAAAACAATATCAATCACAATACTGATTTACTTCTTAATTCTTCAGACCCGCAAAAGTCACTGAACAATGTCAGCCAATATTTTAGTAGTGTAGGTTCTGATCTTGCTAAGGCTCTCTCAAAGATAGGCAAAACAGAAGAGCAGCTTGCTAAAGATGTTAATATTTCAATTTCTCCACTAAAATCCTTCTTTTTTGAACCTACGAATGCTAGTGACATTGCTGCAATTATTAATAGTCTTAAAACAAACTCAGCAGGGGGGTGGGATAAAGTAACTAACGCTATTCTTAAAAATTCACTTTCCACTTTAGCAGCTCCAATAAGCTACTTGTGCAATTTGAGTTTTGCTACAGGTATTGTTCCCAATGATTTAAAATTAGCTTGCGTTCACCCGATCTATAAAGATGGTGACTCCAAAGAGCCATCCAATTATAGACCAATTTCATTACTGCCATCTGTATCTAAAATCCTAGAAAAAATTGTTAATAAAAATCTTCTTAAGTTCCTAGAAAAGGAAAACTTGTTGGCTACTAATCAGTTTGCCTTTAGACCAAATAAATCAACTGATGATGCAGTCTCTCTTATGACTGAGACCTTATTCTCACAACTTGACAAAGGCAAAAAGTCTGTAGGTATATTTATTGATCTGGCTAAGGCCTTTGACACTGTTTCCCACAGAATTCTATTGAAAAAACTTGAATGTCTAGGTATTCGTGGTGTAGCATTAGAGTGGTTCAGGTCCTACCTAGCTGACCGAAGACAAAAAGTTTGTATTTCCAGATATGAAAGTGATCCTACACCAGTCACATACGGCGTGCCACAAGGCAGTGTTCTGGGGCCTACCCTCTTCTCAGTATATATTAACGACATTTACCAACTAGAAATACCAAACTCTACTACTATATCTTACGCTGATGATACTGCAATAATTCTATCCGGAGATACATGGGCCGAAGTTAAAAATACTGCACAAAATGCCATTTTCACAATATCACAGTGGATGCTAAATAACCTACTTACTCTGAACGCCAAAAAAACTAAATTCATATGTTTCAGTATATCTAAAAATAAAGCAGCTGCTCCTAATGATTTCTCCATAAAATTACATGATTGCAACTGTACCTCTGATAGAGATTGTAAGTGCCAGGATATCCAACGTACAGACAACATAAAATACTTAGGTGTTATTATAGATGAACATCTCAATTGGAAAAAACATATAGATATTTTAACTACAAGATTGAGGAAACTCGTATATGTTTTCAGAAGACTCCGTAAAGTTGCTGATAATTCTCTTCTAAAAATAGTATACACAGCTTTATGTGAAAGTATTCTGAGCTACTGTATTGTTAGTTGGGGTGCTGCTTGCAGTACTCACCTTCTTCAGCTGGAAAGAACTCAGAGAAGTGTACTAAAAGTTGCCTTCAATAAGCCGTTTCGTTTCCCTACTGAAACACTTTTTAAGGAACTTCAAGTCCTAAGAGTGAGACAGCTGTATATACTAGAACTGGTACTGCGTTTCCATAAAAAAGCTATTTCGTCTATCAAAACATCTACTCGATCCCAAAGAAAGGTTAAATGGCCAGTAAACAGAGTACATAAAGCATTTTCTCATAGGTCATATAATTATCTCGGACCTCTTGTCTACGATAAACTACATCAAAATTTAGACTTACTAAGGTGCACAAGGTATTCTTGTAAGAAAAAGGTCAAAAATTGGCTTAAAAAACTTGACTATACTGAAACTGAGGCTATTATTAAAACCACAGTGATATGAAAATTGTTATTGTTATTCATTTCTTTTATTTATTTATTATATATATAATTTCATACCATATACAACATAATATATTACATACACAGAATATACATATTTACATATATTTATATATATATATATATATTATGTATATATACATATATTATACATCCTAATGCATATCTATTTGTGATAACAGTATAACACATGTTACAATAAAAGCATAGTTTATTATTTGTAGCTACCTTTCTGTTCAAAATTTTTTTTGCTGTAAATTTTCTAAAGTTTATGTTACTTAGTTAACTAAGATATTTGATTGTGTATCCACTTTTGTTACGAGAGAGTGAATCCTAGCTTCTCACAACACAGGGAATCCTAGTGTGGGAGCTAGTGCACTGAAATTGGTTGTAATGATGGTTACTGAATAAATCATTTTTCATTTTTCATTTTTTTTTTTTTTGCACTTACCGGTTAGTTTAATAATCCGGTTTTAAAAGAACCCATTCCGTTGTTTCATTCATAATAAAATGAATTACGTCTATTGGTTGTTAACATTATAACTTATCGTACAACTCTCGCTACTAGTGACTGTAAAATTGTCATGTTAAAGTTTAAGTCCACTCGTGATTACTAAGGTGCTCTTTTGTGCCAACCACAGTACCACTAGCCTATTTGTACGGACCGGATTTCGCTGCTAACGGTACTCTGAGCCGGTGTGGCGATACGACCTGTGTGAGATGGTGAGTAGGCTAACCGATTCACTTTCGCGTGGCCTTTACCTAACTTTGGTTGCTTCCACGTGTTTCAAAATATGGTTCTCCTTACTTTCCTCGAAGTATGCTTTCTAGAGCGTGGAGCTTGACCTGCCAGTATTTTTGCTTTATGACGTTTATATAGGTAATTTTATCGTTATCTTTTCTAGTTGGTGGTTCTAGAAAGCAAATATTTTTTCCGGTAACGGGTAATTGGCAATAAGGTTAATACCTAGTTAGTAACGGCCTTAGCATATAAAATAAATATCACACGAATTTGTTTGGATGGAATCTGATTTTGATAATGATATTGTGAAATACAGTAGGTAATTTAAGATACTTGATGATTTATTCGATGGCTAGATAATAGAATGCAAGTGTAGACTGATATTTTAGCAAAATATGCAATCTCTTGGGAAACATGTAACGAAATTTTTACTTTTCGTTTTTTGGTTAGATTATTAACTTTTATTTATTCTGATGTACACTAATTAATAATAACATTTTACAACACGACCCGGTCGGCTTCCCGTCGCAATATAAACTTCTGCGACAATTTGTGATTATAACTCGACATTTTAATTGCTTAGCTTATGTATTTTGTTTTGCATCGATCTTCTGGACGATCTGATAATTTTCACCGAGGTAATTTATCTTTATCCTTATCAATTCTGTCCTATTTTTTGGTTAATTGGTTTTGCTATTTTTACATTACATTAGACTATAATAATGATCTTTCAAAAAGTAGGGGTCAGTAGGATTTTAGCCCGCCTAGCGTAACAATCGGCGGCGGACTTCACGCAGACGCGTGTTAATTCCGAATCATCATTCCCCGTTGAACCTTGGAAAGATCGAATAATCCTACCGCCGAGCCACGCTCTTATACGTTCTCCATCGTTCAGTCGTTAGCGTGATTCAGAGGACTGCTAGCGACATCTATTGGTGCGTTGTGGAAACAGTGTTGTATAAATAACATGTAAGCGAGATCGTACTGCTATGACTCAATGTTATTGAACTACATGCGTTCCACATTTTAAAACTAATTTTTAGGGTTCCGAAGTAAAATCGGAACCTTTATAGTTTCGTCATGTTTTTCCTTCCGTCTGTCCGTTTGTCAGTCCGAAGCAAAGCGCCGAGAGACCCTTAGTGCTAGAAAGCTGTAATTTGGCACGGATATACATACTTATTAAGACTCAGAATCGTGGAATAAAATATTGAATTTTTTTTTATCCTTCGCATAATAGTATAGTGTGGGGTATCGTTGAAAAGTTCTTCCAAAAAGATTATGGGTCTTTTAAGACTCTTTTTGGAATTAGGGGTCCGTTTGCAAAATTTTTGGCTTTAAAGTGCTAATTTTGGTTAGAGTCAAGTGTCCCCCTTCCTGCTGGCTAAACGGTTGGAGTTGGACAAGTGAAAAAATTCTCAAAAATAGGTTTTATTATGAATTTACATGGAAAACTATCACGGCTATATTAGCATAAGTAGTTAATGAGGAATAATCGATAAACTTATTATTTCGGAACCCTACATTGCGCGTGGCCTGACACGCACTTGCCCTGTTTTTTTATTCCTTGAGCAGGTAATTGATCACCGCCGCCTATGGACATAAAGTAACATCGGGGGCATCACAGAAAAAATTTTAGCGTAGTGGAAGACGCTGGGTATCCACTAGTTAATAAATATAATTATCATTTTCATACTTAATTAATCTTATTGTTCACACTTAATGGATGGATGGATGGAATATTTAGTTTGGTTCTATTGTTTATTTATCGCATATTTACTGCATTTAGGGAGTGGTACAAAAATCATCAAGCATAAACTTTAACGCGTGGTTTAAGTGCTTTTTGGTTTATGTTTTTTTATAATTTGGGCCATGTACCATCTTCATTTTGAAAATAATGGGATCCCCATTACTTATGTTCTACGATAAGACCTCCGATATTCCGATATCCATAAATTGGATTTGGAAATCGCTGCAATTTCGTTACGGAAATAAGGCCATATTTAAGTCGAAAATATAAATCCTCTTCATTTCCTGTCTAGAGCGAATTTCAATAAATCCTGAATATAGTTTCCACTTAATAATTTTGATAACCTACGTACATACCAAATTTTAAGTCTCATATGTATAGCTACAAAAATAATGCTACATGAAAGCGAAAAAATAAATGCGTATACACTCAAATCCCTCGCACTAGGACTCTGTGTTACAGGACTTGCAGGTGGCATCGACAAAACAATTAAGACATCACTAACACCCATGACTTGAGAAAAGAAAAAACATTTATCTTACTTAGTATCTGCCACGGATTGGAACGAACCCGGGAGCCCTCACTTCCTAGATAAGGTCACTACCCAATTGCGCTACGAGGCCTTCCGGTCAAAATATAAATCTTTTTCGTTCGATATCCCGTGGGAATTTCGAAAAATTTGGCCTTAACACTTATAAAACCTGTGTACAAAATGCCAGCTTGTTAGCTCCAAGGGTTTGGTCTAGGCGATAGTGAGTCAGTCAGGATTTCTCTCTCTACATATACAGTTATCACCAGAGCACCAAACACTTAACCCAATAGTGCAATCGTTACGTTATTTAACGTTAGAAACAATGACAATAATGACGTTATTGTCGACAACGTGACGTGATGATGATGCGGGTCGCGTCGCGTCCCAACTGGGGCAGTCAGCGCACGTTCCACAAATTACGTCTCGGGATCATTCGAAACACGACATAACACCTGAATAAATTGACCTTTATCGTTAAACATTATTCGTGCCCATACCCGGATTAAACGAAATGAGAATAGAGCCTGAGATAAGAGGCTTCAGTTGTTCAAAGTTGTCATGCCTTGTCCGGAGGATAAAGATTAATTTAGCATTTCCAGGCTTGGTGATCAAATTCTCTTCATCGTCGGTACAGCTCATATCAAGCTTATCAACTCCTGGGAACCATATAATTTAATTATTATGGAGGATTAAAAGGCCCGGGAAGATGGCATGGTCAAACAGTTACGACATCCAGTAAATGGTCGAACAGATGATGGATGAATGGTATTTTGATGTTTTGATAATTATGTTGTTTGACATTTTGATGTTATGATGATGATCATGTATGGAAAAGGAAAGAAAACATTATTTCTTGATATATTGAATGCATCCAGAAATGGATACAGAATCCAAAACCTATGCCATCATAATATACATAAGGGTTTGTGACTCTAGAATTATTTATTGAAGAGTGCATGTAGGTGAAGACAATGTAAATGTTATATGAAAAAAATATGCAGAGTTAGAAGCCCTGTGACTTCAAATTTCCGCAAACTCCGGGAAAATCTCCGGAAGTTGTCGAGAGAGCGCTTCTGTGTTTACGCTGCGCTGTCGGCTGTACGTTACGTCATACTTTATGAGAGCCTGGTATTGTAACAATGTTTTAACTTTTTCATAACTGAAAGCTTACTAATTTATTGAATGCGAATCTTAGGCAAGTGTGTGGATTATTTATTTATTTATTACACCATATTAACAAAGTTAGAAAAGCTAACTATATTGATGTAATTTTTGCACAAATGCGATCTCATCGAACGCTGAATAAGTACCAAGTTTTTGAAGATTTGTATAAAATCGAACCTTGATATTAACAGTAAAAAAACTGCGGGGAGTGCGCGTGCCTATTCGACAACGAGTTTTGTTTCTATATCGGCGGCATGAGTAGAGTAGTTCCGAGGGGAAAGTAGTGAGCCGAATGTCACGATATTATTAGATCCCCGTTAAGTTGTGGCAAAGTCGGCACAACGTGGCCTAGCTCAAGTCTTCCATTCTGGGCCCTATAGTCAATAGCAACACCATATATACTGTAGACCAAAGATTTTTCGTGAAAATTAAAATAAAGTGTATTATACGAGTATTACGTTAATCAACAAAGCAGTCATTCATGAAAACATAATATATCATGAAGTTAAAACTTAATGTCCTTAGGCTTCATTACCTTAACACGTATGTATCCTACTCATATCGTAGCCTTGTTGAATTGAGCTGAAAATGTTTTAAAATAAAAAACTGAGACCTATGTTGGTAAACCTACACTCATCCTACACCTATGTAAATACATTTACTTAAATGTAATAAGAACCTTCCCACTGTTGTCTTTTTTAATGTTACTTATTGTATACCTCTACAATCTGTCTTGAAATTAAATCTTGTAAAGTTTTGTTTAAAGTAACCTATGTAATAGCATTGTTATTACAATAGTTTGTATCAATTCCGCAAAGCCATTGTGTGGCTAGAAGATAGAGCTCCGCTGCAATAAGCTCTACAATTACGTAGTAGGGAAGAAATAACTTTATTCCGTTAACTAGAGAAATATAAAAGTCTCTTATTCAAAAGGTATTAGAGCATGATAAAGTCGGTGCACTGCTGGCAATTTTTTCATGTTATATCCGTATGCATTTCTATTTATTATGTGTTTGGAAAAAAATGAAACAAAAGCGAAGGAAGTCCGAAATAACTTTATAAATGGAAGTAATGAGAATTGTTTTTAGTAAGTTTTTGCTTCTCTAAATATGTAACATGCATAGATTAAATTTATAAATAACTAACTAACATTTAGGAGCTTGCTTTACGTATACCTACATATTTTTCTCTTTTCTACTACTTTCTCCATCCGATAAATTAATAAAAATATTAGACCGAGTGAAATTACGGTGAAAAGATTTTTAATAGTTACTTAAAACAGTCATTGTTACCAGAAAAAAAGATAGTGTTGTATTTTTTGTGAAATAATTAACTACTTGCAAGTACCTAGTAGGTAATATTTTAAATTATAGAAGATATAAGAAAGTTATTGTTTAAGGAATAGGTCGTCGAGCTTATGGGCCACCGACATCATTCAGAATATGATAATACATAAATGAAAGTATTCTGGTAGAAATTTCTTAAATATATCGTAAAAACCTAATCAAAATGTGTCGAGTAGGTACCAACAAACACATATTTTAAAAACCACAGTGCGCGTAGTGAAGGGGGGGGGGAGTAAAATACCTACATAATATTTCATGGTTGTGTTTAGAAAGCGCAACTCCCTATAAAATTAACCATTGGATGCGTCTTGCTCGTTTAACAAGAGCAATAGTGGGCAATTGGGCATGTTTGATATACTGTGGACACTCACTACTACACGAGCTTACACTTAATTATATTGCGATTATTTTAAGTTTTTAGCATCAATCATTGTCATCTCGAGATGAGACGACTATAAAGGTACTTTAATCGAGTAAAATGACACTTAAATGAAATAGTTTTATTACTTTCAAAGTACGACCCTGTAACCTAGTTGGTAGCGACCCTGCCTGCGAAGCGAGGGGTCCCGGGTTCGATTCCCGGCCGGGGCAGATATTTATGTGACAGATAAATATATTTTGTACTCGGGTCATGGGTGTTATTGTGATGTGTTATGTGTAGTCCATGCCACCCGCGACACAGGTAATAACCTACTGCGGGGGTATGAGTGTGTTAGCGTTTTCATTTTTTCATTTTTTTTTCAAAGTAATTATATACTTAAAATATATATTTAATAATTATAGTCTTTGCCCACAATAACTGGATATTATCTATGTAAGTTAGATATAAGTGTTTATTTTACTTAATTTGTTGTGTGGCAATAAAGAATATTTTATTATTTATTATTATTATTAAAATGTAACTGGATTTAAAGCAATTTAGTAAATACTTACATACATATTTTTTTTGTACCAGGCTCTCCTTTTCTTAAACATAAATACAATAAAACTACAGATACCAAAATGTCCCGTACAAAATTCTATCCGAGTGTAAATTTCAACAAGGTCAATTCCAATCCATGCTCTGTAGTCCGTACGCTTCATTATACGCAGCGTGACCATATGTGGCAGGATCCTACCATTTTGGCAGGATTTGCCCCTTATTTTAGACTATGGCAGGATCGGTTGACGTTTTAAAAACTTAGCAGTATTTGGCAGGATTTGAGGTGCTGAAAATAAATTCTCTATCACAACTTAAAATTCAGAAAATGGCAACTCGATAGACTAAACTATAAAGTTATAGGTTTCAAAACGCATCTATGGCCCTTTGCGGACGTGTGTGAGTGCGCTTCGGTGTATTTATTACCACGCGACGTATGTGTGTGTGACATCGCGTATATCAGCACTGGGAGATTTTCCTTATTTTAAGGAATTATTTTAGATTTTACCTAAGTTTCTTTTAGAATCTTACATAAACTTGGTGTTATGGAATTTAAAAAAATAGCGATATATGTATTATAAACCTCAAACACAAATTATAAGGTCGATGCGAAAAACTAGAAATTTTATTTCATTAAAAATGAACCATTAAAAATTGATTTTTTTTATAAAGAATCACGTGACTACGTACCTACGCACCACGATTGGTCGCCATGTTTGTGACGTCATAATATAATGAAAGGAGTTTCACTAAAGTCAACGACTTTAACACGTGAAGTTTTGTAAATTTAAACATTAAATCTACATAAAAACCAACCAAACATGCTAAGACGAAAAAGAATATGATGCTAACTCCAATGTATAATAAAAAATATATACATAAGTACATAAAATAAATATTTATATGTGTATTTTTTGTATAACACAATGGTAAATAAAGTTGGCAGTATTTGGGCATTTTTCACTTAACAGACTGGCAGGATTTGGCAGGTTTTTAAGCATTGTGTGGCAGGATCTGTAATTTAAATATGGTCACACTGATTATACGTAAAATACAGGCGAGTCATGACCTATACAATATGCTAATAGAGAAATCTTCTAAATTATGAAATGCCATCAAAAACAAAACTTGTAAAAAAAACCAAGTCTCGCAACTCAGTTCTTCTACCGTAAAAAATTGTGAGATCCATGTAATACCAAGTCGGTTAATTTATTCAGTTCCTACTTAAGGGTCCTTCTGTCTTAAGTTATCACGTAATTAGCTAACCTAACAAGTAACAACATCTTATAGTGACCATATTATCAATATTAAAAACTTTTATGTTTTAAATAAATAGATCGACTTGGCCATCGCATGAAAACACAATATATCTCACAAGTAATACCTACATATTATATTAAATTTGATTGTTTAGTGCGATTGCCAAGTCAATCTATTTATTTAAAACATAAAAGTTTTTAATATTGATAATATGGTCACTATAAGATGTTGTTACTTGTTAGGTTAGCTAATTACGTGATAACTTAAGACAGAAGGACCCTTAAGTAGGAACTGAATAAATTAACCGACTTGGTATTACATGGATCTCACAATTTTTTACGGTAGAAGAACTGAGTTGCGAGACTTGGTTTTTTTTACAAGTTTTGTTTTTGATGGCATCTCATTTCTTTTTGTAGATAGTTCTACTTTTTTTCCTTTTACAAGTTACCTTTGAACATAATTATATCTAGGTACCTATCTACACCTATTATTTCATTATATTATATACAGGTACACTGATTCATTCACTGCAGATGTTACTTTGTTATACAAGTACAGTAATTCATTAACTGCAAATGTAACTTTGTAATCCTATATATTTATATGGGATTACAAAGTTATTTATGCAGTTGATGTATCTAGAAAACTAGACCGAAATTGCAAAATGTTTTAGTTTTTCCTTGATCTATACACAAAACACTAATTGTGTTCCAAATTTGAAGCTTCTATGTCTGCTAGAAGTGCCTTAGAGTTTTGATGATCGGTCAGTCAGTCAGTGAGTGACGAAATTAAGAAACTTTGACTAGTTATAATTCTTAAACTACTGGTTCAAATCGAATGAAATTTGAAATATACCGTGTTTATACAATGCCTGCTTGGTTACTAAAAATTCAGGCTTCTAGCTTTATCCACAACGAAGTTATAGGGGGTCGAAAATGGCCTGAATTGCTTCGAGAAAAGGATGGTACGGCCGTGCCGCTTTTTTGCTCGACTTGGCGGGGGCACTGCCGTGCCCCCAGATTGATAAGAATCGCATGAAAATTATAACGTGTCTAATGTTAATAAAACTGTTTACACAAGTGATTAATGTTATCAAGAATCGATAAAACTACGCATTTTTGTAATTATATGTAACAAATCGTAACGAGTAAAAGAGCGGATGGACGTTATTAGTTACATATTTCACGTAAGGTTTAATAATGCATGCCGATTTTACAAATGCGGGGAATTTGCGCGGACGACCGGTCGTTTGAAATGTTGGTAACATTGGGTAGTTCAGGGTGCTAGAGAGCGTGTAGTAGGTACTAGGAAATTCCTACTGTCCGTCCCTTCCGACGGCTCCGGCGGGAAACCTGTGAATAAGGCACACGTCCGGATGTGTTTGATTGTAATTAGAACTTCCTATTCGGTTACCCGCTAAAATTCTGAAAATGGCAGCTAGTCAAACACCTCATTTGTTTGGTGTACGAGACGCTTGAACTCTTGGAAGCAGTTTCACAACCAAATGCATGTTAGCGATAAATTCTGTTTAGGTTGGTATGTGGTATTGTTTCGTTACGGACCTGAAAAAAAGACGGACGTAACCTCGTCTAATCGAGAGTGATGCATAGCAATGGCGGCCCGCTTACCATGTGTGCGTAATTTTTGATTCGCGATTGAAGCAGAATGGTGTCAATGTGTGGGTGTGTATTTTGTACGAATAGAGAATTGGTATTACTATGGGTGCTTCACTAAATTTGTTGTTGGGATTACGTCCGTCTTTTTTGAGGTCCGTGTGTTTCGCCTAAATTTTGATTGAAATAAAAATGTTATTGAAATGAAACATTTTTGAGCTCGAGAATATTTGTTATAAGTGAACGCTTCATTAGATGATAAAGACTTTAATATAACCGCTTTCGCTTATTTTTTACACTGAATTCGAAATATTTTTAGACCTGTTACCCCAAACCTTCAATTCATCTTATAAGAAACGTACCAACAAAGAAAATCTAAAATCCGATCTCTTGCGTTACTCCTACTGATAGATTTTCTCAAATCGTTCACATAGTATGGTACAGATATTGATCAGTTACAGTTTTATAATATGTAAACACATTCTTGATGCTAAGGCTACTTTAATGTAATAGAAAATGTGAAAAAATTTAAAATTTTGTATCATGCGCAAACAAAAAGTGTAAGCTGAAGGACTCATTAATTCGAATAAGATTATCATAACTAAATATCAGGTATTATTTAAGGGAAGTCCATTGTTATCATAATTAGTAGGTATTAATTGTTGCATATTTTGTAACAATTTAATAAGTTTTAGGGATACCAGAATCCTTCCGGCACGAGCGTGTAAAATATTTCATAAAAAGGCCGCCGGGCGCTACGCCGCTTTGGCACAAAATCCGCGAGTGTCTGAAGCGGCTGCCGAGAGTAATACTCATTATTTCCTTTGGAATTAAAAACAAGAAGGTAGGTATGTCATTAACATAAATTCTGAGAAAATCACAATCTTTGAAATATTCATATTCTGTTCATGGATTATTTACTTACAAGTCCCTAGGGAGTGTGACTTGGGTCACTTAAAATAATATAAAAATAAATTATTTATAGCTAGCGCTACATTAGCGACTATTCCATTGTTGTCCATGTCTATAGTCGACTTGACCACCTAACCTCTGATGGCTCGTACGCTTTTACGCCAGCCTTGTCAGATGCTTCACAAGAAACGAAAACAAAAAATAGTAAAAAAAAACCCCACTTCGTAAAAAAACTAAAAAGAAAAAAACAAGCCCGGTAGTTCAAATGTTGTTAAAAATAATACTGTACAACTACACCCTAGAAGGATTAACATTCGGGACCATACATACATATGTCGGGGAGCGACCTCTTTGGTTCTACAACGATCGGCCGATGCAGATTCTGTCATTGAAGAAAATCTAAATATTTAGAATAAGGAATGTGTCAATCAATCTATGTAGAACAATACGTGTGGGGCATTCTATGGGATTCGAATAGTGATCGAGGAGTAGTAAAGATTGTTATTAATGTGAACGTTAGGAGAACTGGAAATATATCATGGTGCATAGTAAAATGAATATTATTGAATAACCAACACCATAGAATACCCCTTCCGCGTCACATACGATAAACACATTACCCTCCTTTGCGTCGCGTAGTCGGGTAAAAATAGGTAGACATTGTCCTCATATTCATAGTTGTAGGTCCGGTTGGTAGGTAAGTAAAACAGTATCTGAAGACGTTCTATCTGTGCTCAGTTTGGAAAAGCGCGTAAAAACATCGGCATCGGCACGCCGCACTGCGTTAATGGTTCCAAGAGGGGAAGATGGCCGCGATGCCGACTGGCGCGAGACCGCCTCACACGTCCAACTACTATAATTATACCGGCCTCATAGAATATTATAGATTCCAGGGCCTATGGGCGCTTGATGAGTTAGGGACGGATTAAAACCATGACCTCAAAACTCAGGCTAACGGAAAATATTGTTTCGACGATGCACCGACGAAGCATAGTTTTCACTAGCTGAATTGCTAACCTTCAATTTGTGCCATGAGATTGTTGGTTTTATACTGGGGTATACAAACAAGTAAGATTTCGTGAGTTATCTTGGTATGTAGTTTATAAATTATACAATTTATTTATTTATTTATTTATTAACACACCAACAGCTTACATACAATACATTATTATTCTTAACATTACGAGTACTACAACATGATCTGGTATGCTTGCCAATTACAGGTGCGTAAATCATTCTTTATCTTTTTCATCATTTTCATCATTTTTCATCATTCTTTATCTTCTTCATCATTTTTTCTCATAATTTATACACGTTAGTAGCATTTTGTTTTGTTTTTTGTTATTTAGGTATCGTCCTTTTCTTCATTTCTCAATTTTTAAGATAGCCAACAGCAGGTGTTCCCCTAGCATTCGTTTACAGTTTATAAAGCAATTTGTTGCAGGAATTCCTCATGTACGGTACTGACGTGACAATCGCATTAGAGTGGCAATGCCCAATGCTCAATGCATCGTCCACTGTCCGCCAATCTCTCGACACACATCACACATGTGACGGAGACGAATACCTCGCATTGCACCTGTGCCTACGTATAGTGTGCCACGGCTCAGGCCCGCGAGTTCAATAAACTAGCATACCATGTTTTATTTTCCCTATTGTAAGCGGATTTTCTAGTTGCACATGAACACATGGTCTTATAAATCGAACGGCAATACTTATAGAGAAGATTTATAAAGCTGTCTGTGGTATAGCTATATGCTTAATAACGGCTCGGTCACGAGTAGGAATTAATTATGCAAAATATGATATTGTGGAATTTCGTTTGAAATAATGGCTCAAAATACCAGTTATTTTAGGTTTTTTTTTCACTTAAATTAACTGGTATTATGGTTTGGCAATCTATCCGTTTTTTTATCTGTTTTCTTTACTTATTATTACCGATCCGAGCCGCTCCGTCTGATGATTGACCATAAACATAAATTAATTAAAATTTATAGCTAGCGTGCGGATGAAATTCTGTTATCATTGCAACTTCATAAACAGCGCTCTTCCGTATTGAAACGACTGTGTCATTAAAACATTGAGATTTAAGTATGTAATAAAATCGAGAAGTTCGTGTAAAGTTCCATCGTGCATCGTTAATAAAATTAATAGATCGTTAATTATTATTATTTAAAGTCGTCAGCGGAAACTGTTTTGCTTATGTTTCTTCAGTTTCTTTCTCCTTATCAGTACGCTGTAACTATAAAACAATTGCTGGTTGTTTACTAATAAAACAAGAATAAATAAAGTATTATGCTAATGCTGCTTTCGTGTTTATAATGAATTTGGTTAATTCATTTATTATTAGTATCTCTGTCATTGTATGAACGGTTTTGTTTGGTGTGAATTAATAGTGGTATGCCTACTTTTATTGGCATTCTGTTGCAGCAATCGGATTATGTGCTTCATTTTAGTTCCATTCATTTAGCTCTTGGAGTAGCTAAAGGAGAAACCAGCATTGCATTTGCATTCTAAATGCTAATAATGAATATTTAGGATTGTAGTGGCCAACCTGGTTATATTACCTGCTATCTAACGATCATAATGAACACGGTATCTAAACAAATTTACTTTCATATTTGTGTCTATAAGCCATATCTATAGCGGTTTCCTTATTATTATATTTTTAATTTTTATGCTATCTAATTTTAACACTCTGTTTCCCAGTTGGTGGTGGGTAGAATCAGTGGTCCTGTTCGAATCGCAGCCTTCAGGCATGTATGTTACTGATAAATATTTGTTTTCGATTCTTGTAGGTTATATGTTTAATATAAATTTTGAATCATTATGTAACATAACAATTTAAAAAGTATGTGTATAAGTGTATGTTGATAATGTCCTAGACAGGACATCCTAGTGTGAGTTTAAACCCATAATTAATTATTAATTATTCCAATATTATCGAATTTAATAAAACCATTTGCGGACATACAAATTACAGGCCAAGGGATAAGGTTATTTTAATTCCCTTCACCGGTTTCACCCCGATTTTGTCAAGTGTTAATAAAAAACAATAAGGTAAGTAATTTTAGGCAAAGTAATCTTTGCAGTGTCTAATCCGTGTATAGTCCGTGTATATATACACTTATTCTACTACTACTATATTGCTTCTGAACAGGAGTTATAAAAGTTTAATGAGTTGAGCGCTTGCAAACTTTGAATTGAAGAGGATTAACAGAAGACGCCACGACAATCTAGTCTTAAGTTAAATTATGTTAAATTAAGAAGAAACATTTGTGGCGTCGCGCTAGAGCCGGTTGATTAAATTTTAGAAAAAGTTTCTGTGCGTAAACGATTATTTTTTGTAGGTAACTTAGACTTATGTTAGGAATGTTAGGGCATACATTACGCTTTAACATGAGTGTTAACTACAGTTATACACTGTTAAACTACGATCAGTGTTTGTAGGACATAGGCGGCAGATACTTAGGCTTCATGCAGATGACTCTAAGACTTTAGGCCGACTTATAGTCTATACTCTATACAAATAAATAAAATTGGAGTGTCTGTTTGTAAAATTAAAATAACCGCTTTTTACTAAGTGCATTTGGATGTATACACGGTACATATGCCAAAACAACATTTTTCACAATTTTTGTCTGTATGTCTGTTTGTTCCGACTAATCTCTGAAATGGCTGGTCCGATTTTGACGGGACTTTCACTGGCAGTTAGCTGATGTAACAAGGAATAACTTAGGCTACTTTTATTTTAGAAAAAAAAATAGTTTGTCTAGCGATACGAAGTTCGCTGGGTCAGCTAGTCGGAAATAAATAAACAACAGCAGCTTACTTACGCGTAACTCTACAAAACTACTAGCGAACTGATGTCATTCCTTCTGTTGCAAATCTGCAATGATTACAATAGTTTCGTTGCAGGACTCAAGATCGTTTCGG
Source organism: Thymelicus acteon (assembly GCA_951805285.1). NCBI lineage: Eukaryota > Metazoa > Arthropoda > Insecta > Lepidoptera > Hesperiidae > Thymelicus > Thymelicus acteon. The sequence goes on along the minus strand of OX638215.1, from coordinate 5,375,598 downwards.
ACCCTTGACACCACCGGTTTGCACCAGTGGTAAGCACACCCGTAACAGGTGCCACCAACAAAATAGTGTTGTCACTCCACTCGACTCGAACTCCATTCAACATTTGAACACAAAAAGTCTGTCGTCTGCCTGGGACCTTAAACGGTTATATCGAAGTTCCCTCGAGTCGAAGATAATTAGACAGGTCTAGTACAATGGTGGTCTCACGGTTTAGAGCAGCCGACTGTAGACGGTCGAGTAATCAATGGCACAGTTACCTCTGCCCATTGTTCCAACTTGTTACTCGAGTATTTTTTGTCCACTCAAATATCTTCCGTGTAACAAAAATGGTTTTAATACGATAGACAAAGATTCATACAAAACTTTCACGAAGTTTTAGAAGCAAAAACCCTAACTGTAGCTTGAAATAGCTTGAAGATAATTAACGTTTTTAAGGTTAACTTTCGATGGTAATACGGAACACTTTAACCCTGTAAACCATGTGTCTATTTGTTTGTGTAATAGGCGACTAAAGTTTAAATTGATTCAATCGGTTTTCAATGAACGTACCTCAAATAAACTAATTTTGATTTTAAGAGAGAGTAAATGAAGAATAAAATAAGAATAAAATATAATTTTGTGTTTGTGATATTGGTCGCAGCCGCTGAGAAGTTCCCAACCCTGAGCGTAGTATCAATCATGTCTCCATTAATATAAAAATGCATTATTATCGCAACCAAAACAATTTGTACAATTTCGACTCCGTAGGATGAGAGGAAGTATTACATGTTACATGTTAGTAATGAACGCAAATTAAGTTAAAGCTTGTAATGCTTTTGTAATTCGTAATTTAAAAGATAGAATATTAATTTGTTTTCGATAATTTGTAGAAACGTAAGAAAATTTAAATATTAAACGCGAAATTTATTATATCGGAGACAGGTAATTAATTACTCGAGAATCATTTCGTTCCAATGACGAGACCAAAAAATAACTTTCGCTGTTAGTGATCTGTTGACGTTCGGTTTTAAAATTAAATTGGAAATCCACTGTCATAGCTGCCGATGCTAAGTTTAATCAACGTTTACTTTTTACGACGGAGCGTTCGTTTTACGTTTTTATTTTATCATAATTAGAAAGCGAGTCCTATGATTGAAAAAGAAATATTTTTGACACGGGTTATTCTAGTCGATATGAGTAAATAATTAAAAAAAATTATAGGGTAAATATAGGGTAATCATGAATCCGAGCGGATATTGACGTGACTCCGGACGTGCTGTCTAAAATATAATAATTGTATATATACTATGTATATCTAATTTTAATGTTATTATTTTGCAAAAGATTAATCAGACTAGAATTTGACTTTGACCAAATGAATCGGGCTTTGTGGCACTTATTGTTTTTATATCTGCAATTTGAGCAGACGAACCACCTGGTGGTAAGTGACCACAGTCTGCACCATTGCGACGGTCGTGGCGCGCGACGCGTCGCCCATGGATAATGTCAAAGTCATTACCGTCGCGTTGCCCGCTAAAAACGGCCGGTTTTACTAGTTTTTGTAAAAAAAAAAACGATTTTTCATAGACCGGTCATAGATATTTACATTCAAGAATACAAAGAAATGTTATAATAATTTTAAGTATTCAAAGATAGATTCCGATTGATCAGCAACGGGATCACGAAAGAGTTGGCAGCTTTTTCGCAAAACGTAAAAGCATCGCCCTATATTGAGTTAATGCTGTCATCATTTAGAGAAAATTAACATCTACGTATACGGGCCTATGATACATCTGTATTTTATATTTTTTATAATTATTTATATTCTAAAAAATATTTTAAATTAAGTTCCTATAAGTATATTTTTTATTGTTAATCGTTGTTGAGAATATATTATTAGCATGCCAGTACATACGTATAGTTTATAAAATAATTTATAAAATTAATAAAACATATTTCATTTGTAGAATAAACTTCAAGATAATTAACATGTAATAATTTATTGGATACACACGGGGAATATTAGCTAACTAGAAGTGAAACATCAACTTACCCGGAGTGCTACAACTTGGGGCAATGCTCGTTTGAGTTGAGTGGCCTTCTGAAAAATGATACTGTATCTACTAGCTTCTTTACTAAATAACGTCCAAAGAATATTACCACGACTATCTTTTAACTAATGATGTCTCTGTTTTGGAACACGCGCAATTTAATGCATTAAACTGCATATTTAAATAGTCACTTTTAACAATGAGACAGTCTTCTACTCGTACTTTGGTGAATTTATCAAATAGTTTTTTATGTTGTTGCGTATCATAAATTTTGGTAGGAGTACAGTATATAATATTTGTATTTAAAGCTTAAAGCTAAAAAAGATTAACCTGCTTGCATATAGTGCATTAGTGAAACTAATGCCATCTTGCATTAAAGATCCGCCGATGTTAGGTATGCATTAATATGCATTAGTCGGATAGGTTACCTACCTATCCGACTAAGGGCCCGGCCACAGCTACTGGCGGAGCGGATTGCGGCGCGGTGAGCGGCGCGGCAAGCGGTGAGCGGCGAAAACAAATGGTAGATAACGTATGGAGTATGCCACAGCTACAGCGGCGCGTTTTGCGGCGCGACCGGCGGCGCGGTGAGAGTCGCGGCGGCGGCGGACTGCGCGGTGCGCGAGTGAAACAAATGCCGCGCGTGGCCGTATTGGTGGACGAACTCAGCGTGTATTATATTTATCTTATTATTTATTATTTTTTATTCTTGATGTATTATATTTATCTTTATTTCATGAACAATAGTAAAACAATCGGTTGCTTCAAAGACTAGTTCTCATCATATTTTCTTAATAATCCATCTCATTCCATCATACCCTTTTGTATTCGTTTTTCTTATAATGACAAACATGGCCGGTATCTTAATTACCTGCTTACATTGTTATGTTATTTATTTATTTATTACATTTAACACTTTATTGTTTGTACACCAAAACATAATATACATAAAGAGCACAAGGAAGGAACACAAAACAATGTTACTATTTATTTATAGATTATTTATCAATATTATTATATATAATATTATTATATAGTAGTCTAAGTACGTCCACCGCTGACGCCGCCGCGGTCGCAACTAATCTAGCTGTGGCATACCACCGCAAATCGCTCCGCCCGCCGCGCCGCTCGCCGCGCCGCAATCCCCGCCGCCAGTAGCTGTGGCCGGGCGGTAATGCATATTACTTTCGCATCCATTTGTTATGGACATACCTACCATATTTGTGCTTTTACAATAAGACTGTCAAGTTAGAAAAAGAGTGATTAACAAAAAAAAAAAACCTAGTTATAAAATAATAACTGGCAATAAAATCAAAAAAAATTTTGACCGATTTATTTTCTGTAGGATACCTTTGCTAAAGCCGGTTGTATTTTACTTTCTTATTTTTTTCCTTCTATTAGCGTTAGATGTTAAGGAAGTAGAAAAAGGTAAGAGTTATCATCGCATAATGATGATAACGATGCAATGGACTTTTGAGGACTATGTACTATGAGAGGAATTTTCAAATTATGTAGATTTTTACAAACATGTATACTTTTTGTGACTTACCATTTCGCGATAAATCCTGGTGTAGTCTTTATAAATCCTTTGAAATTGGCCACTTTCGACATACACTGTCACGCAATATTATCGATTGATTACAATTAGTTTTTCATCATTGGGTCACAACAGCGGGAAAGGGGTCACTTTCGTTCGGCGATTAGGAACTGCGTAAGTTTAGGTCTGGTGAGACCCCATGTCTGCGCGGTGGATGCGCTCGCGGCTCTCGTCGGCGGCGGACTGCGGTGCGCGCGCGCAGGCCCCGCCAGAGCGCCCTGACCTACACCCGGAGGAGGCGCACCGACTCCGGTAAACAAACGGTTCACCGACCGATTAGTTCTTAAGCATCGTACGAAGCTTCTCCGATGCCTCATGGTCGTCTCGCTACACATTTGTAATTCAATATGATAACGGTTCTGAACGCGTTTGCGCGGTTAAGTTAGCTTGCGGCAATTGTAGGTCACGACGCGACGAAGCGCGTAGAATCCGAGAGAAATATTTGGGACCGTCGCGGTGGCATCAGGTGCGCCGGTGAGATCCATTCGTGTGTCATCCTGGCACTTCGGTGTCGGCAGCCAGCGCTTGAAAAGCTTTTGCTCATGTGCCACATTTATCATAAAGTCGAATCTGCATACATGAAAGAGAAAACGTTTGGCACATTGCGTTAGTCATAGCGCCTTCTCTTGATTTATTTACTTTCTTTTCGAGGTCATGTATTTGTCTTCAAAATTGCCTTGTAAGTGAAAGTTAAAACGAAGTTGTTTATACGTGACACTTGCTTTTTTTATTAATGTGTCGGTATTTGCGTACAACTTAGTAGTTCCTCAATTTGTTGGAAATTCGAGGTTTACATTGAATCGAATTTACCATCATTATAAAATTCGTTCCATACCTAAGGCAAAAACCCATTATATGATTTGATTTTTTTTGGATTAAGCTCTAAGCCCACTATACCGTACGGTCTCATGGACGGCTTTTTTACTATTTTAGATTTGTATTGGTTCCATACCCTAATCATAATACTATTTATATTATCTTCTTTGGTCGAAACTTTATTATTTTTGTAAATTCTTTGTAACTGACAAAAGTTACAATGTTCATAACTAATTATTGGCCTTTAACACGTGAACAATTTTGTTTCAGAGTGGCAGGTGGTGCTCCGAATGCTCGCACCTGTCTCCTGCATCAAAAACTGCAACTCCTCAATTGCTGCATTACGCGAGCCCTGGACAGCAAGGGTAGCGCAGTTACGAATTCTTCCGATGATGAATTCTTTGACTGCTCTGACGAGGAGAATGGAGAAGATCAGCTCCCTTGGGATCGGCCTGCAGGCCGCCTTAGCCGACTTGAGAATGCTACTCTAAAGAATGGTGCTCCTCTTTATATTCCACGGACACAGGTGTGCTCAGTTCAGTTTTCTTTGTTCCACTTTGGGTTCTTGAATATTTTCTATATTTTGTTCCGTACGCTTCAATACTCAACATAAAACATGACGTCTGGTTTCTAAGATTAAAAGAGACTTGAGAACATAAGGGTTTATAATATTATGTGCCACGACTGCAGAAAAAACACGACAAAAACAAGACTCTCGTATGCAGATTTCACTTCAAATAGAGTGTTAAGTAGTTCTGGTTGATGTTAATCTTTCGACATAATGATAATTATGTGCTATCACTATAAATTGTCGTTACTGACGCTTTATTATATAAAAATAACTTTATTACATTTGTCTTAAATAATATCTTTTCGTAAATGTATGACATGCACTACTCAGAGAAATCTTGTATTAAATAATGAAATTGTATGTTTTATTCAGGATCCAGCACCTAAAACCGAAGATCAACTAGAAGAAGACGCTGAGTTAATGGCTCAGCAGGGTGAAAACGCAAAGGCCTCCGAACTTTGGGCAAGAATGATGAGCGCTCCACTCCTTTCTGATATGGAGGCGTTTAAAGCCGCTAATCCCGGGGCGGAATTGTGTGACTTTGTTCAGTGGTACTCTCCTCGAGACTGGAAACCGGATGGCGGTGGGGCCTTAAGTGATCGAATGCTTCTGACAGGTAACCCTTGGATGGAGGCTTGGAGCGTAGCGAGGCCGGTCCCAGCGGCGCGGCAGCGGAGACTCTTCGACGGAACGAGGGAAGCCGAACAGGTTTTGCATTTTTTGCGCTCTAGAACAATCGGTGCCGTAGCAGATCTTTTATTGCCAGCTATATTAAAAGCGGGAGCGGCGAAAGCCATTTCGGAAAAGGTTCCTGGCAACAATGCGTCAATCGGAGGCGTCGATAAGAGGCGAACTTATGAGATCGCGGCTCGGGAGCTATACGAGGCAGAGAAGGAGGCGAGCAAGTCGGCGTGCGTGCGTAAAGTGCTAGGAAACAGTGAGGAGGGGAAACCTTTAGATGTAGCGGGACGAACGAGAGTCCTTAACAGCATGGGGGGCGCGCTGCCCGCTCCCAGTCGGCGGGAATTCACATTGAAAGTCAAAGACGCGGTGGCTGCGCAAGTGATGCGCGCAGCTCTGTCCACCGACATGACAATTATTGGAGCATTCACAGAACGAACAGTCTGTTTGTAGTGTTCACTGACTGTACATAATGGCCCAAAATCAGATTTATGGAATTGTTCTTGTAAATAATTAAATATATTATAGTTAAGTGAGTTATTATCTTACTTTAAATTTTAATAATTTTAAGCTTGCTCTTGAAATATAGATAAATGGAATGGTCTATGTAGCGCGTAAGCAAATAACACCATGTCAATTGCGAAACCGTGTTATCAAACTTTGAAGCTGCTTCCATTTCTATTATTAATATATGTGTTAGGATATAAATATTTTATTGAAGTGGGTTTTTCCATGTCATTAGTTGGTGCTTACATAATTGTTTCTTCGTGTTTAGCATAATATAAACCTTATAAAACAATTTTATTGAATTGGAAATTTGTTTTTCATGATATCTAAGTAGGTACGCTGTTGACTGAAGTGTTGTCCTCGTCATTCAATTAGTGTGGGTGCGCAATTAGATCGAGTGTAGAATCGCTAGTTTCGGGACTATTGTTATTATCTGATATGTATATAATATTGTTAATTACCTGCGAATAACTTGTTATTAGGATAATTGTTGTTATCCAATTCTCACGGCCCGTTTGATTATCATATTGATGGTCTACATAAGTCAGAAAGTAAGTAAGTTTAAAAACAGAATTGTTGTCTTGTTAAATGGATATACCTTGAGGTAGTTTTTATACCAGATCAATAACAGTTTTTGAGGATTTTCTTCGGTATCTGCAATAAGTTCCAGCGTACACGTCACATAAATTCACCATGATGATAATATTAAAAATATCTACGTAGAAGGTGGGTGGTTGACTAGTGGTATTCATGGGCACTAATGTGCTCTGTAGGGTACGTTGAGCGGTCGATTACTATTGTCATTTATTCCTTATTGGAAGCCTTTGAGCGGTAAAAATTTCCTACATCTGCAAATTTCCACTATCCTGCACTGGAGCAATGCAGAATTTGTTCTAATCCACTTTGAGTACACGTGAAGACTAAGCTATCATTTTGGATGGACACGAATGTTACTCGTGTCAGATGGATACGTAATTGCGATAGGTAATATAAAAAAAATGCTTATAATGGAATAATATTCAAATTTTACCAAGTTTGTAATTATAAGTTTATTTGTTCAAGATATAGTTAGGGGGAGGTTAATTAATCGATTCCAAGTACTGGAAATGTTTTAAGTATAATGGTTATAAATTGCGTTATTTTGACAAAGTACTATGTCGCATGCGTACTATGTCGCATTCAATACTTTCTCTCGCACGTCATAGCTAGCGAATGAATCGCGACGAGGCGTGTAGATGAAACGTTCTATTAACATAACATATTGCAACCAGCAGTGAGCTGCCCTAGAATGAAACTCAAAACTTCCTCCTTTGGGAAATGTCTGCAATGCCGTTGAATCTCCAATAAATCGCCAACTTCAATTTGTTCATCTGTCATAACACATGAAACTTTAAAAGCGAAACGCATTCACGGCTTATGCATTTCTAGGTCACGATTTATTCCCTAGCATTTTTATGTTAACTCCTATAAGATAATTAAGTACAATTTAATTTAGAGGCAACTGGAGATCATTAAATATTATTAGCGAATATAATTTCGCTTACCGCTATCATGTTGTTTTTATGTAAATTTTATACAAAGATGCTAAAATATACTTGAGAATATTACAAGAACTTCGTTTCATTTATTCGTCCTTGAGAGTCTGCCCACATAGATCAATTAGTTTTATGAGGAATGGTTCAACCGCCAATGTCAATAGCCGCTGAATGAGCTGACTGGCCACTCGACGGTAACTGATTACACCGTCCCTAGACATCGCTGATCGCTCTATCAGTGTTCACGAATATCTGCCATCGAGAATAAACTGAGTCGTACAAAGCTCAACACCCTCCAACAAAAGGGATCTTGTACCATGTTGCAATGAATGGAGTCCACTTCACACTAATTGTCATTTATTTATTGAAATTACCGACAAACGAACTGACGATCCAGCTGATGGTAAGTGGTATCGACGCCCATGGACATCAGCGTCACCAAAGGCATCAGTGACAGTTGCCACGAGTTGCCATGAGTGCAGTTGATTTTCAAATCTGAGTTGTGCTATCTCGTGATGTGCGTCAGTTATTCAGAGATTCTTCCCATTGTATCACAGTATTACACATGGGGCACATACTCAACCGGAATAATTTTGTACATAACAAATGTGTGTAGTTGATCAGCTCTATCTAATGTTAAATCAACCATCTCTTGAGCTCTACCAGAGCATGATTAATTTGTAGGTACCTACTCGATGCACAAAGTTATACATTTTTCTAAAGTATCAGTATAAAATAAAAACGCTCCTCCTAAATCCATTCCCCGTGGTGCAAAAACAAGATACGAATGCTTCAAATGATTGAAACCAATTATATAGAAAAAATGTTTGGTGGCATCTTATCGAGTTGTCCTCTATTACAAGGGCAAATAATAACAAGTCAAAGGTTGCCTGAGGAAACGTAGAATGTGTGGCTGTCTCGTGATAAAACTTTAGTAATGCGTTCATTGAAGCGATTGCGTGTCGGACTGCAATGAACGCGGCAAGGAGTGCGCGCGTAGCTCGAATAGTTAGAGGGGTACGTAATCCCGTTCTCGTTAAATGAGTCGACGAAGGTGCGATGGAGGAAGCGGGTGATGTGATGTAAAGGCGGTGTCTCAGGATAGGATAGAGATAAGCGCGGGTGTCGGTGCGCGCAGCACGCATGCGCGCGGCGCCGCGGCCGGGGGCTCGCTCCGTCGTTCAGTGGCGCGGCGGGACGCCTGGTCGATTCCAGGCCCTTCAGGGGGGCGCGTAAACACTCAAATCTTGAAACCGAACCAACCGTAAATCTCATCTTCAAAAACTACTCCGTTTCCCTTTAATTGCCGCAGTTTCCTCGCGTCCGTGACCTTCCGTGACATTAGAACGGCGCTCCAGCCAACAGGTAGCGACGTAGGATCTGTTGAATTTTAATAATATTTATTCGCGATTTTATAACATTCGATGACAGTGTAACGGGATATATGTGTATGGAGGGATCGTGTCAAGTGTTATCGCAATAAAGGTCTCGTAACGCGGAAGTTCGGGTTGATTTAGTAATTTGCTTTGAGACGGATCAAAACTAATTGTGTGGATAATATCTTTCGTCGACCGATTTTGCTACTCTATGTATATCAGAAAATGGTAGATTTTGTTATCTAAACAGTACTAAACAATAGCATAGTTACATTCACTGGAAGACAATTTGTGTGCCTATCTACTATTGATGTGCCAATGACTGGCGGATTCTGTTACAAGGAGGAGCCAAAATGCAACATGAACTGAAATCGCCAAAGGTGAGTTACTTAAATAAACTTGTTGCATTTTTTTGCCGCAGTACATATTCTGGTTATTAATACAGATCTTTTTGCTCAAATTCTCCAAACTTTTAATTTAAATATGACAATAGTTCTGCAAATTTCTGATTTTAAGAGCACCTACATACATCGATCACGATCGGCACATAACGATGAAGATTACAAATATATTACCCATATTTTTTTATTTACTGTAAATTAATACTTGACCAAAATCCCAGCCGATGGAACCTAGATGAAGGTGCAGTAGAAGGTTGTGAGCAGACTTAGTAAAAGCCTATTCACACTTTTTGAAGACTCAAATGACGAGGCAAACCGCGTCGATCGTGCCGGCGGTTATTTACGACAGAAGTTAATATCCCGGACAAATACCTTCGAGCGCAACGCCATAAATTTGCAGTACCGGGGTGCAGGCTCATCCGTATCAAGTAGTCTCCGCTGGTCAAAACACTGACCTTACTCAACGACTTGATGACTCATCGCCCTGACATAGACATATTTTGCACACTGTTGCATTTCGCAGGGCGGCAGGTGAATATATTGAAAGCTTGACAGACGACTTGGATACTCTGTAATGTTTGTTACAAGCTTAGAAAATAAGTAAATATATAAATAAAAGGATGGAAACATGCCATGCGTTTTGTCGCTCAATGGAGAAACGGGGATGGGAGAATTATTGCAAAAAAAGCCTCTAGGTTGTTCTTTAAAAACCTAGAGGCAGACAACCCTGCGTGTTGATCTTCTTGTAGCAGCTTTATCCTTGGATTCCATGAACCACCGAAAGTTGAGGTTCAAGGATACATCAACTCCCAACAACTGAAGACAGTTGCTATATTCTAAGGACACATTTTTAAAAGTAGGAGTTAAGATGAGCGGGCTTCTTATGACGGTGAATAGTGACGTTTGTGTTTTAGTTGTATGCGTGCGTTGAATCTCACAAGATTGGCATCAACTCAGACACAACCCGAATTGTGAGATTCATACGTTCCACTACGGCCTCTCTTTACCACGGCTTCTCGGTAATCTCTATTGAGGCCAAATACGAAATTGTCTATCACAGCATTTACAACCAATGTTCGAAATAACTTTTTTGAGAAACCTAAAGTTTTATGACCATTCCCTTAGGTATAGAAAAAATTGTAAGTACTCAGAAATCGTTGTAAAAACTAATTGATTGTTTCGGAACTAATTGTAGGTACAATTGTATTATGTCAACATCAATCACATTGTGCATTGTTTCTTGATATGAAAGTATAGCTACAATACATAATGAGTGAGTCAGTACCAAAATCAGGTAAAAAAAAGGTACCTATCCACCTAATTCTGCCATGAAACATGTTTCTAAACATGTGTCCTTTGGTAAGGACTGGAGGGTGTTGCGACCAACGATCGCATTTTTCATGTCAAATCAGGATTATCCATACTTTATTTCTGTCTATTAATTTTTTTTAGCCTGTAGGGATAATAGCAGACGGGTCACCTGTGTGGTCACTCTAGTCGTCTTTAGATATAAGCAACACCAAGGAAGCTAATGCAACCGCGGCGGTGTTTATGAAAAACCCTATTTTATATGGTTCGAATGCAGAGTCGAAGAAACAGCCCGAAAGCCAAGCCTGGGTTTAGCTGGGAATAAGTCGGTAATGCCCCGAGTGTGACCGGCGTACTTGGCCCGAAAAGACCATTTATCAATCCGACAGTCCGATAATGCAAAACAAATTTATACAATTTATTTGGCTCATAAGAACATTTCCTTTTAGTTTAACAACAGAATACAATGTGTGGCTCCTACACAAATATATCTTTCGAATTTTCAATATAACGGTTGTGCAGCATGCCTACTGTGATTACTTACTGTGTCATGCAACACCGAACGATACTTTTATTCCATTCCACATTGTTAGATCAATATAAGCTGTTGTACAATGTAAATATATTCATCTACATCAAAATTTCCATCAAAAACACATTTTGGCTTGCGCGAATGAATTCATGAAAATTAAATTAATCTTCGAGCCCATTTCACACCCTGAAATCTGATAAAGCTGAATAAGCAATTTGTCTGCAAAGTCCTAAATTGCTTATTTTCGGTGTAGGTATCCGTAACTCATTTTCAAAATATTTTTTTTAGCTACAGAGATCGTTCCTATACCCAACATACCAAGTTTGGTGTCAAAAACGTTTCTAAAAACAATGCGATGGCTAAATGGACACAGAGTCGATCAGCTTAGGCTTTCATTTATATTCATGTATTTTTTGTCAGGTCATGGCCTATTGGTATTTGGGTAACGTCCCGAGTTAAAAAAATGGATTAGAAAGGTAATTCGGCACGGGATTGCAGAAAAAGGTTCACATTACATTTGGTTTACTAAGCGTTCGGATTGGTATTTAATTTTCATGATTTGTTCATATGGGGATGGGTTGTATAAGCGGATTTTCGTCCAAGCTAACCTCATAGGTTTCTTTTGTGGAGGTTGTTCGGGACTCCGAGCAAAATCGTAACAGCTGAATACGAATGTATGGTGGCAATTTTCTACTTACGCCAGCCTGTATCTGTCGAAAGTTTGAGACTTTTGAGAAGCAGTTACTAAGCGGATTCTCGCGGGTACCTACTTTCTTTTCGACCGGTAACGAGTTGGTCCCCCTGGTTTCAGGTCAAGATTAATATAGATAATGGTAGACGAAGACAAAAAGTTAAAAATAACAAAGCAGGGACAGTCGTAGGCCTCCCCGAGGATATTGATAATTTCGTTATTCTTTAATCTTAATTTTAGCCAATTCTTTCTTTCTTTTTCTTCTTTCTTACTTGGCCGGCAACGCATCACCGATGCCTTTGGTGTTGCTGATGTCCATGGGCGACGATAGCCACTGTTATCGGGTGATAAAAAAAACACTTGCTTCGCCGAAGAAAATAATTTTGTAGGTAACTTTGTTGATAGATTACCTATGATATTTCTAAGGGCGGCACTTGCTAACCCGCACCTAACTAACGTACTCATAGCCTAACGTGGACTATACTATGACTAAATTGCCTAAATTTATTTGATTTTATGATGCGACTTGAATCTAATAATGGGACATAGCTTGTAATTTTGGTTTTTGAGGATCTATGGTAGACAACTGGCATACATTTCAATATTACATTGCTTCGCTCAACGTTCAAGCACCACGCATTGTCGTTTTCATAATTCCTGCCATACACAAAGCTTTTGCAGATACCGCGTCAACCGCTGGGAGATTGAGAGGATTATAATAAGGATATTACGAGTATGTTAAATGTGCATGGTAATTATCAACAATATTAACCCAATTGTTCCTATTATGAAGAAGCTAGAAAGGCATCGATTATTATTCATTTTATCGATAATTATCCGAGTGTAGAAGAGTCATTGTAGTCGATAGATAAATTCTTGGCCGTCGGGCTGCCACATAGTGGGGCATGCAAGAATGTTAAATGGAGCGACGCGGGCCTCGGCCTCTATGTCCATTGAATGGTTCAGAGGCTATTATAAATAGGTAGACATAGACCATTACTGACGAACGGTTCTACAATGAGCCAGACGTCTCGATGGACGTCTTGACGAGATAAGTGTTGAAGGTAATCGTCCTCTGCGTCATGCTGTGACGTAACATAAACGCTCGATGATTTAATATCTTGAGAAATGTGTCGTTAAACGGTGGCGGTGAGAAGTAATCTGATGCGCTCGCACTACGAGACCATGACCATGAATCTTATTGAAAGTAATTTATTTTATGTTCTTGCGTGTCTATCGATAATTCTTCTTGTTAACCCTACGAGACGTAATGCTTTAAGGGGAGGTTTCCACCACCAAAGCAAAGAAGAACAGTGATGGGCGGAGAGGAGTGGCGCCACGCCACAGTGGGCGAAAAAAATACCTTCCCTTTCATAGTTGGTATTTTCGAAAAAAATATGTCGTTTTCGATCGTATGCGTTCTTGCAGAGGGTATGGAAACACTAATATAGTAGTAGTATCGTAGTCACATATTTTCCAGATGAAATTGAGTGTGACGGACAGACAGATAAAAACAAAAACTGCTTCATTTTCTTAACGAATATAGGTACAGAACCGTAAAATAAATTGCCAAACTTAGGCGAAATTATATTACAATTATTATACAATTTATACATCAAAATCTGTTCCAAATTGCCACCTCTTACGTCAGTGTTTAAGCCGTATTGCAAACATTCTATCGAAATAAAGCTCTTCACGAGTATGTGCTTTTCCCTCGAAGCTCCAGCGAAGTGTTCCTACAAGTGACGGTAAACATCTTCAAATGTTACGTTTGGGTCTTGAGTATGTCTCATGTTAAAATCTTGCGGGCATTATTTCGGAAGTAGCTAAGTGTGAATTAGTATAATCGATACTAGTTTATTTTTTAATTGGGCTTGTTTTGCTTTGTCTTGTTATAAAGAATGCATAAACGAAAGCTCCGTATTTTCGTCCTCTCATATTATGTTAGGAATGAAAACACTGAAAATATGATTTATGTTTTCTGATTCATCCGCGCAACATTTCAAAATAGTTATTCTACATTGAAGGTCGATTTCATCTCAATGTTTTCGTACAATATGCATACCTAAATATAGAGCACCACATACTTCATATCGATGAAAATAAATCACTCCAGCTTCATGAGGTCAGGGTAAAATAAATACTTATCACGTTCTAATATCCCCGCACGTTGTTTCATTAATTCCTTTATTTAACCCGTAGGTATAACATACATAATAGTGTGTCCAACGAAACGAGATAAAATATTAGTCCTCAGGTAACTTACGACTGTCTTTGATTAGTATCCCGGTAATTTTTATAGCATTTAATAAGTGCAATTTGACAACAAAACACTAAAAATATTCTGATTTTGTACGGGGACACACACGACTTAAAACATTCGGCTCAAAAATGTGAATTTCAGATGTCAATCCTTTAACAGACTATGATGGTTTATTTGGACTTTAAATAGGTATACAATGTAACCAAATTTAATCCAACGGAAATTGATCCGTCATCTAATGTCCATCCGATTCCAATCCCACAAATTTCAAGTAAGGCTATAAAACTATTCAAACGTTAGCAAGGTAATAACTTCTGAAGAGGAGGCGAGCAAAGCCATTAGTTTGTGTGTCTCCGATCAGGAAACTTTTACAGCAGAGGAATTGACAATTTGTCCATAATGTGGCATATAACTCGACAATGATCTTCCAATCAGACGAACTGGTTATAATGTTCTTAGGTCTCTAAGATTAGCTAAAAGCTGTTGTTTTTTTTTTATTTTTGTTCATCGATTTCAAGTAAAGATTCTTTACCCGACTGCTATGCTAGGAAGGGTTTATTTATTTATTGTTCATGTACACATAAAAATTAAAACGAAAACAAATAACCAATACCAATATTGTACAAAGGTTCACCTTATTAGGGTTCCGTAGCCGAATGGCAAAAAACGGAACCCTTATGGATTCGTCATGTCTGTCTGTCTGTCTGTCTGTCTGTCCGTCCGTATGTCACAGCCACTTTTTTCCGAAACTATAAGAGCTATACTGTTGAAACTTGGTGAGTAGATGTATTCTGTGAACCGCATTAAGATTTTCACACAAAAATAGAAAAAAAGCAATAAATTTTGGGGGTTCCCCATACTTAGAACTGAAACTCAAAAATGTTTTTTTCATCAAACCCATACGTGTGGGGTATCTATGGATAGGTCTTAAAAAATGATATTGAGGTTTCTAATATAATTTTTTTCTAAACTGAATAGTTTGCGCGAGAGACACTTCCAAAGTGGTAAAATGTGTGTCCCCCCCCCCCTGTAACTTCTAAAATAAGAGAATGATAAAACTTAAAAAATATATGATGTACATTACCATGAAAACTTCCAACGAAAATTGGTTTAAATGAGATCTAGTAAGTAGTTTTTTTTTAATACGTCATAAATCGTAAACCGCAAAAAACATTGATCAAAGTTACAACGAACTACAAGAACTTTTATATTATGTTACTTGCTGCTACGGAACCCTTCATGAGCGAGTCCGACTCGCACTTGGCCGCTTTTTTCTCTTACGAAATTTCTTCCAGCAGACCTGCGACTGGAAAATTGTCAGAAAGATATAATATGTCGTGCACTCTATAATAAATGTATAGTAACTATAACTAATAATATATTTAGATGTATCATGAGAAAGAAAAGGAAAATTAAATAATTTTATTTAAGCTAAACATAAATAGATAATGGTCTCGGACTTTTTTCTTAAAAGTGTTTTTGAGTCGCGTATGTTAGGTGGGAGCGAGTTCCATAGTCTGACTGCATGAACAGGAAAGGATGTAAGAAGAACTTTTATGTTGGGCATATTTAAGGAGGGATCTTAAATGAGTAGGGCAAGGGGCAATAGATGGACGGGCGAAACAGAATCTTTCATGCAGGTAAGACGGGGATGATGGAGAATGTAGGATGTTGTAAAGTAAACATAATATCTGAGTGTTTCGGCGAAAGCGGATAGGGAGTCACTTGAGATCCTTCCGAAGTTGGGAAACACGGTCATATCTAACCAATTCTGAAAATGAATCTAATACATAAGTTTTGCAAGCGTTCAAGTTTAATAAGAAGCTCCTCTGTAGCCATCTAAGCAGCAGGCGTCAGCGTAGTCTATGATGGGTTGAATTAGGGTTTGAGCGAGGGAAACTTTAGTTTTAAGAGGCAAAAATCCTTGGAGCAATTGACCTTGAAAGCATAATGCACCTTACGACCAACCTCACTGATATGAGTACGCCACGAGAGATTAGAATCGATGATCAGATCTTTCACAGTATCAGTAAGGTGAATACGAGAACAGTTCAAAGCTATTGCAGGCAACATAGATAAATTTATTTTAATTAATTAATTAATTTTTTATTTTATTTATTATTTTATTTCAATTATTTTATAGGGTTATGTTTTTCGCGCGTATCTTGTATTTATGTATGAGTATGTATGTATGCCTGTAATATTCTTTATTACCTCATATCTTCCAAACAGCAGAACGGATTTTTATAATTAAGATATGCGTATAGTTAGATTCGTCTTAATAACCTAAGTGTTTTAGATAAGTTAAATGTTTGTAAGTTAAATAAAAAAAAAAAACAATTATGGTGGCTGTGAGATGGCATTTTTTGAAGTATCAAAAAACCGGCCAAGTGCGAGTCGGACTCGCCCATGAAGGGTTCCGTAGCAGCAAGTAACGTAATATAAAAGTTCTTGTAGTTCGTTGTAACTTTGATCAATGTTTTTGCTGTTTACGATTTATGACGTATTAAAAAAAAACTACTGACTAGATCTCATTCAAACCAATTTTCGTTGGAAGTTTGCTTGGTAATGTACATCATATATTTTTTTTAGTTTTATCATTCCCTTATTTTAGAAGTTAGAGGGGGGGGGGGGGCACACATTTTACCACTTTGGAAGTGTCTCTCGCGCAAACTATTCAGTTTAGAAAAAAATGATATTAGAAACCTCAATATCATTTTTGAAGACCTATCCATAAATACCCCACACGTATGGGTTTCATGAAAAAAACATTTTTGAGTTTCAGTTCTAAGTATGGGGAACCCCCAAAATTTATTGCTTTTTTTCTATTTTTGTGTGAAAATCTTAATGCGGTTCACAGAATACATCTACCTACCAAGTTTCAGTGGTATAGCTCTTATAGTTTCGGAAAAAAGTGGCTGTGACATACGGACGGACAGACAGACAGACAGACAGACAGACAGACAGACAGTCAGACATGACGAATCCATAAGGGTTCCGTTTTTTGCCATTCGGCTACGGAACCCTAAAAATAAAATTAAATGTAATAACGCAATTATCAAATTGAAGAACTCACCATAAGGATTTCAAAAAAATATATCATGATAGCTTTTTTGATAGCAGGTGGGTTTTATTTTTTTATTTTTAACTAATAACACAAAACCTAAATTCAAAAGTAAATAAGTTACATCTCTTCATTATTTAGACATCAATTTTTGAGCCGCTGTAGGTAAAGAAGTTGTAATAAATACACATAGTAAAAACTATTTTGAATAAAATACATGAAAACATCTAGGAATGGCTTTCCTTGGTAACGGGCACAAAAAAGTGAGGTCGTAATAATATTATAATTTCATGTCTTTGATGCCGAAAATAATAACAAAACGCGTCATTTTGAAGACAAAAGACGACATTTAATCCTTTATTTACGAGGTTGATGTTACTAAAGTGGCGATGTCAATGTGTATCTTATCTCAATTTATGTAAGTATCAAGCCTTTGGCTTGCCGCCAATAGCCATCGATAGTGTTGTGAGTAGTTTAACCACATTCATTAATGGCATCATACCATTAATACCCGTAGGTAGCTGCGGTGCAGAAATCCATATAAGTACATTTATTAACAGTTGAACATAGGCAATAGGTAGCTAAATAAATGAATTTTACCAAGAAAAAAATAACCGACTTCAAAATAGCTCAAAAACTACTCGTTACATCTCGCTCAAATCTTATCATACAACATGAAACCCTTCGTCAGAAAGGGTCACTAGAAAGAAAGTCTAGAAAGAGGATACAGAATCGTTGTATGTTAGACATACCTACGTGTTACCATTACCATCTTTGCATTGATCTGTTCGCTTTCGTCGTCTTCTGCAGTCGACTTACAATCTTGCAATATTCACGAGGTACCTGGTAAAATAATCACAAATAGAACAGATTTGTAACTCACAAACCAGCAGAAGTCATCTAATGCTAATTGGTCACCGCTGCCTGATGATACAGCCACCAAGAGCCTTATATCGAACGTTTTGCCGACCAGAGACGAAACGATAGACCCTGTACTACGTCATCCTGATACTAACGTGAGTACTACTCATTGCAACCAAATCACGGAAAAATACAGCAATAGGTACTCTGGGTGATAGGGAACAGAGACCTCCAAAAAAATCACGAGCAGCAGAGAGATGATTGCATGACTTCATATACCTACCTTACGGACGTAATCCCAAGAACAAATTCAGTGAAGCACCCTTAGTAATACCAACTCTCTATTCGTACAAGTACACACACCCACACACTGACACCATACTGCTATGACATTGACACCATCGCGAATCAAAAATTACGCACACATGGTAAGCGAGCTGTCATTGCTATGCTTCACTCTTGTTGATTAGACAAGGTTACGTCCATTCTTTTTTTACGTCCGTGACCTACCTATAGAGAGAGCCTCCTACCACAGAAGACATAATAGTACTCCTACGAACAAAACTATAGTTATTTTACATCTTCTATATTGCTTTCAAGAAGATTAGGTTATTATTGATGTAATGTATGTATAGTTTACTTACACTTAAAGGCTGGTTTCTTTATGTTAGTGGTCATTATGTGTAGCTTTCTTCATTTCACCTCGGAATCATTTCATTATCTAGATAGCGCAAGAAGCTGTTTACGAACATTTTTTACTTGTATTTTCGATATGCAGTTCAGATAATTGTTTTTTTTTTTTTTTTAAATTCAGAATTCAATAATTGTATGATATTTCCTAGGATTAAAGCAGACTTAAAGACTTAAAATTTTAGTCTGCCTATTGGTAGACTACTTGCCCTGATGTGTCAGTTTTAGATTTTCCAAGGTCGGGATGGCATATCCCAAAATTCCCAACCTGATTCCAAAAATAACATTAACGATGTGTCATAACGCTTTTCATAATATAATAGCTTTTGCTCGGAACTTACGAGTAATATGCGAGGAATGTTGGGATGCCAAAAAAATCTATCGATCCTAATGAAACTAATATAAGGAATAGGAAGCTTATTAAATAAATAAAGATGGTGCGTGAACTAAAACATTGTATTAAAGCAGTAGAAATGAGAAAAAGCTGCGTTCATAATTCTTCATCCTCTCTCGATCGCAAGCCCATGCATTTCAGATCCGACCAGTTCTCAGATTGATCACATTAGACCTCTCTCTTCGCTAAAATTGTCTTTTCGTCTGAGCTTTACTCTCTTGATCTCTTTACTTTTATCAGAGTCACAGGGCCAACAGCAACTGTCCATCCGAAATTAAAAGTAGATACGATCGGTACCAAACTGCACAGGATCAGCCTTTGATATAATCTGAAGATTGATTTTCTTCAGCTTCAGCACCTATATATTGGTTCAAGATTTATTAAGGCTTCCGACGGAGCTTAAGCGACTGCAATCTGGCCGATGAGAGAACATAAAACGGAGCTTAGAAGCTTTTCAGTAAGTATAATAGCTACTTAGGTTGCATTTACCGATAGTTCATTTTGAGGTTACATATTTTTTTTTCTATTTTGGGACAAGTGATCATGATCATTTCACTGATCTACAATAATAAATTCTGACTAAATGATATAAAATTATCTTCATTATACACACAACATAACAGTACCACAGAAGAAATAATAGAACTTATAATAAGTAACAGTAGGTACTACTTTATATAATGTAAGCCTTGTCAAAATATTATTGAAGTTTGTAACTTTTGTAAATCTTATATTAATTTTGGGACCCATTAATTAAAAACAACATTAAACCGCGATGATGAGGGTTCTCGTTCTTCTTAGCAATTAAGAGGAGAACGTCTACAATAAAGAAAACGCTAATTACCGTTTTTGCCGAAAAACTGACAAATTTAAAGGTAACAAGTTGTTTGTTTGTTTTTTCTCACTGCTAAGCAAACATTTAAATGACATCAAAGGAAAATCTGTCTTTTTTAGGATGATTTTTACGAAAATGTCACCCATATCAATCAATACATTTTATTATCAAAAATAGCTGAACTGTTTAGTCTTCAGTGACTAGTAAGTATTCTGTGGCTCCGCTCCTTTTGATCGTAGCGTGATATAATATAGCTTATAACCTTCCTCGATAAATACACTATCCAACACCAAAAAAAAAATAGCTTTATATGTAACATAGATTACCCCCAAGTAATATTAGTATAGATAGGTACTTTTATAACTTACTAGCTGACTCGGCAAACTTTGTACCGCCTGACAACTCCCCTTCTCCCTGTTCCTCTCCCTCTCCCTCGACTGTCAGTTATAAAATAAAAAGATACGTTGCTAAGGTTACATTAGAAAGTTAATATGGTCGTTAAGTTTTCAAAGAGATCGGACCACATACTACAGCTATGAAACAGACTTTCTGAACGCACCTATAAATATTTGATAACCAAAATATGACAATTCTAAAAAGAAAATAGACATCAAATGCTTCACAGCTAGAAACATTTTGTACTGGAAAATTAAATTGTTTTTTTTAGTATGTTCCGTTACTTATATTTGTTTTTCACCGTTTAAACCTTCCCTGAAGCTCCACAAATATTTCAAGATCAAAATTAGTCGGTCCAGCCATTCTCGAGTTTTAGCGAGACAAACGAGCGGCAATTGATTTATGTATACATTAATATATTTCTTATCATAATTTCTATGCACTACAAGCGAGAAGGCAGCTCTTAACAATTGATATCGTCAGTGGTGTACGATAAGTTTTTTATTTTATTTATAAACATTTAAACAAATAGGCAGGTAAAATTCGCCCTCAGATTAAAGAATAAAAAAATTCGCCTTACTTTTATCGGGCGTTGATGACAGTCAACATTGGAAGAACTGTTTCAGCCTTTTCATTATAAACTCAATATAAAATAAATGAAAGGCAATCTTTGTAATGATATAATTTAATGTCCTTCGTCGATGGTCATGAGCGTGGTGTCGGGCTGGTAGTGCATGTCGAGCGCGCGCGACCTGATGATCTGCTTGTACACGAAGGCGGACTTGCGCGGCGTGCGCGTGCGCTCCTCGCTCGTGTAGTCCACCTCGTACAGGCCGAATCGTTCGCTGGAAACATGTATTTATAAACAAAAATTTGCATAATAAACTGATCGCGTACCTTGACTAAGTATTAACACGTACCTATTCTAAGGGGTTAAAAACTATCCTAGATTGACCCATATTATAAATGACAAATATGTCTGTTCAATTGTTCACTTGAGTCAATTAGTTGATAATAAAATGAAAATGTAAGCATGTTAGAACTGACCGGTAACCCTGCAACCATTCGAAGTTGTCCATTAAGCTCCAGGCGGTGTAGACGCGGACGTCGCAGCCCTCGTCGATGGCGTCCAACATGGCGTCGAGGTACGTGCGGTAGTAGTTGACGCGGTCGTCATCCTCGAGACCGCCGAACGTGGACATTCCGTTCTCGGTCACAAACACGGGCGGATTGTTGTAGTCGTTCTTGATCTTATTCAAAAGCTTGTAGAAACCCCATGGTACGACCTAAGGAGATACTATACTGATCAAAAATGTTAACATGTTTAGTGTAAACATAAATTAATGAGCATTCATCATTCAGAAATGAAAACTTAAGAATCAGCGTATTCATGTGGCCAAGAAGTCATTAAAATCGATTTATGATTAGTTCTGATTAACTACCTTTTGTCCAGAAAATTGTTTCTTGCTTGTCAATATCTTATTCGTGTTCATGCGTGTTGATTTTGTTTCGTGTTTTATTAGTGCGTGTTTTTTCTTCTTCGGTTCAAATATTTTTGACAAAAGTTTTTTTTATGAAAAAAACCTAAGCAATGTTATGTTTATGAAGTTCGCAGCTTTGCTTAATATCGTAATTTGGCTTTTAAGATAATTTACTTCTACGATAATGTAAAATGTCTTTTATATTATTAACACCATAAGACAACTGACACATGAATAGGACTACAAACCTTTAACCAAGCTGAAGCAGCGCTTTCCCACTCGCTAGACTGGTATGATCCAACGCTGATATCATCAAAGTAAGAGGGAGAAGGATGCACGCCATACACAGATGCATTTCTGTAAACAATACTACTGGTGTAGGTATTGAGACCGAAAAAGTCGCTACTTCCTCGCACTAGTTCCACCTCCTCAGGTGTAAACTGCGGTAATCTTGATCTTGGGAAACCTTGCTCGGCGCTCTTAGCTGCTATCCTTGTTTTCATCACAGGGGGAAAATCACCAGTCTCTGAGAAAATTGGATAAGCGTACTGGCCCCACTGAAAATAAAGAAACAAAATTTACTGATAGCAATTTGCAAATAATATCGATTTGTAAATGTATGGATGAGATTATTACGGAAACTTTGCATATTTTCCTAATTGCTAGGTTTAAAATTATTTTCAATATTGAAGCTGATCATATTTTTTTACTCTTTTCTCGAAACTTCTACTTCGGAATTGAAAAACAAAATAACTATATCAGACGTAAGTTGCATTAATATTAACTTCTCAAACCTCAAAAAGAGCACTTTCTTCTGTAGCTTCAAGGTGGTCTTCGCTTTCAGGTTCCTTCCATCCGGCACTTAATGTAATACCAATAACGCCACCATACTTTTCTTTAAACTCATCATTGTATAAGTGGTACGCTTTGGCATGAGCCACCAAAAGGTTTTTAGCGCAAAGGTATTCTGCATATCCTGTGATATCTAACAGAGGTGCCATAGATTTTCCAGCATAACCTTGGAAGCAAATTTCGCGAGGTTCATTCATAGTAATCCAGTACTTTACTCTATCACCAAATAATTCAAACGCCGTTCTGGCATAGTCAGTAAACCAGTCGACGATGTGTGGATTGGACCATCCTCCCAAGTCCTGAAGTTTTTGAGGCAAGTCCCAGTGATACAGGGTGATCATGGGCTCGATGTTATATTTGAGCATTTCGTTGATGAGATTGTTGTAGTAGTCGACTCCGGCTTGGTTGATCTTGTCCGGGAAGCTTGTGGGCAGGATCCGCGTCCAGGACAGGGAGAACCGGTAGAAGTCGAGTCCGAGCTCGCGCATCATCTCCACGTCGCGCTTGTACTGATGATACGAATCAGCCGCCACATCGCCAGTGTCGCAGTTTTTAATTGCGCAGGGTTCTCTGTGAGTTACAGTATCCCATATATTTTCTGACTTTCCTGCAGAAAGCACATTGTTTTGGTTTGAAATATACAGAAAAAATCTATTATCTATACTATAGGTTAACCTAATAAATGTTAAAATACTAACCATCTTCGTTCCAGGCGCCTTCAATTTGATATGACGCTGTAGCCGTTCCAAATAAGAACCCATCTGGAAATTTTCTAGCTTCATGGCGACGGACTGCATAATATTTGCAGTCCGATAATGCAATGTAACATAGGAACAACCTGTGAAATATTGAAATTTACCATTAAAAACAATGATAATAAAAGCGAGACTTAGCAAATCGTAATTTTCATAAAACTGTGAGTAGTTAGTCATTTTTTTATAAAACTAGAAGAAGTCCATGGGCTTTTTGTTGCTTTACAACCACAACACTGCTGATTTTGTGGGTGTTATTATTTTCCACTATGTTGGGAGTAAAGGTCTCATTCAATTTGCATTGTTTGGATCGCATGCTGGAGCGTTCCGTTAATCTCTTGTTTTTTTAAGGTTTTCAAACATATTCCCGTAACATAATTATACAGTTTTCACACTTACGTAATCAGTACTGCCCGTAACATCGTTTGCTATCGGTTTGAGAATAGCAGTAAGTACGTTTTTTGTAAACATTTTTATAGTCGTCGTGAAGTGCAAATTATCTGATAAAAAGCAAAAGGTTTTTCATTTTGGTTGTTACATAAAATACTTGATTAAATGCCTGTCTGTGTGATATGGTTTTAATCTAAATATAGTTTTGCTTATATCTAGGTTATGAAAGTCCTGTTATCGTAGCAAAATGAATGAACTGAATGACTCTGCGTGACAACAATTTTCTTAAAAGTATTATCGTAGTAGTTCTTTTTAATATACGTAATAATATGGTTTTCTATAAAATGATGTAGGTATATAATATCTTACGACATAATCTTAAATTAAAATTGAAAAAATCCCCGAAAGTGTGATATATACTAAACATAGCTAAGAACGCTCTCGATTAAATCACCTTTCATACAAAAAAAACTAGATCAAAATCGGTTCATCTGTTTTGGGAGCTATGATGCCACAGAAAAACATACAGATCCACAGATACACAGACACGTCAAACTTATAACACCCCTCTTTTTTCGTCGGGGGCTAAAAAGATGCAACTCGAGCATTAATGTCGTGACCACGGACCTAAAAAAGACGGACGCAATCCCAAGAACAAGTTCAGTCAAGCACCCATAGTAATATAACAACTCTCTATTCGTACAAGTACACACACCCACACATTGACACTTCACTGCTTCAATCGCGAATCAAAAATTATGCACACATGGTAAGCGTGCGGCCATTGCTATGCTTCACTCTCGATTACGTTCGCCTTTTTTTCAGGTCCGTGGTCGTGACTTATAAAATATTTCTTTGTTACGAGCTTTTATTTAACTTGCCTTTTTCCTTAGTTTGATATCATATGTATGGTCAAATATTGCATGAACTACTGCCTCCTATCCTCAGGAGTTCTAATTTTACGTATCAATTCCGATGACAATGCATTTTTATGATATCTTTCGTGGCATGGTGTTGTTATGCTAAATTCAATAAAAAAACCGCTCCAGTGCGAGTCGGACTCGCACACCGAGGGTACCGTGCAATCTTATATAACCGAACATTGTTCTTAAATAAAACTGGATTGAACAAACTTAACTTTGCCGTTGGAAAACTGTGGTCCAAAAATGTCGATCCTCATACCTCGACTTAACTGCAAATAGGTATATGTAAAAGTAATTTTTTGTGCTATAACTAAAATTTTCAGAATATTTTCTCGGAAACAGATGTCAAAAGTAAATTTTAGCAGAAACGGAAACGGATGCAGAAACGGAAGTGTAAATAATATGAAAAAAAAACAAATTTACAAATATGTTTCTTTATTAAGTATCAAATACACCAAATCTAGATTAAAAATAAATATATTAGAAATCTACTATAGAAAACAATATTGCAATTTTGCAACTGAAAATTTTATTAATATTCAAAATTAAGTAGTGGTAAGTTATATTTTATGAAAAGTAATAACTCTCAGCCGTCGTAAACTTCCGATTGTATCTCCGTTATAAAAGTAGCGGAAATAGAAGCAGAAACGAATGTTGAAAAGCGCGCGGAACTACCGCACTTGCGGAAACAGAAACAGAGATCCGTTGCATCACTACTCAGAATATAATAAATTTCAACTTGATCATCCATGTGTTTCTAAGAAAAAGGGTGTTGACAGACAGACAGACAGAGAGACAACGAAGTGATCCTATAGTTTCATTTTCCATTTTCCATTTGATGTATGTACGTAACCCTAAACAGCCGTTTAAAAGGTTCTGCTGAGAAAATGGTTTTGGGTCGGTTCTGAAGTATACTGCGCGTTTAACGCAGGTTCATTTTAGAGAGAATCAAATCGAGCCGCTAGATTGGCTTTCTATGTCGCTGGACTTCAATACAAATGAGCATTAACAGGCTTAATTAGATCACAAGATACCTAATGCGACGTATAAATGTAATAGGTTTGTCAAAAACCGCACCAAGCATCTAATCAAGGATTCATTTTCAGAAATATTCGTATTATATGTAGTTTTGGCAAAATGGCAGGTGGTGCTATCTGTTTTTAAGATTATATCAGAAACAGTTCGTGCCAGTGCCAACTGATACATCACCTGATGCTGGCACTTCACGTTATTTAAAATCTAGAATGAGCGCCACATAAGATTACGCCATTATTTTCATTAAAATATTAGCTGATATAGCTTATAATATTTTTGGAAGACCTTTTCAACGATACCCCACATTATAGGGTGCGCGATAAATAAAAAAATCATCCTCATGTTACCTGTAGGGGAGGTACCCTGAAAAATTTTTTTTTTTAAATATTTTTTCTACGTTTCTGGAGTTTTAATAAATATGTATAACCATGCCAAATTACAGCTTTCTAGCACTATGGGTCTCGGCGCTTTGCTTTGGACAGACGGACCCCTAATAATGTCGTGTCACGATGTTTGTGGTCGCACTCCTCCAAAACTGCTAAATTTTAATGGATTTTTTGTGTAGGTAGGTATATTTGATATATAATATTATGAGAAAAGGTCGTAAAGTATATTTCATACCGCTAGGTAATTAGGGTGTCCTAATCCTAATTTTTTGGCATAAAAAGTTTTGCCGAGTCAATTTGTAATAATGATAATATAATATTTTAGTGACGCCACCAAGAATGCCGGCTGCTGTCGCCTCTTACGACATCCAAGTATGCAGGCAAAGGACTTTGGTCAGTGCTTATTTTGAGCTGCCCCAGCACGGCAATACGCTGCGCATAGTATTAATTTGAACACAAAACTAAAGGCTTACAGGCAACCAACTCAAAAATGTGAACTAATATGCTAACTTACAATCGTTCACTGAGTAAACTGCTTTAGCAATAGGATTTTCAAATTT
This sequence comes from Thymelicus acteon, assembly GCA_951805285.1. Taxonomy (NCBI): domain Eukaryota; kingdom Metazoa; phylum Arthropoda; class Insecta; order Lepidoptera; family Hesperiidae; genus Thymelicus; species Thymelicus acteon. The sequence goes on along the minus strand of OX638215.1, from coordinate 5,348,671 downwards.
GTATGATAACTGATGTTGAACGATGCTCGAACATTCGCAACAGAATTCATGAATGAATGGTAACAAATTGACATCTCGACCACCAGGATTCCGTTGCCTAATCCCCCAGGGGATCCTCATGAACCCATCTGTTCATCAAATAACATTAAATTTCTAAAAATGCTCTCACACTGAATCCGATTGATATAAAAAAAAAACATGTTTTTATGTATATTGAAAACTAGAAGTAACTAAATGCAATCGTTTTGTTTATCAAATGTCGTTTCGATTATTGTTCAAGATATTGTTACTGGTGCTTTTGCTGATAAAATGTATGTAAACGAGGTAGTATTCAAGACAATTAAAAATAATTTGGTACTTACCATTAAAGTCCGTACCTAAGTACGTTCAATTGTAATTACATGTTTTTACACCGTCGTTTCCGCTTCAAAATTATTCTTTTCTTTAAAACTATAATATGTTTGTCTGTGTCAACTGTTTATAAAGATTAGTTACTTCCGCGGAAAAATATTTTTCGTATAGAAATGTTCGTAATTCGTAAAACTCGGGAAACATTACTTTCATTTCAATTCATTAGTTTTATACAAAGTCAGTAAATAGATTGAAGTAATGACTTAATTAAAATAAATGAACGACAGTATTTGGTATGATATAATTTAATGTCCTTCGTCGATGGTCATGAGCGTGGTGTCTGGCTGGTAGTGCATGTCGAGCGCGCGCGACCTGATGATCTGCTTGTACACGAAGGCGGACTTGCGCGGCGTGCGCGTGCGCTCCTCACTCGTGTAGTCCACCTCGTACAGGCCGAATCGTTCGCTGGAAACAAATTGTATCATTTATGAATAGAAAAAAACCATTACTGATTTTCTTATAATACGAGTAAAACAAGCTGACAGCATACTATAAGTATGGCAGTCATACCCGCTCTCTAGTACCTACTAAGCTTCAAAGTCGGTATGTTACATAAAGGTAGACAATATTTAAATAACTAACCTGTAACCTGCCATCCATTCGAAGTTGTCCATTAAGCTCCAGGCGGTGTAGACGCGGACGTCGCAGCCCTCGTCGATGGCGTCCAACATGGCGTCGAGGTACGTGCGGTAGTAGTTGACGCGGTCGTCATCCTCGAGACCGCCGAACGTGGACATTCCGTTTTCGGTCACAAACACGGGCGGATTGTTGTAGTCGTTCTTGATCTTAGTCAGAAGCTTGTAGAAACCCCAAGGGACAACCTAAAGGACGTACAAGGTGATATAGATATGGATATGAACCCCAATATAAAAAGGTAACAAAACCTGCCTGGACATAGTCCACAGTTTAAGTTGCTTCGTTCGTAAAAAAAAGAAGAATTGCTAACCTTTAACCAGGTAGATGCGGCACCTTCCCAATCACTAGGCTGATAAGATAATCTTTCGATATCATCGTAATAGGATGGAGATGGATAATAACCATACACGCTTTCATTTCTGTAAACTATATTAGTAGTATAGGAGTTAAGGCCAAAAAAGTCGCTGCTCCCTTTCACTAATTCCAATTCTTCAGGTGTAAATTCTGGTAATCTGGATCTAGGAAAACCTTGTTCTGCACTTTTGGCTGCGATCTTTCCTTTCATAGCAGGAGGAAAATCACCAGTTTTTGAGAAAATTGGATGTGCGTACTGTCCCCACTATAAATAACACATATTTTTTAAAATAATTATTGATCGCATATTTTTTCCATTAGTTAAATAATTTATTCTTGTATCTAAAGTAAAAAGTAAAATAGTGAATATTTTTTTTGATAGTATTAAAAGTATTGTCGGTGCCAAAACTTATTAAGAAAATTTATAAAGTCAAAAGTTATACACATTAAAATTCTCCAACGATTGACCGCAGAATACACTCCAAGTGTTCTTAATGACAAGAAGAGTTTAGAGCCCTATAGAAGGGTTACTTGGGCTAGAGTTAAAGTTATTGTTTACCTCAAACTGATGAGTATCTTCTGCAGCTTCAGCGTCATCTTCACTTTCAGGTTCATACCAATTGGCACTCAATGTTATGCCAACAACACCACCATATTTTGCTTTAAACTCGTTATTGTACAAGTGATATGTTTTTGCATGGACCAGTAATAGATTTTTAGCGCAAATATATTCTGCATATCCTGTGATATCGAATAAAGGTGCCTTTGTTTTCGCAGCATAACCTTGGAAGCAAACTTCGCGAGGTTCATTGATAGTAATCCAGTACTTTACCCTGTCGCCAAATAATTCAAAAACCGTTCTGGCGTAATCGGTGAACCAGTCGACGATGTAAGGATTTGACCATCCCCCCAAGTCTTGAAGTTTTTGAGGCAAGTCCCAGTGATACAGGGTAATCATGGGCTCGATGTTGTATTTGAGCATTTCGTTGATGAGATTGTTGTAGTAGTCGACTCCGGCTTGGTTGATCTTGTCCGGGAAGCTTGTGGGAAGTATCCGCGTCCAGGACAGAGAGAAACGATAGAAGTCGAGTCCGAGCTCGCGCATCATCTCCACGTCGCGCTTGTATTGATGATATGAATCAGCCGCCACATCGCCAGTGTCGCAGTTTTTAATTGCGCAAGGTTCTCTGTGAGTTAGGGTATCCCATATATTTTCCGATTTTCCTGCAGAAAACACAATGCATGGGCTTAAAGTATACGACAAAAGGACTATTCAGCACATCTACATGTAAATAGTTTTATTATTACACAAACCATCTTCATCCCAAGCGCCTTCAATTTGATATGAGGCTGTAGCTGCACCGAATAGGAACCCATCTGGAAATTTTCTAACCTCATGACGGCTGCCTGCAGATTTGCATTCCGAAAATGCAATGTAACATAGGAACAACAACCTGCAACATTAACGATTTAACTAATTACAACAGTGAATACTTTTTTATTCTCGAGTTTCCTTTACACCTATTCTGATATTGTGGTTTTATGAGATTTTTTGTTTGTCTTGTTTTATTCGCCTTACCATATTTTATATTTTATTCTAATAATGTGTTCTTAAAGAAACTTAAGTGGGGCCAAATTTAAATTTGAATTTTTTATTACTTTAATATCAGAGGCTAAAATATTTTTCATTGATCCGTCTGTCAGGCTGCCCGAATATCACGTGGAAATTTGATATTTTTTTCTATTACGGGGCATTATCTGGCATACTTTTCACCTCAGAAAATGTATCTTTTCGCGCGGGATATGAGCTGATAAGGTCCTGTTAAAAGGTTAGTGATTATTGTTTTGAATGCTTTTGTGTAATTTCTTTAAAAAAGTATGTTTCACATTTATGGAATAATAAAACCTTGACGCTTGAAACAGTAAAATGTGATAATAATTAAACTTATATAATTCCTGACATTATTTAAACAATCAAAAATCATTTATGATATAGGTACTCGTAACATTGGCAATTACGTTAACATGTAGTATAATATATCATACAAAATGTATAAATTATTGTGGGACTTACGTAATCTGCACTGAACGTGACATTGCGATCAGTGTGAGATCTGTATTCAATATCTTTTGTTTTGGGTGCTCAAATATATACCTACATACATAATGTTGAGAGGCTTATCATACTATTTAAAATGATCAATGATCAATTTGATAGACGTATCTGCACTATTGTTTTGAAGAATTTACCTATTTATCTTATGTCATAGCTCTTGACAGTGTTTACCAAACACTTTAATATAACAGACCGCGTTGACAGATTTTATCATTAAAATCCAATGCTAAGGATTACGATAAAAGAAAATGTAAAGAAAATCCAAAACATGTATAAAGCGGCCTAGACACTAATTCACTACCAACTTTATTCCTCGATGGCACTCCTATCAACTATGCAGATACAGCTAAAAACCTAGGTGTTACTTTTGACCGACATCTGGCGTGGGGTGCACATGTCAGTTATTTATATCAGTAAGAAAATCCACTTTTCTTTGCACTCGCTGAAATGTCTACAAAATTTCCTGCCCTTGAAAACTAAGATTTCACTTGCCCAGTCGTTAATTTTACCCATACTCGATTACGCAGATGCATGCTACTTGGATGCTAATGAGGAGCTCCTTAATAAACTTGAGCGCTTGCAGAATTTGGCAATCCGTTTCATCTTCGGATTAAAGAAATTTGACCGAATATCTCAATTTCGCAAGGATCTCAAGTATGTTATGTCTCCTTTATTCCTTCTATCCTTAATTCCTCTACCTCCCCAACATACTTACGCGAGAGATTCTCCTATTTTTGACCTGCAGGTATCCCATGTAGATCAAGCATTAAAAACATTCTTTTATGTCCCCCGCACAGCTCCAGCTACTATTCCCATTCTTTTATTGTCCGCGCTGTAAAATTATGGAATTCCCTTCCGCTTAACATAAGAGAATGTAAGACCGTCCATAGGTTTAAAGTACTCTTAAAAGAACATTAATGGATAATAATTAAAGGAATCCGCGATGAGTTTCAAAATTGAAGTTCGAGTTCGAGACTCATTTCACTTCGCAAGTGCGTACTAGATGATTAGAGAATGACATATATGTATGTAAGACATTACAAGACACGAAGGTATTGTACACTCATTTTGATGTTAATTTTATCCTTGCGGGTAAATGTCACGGCTCGAACGCATAGTCGGTGACGCAGCGTCTATATTATCTACGTCCGAGACATTAACTTGTCAGGGTCAAAGCTTTCAAGTTCTTGATGTCAGTTTTTGAATCTATCAGTAGTGCGTTCAATCGAGTCAGTGTCAGTTGACAGTTAGAGCTAACTTCAACTTGACCTCGAGACAGTGCCTGCGCCGGTTGTGCGCACTGACGTTTTTCACAATGGCAAACACCAATAATAGTGATCCGTTTGCACGCGCGATATGTATTTGGTAAGAATACCATACCGAGGCCATCTTTAGTCATTTGAAATTCGAGTTCGAGACTCACTTCACTTCGCAAGTGCGTACTAGATGATTAGAGTATGACATATTATCAAGATGATGCAAGTTCACTTTCGAGTCTCACTTGAGTGAGCTTCGATTTCGAGTTTGTATTTTAATGAATAGCCCGTCTGGTTCAAATTTCCTTCCGACGTTTGTTTTCGCCATCTTGATTTTAAACCTTATGTCATCTGTTGAGTTGAGCCACGTTATATTTCGATTCTTTAATTTCTCTAGCGAATTAACTTTGGTGGCATACACTAAACCCGGTTTAGTTAAGTTACCATATATATCCTTCTCCTGATACTCTACATTCTAATATATAAAATTCTCGTGTCACGGTGTTTGAAGTTGAATTCCTCCGAAAAGACTAGACCGATTTTCGTGAATCTTTTCGTGCATATCGGCTAGGGTGGAGAATCGGACAACATCTATTTTTCATCCCCCTCCACCCCTAAATTTTTGGCAGAACAACGTTTGCCGAGTCAGCTAGTTGTTCTATATTATTCTTCTCTCGAAGTTTAGATTTCTGATGGTTGCACCTCGACTTTCTACTCGGGAAGAGGGAATTAAGGAGAAAGGGAGCATCTTAATCTTATAATGACTATACAAGAAAAAGTTGCTGAATTCTCTCTCCTTATTTTTTACTCTGACTTCCACTTTGGCATGCCACGTTATCAACCCCACTGGGATCATTCATTGAATTTTACGATAAAATATTTAGAGGATCATTTTGTCATAATATGTAGAGTGTAGACAGATAAAATCTTATTTTTTAGCTGTAGTATGTAATCTTATTATCGCAATGATAGCAAAAAGTAAAGTACCTTCTTCTGTTTGATGTTATATATACAGGCTTCTGAGTTATTATTACCGGATTCACGGTTCAAGATGTTTCGGGTAATAAGCTCATTGTTAGTATTTTATATGGAAATAATTATTTTTAATCATCTTAATTTAATGGAAGGATAAATCAAGTAGCTGAGCACTTTCAAAGTGGAGGCATTTTCATTTTACTTCAAATTTGTATATACCTAATATAATATTTTCAGTTTGATAATTTCTTCATACATCTTGAATACGGATTGCAAGTACACGGAGCGTCATGAAGTGAGGAAATTCCCTGAAGGCTTCTTGTTTGGAACGGCTACGGCTTCTTATCAAGTAGAAGGCGCCTGGGATGAAGATGGTATTATACGATTCATATTACACCTGTCTCTAATTTTAATACATTATCGAACACGTCAATCGAACTACGTTATTATATATTTTTAGCTTTTATGTCAAAATTAATTAAAATCTCACAATTTGCTTTTGGAACAATCATGAAATTGCAAACATATTCCACGTTCCAATTTATCGATCGACTTTCTTTTATGAATTATTTTTTCAACACAAAAAAAATAGACTTAGTGATCTGTACGTAAGTACCTAAACATACTTAGGATTATGATGTAAACATTTCCGTAAAGGCAATTTGCTTTCTAAGTACATTATTTAGACAAACTCACGATATATTCGCAGGAAAAACAGAAAATATTTGGGACCACTTGACTCACACGAAACCGTGCATGGTATTGGACTGTTCAAATGGAGATATTGCCGACAACTCTTATCATTTGTATAAGAGAGACGTGGAAATGATGAGAGAACTTGGTGTCGATTTTCACAGGTTCTCAATATCATGGACGAGAATTTTACCGACTAGCTTCCCGGATAAAATAAATCAGGCCGGTGTCGACTACTACAACAATTTAATTGATGAAATGTTGAAATATAACATCCAACCCATGGTTACTTTGTACCATTGGGATCTACCACAGAAACTGCAGGAGTTGGGAGGTTGGACAAATCCTCACATAGTCGATTGGTTCGGTGATTACGCCCGCATCGTTTATGGGTTGTTTGGAGACAGAGTCAAACTCTGGATTACAATTAATGAACCTTATCAAATATGTAATTTTGGATATGGTCAAAGTGCTTTAGCTCCTGCTTTAAATATTCATGGCGTAGCCGAGTACATGTGCGCGAAGAATTTGCTGGTAGCACATGCAAAAGCATATCATATCTATAATGATGAGTTTAGACCAACTCAAGGTGGTTCAATATTTATTTCATTGAGCGCACAGTGGTTTGAACCAGAGAGTGAGAAAGAAATTGAGGCTGCAGAGGAAACTAACCAATTTATGGTAATTATGGTATTATTATCTTTTCGTGGAGTCTACCTGGCTGGCAACCACCTTTTTGCGTGAGTCAGCCGCCAAACAACTCGTGTTCGGGATCTTCCCCTTCTTTTTTGGTGGGCAAAGCATCGGTGATGCCTTTGGTGTTACTGATGTCCATGGGCCACGGTGGCCACTTACCATCAGCTGGATCGTCAGTTCGTTTGTCGGCTAGTTACATAAATAAATATTTTAATAGAATAACTAAGTATGACATTAGATTCAATATGATATTTTAAATCAGTTATGATATCAATTATTGTTTGCGTTTGGCAAAGTGTTATCACCTCTTAATATTATTTTATTTTAGTGGGCACAATATTCTCATCCAATATTTTCAAAGACTGGCGATTTTCCTCCGATCATGAAAGAAAAAATTGCAGCTAAAAGTGGTAGTCAAGGATTCCCCAGGTCTCGGTTGCCAGAGTTTACCCCTGAGGAGATAGAATACGTCCGGGGAACGTCCGATTTCTTCGGACTCAATCACTATTCTACTCAGTACGTATACAGGAATGAGTCAGTGGTTGGACAATATCAGGTACCTTCGTTCAATGATGATATTGGAGTAATGACATATAATCTCAACGAATGGACAATCAGTGAATCCGGGTACACAAAGGTACTTATAGTTATTTATTTATATATTTAATCTAATATATAAAATTCTCGTGTCACGGTGTTAGAAGTTGAACTCCTCCGATACGTCTCGACCTATTTTCGTGAATCTTAGCGTGCATATCGGCTAGGGTGGAGAATCGGACAACATCTATTTTTCATCCCCCTAAATGTTAAGGGTTTTTTTATTTTTTTGTCAAAAATTTTTGTTTTTATTTTTTTATGATCCAGCATACAAAAATAATAATATAAAAAATAAACTTTTGACAGAACGAAGTCTGTCGGGACAGCTAGTATTATATATTATTATTGTTATTTGTTTTATTCAGTTGTATAGTTGGTATCATGTTATTGTGACTGGATAAATATGTCTTCTTTCTTTCTTCCTCAAATAATATCCACTTTACTAAATGTATGTATGTACAGACAGAGATCGACCAGTAACAATTCTATTAGGTATATGTAAAGATGAAATGGAATATATGAATACAATGAGATTAAAAAAACACTCTTTCCATTGTTCGTAGTATGTGCCATGGGGATTTTATAAATTACTAAAAAAAATAAAGGAAGATTATGACAATCCTACTGTGTACGTAACGGAGAATGGTTTCTCAACTTACGGTGGACTTCAAGACGACGATCGGATCACTTATTATCTCAACTACATTGATGCCATGTTGGTTGCCATCGATGAAGGATCTGACGTCAGGGTCTACACAGCGTGGAGCCTGATGGATAACTTTGAGTGGATGCGAGGATACACGTAAGTAAAACGCTGTTTTTTTTTTCAACCTATTAACGGCCCACTACTGAGCACGAGTCTTCATTACCTCTCGGAGGTGTCCGACATGGTTTGTTGACTGATATCTTACGATAATGTCTTCTAAGTCCAATAAGTGCCCTCCGAAGCACGGAAATGCTGAAGAAATTTTTGACACTAGCGGTAACCCATCCATCTACCAGCCGCGCTCGCTGTTGTGGACCCTCAAAGTATGGATAAAAACCTTTTAAGGCAAGATGCTCTAGATGCTTCAGAGTTTAGACAATTTTCGTTATTGGTATTGCTATCTCTATGGAGGGAGTGAGTGATCACTTAACATTTACCTTACTCGTCTTCTCGTTTGTGTACTAAAAAGACATAAAATATTAAATTGTTTAATAAATGTGTAACTCTTAATCAGGGATCGGTTTGGTCTGTACGAAGTAACTGTACGATGTAACCCCTTAGAATACGAGATAATACTTAGTCAGTGATGGTACGCGATCAGTTTATTATGCAAATTTTAGTTTATAAAATACATGTTTCCAGCGAACGATTCGGCCTGTACGAGGTGGACTACACGAGCGAGGAGCGCACGCGTACGCCGCGCAAATCCGCCTTCGTGTACAAGCAGATCATCAGGTCGCGCGCGCTCGACATGCACTACCAGCCCGACACCACGCACATGACCATCGACGAAGGACATTGATTCCGCATCTTGTAAACGATCTGTATATATATTTAATAAAGACACTGTATATATATTTAATAAAGACACTTTTCCACTTTTTTATTAATCGACTTCAAAAAAAGGAGGAGGTTCTCAATTCGACTGTATTTTTTTTTATGTTCGTTACCTCAGAACTTTGGACTGGGCAAACCGATTTTGATGATTCTTTTTTTAATCAAAAGCTGGTGGCTGTCATGTAGTCCCATATAAATTTTATTGAGGTCTGACAATGGCATCCATGATAAAACCATATAAGTCTTAAATTTGTATTAAGTGAGCGCGACAAATGGACGAATAACTCAATATCACGCCAACCGATTTCGATGATTCTTTTTTTAATCGAAAGCAAGTATTTGTCACGTAATTCCACATAAATTTGAACGAGATCTGACAAGTAGTTTTAGAGTAACTTTGAAGTCGGTTATTTTTTGTTAGTAAAATTTAGATTATTACCTCTTCTCCGGCACAATCCTTATGTTGTTGAAGTTGATGAAGATGTTCTTTCATTTCTAAAACCAAAAAGAGAATCAATCTTGGGAAATCCAATATTGTATTTTAAAAAACTGATGAAATAGCCAAATAACGCGTAGATGTAACTACTTGTTGAAATTTAAAAAATGACAAAAACTACCATAAAAATAGTTATTATTATTGTTATTATATTATTATTATCATATTACCTTTATATAACTGGAATTCGAATGTGTATGTAGACGCTACTGTGTTCATTGGCAGTTCTGCGAAATACGTCAGGCACAGAATAAAACAAATCTAATCAGGGGGCTTTAAGCCAATATATCATCGAGCAAGATCTCAGATTGTAAGGTAATTCGCTCAATAATACTAATAGACCCGGCTTTGGAAACAACCAGTCTACAAACATCAGTACTATTCGCTGTAATCATGGACGATGCCGTAATAGTCTAGTAGAAGTGGAGGTTTAAAATTATTATTCAATTATATAAATATTAAATTATTATTATTATATTAAATTATATACCTAGACCAAATAATAAAATATATTTACCATTAATGACATTACACATCTGACTTCGAGGGAATAGTATCCTGTCATTCCGAACAGTCTCCAGTAAAAGATAGCCTGTTGTTTCCTCACACAAATACCCATCGAATTTGTACCTATAAATGCGGGCACCTAACTGAATTACTTATTTTAAAACCCTAATTACAAGTAAGTACTTGAATCTGCCAGATGTCCATTTTGGATCGATCAATAGAATCGGTATCTATGTGAAGAGATTCTGGTTAAGATAAGATATTTTAAATGGAGTTTACTCATTGGTGTACATATAATTATGTATTTTGCCGCTATAGCAAATTTTTTCCTTAGACACTAATTATAGTCTGGAATGACCTTTCAACTACAGTATCAACCCAGATCTTCAGATAACTCTTATAATCAACTCCTTATTTTACTACTTGATGATATCACTTCGGTGACATCTTCGGAAACATTAAATGAATATAAATAAATAATTATTAAAAATAATGCTTGAAATTCAGTTTATGTTATAGTTATCAGCAAATTATACACGATAAGGGCGCGTTGTGTAAAGTGTATTTATTAGTTCAAGATTAGAAGCAGAATTTAAAGGTTATATGTTTTTTTGGAAAATCAACCCCTAAAGGGTTAATTAAGACGGCCCAAATTAGTATGGCAACTTCGTCAGTTTTGAAATAAGAAGGGTGAAAATTTGTATATAAGCTTATAGTTAGACACAAAAAGTATCTGTATCACTGTTTTCTCGAAATTCATCCCCTACAAATAGGGGTTGGAGGTCATTTTCATACAAACCAACTTCGTCAGTTTTAGAGTTGCAAATATGATTTTTTTATGTAAGTTTATAGTAATAAACAAAAATTAAGTTTAACACATTTTTTTTGGAAAATCATCCCTTAAAGGGTTAATTTAATGGATGGACCTTAGTACGCAACTTCGTCATTTCTGAAGTTAAAAACATGAAAATTTACATATTAGCTACAGTTTAGAATCAAAGTTTGTAAGTATGTTTTTTGGAAAATCATCCCCTAAAGGGTTAATTAAGACGGCGCAATTAAGTATGGTAACTTCGTCAACTTTGAAGTAAGAAGGGTGAAAATTTGTATATAAGCTTATAATTAGACATAAAAAATAACTGTACCACTGTTTTCTCGAAATTCATCCTTTAAAAATAGGGGGTGGAAGTCATTTACATACAAATCAACTTCGTCAGTTTTTGAGTTATTTATATGAAAATTTTTATGTAAGTTTACTGTTATTAACAAAAGTTAAAATTTAGCTGAAAATCATCCCTTAAAGGGCTAATTTAGGGGATGGAACTTACTACGCAACTTCGTAATTTTTGAAGTTAAAAACATAAAAAGTTATATATTAGCTCAAGATTAGAAAGAATCAGTAATGTGTTTTTTGGAAAATCCTCCCCTGAAGGGTTAATTAATTAGGGAGTGCAAGTTAGTATGGCAACTTCGTCAGTTTTGAAGTAAAAAACTTGAAAATTTATATATTAGTTCAAGATTAGAAAAGAAGAAAATCAACCCCCAAAGGGTTGAATAAGCTTATGCAAGTTAGTATGGCAACTTCGTCAGTTTTGAAGTAAGAAGGGCGAAAAATTGTATATAAGCTTGTAGTTAGAAACAGGCGTAATACTAAGGGGTTATAAATATTTAAGAAACTACGTTAATTGTAACAGGTTTTTTGGAATTTTATCCCCTAAGAAGTAAAATAAAGAGGTTGCAAGTTTTTCCAGGACTTTGTCAATTTCAAACTCAGAAATATGAAAATTAATATGTAAGCTTATAGTGAGAAACAAAAAAATTGTGTAGAGGACTTTACGGACGGGAGCGGGAGGTGAGAGGGACAGGAAGCGAGAGAGGGACCGGGAATGGGAGAGGGACAGGGAGCGGGAGACAGAGAGGGAGAGAGAGGGAGAGGGACAGAAAGCGGGAGAGGGCCCGAGAGTGGGAGAGAGAGAGGGACAGGGCGCGGGAGAAGGAGAGGGAGAGGGACAGGAAGCGGGATAGGGCCCGGGAGCGGGATAGGGAGAGGGAGAGGGACAGGGAGCGGGAGAGGGAGAGAAAAGGACAGGGGTATTATTGTCTGTTTGTCTGTCCGGGCATCACATGAAAACCCTTGAACTGATTTCGACGGAAATTAGTTAAGTTGTTCCTTATATTTTGGATCACGTTTTAAAAAACTTTTCGTCGCGATGAAGTTTACTAGGACTTTAGGAATATTTTTAAAATCCAACGTCTTGCTTTAAATTTGAAACAAACGTTCTTCATTTAATTGATGGAATACTACATATTGTTTTCAAGTTTTTCAAAATTTTTCATGAAAAAGAAAAAAACAAATTAATGTTAATGTTGTTTATTTTTCAAAATCCGTTCCCGGAGGAATGATTTGTGATTGTATCGTAGGTTTCAGTATATAAATTCCTAAATATAAGTACTTCAATATAAATTAACCTGTTTTTAAATTTTTATCTGCTAGGGGTACAAATATGATAAGCATAAATTCCGCATGCAAAGCTGCGGGCAACAGCTAGTATTGTATAAGTTCATAACGTTTCGTTGTTATTGTAAAGTACTTGACCCGACCGATGTTGTCGGTCAAATTTAATTGAATAACTTTTGCATATATTTCAATATAAAAATATGGAGTTAAAAATTTCGTGACGGCTTGTTTCGTGACGTCACAGTGGGTCTAGTGAAAAGAGACTTAATAGCGTCAAGAAGAATAATGTTGAGAGTGTAGGTGTGTGTGTGTAGTGTAGTGTACTTGTGCGCATAGACACTATTGTCTCCTGATTAGTATGGCAGCTTAGTATGTTAATTCCGCCGTCCACCCTCCCCGCAGTTCTATCTTCTTCATTTAAAATAACAGACGAGAGCATAGAGTAGAATGAAATAAGTGCATCTAGAGAACACAGAACGACAGATTAATACAAGTGGTTTTGGAGAATAGAAAAATTTACTAATAATAGGTGCAAAAATCTCGGATTCGAGCAATCACTTCACGGGCAAGACGGACAATACGTAAACTTTAATCATAATATTTTAACCTTTTATTGATGGAGTTCTTATTTTTTTCGGTTAATAATAGTTTTGATCTATATTTTTATTTCATTGTGTCTTCTCCATTGTTCGCAGGTAGCACGGGTGCGGTGAGGCATGCCGCGGCGGGCGGCGCTGGCGCTGGCGCTGGCGTGGTGCGCGTGCGCCGCCGCCGCGCCCGCCGGCCCGCCGCCCCCGCCGCCCTCCCAGCACACCCCGCTCGCCTGCGACCCGCTGCTGCTCAAGAGGCCCCCACCGCTGCCACCGGTAATACCTTGCCTATTTCATGACACTCCACTATACTTTCTTTCTTTTCCTTTTTGTTTGGCCGGCAACATAAGGATTTTGACTATGGTGTTATGGTCCATGGGTGATGACTGATGAGACTCGTCTGCTCGTTTGCTTATTTATTTAGGTATATAAAAACTTGCACACTTAAAAAGATAAAGCAATTGTCGCTTAAAGTTTATCCTCATTTAGTGAACAAACTTACGACTACCTACTTTATTGCAGCTGTAGTGACATTTCCACTATGTAATAGACTCCAAGCGTACTCTTAGCTTCACGTCTACAGAGAGACTCACCGCAGCGTCGGGTTCATCATCTCAGTAAACAGAAATCTCACACTCAGTTAGTTTATTAGGCCCGGGGAGTGGTCGGATTCCGATTTTACATGTTTGGAACTTTCACTTGTAAATGTGTCCCGACTTTGCTACGATGAGACTAGCAACTCTCTGACGATGCTGATCTCACTCTTCAGCAGACACAAACTCTTTGGAAGAAACTAAATAAAATATTTTGGTTAAGTTGATTGTCGACTCTAGGAGAGCTGTTACGATGAATCTTCTAAAAATGTATTCGAATCTTGTCACTGATACTGTAACAAGATTGAAATACATTAGTTACTAAGACTATCTATAAACATGCGCATGCCCGTTCAGGTTTCTGAAAAGAATAAAATAGCTTAAGTTACAACGCTAAAATAGAGCATGAACAATGGCAATGGTCGTTATGTCGTAGTTAAGCGGAAGAAATTAATTCTGAGCAGTCGGCAAGCTCAAGTTTCGTACGTTGTCAACGACTTCCCTCTCTTAGAACAATTTGTTTACCGGCTTTACTCAAGTTCCTAACGCTGGAACGTGCTTAATCCGACCCTGCTAAATGAAAATTGCCGGTTTATGAGCCAAGTTGTTTTGTTATTTACCGACTGAAAGTTTTATTAAATTAGTTTAATCCACTTTACAACAATCTGTGAGCAAATTGTATACCTTTAGACTTACACCTGTAAGGGACTTCAGGTACGTGATTTGTTTTTATACAAATAAAGCGTGTAAAAAAGACATTAAATGCGATGTAGTAGGCTAAGAACTGTAAAACTCTACTTGAATTCTTCTTCTTTATTTTTCCTTCTTTCTTGGCCGGAAACGCATCAGTAATGCCTTTGGTGTTGCTGATATACATGGGCGACGATAGCCAACTGGTATCGTACATGGGACCATTAGGTGGATCGTCAGCTCGTTTGCCGGATAACATATTTCCATAAAAAAATAATTTATGGTTTTTCGTTAAGTAACGCCCGATGAATTCAATGCTTAGTGGGTTACTAAGTAATAGCTGCAATCCCTTAGAGATCAAATTTTTCCGTTAGATTGTAGCTCTAGAACTTACTTTACTACGCATCTTTAGTGAAGACTGGTGACGGGTAAGTCTTGAGGTGGAATTTCTTACGCAATTCGAAAGCAAATCTATATAGACGTATCTTCTAATAGTAGGGGAGCCCATGATGCTAAATGTGCATTTACTCGAGCGTCGCGGAAACCTATTAGATTTGGTAGATTGGATCATAGGAAGAATAAATGGTCCTATAATGTTTCCACTTTCAGTGGTGGGTAAAGAAGCCTTTACAGATTTTCAAAATTGTTCAAACAAACTCAAAATTGTTCAAACATGCATATACTCGAGCGTGTCAGATTAGGATAAGGGGGGTTAATTACAAGCTAAGAAGTGTCAATTTTGCTAATCTGACGATTTGAGCGTAACCTAAGGGAGTGGGAGGGTAACAAAGTTTCCAAACAAAAACGATGAATAGGTCAAGACGACTTACTCGAGCGCTGTCGTTTTTTGTTTATTTCAAAGGTAATAAGACCAGAATAATAAAAAATATATAATCTGACGATTTCTGCAAGCCAAAAGTAATAAAAATCGTCAATCAAACCTTGACCCTTGAACCTTGAGCGTACCCCCCCATATTAAAGGCTCATACTGTCTGGAGGTAGGTACTTATCAATATGTAAGGTATCCTCCCATAAATTAATCTGCCGCGCTCGAGTAAATCCAAAAATCCCCTCTTGGGCTCCCCTACTATAAAGAAAACATCAGAAATCCTACAACGATCACGTTCCACTGATACTAACGAATGGATAAAAACAGTAAATTCCACCTAGTAATAGAAGTATTTTTTTAATTAAGCAAGTATAGCGAGCGAGCTAGCGGCACCACTATCCTCCTCCATACACATCTGTACATACATACAACATACCTCTATTAGACTAATAGTAATAAATAAATAATCACTCCTGTCCTGTTTCTGTGTTAACAAGAATATCATTTAGTTGTAATACTAAGAGGACTGTGGATGTTAGAACTGCTAGAATAGATTATTCCTATTAGTAAATATTAGTAACATGTGTAACCAACGATTCCACAGAACATCCGCGAGTATGAAGCGGCGACCGCTCAGACGGCGCGCGCGCTGGCCGAGTTGGTGGAGGCGGGCGAGGCCAACGAGCCGCGCGCCGCCGCCCTGGCCCGCGCCGCCGCGCTCGCGCCGCTGCACCCCGCGCCCGCCGCCGTCGCCCTCGGCGCGCCGCAGCTCCACCTCGGCGTGCTGTACGTCGCCGACCCGCCGCACCTCATCGTCTTTCAGCAGAACAACTCCGCCTCCCTCCAGCAGTTCTGGCGGACGCTCGCCTCCGCGTGGAACGCCACGGCGGTGGTGTGGTCGAGCGCGTGGTTCGCTTGCGAGCGCGGCGGGCGCGGCTGGTGGAGCGGCACGGCGGCGGCGCGGGGCGCGGGGCCGGCGCGGGCCGCCGCCGCGCTCTTCAGGCGGCTGCCGGCGCTCGCCTGCGAGGAGACCATGTACGACTGGCTGGGGGGACCCCCGCTGTGTGATCCTAACTCGACGGATTGTGAGGCCATACCCAGCCCATCTGAAACTGCTGGCCGAAGGATCGAGGTAATTATTTTTTTGGCTGTTTAATTTGGATGAGGTGAAAGATCATCTAAAATGTAGAGTAATACTGCAAAATGTAGAGAAAGTATATACCCACGCATACTACACTGCCTATGTTTCAGTACCGTTGTAAGTGTCGGTCGGATCACTGGCACCCGGGCGGCAGCGGGTGGGTGTCTGGCGCGCGGCTGGCAGAGGACGGGGCGCGACTGGCCTGCACGCCATGCGGCGAGGAGCGTGGGGGCGCCGGCGGCAGCGGCGGCGCCGGGCCCGCGTGTCTCGCCGACGCCTACCGCGCCGCGCTGCTCGCCGCTAACCTCTCCGGAATGCTGCTCTGTCTCATCATCGGACTCATCATATTTAAGAAGAGGAAATGTAAAGTATGTAACATTTGAACCAATTATTCAGCCTTGATTTAAAAAGTTGTAGAGGCTGTTGCTCTATGCGTCTCCCCGCAGCAATATCCGCACGTAATGGCGTTCTTGCAGTAACTGTACGACGTCCAAATTCTTATGTATTTGTAACATTGTAGGCCACTGGTTTATGGCGGTAATAGGCATGATGACAGTAAGTAAAAATCACTAAAATATGTATTTATTTAATAAAACCCTATTAATGGATTACAAAACACGCATTTATTGTATTATTATTAGCGAGATAAACAATATTATTGATAAAATAAAACTACAAAATACGGCAAGCCGCCATCTTGGCTAAAACGCCAGTCAGTCTCAATTAGCGCAAATTACGACACACGTCTTAAAACAAATGAATATCACCATACTAAAAATAACGTATCGTCTTTTGTTTTCCTGAGGCATGACGTCACCACCACGCCATGACAGTTTGAAGCGTTTTGGTGCGAATTTTAAATTTATAATTTGAAATGTATTTATTTTATACTAAACCTTATTTTTTTGCGGAAATATGATATACGTTGTAATTATAATATATTTCCCAACAATATAGAACAGTATTTCAAAATCAGTTATCATGCCTATTATCTGATAGTCGGAGTTTCTGTTTTTTCGAAGTTTGCCAAACCTTAAAGTGAGACTTCCACTGTAAAAGTGATCATGGGCTATGACTCATGGCTGTCGTTCTGCTTTCGTTTGCCTGAAGACATCTGCGTCTGGGTTGTGCCCTATACCGATAGCCATTGAGTGACGAGAACTTTAAGTCAAATTTTGTTACGTTGGCTATCACCCCCATAAATAGTTGGAAATTCCAACTTGGAGCCTTCAGTCACTTCAGTTGCCATGGTAGTTGTACCGGCTGATCTAATCACCTCGTTTCTATCTATCCTTCTCTGTATCACCCGAATGCCATGTTCCCTAAAGTCAACCTTCAATTCGGTTAGCTAGATGATGTCGTCGTTGCATATTATACATAAGTCAAAAGACTCCACGATGAGGAAATTGTTAGTCTACATCCTTTTACTGGTGCGCGGAAGTTGGTTCAACATTTTTTTTTTCTTGAATGTTAGTCTTCTGTGGTAGTTCCGCTACTCTCCTACTTCTTAGTTCTTTCCTCTATGGTAAGGTGGAGCCTATAACTCCGACAATGGCTCCGTCAATGTGTAGGTAATGTTAGGTTAAGTTGGGTTAAGTTAGGTTTTTTTTACTTTGAGTATTTTAGACTTTGTAGTTGTATTTTGACTTGTTTGATAAGCCAGGAGAGATCACATACATGTAATAATATGTAATGACAGTGTAATAATTGTAATTGATCTTGTTATTTTATATTTGCAGGCTGTAGCGATGGGGATGTGGACGGTGCTAGAAGTAGTTCTCTTCGGCGCTATGTTGATGTACGCTTCTGTAAGTTATTTTATAAATATTATAATTCTCAAAAGCAAAATTGTAATCCTTAACAATCCTACTATTATTATAAATGCGAAAGTTTGTATAAATGTTTGTTACTCTTTCACGCACTACTTCTATAATGAACGGGTTTTCATGAAATGTAGCACATATGTAGAATATGATCTGAAATAATATATGAGGCACTTAGGCGCTCCACCCACTGCACCGCGCACCGCGACGGGGCGCGGGATGGCAGATTTTACCACTGTATGCAAATATCTCAATTTATATAGAAATCACGCCTAGCACAACACACTGCCGACGCGGAGACGCGCGGGAAGGCGGCCCCGCGCGCAGTTTCTGCCGATCTGCGCGGGAGCGCGGGGCGTACCGCGGGATATGACAGATCGCGCGGTGAACATATGAGTTTATGCCGTCGTAATCTGCATCACCGCGCGGGGGAGCAGATTACACCGCTAGGTAAGGCAGATCTGCGCCTCCGTCGCCGCGCGCGTTATCTGTCGCTCCGCGCACCACGGCGGGACGCGTCTTCAGTGGGTGGAGCGCCTTATGATCTCGAAAAACACGAGCGAATCCACGGGAAGAGCGCTGGTCAAACATAAATTTACAGTTAGTCAACATCCGTATTCCAGGCAGCTTCCCAATACATGTCGGAGGCGCGCTGGCGGTGCCTGGCGGGCGCGTGGCTGCGGGAGCTGGGCTTCGTGGCGTGCTTCGGCTCCGTCGTGCTGCGGCTCTGGGTGCTGCTCGCCGAGTTCCGCACCCGGAAGGCACATCGGTGGACGCCCAGAGATGCAGAGGTAGCTAGCTACCTCTTACATTGTAGTATAAATGGTTATACAGATTTTCCATATTAGGCGGCTTAGTATACTGAATAAGTCTGGAATTCTAGGGCGTGTTAAGGCAATAGAAGCCGGCCCACTTGGTGGTGAGGCTCACATTATCCATATACTATATGTATAGATTAATTATTTTTCACTGTGAAGCCGTCAATTCGCAGGTGTTGCGCGTACTGTGTTCAATGATGGTGGGCGCAGCGTGCTATCTGGCGGCGTTCACCGCGACCTCCGCGTGTGAGGCGGGCGGCGGCTGCGCGCGCGCTGCCTGGCATGACGTCACTGCCGCCTGCGAGTTGCTGCTGCTCATGGCGGGCCTGCGCATTGCTTACCTCGCTAGAAACGCTAATGTTCCTTTCCAGGTAGTCTTCTCTCTTACCGCGTTCTGGCGTTAAATAGCGTTTTGCTCTGCAATTTTTCATAAATAAATGATAAAAATAGTGTAATTAAGATAATTTTGCTAGTTTTTTCAACGTAGCTTTGGTCTCCCGAACGAGGGATGTTAGAACTAACACCTAAGAGTAACCCGAGAATTTGCGATAATTCTTTTTAACCGACGAAAAAAAAGGAGGAGGTTCTCAATTCGACGCGTATATATTTTTTTTTTTATGTATGATCACTCAGCAATCGGCACAGGGTGGTCCGATTTTGATCATTCTTTTTTTAATGGATAGGGTACAATCTTGAAGTTGGTCCCATATTTTTTTGAAAATTTTATTCCTACCCTAAAGGTACGAAAATAGGGGATGATTGATTATTCACCCACGGAATTTTTGCCCGTTACCCCAATAACTTTGTACTGGATGATCCGATTTCGATGATTCTTTTTTTATTGTATATTGTATACCTTGAAGTTACTCTTGTTTAAATTTGGAAAGAAAATTTTACCCCTAAAGGTACGAAAATAGGAGATGATTTATGTTTCAACTACTATATTTTTACCTGGTAACTGAATATATCACCAATAACTTAATAATTTTCATAGCAACTAAAAATTAAAAAATAATTATTTTTTGACAAAAAATAAAACCAACGAAAAAAAACTGAAAAGCGAAAAATAAAATAAACCATTTAGTATTATAAATTAAGATCCTAAATTAACTGAAAATAAATAATTTTGAGGCGGTGCCAAACCAATGAAAAAACAAACGGTGAAAAGATGTGCGCCGCGCTGCTGCTGCCGTGTGCATCGCATGCCACTGCCCTTATAAAATGAACTTTACGTAATTAATTTTGTTTGTTTGTTTGTTTGGCACGGTCTCGAAATTATTTATTTTCAGTTAATTTAGGATCTGAATTTATAATACTAAATGGCTTATTTTATTTTTCGCTTTTCAGTTTTTTTTCGTTGGTTTTATTTTTTGTCAAAAATAATTATAAAAGTGTACCAAAACTGCCAATCTGCATTTGACCACCATGGTGGTCTGTGAATCTCAGAATGTGAGAGGAGACCTGAGCTCAGCAGTGATGTCCCATGATTATGAGTTGTGTTGATGTGTACAACTGTATGTAGGTGACATAGCATATTTACTATATTTAAGTAGTAGAAATCTGTCATTATAATGTCCAGGAGCGTGGCTGGCTGGCGGCGGCGCTGTGGTCGGAATGCGTGTGCGGCGCGGCGTGGCGCGCGGCGGCGCTGGCGGGCGCGGCCCCCGAGCGCGCGCCACTGGCCGCCACGGCGCGCGCGCACCTCTCCGCCGGTGCCGCACTCGCTTGCGTGCTCGCGCCGCGCCTCTGGCACGGATACCGAGCACGTTCGCTTGCACAAGAAGTACGTTACGTTGCACCAGCTGTAAACAAGTTTTGTTTCTACTTTAAGTGGGAGTAAAAAAAAACGAAATCAAAATTTTTTTTTTCATTATTAAAAAATCAAATTAGAATCACATAATTGTTCACAGTCAAAGTGATTTTTAAGGATAACTTACAAAAACCATACCATTACCATAGAACGGTCAAACATCCGCGGCTACGTTGAAGCTACGGCCTACGGCGTAGCTGTGTAGCTTACTCAGTAATAACTCTCACAAATTAGTAATTACTCTACTACTTAGTAGTGTTATCTAACCTAAAACGTCTGA
This sequence comes from Thymelicus acteon, assembly GCA_951805285.1. Classification (NCBI taxonomy): domain Eukaryota; kingdom Metazoa; phylum Arthropoda; class Insecta; order Lepidoptera; family Hesperiidae; genus Thymelicus; species Thymelicus acteon. Next base: position 5,327,359 of record OX638215.1, on the reverse strand, counting down.
ATTAAACACAAATAAATAATAACCTCGTTATTTAGTAATTTCTAAACAACGACGTTACTGGAAAAGACTTAACAAATAATAGAAAATCAATATTTACTGTTTCATTCATTTTATGCAAAAAATTATGAAACTGTTTTCTTCTGTGAAAAAAAAAGAAGATCGTCTACAGTTTTCTCAGTCTACGCTCATCACTCATGGTGCACTTGGCAGGTGTCTCGTCGCGGGCCGGCGGAGGGGTTCGGCGCGGAGGGCGGCGAGGAGGAGCCCACGTCGGAGGAGGTGCGCGCCGAGCTCAAGCGGCTGTACGTGCAGCTCGAGCTGCTGCGCAACAAGACGCTGCGCCGCGACAACCCGCACATCAGCAAGCGGCGCGGGGGCCGCAAGCCGCCGCACCGACGGTTCTCGCTGCAAGTATGTAGACGCAACACATTTCAGGTTGAGAGAGCCAAAACAGCTTTATTACATTCCTACAATATCGTGTATTTCTTTCAAAAAAGTTAAAATTTATCATTTTGATAAAACTAAAGTGGAATAAAAGTTATTCCATGATTAGTTATTCACTAGATATTACGCCAACCTGGTTGTATTAAAATAATCAATTATAACTATTTAAAAAAAAACTTGGAATTGTAAAAATTGTAGGCTGTTTTGGCTCTCTAGGCCTATTTGTATGACCCATTCATCTGTAAGTACGTGGAGTTGACCCTTGGATGAATATCTGCATCCTATCATTGGTCGAGTGACCTACCTACGAGTGGCTACGAATCTGAAGGTCAACGTCAATCAAGCCTATGATTGGTCGAAATTGTTCATCTAATGTCACGTGATCACCACTTAGCTTCTTGCAACTATTTAACAATAAGAAACGGACGGTATAGTCCTCCGGTTGAAGGCTCAAGAAATTAAAAATCTTAATGAAATATTTATTTGATTTCTACAATCTTATGGTTTAATAATATAGAATATACTTATAAGTAGTATTAGGTAATATTCAAAAAGTAGGTAATGTCTGTTACATTCACTAAGTCCTAGATGTATCAATCTTTCTCTCTTCTTAGCTACTGCATACCTACTTTAGATAATGTATTTGCCTTAAACAGTAGAATAATTTGATGTACCTACCTGTATCGTATGTTCTGTGTTGTTTTAGTAAAGAAAGTCCGTGGGTATTTGTGAACCTGTAACTCATATTGTAGGTAAAATACAATACCAAGCCTGTTTCCTTCTTTCTTATAATACTTAGGTTACAGTTTAAAGTATGTTTCAACAAGAAACTGAATAGTAATCAGATATTTTATTGCATAAATATGTGATAGTATGTCGAATAATTTATATAAACGTAAACCCCATTTTATATCATGTGAATTGTATCATCATTGTCATTAATCGATGTTTCGTATTCCATCCCACTCCAACTTTAGAAAAAGGGCAGTCGTGAAAAGGTAAGGAATGTGAAGTATATAGCATGTGCACTGAAATGGAGCACCCGCATGTCCCCACGGTGCCTGCCCCGCGCCGCCCCTCCCCTCCCCCGCACAGACCCATGTCCAAGTTGCCGACTGGTTTGATCTGCACCTCTCTGTCTGCAAAAATCCAGATGACTGCTTTCTGTGTAATTTGGAAAACAATTGGCAGAAGGATTGGATTCAGGGCTCTTCTTTTCAATATCGGGGTACCGAAAAGTGCTCATTATTTTACTGTACATTGTGCATTAATAATATGCCAAAGCTACTCCTGAAAATCCGAAATTTGACCGATACGCCTCATAATTGCTTATTGTTATGTTTTCAGTAAACTTAGGCTTTCTATTCTACCAGCGTGCTTCGTTTTATGTATCTGTCAGTCTATATTTTAATAATTTATTATTTCTCTGATATTAAATATCAATATATAATTTTCCAATCCTTGTAAAACTATTTTCATTGTTAATAAATCACCAGTTATTAAAAGGAAATTTAAAGTTTCCAAAAAATTTACTTCACTACAACCCTATAGTAGATGTTATTAGTTTCATTTATACTTCATTTCCATTCATTTATTCCCTAATCGTAATGAGTTTTAATACCACGCAAACGTTCCATGACTCGAATAAAAAAAAATTGATGATTATTTTTGGGCAGGCTTTGCAAGCGCGACGCGGGGGCAAGAACAAAGGTGCCAGCGCTAGTGTGGTGGAGGCGAGCGAGGCGGGAGACGCCTCGCGCACGCCAGAAGACTCCGTGTGCTCCGTGGAGGGACCCTCGCACTACACCGATGCCGAACAACCCTGATACGAGAATTCCTTGTGCGTCAGAGGACTACATCCTGGGACAGCCTTATAACAAGGGTTTGTTCTAGGGCGATCGCCAATGCCCACGGCCGGTGAATTGCTTTAGTTACATGACTAATTGATATTGACTGATTAGTTCTTTATCGGCAAAGTGCACATAGTCGATGAACTTGCCCAAATAATATTTATGGTGTGTCATAATGAGACATTTTTTCTATTCCTATAGATATGCTACAGATGCAATAGAGACTAAGCAAGTATTCATCGCAGGCACCTATTCAAAATTCTAATTCTGGATAGTGATAATAATTGCTTGTACCTCTACAAAACGGTTATCTGTTTCGATACTTATTTGTTAAAAAATTACTGTAATTTTAACAACAATTTGTTTGGTGCTGTTTGAAAACTTTATCTATTTTTTAAATTTTAAATTACAATTACTTAAACGATTACCAGTCCAACAGATACGAAGTCTAAAAAGTAAAACTTGAAAAGTAAATCTAAAAAGAAACACAAGACTTGCATTCTCTGTTGCATATCCGCAGCTTGAGTTATTGTGTTAATACCAAAAATAGGCCGTACACTCGAGGGAGCGTAACTATTATTTCATAAAGTATTATTAGTCTAATGGAATTTTTCGATTTTCTCAGAGACAATATAATATATCAGTGTTTTCGTCTATATCATAAATTGTTGTTGATGTCGTTGTTGTTCTTCGTATTTTCATATTTCTTCTTTCGATATTACACTATAAATGCATATATTTTATAAAAATGTTGTTAGCGTCCCAGCATTAATGTTATAGGTAGGTACTTAATCATGTCCCCGAAGCTACTCGCCGAAGTCTATAGTTGTTATAGGTATCTACTTACTTAAGAAGTATGTAGGAATTACCTAAAACCTACTGTAATTTCTCTGTCTACTAGAATGCACGTCTGTATTAGATATGTTGTTAATATTTTTTATGACAATTATATTTCTTGTCATTTTTGTCGAGCTGTTATAGGTAGATAATAAAATTAAAAGCATTACACGAATAAAATAAAATTATTACATGGATAAAGAAATTATTTATTTAAATTTAAGCAGATAAAACAATAAAACTCCCTGAAATTAATAGCATGAATAATAGAATGAATGATCATTGAAATTTATAGCATTATCATTATTTTAATTCGCCGAATCAAAATAAAATTTAAGTTTTTTTTGTCAATAAGGTGAGTTTACCACAAGGTCAACATAAAAAAATGCTGATATTCTCCAAGATACCAATTTTATTAATGTCATGTCATTTGAGTAATTTCACATGGACTAGTCCTTTAAAATGTATTCGCCATCGTTCAATTATTAATTTATTTTACTTTAATCTAATTATAAGTACTATTATTTGTTCTGTGCTTTAATACGGTACACTTCGTCTCACTTGCATTATATAATTATTTAAAGTTATTAATCATAACCATGTATCTTTTTTATACCGAATAAGTAAGTGCTTGACCACAAAACCACCACAAAATCTACTGCTTTAATTTATTTCCTAATAATAAAATGACCATAATAATAGTGATGTTGTAGTCCATTTACTGTAGGTTTTACACGTCAACACCTATATAAAATTGTCTTATAAAATCTTTTAGAAGTGAATTCTTAGCTACGATATTGTGTACCGTGTTTACAGATAAATGCTTACTTTGGAATATTTAGTTACTGAAATATTTTTAATGATAAAATTGTAAAATCCCATAGCTATATAGGTTTGGATATCTTTTATAAAAAAAAATAGCTTTTAATTTTACCAATATATGGGACTATAAACCGTAATTTGTATTGTTAGTTAATTGGTGTATTTATATTTATTCTGATCGGGCCATAAAACTATTTACTGAGAAACTGCTACTGTTATAGCTATCTATAAGTCTGAATATTTGTATAAAATCTTATTTCCGATCAACTTACGATGAAAGGTTTTTTAGTTCATTTATATAAACTTTTGCTTAACAGAATTCTACATTTAAGTACATATAACGTCTTTGATAAAAGTCTACTGCGTATGATATCTACTTTACGAGTAAATATAATGTTTTAACAAAAAATATTTTATTTCATATTTGTTATGATAATATAATTTTACTAGCAAAAGGAGGCAATTCTAGTACATACATTCTTTCAATCGTGTTCTTTGTATGTATTCAATGTATGTATATTTGTTGTTAGGTCAAATAAAATAACTATAATGCACTGTTGTGTTTAACTTTATTCTTTACATTATATCTAAAAAGTAATGATTATCTGCTGTTATGTATAATGGCAATGTAACAAAAACATAAATATGAATAAAATGGGAACTGTAAATATTAGGTTTAGTGGTAAAACATTTTGTATGTGTGGTTACCCCACATCTGTTCAATATTGTAGTAACGTTGGGCTTTGTTCCATGTTTGCGGTGCGTGAGACGTTGTGATGGCTAGATATTACTACTGTAAGGTATTTATAAGAATAATGTTTAATTAAATAACAATGTTCATATCGTACAGCGTTTAATTTTCAAGTAACCCATTAACAAATGAAGTAGATAATTATAAAATTGTTAGCGCTCTGCACGCAGCTTTGTCTGCGTTTTCTGAGTTTAATAGTATCCTATACATCGACGCTTGAAAGGCAAAAATTACCAAGCGACATGTTGACAACGTTTACACTACAGCATTTTAGTTTTTAATTTTAGAAAAAAAAAACGTGAAAATGGTTTATTAAGCACTTAAACTAGTAGTAATAGTAGTAGTAGTAGTAAGTAGCTATGACTAATAGGCGATTTTTTACGTTTTTTTTTTGTCTAAAATTAAAAACTAAAAGGCTCTAGTGTAAAGTTGTCAACATGTCGCTTGGTAATTTTTGCCTTTGAAGCCTCGATATGTATGTTACTGCAGATCATGGTTTACCTGGGTTGGTTTGTTTTGTTGGTTTACATGGGTTGCTGAATTTCATAAAAATCTTTTAGTAGTTTTTGTATGAAAGAGTAGCAAGTATCCATACATTCTCACAAACAAAATTTTGACATTTATAATATTAGTAGGATTCCACTCACAGAGCTCCATTGTGGGCTTCAAATTATATATTACAGAATTAAATAGGTCACTTATAGATGCGTTCACCCTATGCTACGCAGCTACGCGCGGCTACGAAAATTACGTAGGTAATATTTTCTAGTTAAAGCGAAAAGCACAGCGTCACACAACTCTGGTGGAATCTCAGCCGGGACTGGGTGAATAGTACTAGGAAAATACAGAGGATATTACGGACTGTACAAATAAATACAAAATTATTTCCCTACTTATTTTACTTATAATGTGTAGTAATCCAGGATGGTAAAAAGTCATATCGTCACCGACACGATAAATGCTGAAAAAAAATGGGTATGGGTTTGTGAGCGAACATTAATGCTAAGCAACGTGTATGACTCATAGAACCATTAGTGTAACGGGATTGCCGACAACACACCTACTGCATCGCCATACCATTCCTTATCGGAATTTTTTGGCCACTTGCCCATATTTTCATTCATTCAAATGACTGCGACATTACAAAATTTTTATTGGGCTATCTATGATAGAAAATTACATCGTCTATACAAAATTGTTTTAATTCTTAATATTATATTAAGAAAAAACACAATCACCGATTTGTGATTAATCAGAAGAAACCTCAAGAAATTAGTTGCTTAGCAACTAACACATGGAAGTTTAGTCGTGAACAATACTAAGATTTTTGATATTATTAAGGAGCAAAATGTCCTTTGGTGTCGTATCGTGGCAACAAGGAATGTCCTTTGTGAGGATAAAGAGAGTATTTGGTTATCGAATACCCGTCTCATTGATCCTTAGTGGTGAAAATATCTTAATTATAAGGAAAGAACGGAGTCCACGAAGAAGTAACACCATGATAAAATAAATAATAATGTCAGGTAAGATATTAAAATAGTAATCATATTAAGTAATAATAACACTGCGACACCAAACCAAGTCACCAATAATCTAAATGGTAATTCGTATTAGATATACATAGTAGACATGGGAACACAAATAAATATATTTGGGTCACATAAAAAACAGACAAATTTGTTTTTAGGTTTATACCTACCAAATATTTTTTTAGATTGTTAGAAAAAGGTACAAATTTTTCATGTTTCAACTTTACTATGTTGGTTTATAGTTCGCGTGACTGTAACCACTGCAAATGTGAAACACAACCATGAAACCTATTGCTTTTATCGTTTCCTTATTTTTCTTTTAAGTAGGTATATTAAATAATAATTTATTTATTTATTTATTACTACAACATAGTACATGCATAAAGATGGTTCACAAAAATACGATTTGACCTTATGTTCTGCCTCTTTGGGCATGCAAATTTTTACACTGATATACCAATAGACTGAATTTGTATGTATCCAATTCCACTTCAGTAGATGGATATATGATTGAATTCAAGAGATATGACAGAAAAAAATGTTGGGTAATTATTTATTTGTTTTTTTTTTTTTTTTGTATAAGTTAAATACATTTTGTGTGTAACGAGTCTTTAGGTAAAAAGCTTTTTACATGCTTTATATTAACTTCACCTGTAGGTATGTATATTTGTTTGTTTGTAACTTGTAACCGACTTTTTTGGACTTGATTTTGACCCACTTCGAACTGTCATATTTCTTTCAAATTTCGTAGATTGATTGAGGGCCGATGACAATTCAATATTTAAAGAAAAAAAGAAAGAAAGAAAAAAACCTAAGCATTTAAAAAAATCAAAGTACAAAAGGAAAAAATAAATAATAGTTTAAAGAAACTAAAAAACACACTTTTATACAAAATCCAACTAAAAACTAGAAAATAAATTTGTTAAGAACATTAAAGTATTATTTCCAGCATATAGAACAGACACCGCGAACATCGGGTTCGGGGGGGGGGGGGGTATGCATTGCAGCCGGCCGGCTTCATTTCATTCTGTCACTCGGCTGCGCTCATGGCGGCCACGTGTCAAAATTGTGACAAAATAACATTTCAAAAATTCCGTAATAAAAAAAGATAGTTGTGGTACTTATCATCCGCAAGGAAACAAAACGTTAAAATCAACCAAAACGAATTTATTTTATTATTTTACAGTTTCCGCTACTTTTCATTGATAAAATCATAAGGCGCGTTTACATACTTGGCAAGCCGCAAGCGTGTTAATGTACTGAATAGACTTGCATAAGCTTGCCGACGCTTGTGACGACTTTAAGGTGTTGGATTTTTGACACGAATCAAATAGCTACCAACTAGGCCATAGAGTCGACAGTACATTAAATTAAACATTAAATGAAACATTTGGAAGAGCTTGTAAAGGTTTGGAGTCGGTGACTGCTTGTCTTGTTACTCTATGGTTAGTTTACTCTATGGCAAGTGTGTAAAGGCGCCTTTTAATTTGAAAAGAGAACGGAGGGCTAGCCGGCGGTGGGACACACATTTTGTTCGAGATGTCTGTTCTATGTCATTATACTTCTGTGATTAAGAATCGTGAATTAAAAGCGTGGGGTACAATGAGTAGAAGGGATCTACTATCTTAAGAAGCACCCCACGCTTTTAATTTACGATTATTAATTAATTCAAATTTATTTCCTATTTTTTAGTTGGATTTTGTATAAAACCGTGTTATTTAGTACATTGATTGTCGTTTTTAGGGTTCCATACAAAAAAAACGAAACCTTTACAGGATCACCGAGTTGAAATTTGAGTCAAATGAGTTGAAATTTGGTAGGTACTCGTGTGCTTTTTGTGACCCATATGATAGATGAAGGTATAAAGTAAAAGTAAAATAGACCAGCGGACGGAAAATATGTGATAGTGTACACGTTTTTTTTCAGTAGCTAAGTAGATAAAGTGACTTATAGGGAAGGTTTAATTGTACGGTGTTACAAAGAAAAAAACATTGAAACGTATTATACAAAAATATAAGAAACAAGTAACAATATTTACAGGGCAACACTATACTTTCTGTAAATAAAAAGGTAAATCCCTGAAGCGAAACATGGATAATTACCGGATCTTACCATCAGGTGGACCATCAGCTGGTTTGCCGGCTATTTCCATAATAAAGTTTAATAGTTAGCTTACCTGCTCGGATCAATTTATTCGGAGACCGTTGCACACAATTTACCAGTTCACCCTAGTTACCCGGCGTCGCGTTATGTGTAAATTTTCAATTGACTAGCAAATAGCTTCAACTGATAGCGTGTGAGGTAAACTGTTTTCCTTAGACGCCTACGTATCGTAAATTACGAAGGCATTGCCGAACCGACTTTTAACTCTTAATCTATTTGTGTTTGTATAGCCTAGAGGTGTAGGGTCTTTGTTTCACATTCCAAGTGCAATGCAATATAGGCGATGGCCGCCAATGTGGACGATCTTGAGCACACAACTATTTATATTCGGAATCCTAATGGTATTTAAATTAAGGAGCTGACTACCAATCACGACCGTCAAAAGACAACCTTACAGTGTTACAGTGTCATAAGACTGAATTCTTTTTAAACAGATAGCGAGGAGAGCGATGGAGAAGGCGGGTTGGGTAACTTGAACCGGTTGATCGTGCGACCGCCAGGCCACAGCGGCAAGGCGAAGCGCGGTCACCTGTGCTTCGACGCGGCGTTCGAGTGCGGCAACCTGGGCCGCGCCGACCACATCACGGAGCTGGAGTACGACCTGTACGTGCGGCCGGACACCTGCCGCCCGCGGTCACGGTTCTGGTTCAACTTCACCGTGGAGAATGTGAAACAGGACCAGGTAAGTAGATTTTACTTGCGTCATAGATATTGATGCCTTAATTTTTATCTATTGCTATTTCCAAGAACTTTTTCGTAGATAAGCGCCTACTTTATTTAACTTTAGAATTTAGACGATAAGTTTCCCTAGTTTTCATAAAAAAAATTGTATGAAACCTAATGCTCCTTATTTAAGTCACTTCTTTCACGTTCAGGAAAATGGGCCTGTCTTTTATTTCAGCGAGTAATATTTAACATAGTAAACCTGGGCAAAGAATTCACACTTTATAATGGAGATATGACACCTCTGGTACGGTCCACATCGCGACAAAAATGGTAAGCAACTTAAAAAAAATAATCTTATCATAACTACATTAAAGCTGTTGTAAAAATCTGCTCGGAAATAACGGTTACGTCCTTGCCAAGAAAACCGCTATGGGACCTGCAACGCGTCTTGCGACTAAAACAAAATTGTATAGAAATGTAGAGCTAAAGCCACGAAACCGGCGTTACGATCTGCTACGCGACAAAAACAAATGTGCATTGGTACAGCTTACGTCACCCTCTCGAGCATCAGAAACGTCAAAGAGTGCAGTGGGTAGTGTAGGTACATACCTGAAGCTATGGAATTATGAATATGTGTCTCCATATTTATTTATTTCTGAAATTTTATTAAGTTCAGCTATTTGGCTTACCAGACATCATAATCAAACATAATAGAGATTTTTAGAAGAAAGAAAGGTGAAATTTACAAATTATAATAGGTACGTATACACGGGCGTAGCCAGGTTTTATTTTCAAGTTTCGAGGGGGGGGGGTGGGTGTTCAAGAAAATACAACTACTAAAAGTACATAAAATAACCGTAAAGAAAATTGAGACTTTATTTTTTCTCACGGCATATGTAATTATGTAGTGCCATCTATTATTAGTTTAGTCAAAAAGTTCAAAAACGTGTTTAATAGAAATAAACCTCCTAAAAATATATGCGATAGCTCATTCGATTCCGAATAACGTCTAGAAAAATGTTCTTTAAGAGTTTATTAGCACATAAAAATGTCAGTCCTTAACTTTGGGGGGGGGGGGGGTTTGAACACCCGAAACCCCCCCCCCCCCGTGGCTACGCCCATGTACGTATACTAAAATATCTTCCACATAGTAAGTCTTGAATACCTACTTGGAGTGATCCAAGAAAAATCAAAATAAGTTTAATATAAAAAAGTACAATGGGACAAAGGTACATCTGTACAATGGGAGCCGAATGTATGTATAAATAATAAATATACTAAGCTCGCGTAAGGCTCGCGCGTCGCCCTTTAGCGTGGCATGCAAACCGTATCACATGAATTTTGTCATCGCAGGTCGTTTGCCGTAAAAGTGAATAAACATTGCGCTTGTTTCGTGGCCCAACTCTCACAGCTACTTGAGCATTGCATTCTAAGTGCGTGTGTGCTTCATATTATTATCCTCTGGTTCTTGCTACACGTTGATTATTCAAACGTCACCTTCAGGAAGTTCACGTCGGTTTTTAACTACACATAAGTGGTTGGCTGCTTCCATTAAGTTATAATTCAGTACTTAATACGTAAGCCAAGAATAACAACGTTATGTCGTCAATTGACCTTATTCCATAAGGCTGAGGGTGATTTTTATCAACCAAATTTATAGATAGCCTACCCCTATTGGAAGCTAGGAATGTTTAAAAAATCTAAAACATAAATATGTATCAAAATCTGTTCACCCTTAACCGTTTTAAGGTCTTCGCACATTACTATAATTTGATGTCAACTCTACTTCTACTTGTCCACTCCTACTCGACTGACACAAATCATTGATCACACGAAATATGCGTTAGTTACCCATGGTCCAACAGCGTCGTTCAACCAGTTGTACCATGGTCTCTTTTTAGCTTTGAACTCATAATCTTTATATCATGTTACTTACCATTAACTCAGGCAGCGAATTCCGAGACGCCTGCTCTTCTACCATCGCTCGCTGGTCCATCGTGGTCGCAAGATCCTCACTTTCGCATTCGGGTTCGATCGTGAAGAGGATGTGTATCAGTTCGCGGCTGCTGCTCCGTACTCCTATTCGAGGCTTCAGAAATATCTGGCGGTGTGGGAGAAACGATCGATGGCTTTTGCTATTAGAGAAGAAATTGCTAAAACTACGGTAGGTTACGCAGTTTGTATTCAAAGATTACGCAATAATTATTTTTTGCACTAGGTTTGCATTTATAATATTAATAGTACGCAGTGATACAAAATATATTCCCTTGTTGCTTTTCAGTAGAGCTCATTTGGCGTCAAAATGTATGTAAGTATAAGAGACACTGATTTCAAATACTCACATTGCATTTTTATGTCATGTAAATGTATGCCCTGAACAACAATTGAACCCTCAATCTCTCATGCGGCAGGGACAGTACTAACTGTAATACGTGTCGATTAAAAACAAAAAATTACTGAAATAATTTGTTTACTGTCTTTGTCCTCTCGTTTTAGCAAAAACGTCGTATAGATCTGATAACAATTGGCGACTTAAGTTTTAAAGATAAGGAAAATAAGGATGAACATAACTGTACGAAGGGGAAAGGGGAGGAGGTTAAGAAACGAGTGGTATTGATACTGGCGCGGGCTCACGGAGGCCAGCCTCCCGCATCCTTTGTCTGCCAAGGTTTGTAAGGATAATGTTAATATATTAAAATACTTTAAAAAACAAGCTTTTAAAGTTTTGTGTTTAACGCAAAGTTGGAGGAGAATTTCTTCTAATTCATCTTGCATTATATTTTGACTTCTGGTAACGACCTAACGATCAAAGCAAGTTAAATAAATGCTTGTAAAAATCTACGCAGTTACTTATCAGTATGGTTCTATCAGCTAACTACTTAGGTAAGAAGAATTAAATTGCCCCGTGCTCTTTTAGGTTTCCTGGATTATCTGGGAAGTTCTTTAGAAAAAGCATGTGCGTTGCGAAACGGGATCGTTATACAAGTAAGGAAAATTGCGTTAGTTTTTAAATACTACTGGGAATATCCTGGACTGGGCCCATAAATCATGTTATTTGTTATTGTTATTTTATGTTTCCTTTGTTTTTCAAGCAAAACCTATGAAAATCCGCCTATTGTTCAACAATTTCAATGAATGAGCTTTTTTAACTTACGCAACATAGTTTTCTTTTTTTATCAGATAAGGAGATTACAGAGCCATTATAATCTTATCATCATTATTAACAGTATCATCATCACCAATATTAACACAGGACACATAATATAAAGTATTAACCTAACAGGTGGTGCCCATGGTGAACCCTGACGGAGTATTTCTGGGCAACTATCGGTCGGACCTGCTGGGCTCGGACCCCAACCGCAGTTGGAACAGAGCGACCACCTTCGCCCACCCCGCACTAGTTGCTATTACTGACCATGTCACCAAACTTACATCTGAAAAGGTAAGTGTCGTAAGATTATTGTAATGAAATAATTACATCGTCATCATTATTCTTCATCTCTATGAATAGGATAGGTAGATAGATACCTACAACCAATTCAAACGGTTCAAACCTAATCTTCGTGTCTCTATTCAATGGTTATAAATTCAGCGAGAATAGCTGAATAGGTAGTTTACTGTATTCACTTCCATTTTCGTATAGGATCCTGTACTGAATAGGATTCATGAAACTATTATAAAGTAATACCTAATGTTACAGACGCTACAGCTGGATTTCATTATTGACCTCCACGCAGACATAAGTCATGAAGGAGTATTTGTACGAGGAAATTCATACGATGATGTATACCGGTTAGTAAATACTTATAAATTACTTAACTATAGTAAGTAAATATGAGTATATATCCAATTAATTAGGTACCTACACAATAAGAAATGCACACATCTACGCTTGCATCAAATGAGATGGCGCTATTTTTTTTTGCGTGAAATGTACCGTCGGGCCTATCCTTTCTTTTAAAATTATGGCTGTTTTTATTTTTTTAACGTCATCTATTAGGTTCGAGCGTCACGCAGTGCTGCCGAAGTTCCTCGGTGCACGTATCGAGGCGTGGCAGGCGGACTCGTGCCTGTACAACGCGGACAGCCTGCTGGCCGGGGCGGCGCGGCGCGCCCTGCCCACCGGCGCCGTCGACGGCTACAGTCTGCTCGTCTCCATGGGCGGCAGACGACTCACCACCAAGGGACCTTACCTGCATTACACTGAGGATGCCTGTATCCTATTTTAATTATTGTTCATATTCCCTAGTTGTCAGTACTATGTCAAGTGGATCAATCTCCTCTAGTGGCTAGCTAACATAGCGATAGGTGTATCTTATTAAATAAATAATTTCCTTAACCCAAAATATATAGACGCTAAAATCGGAAGGTCTCTAGCTAAAGCACTCTGCGATTATTACCGGCATATAGGCGTGATCCCGCCGCGAATCAGCACCAGCAAAAAAAAAGATGCACGGGGAAGGAGACGCCGCAGGCGCCCGGTCTATGAAAGGGAGAGGTAAGAATGTTTTGTAACCTACGTAGTTTTATTTATTTATATACTTATTATGTCTTATTTATAAGCAGGTAGGTACTGCAAAAACGGAAGGGACTACGTCATCTACGTTCTTCCTTGAATCAAAGTTTTCTGCTCATGTTGGATAGGTACACCCTCAACCTGCTAATCAATGACGCAATAGCTACAAAATGGATAGTAGGTTAGGTAGGTACCTACTTTGTTTTATTGTGCAATAGTGTCAAATCTCAAACATTGAAGATCGTCCCTTCTTGTAGGTACCTACCCCCGTGTACTTTCCCTGATGGATAATAATATGCAATAAATATACCTGGTACCTTAGGGTTTTTGCCTACTCTGATGTAATATTAATTCTTACTCCTCAGTTAAATCGTAACTTGAACTACCAAGAATTACAACATTGATTGGAATGAAATAGGGCTATAAGGGTAAATTAAGGGTTTATTGATTAGTAGTCCTACAAATCTACTAATAAATGTTTTCTCATCTGCTTATGCGCCAGCTATCATAATACCTCATGCCTCTTGATTCCCACAGGTCCCCGAGCTCGTCTCCCGAGCGGCGCGTGCTGGCGGCGCGCGTGGTGGAGCCGCAGCTGCCGGCCTCCCCGCCGCTGCTGTTCCGCGCGCTACCCCCGCGCACCGCGCGACACGGAGCACGCGGCATGCTGCGGCCGCGACCTAGCACTGTGCAGCCCGCTGACAATCTCTTGCCTGTTATTAAAGGTATTTGGGTGAATATCATAAACGTGCATTTTTTTTTCAATTTTGGTGGTAAAATTTTTTCTTCAGTTTTCGTGAAAAATGAGAACCTGGTATAAGAAAAGACAGTCGAATTGTTACACTTTCTTTTCTTATACCAGGTCCTCATTTTTCACGAAAACTGAAGAAAAAGTATCACCACCAAAATTGAAAAAAAAATGCACGTTTCTGATATTCACCCATTTACGGTTCTGATAACCTATACGATTTGACGACCCTGTAGCCTAGTTGGTAGCGACCCTGCCTGCACCTGTCCGCGTGAAGTTTTAAAGGCTACTAGGGCTAACAGCAACTATCCATTCGAAAAAAACCCTTCCTACAAAGCGAGGGGTCTCGGGTTCGATCCCGGCTGGGGCAGATTTTTTGTGACAGATAAATTTTTTTTACTCGGGTCAGTGGGTGTTATAGTGATGTCTAATTTGTGTAGTCCATGCCACCCGCGACACAGGGAAACTTACTGCGAGGCTATGAATGTGTAAGCGTTTATTTATTTACAATTAGATACGAAATTCATCCCGGTCTCACTCGGGTCTCCTCTCACAATGTGTGCGAGGGGTAGGCACGTTACATCCGATCCATTGAGCAGAAATTTATGAGAAAAATAGAATTTAAGTAATTTACCTTTGGAGTCAGCAAAAAAAGTGTTACTAAAATGTATGAATTTATTCTATCCACTCCTACCCAGTTGTCTATAATTATCATATACTTACATACAGTAGACTAAATAGTAGGTATATTCATGTATACTGTAAACTGGCAGGCACAGCAGTTCGAACGCCCAGGCTGGCTGTGGTGGACCTCAGTGCGTACATCCGCTCGCCGCCCGCCAAGCGCCCCCCGCCCAGGGCGCCGCCCCTACTCCGCCGAGCGCCCCACCCCCGCTATACTAGCGATGAATACGACACCCACGACTCCGACACATAACTTCAAAACAAATGGGATTCAAATTGTGTCAATTTTGCGCTTCCATTTTAAATAGCTCTTCTATCTCTTTAATCTCTCTGTATTTGATTCTAACTTTTTATGTATTGAAATGCAAGTCTTATTGAAAAAATAGTTTCTATAGTAGCCACCTTATTGGAAATTTCCCCTCTACCGCACTGTAGCAGCGTGGTGATGTGTGCTCTAGGCCTTCTTGGTCGAAGGTAAACATCATACAATCCGTCTGGAATCCTAACCCTCCCTTTGGCTTCGGTTTTGTCGGGTAATAACGGTCAATTTGTTAGAATTGGATTTAGACGCAGAACGTCCATTTCTCAAAATGTCCAATGGTCCAATTCTCAGAATGTACAACTTTGAATATTTTGTTACAGATAAACATAATAATAATATAGGAAGTGCAATATTATATGTATTAATATTATTAAGCATTTTGCGCACGCTGGATATTTTGCGCCTAAACCCAATGAAAATGTGTTTGTAATACAAACAGCTGTGTCCAACAGAATGTGAGCGGTGAGATACATGGGTAACGGCCAGTGCTATGATACGTATATATATATGATACGTATGATCGTAATGTTTACTAATTATTATTATTATTTATGTTTATTAATTTAATTTAGGGTGGACGACCCTGTAGCCTAGTTGGTAGCGACCCTGCTTGCGAAGCGAGGGGTCCCGGGTTCGATTCCCGGCCGGGGCAGATATTTATGTGACAGATAAATATTTGTCCTCGAGTCATGGATGTTATTGTGATGTGCTGATGTGTTATATGTGTCGTCCATGCCACCCGTAACACAGGTGAAAACCTACTGCGGGAGTATGAGTGTGTAAGCGTTAAGCGTTATTCCACATCTCTTTTCCCCTCTATAGCACTTTAATACATATTTTTAACTTAAAACAATATTAAAATATTCAATGAAACAAATGTGTTTTAATGAAATGTATAATGTCTAAGCTTTCGTATTTACAATCTCTAACATCTAATTAATCATTCAGTCATCATTTTCTTAGAACAAATCATTATTGTGAACACTATTATCACTACATATTCATCAATCATAACGGCAAATGAAAAACGAGACTGAGTATCGGTATCGAGATTTATTCTCAATTTATCTTCCATTCACGACAATTCGGTATCGACAAACGAATCGCCGTCACCTACGCATACTAGTATAAGAGGTCACAAGAGCGTCACGAAATCGATACATTCGTAGAACGAGTCGCAGCAAGCGCAGCGCCCGGCGGGCGTCGCTCGGTTGACAAGCGCGAAGCACCTCCTCTAATAAATATCTTTGGCATGAACCGAAAGGAGCTCGCCGACAATTCACACGCGATCGCACTAAAGTTAACAACCGACGGCTGGAGCCGTATGCCAAACGGAGTTTCAGTTGGGATGGGTCGCGGCGCGCGGGGGGCGGAGGGGGCGGGGGCGGCGGCGTCATTCCCAGGCGTCGCCGTCACCGTCGTCGTCGTCGGAGAGCGTGACGAGGTGCATGGGGTCGAGGCGCGGCGCGGCGGGCGCGGGCGGCGGCGGGTTGCGCGCCGCACGCCGCTGCCGCAGCAGCTCCTCGTCCGCCGCCGACCGGATCTTGCGGAACTCGTACACCAGCGGGAAGATACGCTCCACCGCCGACTGCACGTCGCTCACGCTTCGAGCTGGAACATTATTACAATTTGTTAACAAAATTACAGTAATTCGGTGTGAAAACTTTACAAAAAATAAGTGTTATGTTATGTGACTACCTGCCTGCGTAAGACAGAACATTTGTCTGTATAGAGAAGTTTATCATTTTTATTATTTGATTAGTTAAAAAATGTCAAAGAATCATTAAAATATCTCTAAAAATTAAAAAATTGTAATCAATAAGTTGCGCTTGCAAGAATAGTTTTGTATCCGGAACCGGTTTTTTTTTTATTTCATGTTATAATCGCATAACAAACCTACAAAACAAGTTAAAGCGCGCGGCAACTGCATACAAATTTAAATAATAGCAATTCTCCATCATAGTCCGGTCAATTTAGACATTTGAAGGTGCATAAATTCCCAACAAGCTGAAAATCAGTAACATTGTTCAAAACATAATTATAAATAAATTTTTTAAGTTCCCCATCATTCTCGTGTATGGAAAAAAAATATTCAAGGTCAAAGGTCAAGAAAATGAGTTTTTCGCGATTTTTAGCAAAACGGTAAGTTTTATCATAAAGTACCTCAGACAAAAATTGTAGATCATAAAATTATCTATAAAAATGTGTCAATACTTTTTTTCCTACGAGCCACCGTTTCTGAGATATAACGATTCAAAAACGCGCTAAGTACACTACCATGAGGTAGCAGGGTAAACGTGTGCATATTATGACGGTAAAAACGTACAACTTTTTGAATCCTTATATCTCAGAAACGGTGGCTCGTAGGAAAAAAAGTATTGATACATTTTTATAGATAATTTTATGATCTATAATTTTTGTCTGGGGTACTTTATGAAAAAACTTACCGTTTTGCTGAAAATCGCGAAAAACTAATTTTTTTGACCTTTGACCTTGAATTTTTTTTTTCCACACACGGGAATGATGGGGAACTCAAAATTTTTATTTATAAATATGTTTTGAACAATCTTACTGATTTTCAGCTTGTTGGGAATTTATGTACCTTCACTATCATTTTTTGGTCTAATTTGACCGGACTATTCATACCCTCGGTCGATTCAGAAAACATAATAATTATGTATACGTATTTAGATTTAAAAATACTTCTCGCACCCACATTGCTATTAATTGGTAACAGGCGTTTCATGAATTGCACGTTTGTTCCCTCTATTCATCTATTTATTCAAACGTTCTACAGTTTTTTCAATGAGGTTGTTGTTCTTTGAATTTGATGACTGATTCAGTAGCAAGAGCAAACGTTAGATCTTCGGGAATCGGTATTAACTTCCGAAGATGCCAAACGCTCTCAAACATAAGAAATGACCTTATGAACGATAAAGTAGAATGTAGATCACCCTTAGAAACAGTAAAATTAATCTCATAGCTCGACTAAAACATAGAAAGAGAGCTTGTTTTTAAACCAAACAATACTTTGAACTACGGCGTGCTGATCTACCTGGCCGTAACAAAGCCGCGCTAACGCGACGGGCTAATTCTGAAGGAAAATAAGAGCATTGCAGTTAGCCAGGCAGGCTTCACAGAAAGATAATAATACGAGAAGCAGTAATAACATTAATGCTTAATAATATTATTTAAAAGATTAGCCAAAAAGTAATAATAATAAGACACAAACATGGATGTTTTTATTTATTTTAATCTAATCTAAGCATCTTATGGCAGATTCGACCAAACTTCTCTTACATCACAAAGACATAATAGTACTTACATTTTAAAAGGTGATTATAATTATTTTTTCGCTCCAACTCAGAACGGTTCATTTATTTAGTCGTAAGGAGTCCATAACTAACTGACATTAAATATGTTAAGTATGGGTTCATCTCAGAGTCATATTGTCAACTTTACTTTAAGTGACCCTAGCGGACCAACGTCAAATAACCTTATCGATAATCATATCGTTGGAGTGTTGGTGTAGAGCCACACGTAAAATAAAACCACACGTAAAAATAAAAACGTTGATAGTAAATCAAAGACAATATTTATTTTAATGCTTTTAGAACTATAATTTATTTTAAATTTTAATATAATGACAAGAAATTCGTTTACTGTTTTTATTACTTAAAAAAACATTGCAAAGTAGATTTTTTTCTTTAAAATAAAATAAAGAGGTAACGCCATTTTATTTATGGCAGTACTGCTATCTGTCAATGTCGATGATGAGTGGTTGATTTGACTTGACATTCAAAAACTTCAAAGTTAATCAACATTAAATACCGGGTGTTTTTGAGGTTGTGCAGAAACTTTACCAAATGATTCTATAGCATTTACTAAACATATTTAATAATGAATCCATAACGAAAGATGACCAAGTTAATGGTCTGAATAACAGGCCGAAGTTCGTGCACAACCTCAGGAACACGATGTATATGTATAAGAAAAGGTATTTGTATACTTTAATTATTGTCCGTAAACTAACTTTGAGAGCAAATTTTTGTAATTCTTTACTAAGGAGCGATTTCAATAACCGTTAAGTGACTCTGTGTTGGGGCGTTAGTATGAAATTTGTCACGGAAACGACGGTTGACATAAATATAACCCGCCAAAATTTAGTGCTCAAAAAAAATTATGGCTGAACTTCATCTAGACACGCGGTAGCGTGTCAAGCCAATTTCAAGCTAACAGAACTAGCGAGCAGCACCATGTGTAATATTACACGAACCATTTGGAGCCACTTTTGACCCCCTCATAACTCAAAAACTATTCTACATAAACTTGTCAAATTTGGCTCATTTATTGAGACTTGCGAAATACATATGTGCTCCAAATTTCATAAACACAACTCAAACGGTTATTTAGATGTTAATGTCCAAAAATCGTCATTTTTATCACTGACTGACCTATAGATCAAAACTCTAACCCATCCAGTTCCAGATTACCTAGAAACTTGATATTTTGCATCAAGGCAGGCTATTAACTAGGCGCATGTAAAGGAAAAAGTCTATAAACTGAATATTACTGATAATTAATGAAAGAATTGAGATCTAAATGGGTGCCAAGTTCTGTGTAGAAAAGCTTAAAATTTTAGTCACAAGAACATGTAATTTTGTAATTAATGTGCTTTACATTTGACTTGGCTAGTTTTCATTAGTTAGCAACCAACAAACCAAATAATCTTACAGACTTCACAATTATAGTATAGCCTAGGTAGATATGTGAAAACTAATCAAGTCAAATGTAGAGCTTGAATTACATGTTCTTGTGACTAAAATTTTAGGCTTTTCTATACAGAACTTGGCACCCATTTAGATCTGAATTGTTTTTTTTAAATTGCCTCTTTACATTTATGTTTTTGATGAGATGACCACTTATTTTTAGTTGGTTTACATGTTTATTCATCATTCAAATATCTATATAGTTACAACCTCTAGTTTATGTATACAATGGATCAACGCAAATTAATTAATGAAGTTATCTGACAAAAGCCATAGTGAAAAATTATTTCCTGGGGCTAGTTACTTTGATATAGCATGCTATGTTGTCAAATCTATCCATAATGCCTTAAAATAATCCTTTACAAATCTTAATACATAGTTTAAAATAATTTAAAAAACCAACCTGTTATTGTAACACCTCCCGTAGAAAATATTTTTAATGTGGCTCTAGGATTATATAGCTTATACGTAACACCCGGATGTAGCTCTGGTTCATAGCTGAAATAGAGAAAGATCTCATATTAGTATATCAATGGAGAGGCAAGAATGTTATGATTAAATTGACAATTATTATTAAATAACAACTGCTGCTAAATAGCTATAATAATAATAAATTGAGGCAAGAGATGCAAAGATTTTGTCCATTTCCAGTTCTATTAAATTAAATATAATATTTTACGATCAACGATTTTTCAAAAATAAGATATTTTGCGAGAAAATAAATTCGTTATTTTATTATGGAAATAGCCGGACAAACCAACTGATGCCCATATGAAAGACATCACTCATGTGTTGCCGGTCAAACAAGAGAAGAAATAAAGAACAGGCTTTCAATTCAAGCCCCCAGCCGGTACACGAGTCGCTTGGCGGCTGACTCAAGCAAGAATTATTATTATGAAAACGTTTTTTTTTTTCTACAATAAAAGTTAGTCAGTATTTTTGCGTAAGTGTAACTATAATCTTTTGACTCTATAATCTTAAATTATAATGGCATGGTTGGCTATCCTAACAGGGGTCGAAATGACACGTGGGCTAGCTAGTAACCCACCCACCAACCCTCAATGGAGCAGCGTGGCCCAGTACGCTATCCAATTACTAGAAGAGTCATGCATAAGGCAAAGCTATCGCCTACCATAATTTATTTACGGTGTCAATTTAAAGGCGTCGATACTTTAAAATTCCGCGTTACTTTTACTTTCGTCCTGCATATTTGGCGATTATTTAAATTGTACGCGGGTCGACCGCGAATAATACCTACTTCGCTTATGTAATGAGTAGTTTTAAGATATTATCCTAAAGGCAAATGTATGCAGCTCTATGTTGGCCTTACAGTACTTAATATCAACTCGGGTTACTAGTTATAGCCACAGACAATTTAGGTCGTATTATATTGGATCATTCAATGCAGAACAATATTTTTCATTATTGTTTTTATATTTTGTAAAGAAGTCTTCACAAGAGGAGAGTCAACGACACGTTACAAGCCATCGAAGCGATAAATACACCCGATTTTAAACTAATATAAACATCAAGATTTGTGTGCTATCCAGACTAGTTAAAAACACTACAATAAGTAACCATTGGGATTAAGCTAGGCGCTATAGCCTAGAGACATCCAACAAAACTGAATTATACTTTTAAAATAAGGCACCAACGCGACGTTTTCTCTGACAAACCAGTCATCTCGTCGCCTTTTTTTAAAGTAAAAAAATGTATCACCAGCATCAAAACTAGTTTGGGTTCATATGTCGTTGCTAATTTTAATTTCAAAGATGCTTCGACGTAACGTA
Source organism: Thymelicus acteon (assembly GCA_951805285.1). Lineage (NCBI taxonomy): Eukaryota > Metazoa > Arthropoda > Insecta > Lepidoptera > Hesperiidae > Thymelicus > Thymelicus acteon. Next base: position 5,305,468 of record OX638215.1, on the reverse strand, counting down.
ACGTTACACGGCATCTGTCACGAACGGTAAACAAGAACGACCTCAACTGCTTCTATCGAAGGATTTTAATCCTACTATTAATACATAATTTGAAAGCTGTTTCTACTATACTCCACGCGATTTGCAGCCGAAACAAATGTAAACAAACCATTAAAATCGTTTTATAGGATTTTTTACCAACTGACATGAATTTGTACACCAAATGCATTTTATTTAGACAAACTACTCATTAAGGTATTTGTGAATTCTTAAATAAATACATATTGATTGATAATAATTATAAATTCCGAGTAAATGTTGAAACAAACAAAATCAAATAACATTGTCATCATTTAAACACTTTGCAAATGAGAATTTTATTTCCAAGAAGCGATTTGAAACTTTTAACTTAATGTACTGTTTTGTCTTAATGAGTAGTTTGTCTAAATAAAAAGCATTTAGTGTACAAATTAAAGTCAGTTAGGGAAAACACTAGAAAACCATTTTAATGGTTTGTTTACATTTGTTTCGGCTGCAAATCGCATGGAGTATAGATACATATTTAAACTCTTGAGATTGTTATACCAAATTTTTTTGATAAAACCGAAAAACTGCTCAATGATTTGCTTTGATAAATTAAATAATAAATATGACTATACTACATAAAAAAATAAAACCGGATTTATAAAATAAACTGACGTTAGATACCTCTACATTTTTTATCTGGATTGATATTTTGCGAGTATCATAATCTTGCAGTACATGCCGAAAGTTAAATCTTGCAAACAAACGCAATCAATGAAAACGAACATAACATGAGAATTTGGTGAGCGTATGTAACCCCTTTTATTCATTGTTTCTTATGATTATAATGTTTGTACTTTTACAAAAATATTTTCCCTTAATAATATGCATTTTTTTATCAGGAGCTGATTCATCTTATTGTTTTAGGGATTGCAGCTAACCTAAGAATTAAAAACCCACCCACTGATTTAAATAGCAACCGAAAATCATTTTAAGTCCATATAAGAAGAACACTTATATGTAGCTACATCGACTAACCGTTATCCGTGAGGGATGAGGGACGGGACTGTATTTTCTGAAACTGTTGAGTCCCTAATATTTTACCAGAGGATTTTTTATTTTGTGAGACTGAGTATTTGTATTTATGTCATTGTTGTATTGTATTTGCAACCTGTACGGCTGTTCATATAAGACGTTCATCATAAGAAGTTCCATACTAGTTTTTAAAAAAAAGAAAGATGAACTAAGACCAGCAGCTGTGCCACACGCCAGATGGCAAGGAGACACGAACACCTTGCATTAACGAATCTTTGCAGAGTATACCCACACTCATTAAACATACAGCTTCATTATTAGACGAGGTAAAGCCAGTCGAATCGAATACGACATAAAATAGAATGATTGAGAAATACCGTAAAAAAAAGAAGTCTGAAAAATTAGGAGCTGGCCTTAAGTATGTCTGCTCCAATATCCTTGAGGCATCTATTCTACTTTATAACGATTTAAAATTCAAATCGGCCGAGATGATCGGAGGAACGTTCGGAGTCTTGGAATGTCATCGATTTCATGCAAGACTTTATGTTATTTTAAGATTAAAATAGTCTGCAAACAGACTTCCAAATTATTCCGCATGTACATTGTACATTTGTTGAAAAATTACGAAAAATGAATGCAGGGGACGATGTCTGGAAATGTCAGGGAATGTCATAGAGTTCATCGATCCGATTGGGTTGTTAATAGTTAAAAATAACCTACAGTGATATCCAAATGGACTAAACATTATACGGATCAACATTAATATTTGTTGAAAAGAAGGAAATATGTTTTTATTATTTCATAAAATATACTTTTTATTACCGATATTACCGGTTTGTATCAATCGTAGTAGGGTCACCAAATCCTAAAATTAGTTTTTCTGGCAATATATGACATGGCAATAACGCATTTTGTATCAAGTTACAATTTTCTTAGGCAGAAAAATTCCTAATTTTAAGATTTTATATTATTTCTGTGAATAAACTGTATATTTTTATTTATTTATTTAATAGTTTATGTACATGTATAAAATTGGTTACAAAAAGTTATAAAAGAGATTTTGTACATGACATAGACAATGCTTATTTCTAAAAGAAATCTCTTCCAGCACACCTAGGAATGGAAAAGTGATATAAATTAATTTAGCGTGCACTTTTTTATATAAATAATATGTAAGATACATATTAATATATTCAATAACAACATACATACATATTATATATACACTAATACATACACATTTTATAAGTACATACATTATTAAATACATATATGGACAAACTCGATACAGATAGATAGTAACCATAACTTGACAGGATTTATTGACATAAAGAAAAATTGTTTAACATAAATATCCGACTAACGAGTAGACACGCTACCTGGTGATAAACGGTAACATAATATAATTAATTAATTAATTAATTAATTCTCTTTTGTTATTAAATTCCTCATCTCTATTTAAAATTCCTAACTATTTCAAATTCCCAGGCACTCTGTGACTGAGAGCTAAAATTCCAGACATGTTAGAGAATTCTTGACATCGGGTGAAAACAAATCTTCACTTTTGGGATCTACACTGTTAAACTTCGGATGCGGGCAATAATTTGATGGGTGACGCTAGAAGCAAAACTTTCCAGCTTACTTTGTGTGCTTCGGTGGACACGTTAAGCCATCAGCTGCTTGAAAATATACCTTTCTAGTTTCACATACATTTTTATATTGGATATCCAAGGATAATGTGCCTTGCACGGACGTCAAAAAAGAACGGACATAACCTTGTCTAATCGAGAGTGAAGCATAGTAATGGCCGATCGCTTACTACGTGTGCGTAATTTTGGGGTTACCACAATATGAGCATTTCCCCATTTTTTTTTTATGTAATAAATGTATTACTTACTGAATAGTTATTCCGTAATGTACGGTTTACACGTATTAATTAGTTAAGTAGATAACTAAATTTTAAGTAAATTAATAAGGTAAACGAACAATTTAGTAGTTAAAATTTAGTACGCAAGTAAACAAAAAAAAAGATTGAAATTTTTCTGTTAAGTAGATGGGCGGGGCTTATCACTTAAAACGTTCGGACAGACACTTTTTAGTTAAAATTTAGTAAAAATGCATAAGTAATTAAGTAGGTTGTGAATAATTGTATGAACTAAAGAGCTTTACTAAATTATTACGTTTGGACGCACACTAAAAATTCTTCATTTAAAATTTAGTTATCTACTTAAATACTTAATGCATGTAAATCGAATATAACACATTCCACATTCAATAAATGCAAATTGTTATATTTGATGAGATTAATGAATTTTATTAATTGACAACAGATTAAATACACTGGTTTACCCACTTTACTTATAGGGGAGGTACCTAAAAATTTTTTTTCAAATTTTGTTCTACCATTATCTTAACGTAATTAATATACCTACCTTAATCTATACCAAATTTCAGCTTTTTAATATTGTTAGTTTGTAAGCAATACCACGGACAGACGGACAGACATGGCAAACATATAGATAAGGGTTCCTTGTTATTTAGGACGGAACCCCAAAAATATATACTTTTAAACTAAAATAAGAAACTCGAGTATTATATATGCTATAATTTTCCCACCCATTCTGGGTATTAGCATATGCAATATTGTTGGCAGCACTGGCTGATTTTGTGGTTACAATTTTTCTAGTTTTATTTTGTTAATAACTTTAGGAAAAATAAAAGAAATCAGTGATTAAATTACAAGATTACTTGTGAAAGGTGATCCCTTTATGTTTTTTAACTGAATTAATATTGTTCTTGCAATTTTTAACAGCACACAAAGGTATTTTTATTATTCTTTATCAACTCCCGTTGTCCGTATGACTCGAGTGCGGTCCGGCGCCGGAATGGCGCCCGATGGTGTCAATGTGTGCGTGTTTACTTGTACGAATAGAGAGTTTGTATTCCGATGGGTGCTTCAATGAATTTGTTCTTGAGATTACGTCCGTATTTCTTTAAGGTCCGTGGTGCCTTGTAAAATTTACGGACTTTCAAGATTTCTTTTCCATGAAACTATAGGAGAATATTGTCAACATAATATAGTCTATATTTTATTCGAGTTTAAGTTCGGAAATAAAGAGCAGCATCTCTTAATGTGCATTGTGCATCCTTTTTTAAGATTGCAATTCAAAATTTATTATAATAATATAATAGACTAGTGGATACAGGCGTGTTCGACGTGGCGTATGGGAAAAGTCGAAAATCGAAAATGTGCCTAATGCATTGGTTAAGTGGTCTTAAACCATCTTTTGTTTTGTATTTAAAAAATAGATTAGTCAATCATAAACTAACTTAATTTTTTAGAAGACCTTGTAAAATTTACGGACTTTCAAGATTTCTTTTCCATGAAACTATAGGAGAATATTGTCAACATAATATAGTCTATATTTTATTCGAGTTTAAGTTCGGAAATAAAGAGCAGCATCTCTTAATGTGCATTGTGCATCCTTTTTTAAGATTGCAATTCAACATTTATTATAATAATATAATAGACTAGTGGATACAGGCGTGTTCGACGTGGCGTATGGGAAAAGTCGAAAATCGAAAATGTGCCTAATGCATTGGTTAAGTGGTCTTAAACCATCTTTTGTTTTGTATTTAAAAAATAGATTAGTCAATCATAAACTAACTTAATTTTTTAGAAGGCACTATGTATTTTAAGATTGTTGCCGAAGTTAAACAACTTATAATTTGGCTTGCAATTAGTTGCTACTGACGTTGTTATAGTAAGCGTTGCTACGGTAATTTAGAGCCAAAGCTAAGCATGGCCGGGTTAAGTTAGTATTTCATAACAAGTATGTAGTTTTGTGAATAATAAATGATGATATGAACTATGTACAGAAGCTGTTATACTTGGGTTGTTGTCCAACTGAGTGATTTTATGAACATTTTAATTGCAATGGTATCTCGTATGCGAACTAAATAACTAAGTTATTACCATAACAATGTTACTTTAATATAGGTGACATTTAATGGCTGGCCTTTCTGTTTAAAGTATTAACAGGAGTCAATTGGCCATGAGCCAACTATTTATAACTAGATATTTGAGACTGTCACCACACCCGTTTGTACCTAGTGCTAGTGATTACCTATATATAATGTATGTATCCAAACACGACGCCACTTATTAAAGAATTATCCAAGTGCATACAAAAGAATTAACTAATTTGTATGATACCGTTTTATTTTGGTACAGGTGCGGTTAGGGTTGCCAGGCGTCCGGATAAAGCCGGACATGGTTAGGCTTTCTTAATGCGTGTCCGATTAAATTTAAAGGTGTCCGGCTTGTCCGGCTTGTTAGGCTTTTTACATTTGACCAACTTATAAGAAACTTATACAAGGACACAAAACAATTTATATTGATGACTGTTAAAGACGTTCCTGCACGTAATCAAGTTTCCGAAACTATTATTATCCACGAAGAAAACGTTAAAGTTGACGATAGCAAAGGTTTTGACCAATTGCAAAACCCTAAATATTTTCTGATCAAAAATGGGAATGTCGATGTTTGATTTCAAGAAGCTGTTAGTATACAAGAAATGAGTAGTCCAGATGGCTTTTAATTTAAAATATTTGACGTTTAAAGATTATTACTACTTTATTTTGAAAAATATTGAGCTTTTAAATAACGTTTATGCTAATTATTTAATATTTTTGGGTTGTTTACTTTAAAGAAGTTCTAAAAAACTAAAGTTCACAAAATTCTTGATAATTTAGGGTGTCCGGCCTTTTTACCCAAATGTCCGGCCAAATTGGCTGGTCTGTCCGGCTTTTTGGTTGGCCGACCTGGCAACCCTAGGTGCGGTACATAGGGTCAGCCATATTTTCGATACTTGTGGGGTTGTTAGGGTTCCGAAGTAAAATCGGAATCCTTATAGTTTCGTCATGTCGGTCCTTCTGTCCGTCTGTCCGAAGCAAAGCGTCGAGACCCTTAGGAGCCATCCATAAATTACGTCACACGTTAGGGGGGAGGGGGTGGTCAATGTAGTGTGACATCGTGTGACAAGGGGTGGGACGGGGTCCTAAATTTCGTGACGTCACATATCAAAATCAAATAATTGGTATGTATAGGTAAATATTAAAAAACAGATAATGGAAATAAAACTTATTTCGGAACTGCTGTTTTAACTTAATAATTTATAGGTGTAAAATTTCATAATATGTGACGTCACACTAGGGATTGCAATCCGGAAAACCGGATCCGTTAATCCGGCCAGATCCGGCGTTTTTAACGCATACCGGATCCGGTGGAATTTGCCGGATCCGGCCACGCAAATTTTTGACAAAATAATCACCCTGTTGCTAGTGTAGATTCTTTAAATGCCTGGTATAAATGTTGTAATGAATCTAGTATTGCATTCGGGTATTCTTAACGTTCAATAAGGATGTAATGCACAACACATATTACTGAATGGATAAATAATAAAATTGTAAGTTAAAAAAGCATGAAATTATAATTTCGATAATATTACTTCTTGTTTTGTATTTATCATATTTGCCCTAAATGGATGTAAGTGTAAGCTTATAGGTTTATTTTAATTGATGCGCGATAACAGAAAAACTCTCCATAAGCATTTAAAGATGTGTAGTTGTTACATGTACATTTGTTATTGGCTCCTTTCTTAAAGAAAATAAATAGAAACAAATACAGCAACTGATATATTTTTAGAAGACAAGTTTTATTGACAATCTGTTCTACTTCTAACTAAAATTACAGTTTTCGGACTGTTTAAATCCAGACGCACGTATAATATAGGGTGGCGCAAAAGTTATCACAATATCGGAAGATAGCTATAATTTTTTCAAATAGCGGTAAATATCAATTCTGCTGTGACATTTGTGTACAAAACAGATAAAATACACGCCAATAATACACGAATCGCTATATTCCTCAAGAACGCGGAATAATCATAATAATCTCTCGTTTTAGTGATTCGCACTAGCCGGCAAGATCGCCCGTTTTAACAGCTCTAGACTTTTGGGTTCTTGGTGGGGTTTCTTCAAGTCACGAGTCTATGTCAACAAGCCTCAGGACTCTTGAAGCCCTCAGAGAGAATATCAGTCATAAATGCGGAAACCTTTCGCCAGAAGTTCTGACAAGAGTGATGGAAAATGCCATAAATCGTTCTTGTATGGTCACCTATTCTAGCGGCAGCCACTTAGCTGATATAATTTTTTCTACTTAGTGAAAAAAATATTCAGACATCAAATAAACACAATCCAGTAGCAAAACTAAAGTTTTTCTTTTATTTAAAATGATACAGTCTTCTTTGTCTGATATAATTTTTTCTACTTAATGAAAAAAATATTCAGACATCAAATAAACACAATCCAGTAGCAAAACTAAAGTTTTTCTTTTATTTAAAATGATACAGTCTTCTTTGTCTGATATAATTTTTTCTACTTAATGAAAAAAATATTCAGACATCAAATAAACACAATCCAGTAGCAAAACTAAAGTTTTTTTTTTTTATTTAAAAAAATACAGTCTTCTTTGTCTGTATCGGATGACAGCCTTTGCGCCCCCCTATATAATAATCTAGCTGAACCGTACCCACTTCGCTGGGCATCAAACATTTTTACTTGTAATGAAGTAAGTAAAAATATTATTAATCACAGTAAAATATAGCCTGTATCACTAAGGAATAATGCACCTATTTATTGGTGTATTTTTTTTTTAAATTGGTCTAATAGTTTTTGAGTTTATCCATTATAAAAAAATATCAAAACTTTCCTTTTCATAATATTAAGATAATCATCATTGTGTGCTACCTGACATGACACGTGCGAGTATTTATTACGGCTCGGTTTCATTTACTTTGTTTATTGTATTTGCGTTCCTTTATAATACAAAAAAATTATACCTCAAAAACAGTGTATATTGGAACGAAAAGTAAAAATTCTGATCACGTGATCAATCCGGTCGGATCCGGCCGGATTGGTGAAAATCCGGTAAAATCCGGCCGGATTGAAAATGACACCGGATTGCAATCCCTACGTCACACTAGGGGGGAGGTCTCATAAATGTGACCAGCTGTGATAAGGAGGGGGGAGGGGTCAGGAGGGGGGAGGAGTCAAAAAGTCATGAAATTAGTGTGACGTAATTTATGGATGGCCCCTTAGTGCTAGAAAGCTGTAAAACTGGCATGGATATGTTATGTACATATTTATTAAAACTCCAGAATGATAGAGAAATATTGAAAAAAAATTTTTTAGGGTACCTCCCCTACAGGTAATGTGAGGATGAATTTATTATTCGTCGCGTGCCCTATAGTGTGGGGTATCGTTGAAAAGGTCTTCCAAAAATATTATAGGTCTTCTTAGACCATTTTTGGAATTAGGGATTCGTTTGCGAAATATTTGGCTTTAAGTCGATAAACTTACTACATACTTTGGAACCGTACATTGCGCGTGTCCTGACACACACTTGCCCGGTTTTTATTTTGATATAAGTTTCCCCTAAAGGTTTTTCCTTTAAAATGTTTACACATAACACAATTAAGAGATACAAAATATCTCTTAATTGTGAAACACACACTTAATTGTAAACACACACTTGCCCGGTTTTTATTTTGATATAAGTTTCCCCTAAAGGTTTTTCCTTTAAAATGTTTACACATAACACAATTAAGAGATACAAAATATCGCGAAGAATCCTGCATACCTTAAAATCTCTATATTCTTAAATTAAGGTTAAGTTTGCCAATCTGAACTTGGCCATTGCGATAAACTATACCCTTATACCCGTCATATAGGAGGAGATCCGAGAATTGCAAATGCAACAATGGTACAGGTATTTTACTTTAGGACGATGTCCGATAAGCTTTTCCAAGTAACACATTATGCTTTAGTACCTGATATCTATTCGGTTTATCCTCGTAACCACTAAGTATATCAAGTAGATTTTCATTCGCTCAGTTCAATTCAAACATTTATAAATCTAGATTTAGAATACCGTCTTTCAACTTCTAGCCAGTCTGTTAAAAACTTTGCAATGAAAACTATAGTACCTAAATGTAATGACTCATCTCAGCTGTTACCGAACTCAAATAGGACGGTTTATACGTATCGGGCGGAAACCTGTGTGGGAGAGGACATTGTAATGACATCCGATTTAAAACTAACTACATTTTAGTTAACTATACTACCTACTGGGAGTGCGCCAATATTCCGTTGAGATCTGAGCCAACTTCCGCTTAAACTCCACATTACTTCCGACGGCACTATGGCAGATCCGCTCTATATCCTAGATATTGACAGTTACAATAGTGTGAACATGAACCTCCCACACGGAGGTCTGGTTCGAATGTGGGTATTATAAATTTCAAAATTTGTCATCGCTGAAGAATAATATCGTAAAAATATTCAATACAGTTCTACATAAAAGTTCAGAGGTCTGAAGACAGTCAATCCACGCTTAGCTGGCAAAGTGAAATTGGTGGACGATGGCCTTTATTCCTATTGATCCCCTTTCACGAAACCCTAGTTACTTTAAGCCTCTATATTTTTTGTTTTAACTTATCTAATAATTATATATTTGTATAATAATATAGGTACGAATGACAGTAAGTAAAAAAAAACTAAAAATTGAATGTATTGCATTCTTGACACTTTTTAAAACAAAAACCCTGTACAATATTTTACAGATTATTCAAAATAATGATCTAACGACCATCACAATTTAGATAACGTTTAACAGCGATCTGATTTCTATTCCAAAAAATATACTGACAAGAAAATTGATCGGCATACAAAAACAAAATTAACAGATCGGACACGCAGGCTGTAGCACAGTTGCTATGCAACAGTATTGTACGTAAAATGTAAAATTTTACTCTTAACAAAATCATCTTATATATCTATTTTAAGTATTTTTTCTAGTATAATAAAGAAGAAATGTAGAAATTAAACACTAGTTAAGCAAGAGCTTTTCTTTTTCTGGTATATCTAAACTGACCATTTTTCTGAGCACTGAAAGCGGGAGGGGCACTAAAAAAAAGTCATCGGGCGCCTTCGTGTTAAAGCGGGACGCCTACGGAATTTTGTATATAATAATTATTAATGAGAGCTAAAAAAAAGGTTGTCGGGCATAAATCTCGAACATTCAATGACTTTCATGTCCACAAGTAAGTAAATATATACCAAAGCGGGACATTTGCTACAAAGCGGGACTTTTTGATCTCGTCTCAAAGCGGGACATATGGTCACCTTAGGTGTACCTACGCACCGAATGATACAACGGAACTCTTATAGGACTCAGTGACTCAATACTAGATACTCACTCAGGCGCTTTCGCATGTCTGTCTGTTCGTCTCATTTGGGTTATCTTGGGTTTGCTTAAAAATATAATTACTTGACCACCAGTGTCACCTTTCGGACACGATCAAAGCACAATCCTAATGTAAACATCGACTGTAATGTTGGAAATGACACAATCGCGAACAGATGGATAAATCATGCACAAAGATATTGTGTAGTAAAAACTTCAAAATAATTTGGCAAGCTAATCGCAAATCGGGTTCAATAAACTTGGGCTTATAGGCATGTTTCACAGTTGGTTTTCACTTTGTATAATCAACTGTCAAATAATATTAATAGTAACAGATATTCATTGTTTACCAAATCTAATATAAATTATTACAGGTTTACTGAAAGGATTGTGAAAAGTTTGATACCAGAGTCCATTGCCTCTGAAAAATAATTTAACATAATACCTATATTTAGTAAGATAAAAGTAACTAACCTAACCAGTCAGTAGGCCAATGATGGAATAGATAATATATTGTTGGTCACAGGATGTATGGTTAATACAATACCGAAAGCTTTACATTGTTTCACTATGTTACATCCACAGTCCACACAGTCTATAATAGTACCTTATTATAAATACTATTATTTCTTCTGTGTTAGTACTAAAAGTAGAACATTGTAATTTTTACAACTGATTTGAGTTTCTTCTAATATGTAAATTAGAGGAATTTGGAAGGAATAAATGTGACCAGCTGTGACAAGAACGGGGGAAGCGGTCAAAAAGTCATGAAATTAGTGTGATGTAATTAGAGTCCGACCGAAACTGGTTTTTCAGCCGAAACCGAAACCGAACCTTCGGCCTTAGTTCCAGTTTCGGCCGAAACCGAAACCGAAACCGAAACTTAGGGAGAGGCCAAACGAGCGTATTTTTGGAGCTGTGAGTCACGTGAAATGAACTGGTTTTATACAAAAGTTCAAATTGAATTGTTTGGAATTTATATTATATGCGATTTTACGATTTACGCTATTTTACGCAACGCACAGCTCAAAAAATATGCTCGATTGGCCACACCATTAAGGTATTTTTTGAGCTGCTCATTTGTGGACTCAACGTAGGGTAAAGAAACCGAATTGTTGAAATTTTACAAAAGGCATTTTTTGACATTTGGCAGGTCAACCCTCAAGCTATCTATCCGCTAAAGTAGATCCACTACTTACGGGATACCCTATATATAGGTACATATATACTGAAGTGAAGTACCTATAGGTATTTCTGTACATATAGGTATTTAAATATAGCGTGTTTTTTACACATTTGTATAGTAGTACGTGCCTTGAGTTCGATAAACTTATATCTTAACTTAATACATAGACGGCAAAAAATCGAAAAAAATGTACTTATGAGTGGGCGCTGTTTTAACTCTCGACGAAAAAGCGGGGTGTTATAAGTTTGACGTGTCTGTGTATCTGTTGTATGTCTGTGCATCCTGTCGCTCCCAAACGGAGAAACAAAGGTGACTAAATCGAAAGTGTTCTTAGCTATGTTTAGTGTGGGTATATCAAACTGTCGGGCCTGACTCAATAAATGTAAGTATAGGTGAAATTTACATAACGTAATTTATTTGTGAACCGTTTGAAATAAAACAAACACTAAATGTTAACCCAAGCTCACTACAATATGTATAAGTCAGTGAAAACCGCAACTAAATCTGTTAAGCCGTTCCTGAGATTTGCCGGAACAAACGCACAGACAAATAAACAAAAATTAATTTTTATTTAATCTATTATGGCTAATACATACCCCTATTAAAAGTTTTACTCAGTACAGTTACAGTTTCATTATATGGCTATGACGATGATGGTATATACCTACAGACAGTTAAATGGTGTTAGATAAGATCAAAAAAAAAACAATAAAATTAAAGTCCTATGCTCAACATAGGCCTATGCAAATGAGCGCCAAAGCACCCTGTTAATTAATTAATGAACAAATAAAATAAACATGTTAAATTAATGACTTCACTTGAATAGTCAGTGCCCACGAGTTAGCCGGGAATTTAGCACGACGACGAAGTTACGCACGACAATTCACGAACACAGAGTTTCGGTTTCGGTTTCGGCCAAATTTTGCCCAAACCGAAACCGAAACCGAAACTAGATTTTTTGGCCGAAACTGGCCGAAACCGAAACCGAAAGTTCGGTCGGTCTCTAGATGTAATTTATTTTTATTTTTTATTTTATTTATTATACATGTTAAATAAAACTCCACAATCGTAGAATAAAATATTGAATTATTTTTTTTTCAGAATTGAAATGAAATTTTTTTCGTTGCGTAACCCTAGTTTGGGGTATCGTTGAAAAGGTCTTTCAAAAATAGCATGGGTCTCTTAAGACCATGGATTTAGGGGTTCGTTTGCGAAATATTCGGTTTTAAAGTGCTAATTTTGGTTAGAGTCAAGTGTCCCCCCCCCCCCTGCCGGCTAAACGGTTGGAGTTGGACAAGTGAAAAAATTCTCAAAAATAGGTTATATGATGAACTTACAAGGAAAACTATCTCGGCTATGTAAACATAAGTAGTCAATGAGTAATAGTCGATAAACTTACTACTTCCGAATCCTACATTGAGTGGGGTCTGACTGAGTGTGGTCGCAGTTTCCCCGTTTTTATTATTCCACAATGGAACTATTTATGAATTTTATTATTTGGCAGAAATTCAAGATATGTCAATGTAGAAACTCAGGATGGTGTAAGCCTCTTTTCAAACATGTATAGCTATTCTGCCAAAAATGGAAAATAGGATAACGACAACTATTATAGGTTATAAGTATACAGCATAACCCACAATAAAGAACTAAGTTTAACAGTAAATGCAAATCCCAAAAAGTTATGAGAAAAATATATTTTTTAAATGGAAATAGCCGACAAACAAGCTGATGATAAGTGACTATCGTCGATCATGGACATCAGCGATACCAAAGGCATCACTGAAGCGTTGTGGGCAAGAAAGAGAGGAAAAAAGAAGGAAAGAACTGGCTCTCAAGCCCCCAGCCGGAATACGACGAGTCGTATGGCAGCTGACTCAAGCAATAGTGTGGTAGCTATCCAGGCAGTGGCGTAGCGTGGAGGGGGGCCAGAGGGGCCATGGCCCCGGGCGGCACATGAACAGAGGGCGGCAAGCCACCCGATTTTTAAATAAAAAAAAATTACATTAAAATTAATTATTTTTTATTCAAATTTTAATGTCCCCGGGCGGCACATGAAAAGAGGGCGGCAAGCCACTCGATTTTCAAATAATAAAAAAATATACATTAAAATTAAATATTTGTTACTTAATTTTTAATGTAAAATTGTGCTATGAAAAAAAACAAGAAAAGTGAATATTTAATGAATAAAAAAAATATTTTAAATAATATGGGAGCGGCAAATATCATTGGGGGGGGGGGGGGGGGGGACGGCAAATTTTCGGTCGGCCCTGGGCGGCGGGAATCTACGCTACGCCGCTGTATCCAGGTGAACACCATGGAGAAGTAATAATAGTAATAATGGTATTAATGAACTATTAAAATCAATATTACCAATATAATCCCTTCGAGGTGCCCTACCACCAGCGGGCCGGATTTTGTCGTCTCTTACGACTCCCAATCCAGCGTGGGATTGGGGTTAGTATTTTATGATGCCCCAATATGGCTGAAACTTATTTGTAGTTTGTGTTTTAACACCACCCGACCACCCACCCACTCACCCGCTCGATCGAAAAGCTGAGTGATAGATTTAGCCCTACATTAACATGCCACAAAACATTGGTTCTGGTAATTATTGCTATCATTTGCTTTACGCCTTTTCAAAAGCTATGAGGTACATATTTTATTTTTAGACCATCTGACACTCGCTATTTTGCATTGGTACATCACACAAACTCCACTTAATGATCCTCCTCAATTATAAAATCGATGATAAAATATAAAAAAAATATAAAAAATACTCACTCGGCTTCCCTATATTTTCTTGAAAAGGCCGTTATTCCTATACCGAAGGGCATTCGACACGTCCCCAGAACATTGACTACGCGGAAATTCTGGAACCGGACGTGGAACCCTAATTTTTCTAAAGCACGGGCGTAGCGGCGCGCCGCCACCTTGGCCTGGTCCTCGCTGGTGGCGCCCGTGCACGTGACGCGCCCCGACGACCAGATGGACGCCGTCGTGTACGGCCGCCGCAACTTCATCGTCACCATTCCGTTCTCGCGGCGGTACTCAACGTTAACACCGTTCAAAGCTATCTGTCTCAAGTTCAGGTGGCACTTAACACTAAAACTGCACACAACATTGTTTATCATGATGTCTATTTCGGGCGTCTCCTCCTCCTCCGCGGGCGCTTGCGTGGCGGCCGCGTCGCCCGCCTCGTTGGTCGGCGGCGGCGCTTGCACCGGATTGGTCTCGCAGTACTCATGGTCGGGCACCATGTGGCTAGGAACGCTGTGGGTTATGCCGTGGTTTGCCACCACTCCATGAGTGCCTTTGATACCGTTCTCCTGGATGAGCGTAGCCATGGCCACCACGGCTCTCTGGAAAATTCAATAAGCTACTCTTAGTTCATACATATGTTCAATAATTTACATTGTAAGAAATTTATTCATTTAGTTGAATGTGAATTCCACCAATCCACATTAAGGTTAAATAGTGGTGTGCCTAGGTAGTATAATAGGGCTCAACTAATGGTGAGCAATGTTAGCCTAGCGGTTAGAATGTGGTCTCCTGAACGCAGGGGCCCAAGTTTGAATCCTGACACGCACCATTAATTTTCAAATATTATGTACGTATTAGAAGTTATTATCACTTGCTTCGGTAAAGGAAAACATCTCGAGGAAACCTGCACACCGGAGAGTTCTCCATAAAGTTCTCAAAGGTGTGCAAAGTCTACCAATCCGTACTTGGTCAGTGTGGTAGACTATGGTCTGTACCCCTCACACTGTAAGAGGAGACCCAGAGCCCAGCAGTGGGACAATTAATGGTTGTTGCTTTGCTTTGCTACTAATTGTGGTTTTGGTCCATTTTAACAAATATGCAAAAATAAATTGGTAATAATATCAGATTTTAGGGCATGATTAAGTAAATATTTGGTAACAAAATAATTAAATGAAATAAAATATTTTCCTGCGAGTCAATTAATTGTATTCTACCTGTCATAATTTGATTAATTCAATTTTTAGCTTTTAAGATAACACCCAGTACCATCCTCGCATCCATCCATTGTTACTACTGATTACTTTATCATTAAGCAACAACAATATTAATATGTCAATGAATTTTGTTTATAGCAACCTCTTCCTTCACATAAAGGTTATCAAAATTCATTGACATACAATTATAATAATTATGATTCTATCCAAAACACTTACAGAAAAAAATGAATCACAGTTGTAATCACATTGATTATAGAATGTAAGAGCTAAACTAAAATGGTTATCAGCTAGGTAATTCAAGCAAGAAACAATAAAAGAGAACTTTATTGAAAATTTTTGATTGCACATTGCACAACAATGGCCAATGCCAAACTCTCACGTAACAGTGTGCATGCATGTTCAACAAAACTTATGTCATTATGCAATAATCTACACTATTATTTTCTCTTGAATACATTACTCTGACTCAAGTTACTTATTTCAGTGTAATGCAAGCTTCATATCATTTTGTGTTAATTGATTAATCAAATTAGACCATAGTAACAATTTCCGACATTATAAATTAGTATATTCAAATTCAAATTCAAAATCATTCATGTAGGTATCATTGATACACTGCACGTCACTTTTTAATCAACCAGCTTTTCGCAAAGGTGCTTTGTCATGGAGGAGAAGAAAAGCCGTAAAGAAACTCCTCAGCACATCTTTTAAAAATAAAAATACATCGGTATATTTGTTACAAAAAAAGTATCAATCACTAGCTTGTACGGAACTGGTTGCAGCGCTGGTCATTTCCATGCGTCTTTGTCATTTATGTACTCATCTACAGTATAGTAACCTTTGCCTAAAAGTTTAGATTTTACATGTTTCTTAAACAATTCCACTGGCAAATCACGTATTAAGTTTGGGATTTTATTATAGAACTTTACTTTATTAGGCTGAACCAACATTTTAATTACTATCCCTAATTCACACATTATTGTACATTTTATTTCATTGAAATATATAAGATTTTACTTTGAATTTCTGTGAAATACAAATTGTAAAGGGGCCATCCATAAATTACATCACACGTTAGAGGGGACGGTGGGGTGTATGTAGTGTGACATTGTGTGATAAGGGGTGGGAGGGGTCCTAATTTTCGTGTCGTCACATTTCAAAATCAAATAATTGGTATGTAGGGTAAATATTAAAAAATAATTAATGGAAATAAAACTTATTTCGGAACTGCTGTTTTAATTTAATAATTTGCAGGTGTAAAATTTCATAATATGTGACGTCACACTAGAGGGGGAGGTCTCATAAATGTGACCAGCTGTGACAAGGAGGGGGGGAGGGGTCAAAAAGTCATGAAATTAGTGTGACGTAATTGATGGATGGCCCCAAATATATAATCAAAAATTTTCATTTATATAACATGCCACTCTATCAACCTACATTTTGAACTTGCATACCTTGATGCTGTAGATTCAATGAATATGGGTGCACTACCTAAATTATGACTCTGCTTTTAAATTACTATGCATTAATGTTATTCACAAGAGCAAGAGTCTATTTAGAGCTCACCTGTTCAAAAACCATAACCACACCTATTTAGTAACCTATGTAATCATGTATTGTTGATGTTTATGATCTGGCTATAAATACATACAATGTAATTAATTTAAAGTAGACCTTTAACACGAAATTAAGCCTAGAAAGGTTGACTAGAAAGTCAACATGCCTAATTATTTAAGTACAAATTAATCATAATTTAACATCTATGAGGTGATCATTGTATCACTAGTAGGTGAAGTGCATTTATATATTTGTAAATTACATAGGAATCACAATATTGAATCATATTTTATATCTACTAGTTTCCGCATAAGACGTCACCTCTGGACATCTAATTTAAAAGAATGAAATTACAAATATATAAAAGCCTAAATCATCCCACTGACCATACAACTGGAATAATATCTAGGTATGCTATTGTTTTATAAATCTGAACATTGTCTGTGTGATAAGTTTTATCTTAATCCATACAAGTGATGGAAAAACAAAATTTCTAACATCCAAATATCTTATAAACTTTCACATTTGTAATACCTACTTGTAAATTTATGACTGATTCAAAGATTTTTCTTATAATGGATAAATACTCATAGATATGAACAATGGAATGATAGATCAAAAGTGATAAGATATAAAACAGGCAATACTTTTGGTTGGTCAAGAGATCACATAAAATACAATAAAATGTGTTATCACACTCATTTTTTAATTAATTTAAGATAAAGTCGGTCAACACTCTCCATATAGAGTTGAATTTCGCGAAGAGTCAATGGAGGGGCAATAATTTAGGGCACTTCCCACGGAGCAGGCCGACCGCGGTGCGACAACATGACACTCGCACAGCTGACTGCCCGACGGGACCCCGCCCCGCGCCCCGCGCCCCCGCCCATGCCGCGACCCTCTACGCTCATGTCTCGCCACAGATCGCCAGGTAATAAGTTAAAAACAAAAGCTGCACTTGCATTTACAAACGCCATTTCAAATCTAAATTTATATGTTCCAGAAATTTACATTCTTTTACCTTGGCAATGAACGAATAAAATATGCGATGAGCTTGACTGAAATTTAAACAACGCTTTAGCTACACCTTTTTGACCTTTGTGAGGTGATTAAAACTGAAATAGGCAGTGGTTGCTTGCAGTTATTGACCCCTTTAACGACCTAATCCACACGTGATTCGGGAGCACAAAGACAATGTTAAGTACATTTAGATAAACGTTTCCTGCCTTGACATAATACATTTGAATATTAATCATAGCTTCGGGTAAGAATTTATTTTGAAATTTAGGATACTGACGAGAAAAATAACACGAGAACACTATACAAAATGGGACAAGGAACAATAAAAATCTGAATTGACAAACTTGGGATACTGTCATAAAATTTAGAATTGAATAAATATACATTATTCTTAAAATACAGTATATATTGAAACAACATTTACCTGAAATAATGTGCTATATTTGTCACAATTATTTTTACACCACCAATGAAGTAATGGTTTTCATTGCAATTTGGTTCAAAAAATAAACGAATGGATCACAACTTGAAGATGCACAGTTAGAACTAACAATTTAAATCCACAAAAAAATATAGTCATAGGTTTTAAGAAAAGCAGCCAATATTGCAATTCGTATTGCAAAAATTAAAAGTTACTGCACATCCTGCCTAGCACCGCCATGTTCTAATCGACCGAATGGAAGTGAAATGAAGATGAACTGAAATGGAATGACGAATGACGAATGAACAAAAAGTTCGATTCAACTTGTCTTCTCTACAAAATCATAGATTTTTGACTCTATGATTTATCAAAAGGAAGCATAGAGAATTACAGAATAGACTAGGATAATGGTCTATGGAACTCAACCTTAAGGTACAGATAAACATGCTATTTATTAATAAATTTTTTAACAAAAAATTAAACCAACGAAAAACTGAAAAGCGAAAAATAAAAATAAAAACCATTTAGTATTATAAATTATGATCCTAAATTACCAATAAATAAATAATTTTGAGACGGCACCAAACAAGCAAAATTAATTACATATAGCGTAAAATGAGGGCAGTGCGCGGTATGCAGTATACTATACTAATCTATGGCGGTATGCGATACATACGGCAGCAGCAGCACGGCGCACATCTTTTCACCGTTTGTTTTTCATGTGTTTGGCACCGTTGTAGAGACAAAAAATGAAAAGAATTTAAAGATAATCATTTATTAACAAAAACCAATTTATTTATAATTATTTTTTAAACGAATTAAAGTTAAAATAAAAAAGTGCCAAGATTATTTTGCCAAAATTAAATATGAGTCGCAAAAAATTGACTTTATAAATAAATAAATATGCAGGCACGTACGGTCAAATTACGCCCCATATAATGTGATACTTTATGATAAGCAAGTGTAGGATGTCTGAAAAGTAGTACGACAAACTGAAAGGCAAAATAGCTTGTGGGATTTTGAACTTTGTTTGATTTTTCCAAAATTTGGCACCTTTATTACTTTTATCCTTATTTTTACTCGATTGTTAAGAAGGATTATATTTTTCGTGCGTATCTTGTAATTTAATTTGTGCGTATCTTGTATAAGAAGGGGTGAGTGTAAAAAGGGTTTAAGTAACAAAAACAATAATTCGAGATAAATGCGTTTAAAAGTCAAGGCTTCATTTTCGTTATATTCTTAGTATTCAACTTCAAATCTGTTTTTTATGATTGAAATTATATAAGATACCTTCGAATTCTCATAAATAAAGTATTTTTTTAATTATTACTCTGTAATAAGCAAATATTGTCAGTTTTGCAATTAAAACCCAATAAAAATGCGCCACATCCGTGCGTTTTTCACGAAACAAGGATTTATAACATTATATTAATTTGAATTTTCCACTATAAAACTTATGCCATAACATTAAGAATCGAAAGACGAATTCAACGATACCAATAACTCTATTTCAGTAATTTCATCAGTTGAACCCTTTTTACACTTACCCCTTCAATTATGTCTGCATATAATATTCTTTATTGCCTTGTATCTTCCAAACCCATGAAAGGATATTATATTTAATTAAGATAAGATATCGTTAGATTCATCTTGAGAACCCAAATGTTCTTAGATAAGAGAAATGAAAAAAAAAACCAATATGATGGCTGTGACATGCCATTGTTTGAAGTATCAAAAACAAAAAATGGTTGTCTGTAAAGTCGGTTTACGGACGGTAGTTTAACGTGACAACGTCATGACAAAGCTCCGCTCCACTCCGCCCCACTCCACTCCGCTCCGCCCCGCCCCGCCGCGCTCCGCTCCGCCCCGCCCCGCTCCGCTCCACTCAACTACGATCACCTACGGCATCGGCTACGATACGCCAATCGTAGCCGATCGTGCCTCTCTCTCGCTTTTGCCGCTCTCTCGCTCGCGGAACGCTACATTTTTTCGTGCGTGCGCCCGGCGTTCATCGTTTTAATAGACGTTATCGCGGCAAAAATGTAATAAAAATAAAATGCAATATGGGTATGAAAATAAAAGAGCTCATCATAAGAATTTCAAAAAAGTATATCATGATAGCTTTTTTGATAGTAGGCAGGTTTTTTAGAGTTTCGAACGAAAATACGAAAAAGGAACCCTTACAGGATTATTCGTGCGTCTGAGAGACCGCCGTTCACAGCCAATTTACTCCGAAAGTACTGGACCAAAGGAGTTTAAATTTGGTACTCATGTATGTAGGATTGAGTTATTAAGTAAGTAAGCGATGGAAGAATGGAACGTTGACAGGATACGGATATGAATAGGTGAAGTATGAATGTGTGAGAAAGGGATGGATGTGTGTGAATGAAAGGGAGCAGAGAGAATGGCAAGATGGCAGATCCTTTTTTGAGCGATGAGTGAAGACGAAAGACGTAGACGAAGAAATTAAATAAAAACGAAGTTATAGAAGACGAAAATCTTTTATTGCACCACGCCCCACGCCACAATTTGGGGGCATCGTCCGGGATTGAAGAAAAGAAGACGAAAGAAACGACGAACACGAAAATCTGCGGCGAACAGTTGTACTTTGCACGTGGTGTGGCGGTTGGTGTGGTTTTGAAAATTTTACAAGAAGATTGAAGAATGCCGAAGGTAGGCAAGACGGGCGAGGAGCAAGGAGACGCGGTGTTACCGTTTGCGGATGCCGAGGAACCTGGTGTGGATTGCGGGCAGCGGTGTGTAAGCATGTTTCAGTACGCCGAGGAGATGGTACCTAAGTTCAGCGGCAACGAGAAAACATATACTGCTCTCAAATTTGTGCAGGAGATTGAAGACAATGCGGAGATTTTCGGATGGTCCGAGTTACAGCGGCTTATAGTGGCTAGGCGGTCACTTATAGGCACAGCGGCCTTATGGCTAAGATCTGAGAAGCCATTTAAAACGTGGGTGAGCTTAAAAACGGCTATACTTAAGGAGTTTCCAGACACCCTTGACAGTAAAACCGCTCACGAAATGATGTGCGCTCGTAAAAAATTGCCCGGTGAAAGCTGTATCGACTACATGTTGGTAATGAAGGAGATGGGCAAACGTGGCAAATTACCAGACTATGTGGCCATCAAGTATATTGTAGACGGAATAAGGGACAGTGAGATGAACAAAATAACACTACACGGCGTGACTACTTACACAGATTTGAAAGAAAAATTAAAAATTTATGAAACCGTCAAATTGAAAATGAAACCGGAGGTGAATCGGCCTAAAGTATCGAGATGCTACAATTGTGGAGAATGGGAACATAAGTCGGCGGAGTGTCCTAATAGAAATAACGGGATAAAATGTTTTAAATGTAACCAATTTGGCCATATTGCATCGTCCTGTGGGAAAAATAGTCATCAACATGGCGGCGGCGGCGCTGGCGGCGCGGCAAATTCACGAAGATCTCAATTCGGCCAAGATCGGCCCGACTTCGGGAATTTTCGTCGGCACGAAGAAAGCCGAGGGAGCCGAGGAAGATCGACCAATGGTGAGCGCGACGAACGGCAGGTGTACCAACCGAAGGTTGAACGACCGAGAATGGCTATGTTCGGATCGAGATCGAACAACTTCACGTCATCCGATCGTCAAGTTGGCAGTACCGAAGATGGCGCGATGACAAGCCGGCAAATGGCGACCGATACGTCAACATCAAGTTCAAACGTCAACAACGTCATGGAAGAATGCGTCAATGCAGATGTAAACAATGTTCGAGTTCAAAAGATTTCGAATTCAAAACCGGTAGTTGAGATAAAATTGAACGGATTTAAAGTGAACGCGCTTGTCGACACGGGCAGCGATATAAATTTACTAGACGAATCAGTGTACCGCGAGTTTCTTAAAAACTTTAGCCGACATAGTGAATATTTAGTGTTAACGGGACTTGGTAATCAGTCGATTAAATCAATAGGAAAATGTGTAGTGCCTACTTATATAGACGATAAATGTTTTGATGTCACTTTTCATGTGGTACCTCCAGGTACAATGCCTTATCGTGTCATATTGGGGCAAGAGTTGTTGTCAAATTACACTGTAGTATTTAGTGAAAGGTCTGTCCATTTGATAAATAAAGATGAGGAATGGTTTAGGGGCTTAGAATGTGTGGCAAATTGTGATGTTGTTGTAGGTAATACTTGCAGCCCTTCAGTTAGACGAGAGGTTTTGCAGTGCATAGAAGAGTACCAACCTGTGCAGAGTAAAGTGGCTCCATTGGAATTGAAGATCATATTGAAGGATGACATACCTGTGGCACATCGTCCGCGGCGAATGTCTCTTATGGAACGTGAAATTGTTGAGCAACAGGTAAAGGAGTGGCTGGACCAGAAAATCATTCGGATTAATTGGAAAAAAGCAAACCTGATCACACGCAGAGTGGAGTACCTAGGACATACAGTCGAGGATGGGACAGTACGGCCATCGACAGACAAGACCGATGCTGTGGTGAGGTATCCTGAGCCAAAAACATTTAAACAGCTGCACAGCTTCATCGGATTGACATCTTATTTCCGCAAGTATATTCCAAATTATGCTTTATTAGCGAAGCCATTGACAGATCTCATGAAAAAGGGAACCAGGTTTACATTTAGTGACATTCAAAGTCAGGCTTTTCATGTATTGAAGCAGAAGTTGGCTAATAGTCCAGTTCTATCTTTGTACAATTCGAGACTAGAGACTGAATTACATACAGATGCTTCTAGTGTAGCCTATGCTGCGATACTTCTGCAAAGGTCACCAACAGGTGAGTTACATCCTGTACATTACATGAGTAAGAGAACTACAGAATCAGAAAGTAAATACAGCAGTTATGAGCTTGAAGCTCTAGCAGTGGTCCAAGGTGTCAAGAAGTTTCATCATTACTTATTTGGTATTAAATTTAAGATTGTGACGGATTGTCAAGCCTTTAAAATGACTCTCAATAAGCGAGATTTAACACCTAAAGTAGCCAGGTGGGTGCTTTTGCTTGACCAATATGATTATGTCATTGAGCATAGGTCTGGCAGTCAGATGAGACACACTGATGCATTGAGTAGGAATTGTTATGATACAGTAATGGTAATAAACTTACATGATCAAATTCAACATGCACAGAATTGTGATGAAGGATTGAAAGCTATAAAAGAGATACTGCAGCAGCGAGCTTACGGGGATTACATCTTGGAGAGAGGATTACTCTACAAAGGTATCGACAAGAAATTAGTTATACCTAAAAGTATGGAGACTGAAATTATAAGAAGAGTACATGAACGTGGACATTTTTCTAAGAAAAAGATGATTGAACTTGTAGGTAAGGATTATTTTATTAAAAATTTAAATAGTAAAATTGAGGAGTTTCTTGTGACTTGTATACCATGTCTACTGGCTACAAGAAAAGAAGGACGGCAGGAAGGATTCCTGAATTCTATTGAAAAACACAATATTCCATTGCATACTTTGCATTGTGACCATATTGGACCGTTATCACAGACTAAAAAACAATATAACTACATTCTTACTGTAGTGGATGGATTTTCTAAATTTGTATGGATATTTCCCACTAAGGGCACAACCTCAAAGGAAACTTTAAGTAAACTTTCAATTCATCAGCAGACGTTTGGCAACCCTGCCAGAATTATCACTGACAGAGGTACATCATTTACCAGTTCAGACTTCAAAGAGTACTGTGAGAGAGAAAATATTGAACATATAACCATCACGACGGGAGTACCACGTGGTAATGGACAAGTGGAGAGGATTCATAGAACTATTATTTCTATCCTAACCAAACTTTGCATTTCAGATCAGACTCTCTGGTATAAGCATGTGAGTCGTCTCCAGCAAGCTTTAAATGGCACTTTTCAGAGAAGCATAAATACTACACCATTTCAGTTAATGATGGGCGTTAAGATGAAAACTAAAGAAGACATTGAAATTTACAATTTATTACAGCAAGAGAGTATAGACTGTTTTGTTCAAGAAAGAGAAGAATTACGGCTTTCAGCTAAGGAGCAGATAGCCAAAGTTCAAGAGGAAAATGCTAGGTCATACAATAAAAAGAGGAAAGAAAGCACTAAATATCAAGAAGGAGATAGAGTTCTCATCAAAAGGACCCAATTTGGATCTGGTTTCAAATTAAAGGAAAAATTTTTGGGGCCATACATTGTCACTAAGGTCAAGAGGAATGATCGATATGACCTGGAGAAGGTTGACAGCTCTAGAGAGGGGCCAACCAAAACTTCTAGTTCTGCAGATTATATGAAACCATGGCCTGAATTTCATGATAGTATAGGTGAATAATTTTGAGTTGATTAATTTTTGATGATTATTTTTTTAATTTAATATTTCATGCAACCAGACCTTTCTCTATGTACGAACTGCAGTGTAAATTTGTCAAAAATAAGTCATGTAAAATTAAGTAAATGTAAAATGTAATATAAAACGGTAATAATCAGAGATCATTTGTTAACTTAAAAGTAGGATTGTTATGTAAACAAAGTTGTAACTTAATTTTCTAAAGAGTAACTTATGAGTAGTATAATAATTCTGTGAGTATAATGTCGTTTGTATTGTATCTTTTCTAGTGTTTCCATGTAAGATGATCTAATAATAAGTTAGACAGGTGTCTAAGTTAAGTAGTTTATAAGCTTTGTATAAGTAAGAAGTTTTTACTTGAGTTTTAAGTTGTTATATTGTAAAATTTTATTGTCGGTATGATTGTGTGTATGAGGATGTGTTTGGTTTGCTTAAAAATTGTATTCTATAGTATTGTAATGTTGTGTAAGACGAGTGTGACTGTTTTGAATGAGTTGGTATGCTAGGGTAAGAGAGTAGGGCTGGGCTAGAGTCAGCCAGACCCGCAGGATGGCCGAGATGTAGGATTGAGTTATTAAGTAAGTAAGCGATGGAAGAATGGAACGTTGACAGGATACGGATATGAATAGGTGAAGTATGAATGTGTGAGAAAGGGATGGATGTGTGTGAATGAAAGGGAGCAGAGAGAATGGCAAGATGGCAGATCCTTTTTTGAGCGATGAGTGAAGACGAAAGACGTAGACGAAGAAATTAAATAAAAACGAAGTTATAGAAGACGAAAATCTTTTATTGCACCACGCCCCACGCCACATGTACTTTTTTGTGACCCAAAGACGAAAATATAAAGTAAACAACTGAACTATGAAAAAAAACATTTTTAATGAAATGAAAATTAAACAAATACTATTTTGCAAACCGTATCGTGTGTATATCAAATGAAAGAGCTTGTTGTAAGGATCTCTAATGTATTTTTGTTATAGTTCTACAATGGGCAGTTTTAAAATTATTCAAGAAAGAACGAAAATTAAAGCCAAAAATTGACCATTTTCCTCCGTAATATATCCGAAACTGTCAGTTGTTACATTACGCTAAAATTTTGAAAAAAAATACAGAGAATAGTTCTTTACTTAAATATTACAGGAAAACCTATAAGAAGTATATGGTATTAGAAAAAAACGGCAAAAATAAATAAAATAGAAAAATAACGGTAAACACATAATCAACATACGGAACCCTCTCCAAGAGAGTTTATCTCGCTGTTGTAAAGTTTTTTTTTTATACTAATTATTGCGGAGTCCAGGAATGAGCAGATATTTTGATTATTTTTTTTCGAAAGCACCAATTCCCGGATAGTTGTTGTACAACACCAGTATATGATTTATTTCGAACTGACAATACTTTGGATATTTTTGATTTTCGTCTGTATAATGTTGATGTTTAGGTGGTTGAAAAAAAAAAATACTGAGCAATTGTTTCTCATTCGTCACTTTAAAACTTACACTTTTTATAATGTTCATAATTATATTGCACATAGAGTCTTACATCAGGGTTGTAGCTTGAGTCGAATTTGAGGTAGGGCAGCATTGGTTACAGGTAGGGCAGAAGTAAAAAATCATAATTGATTTGCTCTCTAGGTCACAGAACAAAGAATTATTATAATATGAAATTAATGTCACAAACTGTGATATGTTCGGAAAAGTTTAGACACCTATCGCTACAATTCTTTTTATCTGAAACTATGAATAAACAATTGAATTATAATAATTTATCTTAGTTTTTGCTATTTTTAAGGTAGGGCATTGCCCCACAATGCCCCCCCCCCCCTAGCTACGGCCATGTCTTACATACTTAATAGAATAAAGTAAGGTTTTTTCAAGTTACAGTTATGTATTCGTTAAATTCTTTGAGTTGATTTTAAAATTGTTTGCCGCTTTTTAATACGTATAGTTATTTTAATGCTCTAGTGAGTCACGGATATTTTTAAATACTTGTACAAGCACACACAAGCTCAGAGCTTGCTTCTTTTTACCGACGACACCTCAGATAGAGGACTTGTGTGCTTGCTTCTTAAAGCATGTGTATCAGTACCATTATGGTTTCAACCATAGACAATATTTTTTTTATTTCTTTATTTATTTGTATAAATTAATTATATTAAATTTGTTTACCATTTTCTTATGTATAAGCATATAAAGAGACGCATGGAGCGTCTTTTAAGTTAAAAATATTAATGCGTTTCATAATGTGTTTAAAATGTAGATTAAATATAGTAATCTTAAAATCTGATAAAAATTATTATGACAAAAACATAGACAATCAATGCCGACCGGACCGACATGCACATGCATTATTCTAGCAACACCAGTAGTCGCCATTGCAAAGTCGTCAATTTGTTGCTAACTTCACAATATTGTTCGATCATCGTTCATCAATCAAGCGGTTTTTATTATTTCGTAATTTTACATTAATGTTTAAATGTTGTGCCAATAATTGATCTACTTCAGTGCTATTAAACAATTTAAAGATATTGGATGGCGACGCGTATTGTGATTCAGTCGGTTATGTTTGCAAACGTGCATATGCTTTGTTGTGAGAACCACCTTTATCTGCTGTCATTTTGAGCTTCAGCGAGTCAATTTTTCGATAATGAAACTAAAGTTACCCGTTGAATGTTAGGATATCTACTGTCGGTGGGCAGGGGTAGCGAATCTTCGCCCAATCGTTGATGTTTCGTGATGAGAGTGGGGTTTTCATTGAGAGTATCGATCAGGAGAATGTGCGGTGGCGTTTAGTGGCAAAGGACGTCAGAAACAGGGTTCAGAATGGAGAACGTGAAGGACGAGGAGCGAGTGCGCCGACTGCGCGCGCTGGAGGACAGACTGTGCGACCCTCGCTCCACCGGCAACGTGGACTGCCTGCTGGACACCGTCACGGCCCTCGTCTCCGACTGCGACCACCCAGCCATTCGTCGCATGAAAAATGTCGAGGCCTACACCGGCAGATGTGAGTACCTCACTTACATATCGTATCTCTATCGTAAACATTAATAAATATGTGAAAAAATCCTTAATCAGCTGTTTCTTATCAGTTATCATATTTATTGAAAATAATGCGTCAAGATTTTATTACACCCTCCTCTGACATAAACAAACAATATAATCAAACAATGTATTGACAATTATTAAGAAAACAAACCCTTATTGTAAATACATGATAATAATAATTATATCAGTTAGAGCAAAACTACTTTTTTAATCTGGCCTATTTTTTTTAAATTAAGCTCATTGCAATAATTAAGCAATTCTGTTTTGATTTTGATAATCATAACTAGAAAGAAAGAGATCTTTAATTTAGCTGAATAATGTGTGATGAAATTATATCCATTCCTGAAATGAAAATATTTGTAAATAGTCACTAATAAAGAACACAATATTTAAGTTCATTTGTTTATTAATAGAGATATAGGATGTATTGTAAAATTACATGACCATTCTGTTTCTATACTCCCACATTTTGATTATAAAATTTGAAAAATTTATCAAACATGAGTAACCGCCCTCGCTTTGCTTCGGTTTTCTTATTTTTTTACACCTTGGATTACATTATAGGAGTTTATAATATAGCCTATGTTACCCGGGGAAAGTGTAGCTTCCCAACAGTGAAAGAATTTTTCAAATCGGTTCAGTAGTTTCGGAGCCTATTCAATGCAAACAAAAAATCAAATCTTTCCTCTTTATATATTAGTATAGATAAACATAATTATGTATTTTTTTTATATATAGTGGTATAGCTAAACAGTAGAACACAACACAATATTGTTCAGCAATTTAATACTAAACTTCAATATTTTATTATAAAAATCCCATAAATTAAAGAACTAACTAATCAGAAATCTGCTTGTAAATGAAATATTGACATTCCAATTGAACGTAAAAAATATATGATTTAATTGGACTTGAAGAAACATTAACAAAACAGTATTTTATTTCAATTGGCAAGGCAGTTGATGAACACTACCACAATAAATTTTGGAAATTTAACTGAGCTTCACTGCAGCAAAACCTTTAATAGAAGGAGCTTAGCATTATTAATTATCTTTTGAGCTCATCCTTTGTTTAGCTAGGTGCACCATGATCAGGAGAGGTGGGCTTCAACTGAAATAAAGATTTCTAATGCAACTTACAAATATTAATATTGCTTACTTGAAGTAGTGTTGTTAAACTTCTATTTATCTATCTATCTAACAGCCTTTTAAAGTCCACTGCTGGACATGGCCTCCCCTAATTGCCGCCACTCCACCACTTGTTTAACTTCTAATACTGTGGAATTAAAAAATATATTATTTTGTGATTGTTCGACTGTTATATTATAAATTAGGTGATGCAGAGGTTGTGCTTTAACATGTTTTTTCCTGGAACAACCTCACAATTTTTTTTTCTGAAAATCTGAATCCATAATGACCTACAAATTTGAAATATTGACTCAGAAGTAAATACTCATCATTGAATTACTTTTTGTATTATGCCATTTCAATATCTGTAACATTTTATCAGGAGCCTAAAAGCCTTTGCACACAGTGCGTTTTTGAAGCGCATCCGACGAAAACTCGCGGAATCTGCGCGTTTTCAGCGTTGCTAATGACGAGGTGGAATTCGGCGCCGTAAAAATACGCCGTGTGCAGAGGCTCGCATTGAATAACTTTTGGAATTCCAATATCTCAAACAATTTATCTGGCCTCTTAGTATTCCATGTCAGGTACTTCAAACTAGTTTTCAGCTCATCACATGAAAAACATTTTACTACAATGGCATATCAGTATCTCTAACTGATTGATAGTTTGGTGTTCCTCATCAAGTACCTTGGTCCTTAAACTTTCACATACCATTCAAAACTTTAATTTTTCTTTCTGTAACTACCATCAATATCACAAATATTTTAAAACCAAAAACAGCCAAATCAGTTCAGCTGTTTTTAAGGTTTCTTGTAACCAAAAATAATAAAATTTATTTTTAATAATATTTTTTTAATTCCATGGTGGTAGAACTCATTCAGAATATTATATTTGCATTTTAAATTGTTATTGAATGTCATTTTTTTTTTAGATGAAGAATTTGCTTCAGAAATTGTTAATCTACGAATGAAAGCAGCAGATTTTGACTTGATCAAAGTAATCGGTCGAGGAGCATTTGGTGAAGTACAACTAGTCAGATATAAGTCTACTCGTCAGGTGTATGCCATGAAACTACTAAGTAAAGTAGAGATGATAAAGAGATCAGATTCCACTTTTTTTTGGGAAGAACGACACATAATGGCACATGCTAATTCTGAATGGATTTTAAAACTGCACTTTGCATTTCAAGATCATAAGTATCTTTATATGGTAATGGACTACATGCCAGGTGGCGATCTCGTTAGTCTCATGTCAAATTATGACATCCCAGAAAAGTGGGCCAAATTTTATACCATGGAAATAGTATTGGCATTAGATGTCATTCATGGAATGGGCTTTGTTCACCGAGATGTAAAGCCAGATAACATGTTGATTGACAAATATGGTCATTTGAAATTAGCAGACTTTGGAACATGTATGAGAATGGGATCTGATGGGCTAGTTAGAGCTAGCAATGCTGTAGGAACGCCTGACTATATATCACCAGAAGTTTTACAATCTCAAAATGGTGAAGGTGTATATGGGCGTGAGTGTGATTGGTGGGCTGTGGGTATATTTTTATATGAAATGTTAATAGGTGATCCTCCTTTTTATGCTGATAGTTTAGTAGGAACTTATGGAAAAATTATGGATCACAGGAACTCTTTACAATTTCCTGATGATGTTGAAATTTCGAAGGAAGCAAAGTCCCTGATTCGGGGCCTTCTAACTGACAGAACAAAGAGACTTGGGAAGAATAGTGTAGATGAAATAAAACATCACCCCTTCTTTATCAATGATCAATGGAGCTTTGATAACTTAAGAGACTCTGTGCCACCAGTAGTTCCAGAGTTGTCCAGTGATGATGATACCAGAAATTTTGATGACATTGAAAAGTCAGATGCTTTAGATGAATCTTTCCCAGTTCCAAAAGCTTTCGTAGGAAACCATTTACCATTTGTAGGATTTACCTATAATGGCGATTATCAACTTTGTGGTGGTAAAATAAAACCAGCTGATGTAGTGGACACAATCTCTAATAATCATTTAAATAATGTTGGATCTGAGGCGATATTGCAGTTAGAAAAACTATTGGAAAGAGAAAGAGACAGTAGGCGTAAACTGGAAGACAGGCAAGTTATGCTCTCCGCTCAACTTGAAGAAATGTTGCAGCGCGAGTCTAGAAGTAAAAAAATTATAGCTGATAGTGACAAGGAGTTAGCTCTATTAAAACATGATCTTAAGGAGTTACAGCGCAAAGCAGAAATAGAAGCTGACTCGAGAAGAAAAGCAGAATTGAATTACGGTGATGTCAAACGCCGCCTAGATGAGGAGCAAAGTAAGAGGGCTAAAGAAATAAGTAATTTGCAAACTTACAATGACAAAATCAACGCTTTGGAAAAACAGTTGATAGAAATGCGTGAGAAACTAAAAATAGAGTGTGAGGCGGCAGCTAAGTCCAGAAAACAGGCTGCAGAACTGAGTGCAGCGCAGGCAGCTGCGGCTGCTATGAACGACGGAACGCTGGCCAGCTTGCGAGCGCAATGCGATGCACTCGAACGCGAATGCGGCTCTCTATCAGAAGAACTTGGTAATACTAAGGCAGCTAAGCAACGGTCCGAGGCCGCTGCTGCCGAGGCTACAAGTAGATTTAATGCTATTCAAGCGGAGTTAGAACGTTCATCGAACAGATTAGGGCAAGTCATGACAGACAACAGACAACTGTCCGAACGTACGTCTTCATTAGAAAAAGAATGCGCTTCCCTCGCTCACGATCTACGAACTGCGCAACATCTCTATCAACAAGAGCTCCGCGCACACCAGGAGACCCAAAGGTCTCAATTACTTTCCAAGCAGGAAGCCAATCTTGAGCTAGTCAAGGGTGAGTTATTTACATATTTTCAAATACTTTTTAAACTCGTGACCCTTTTAAAGTAGATTATCAGCTACATTTCCCCACAAATACTATAAGCTATACCAATAAGTATAAAACGGACCCGAAAAATTATATATATGGAAACTTCCTATTTTGCATGCCTCAGGAACATTGGAAAAAATATTAAAAGGTATTGTCCAATTCGCTATGTTTGTGGTAAATTAATTTTACGTTTTTGTGTAGTTACAAATGTAAGTTTTAATTGGTTCCTTTAAATAGCACATCCATAGTTTTTCCTGTACGTTGAACCAAATAATTTCGTGCATGTATGTTGGTAAACCCCATATGACTGAATTCTTAGAATAAATATGAAGTGTTTGTGACTGTAATTTAATTGCTGAAACTTAACTATTGAACTCTGGAACAAGCTTTTTTTCTCTGTTTAGATGACCACTCAATGATTCCACTTTAGTTAGCAAATCAGCTTATAATAGAACCTGATGCCGGTACCTGGATGTTTGTCAATAAGTGCACATAAAGTACAAATTAACGCAATGTGCAAGTATCGGTATCAGGAAGAGCGCACGGTTTTTGATCAACATGGCCTTGTTCTGTCAGCCCTTCAAGGCAAGTTGAATGAGGAGAAGACGGCTCGGCAGCGCGCCGAGTCCAGTTCCCAGGAGAAGGACCGTCAAATGTCCATGCTCAGCGTCGATTACCGGCAGATGCAGCAGCGGCTCCAGAAGCTAGAGGGCGAACACCGGCAGGAGAGCGAAAAGGTGAGGAAATCCTGAAGTTAATAGTGTACAGCGAAGGGTCCCGGGTTCGATTCTCGGCTAAGTTATCTGTAACAGTTTTTTTTTCTGATGTTTGTGATGTCTTCATACTATAGTGTATTGTGAAGACTACAATTTATTTTTATTATAATGTCATTATAGACTGGGAGCTTGAGAGACAATTCTTTTTCTTTCTTCGCTTTTCTTTCTTGGCCGGCCACTCCGTTGATATCTAACGTATTAATGATGTCCAGTTGATGATCACTATCAGATGACTCATTTACCTGTGGGCTTTTCACATTTTAAAAAAGGTCCTCTACAGAAGTAATATCAGAAATGGTTTCCGTCAGGTGGCCGGCCTCCAAGCCTCATTGGAGCAGGAGCGCGCGGCGCGTCTAGCAGCGGGCAGCGACGCGGCGGCAGCGGAGGCGGCGGCGCGCGCAGCTTCCTCCGAGCGCGACGCGCGCGCGCGCGACTTGCACGCCGTGCGCGCCGCACTGCATGACACCGCAGAGAAACTAGCGGCCGCTAGCGCCGAGCGGGACATGCACTATGCTAGGGTGAGCTTCACTTTTATCCTGATCATAGGGGACTTTGTAAATAAGATTTGATGATATTATTATTAATGTTTTATAATCATTACAGTGAAGGGAAACACAGTTTAGTACTGGACTGGTTATGTTCTAGTGAAAGTTATTTGTAATTTTCGGCGTTTTATGGTAAACTACCTGCTGTTAATTCGTTTCGGGAAATGTATTCCTTATTCCTTATGTTTAGAAATAGTTTTTTCTCATTTTTATCAGTTTTACTTTTTCATGTTCTCATAGAGTATTACAAATTTTTATTATTTATATATCTTATTATGTCTAGTAAAATAAGGACCACACAAGGAGATTTTTAGATAATACAAATAATGATACTATACACAATTTCATATTTTATAGCGGGTCAAATAAATAGAACGTTACCATCAAGAGAATACGCGCACATCCTGTCAATTGTTATTTATGATAAAAGCTACAAAACGTACACAATATTACTATATTTTTTCATGATGGTGGAAGTTTTTATTGCGTTATAGGTATAAGAAAGTAGTAAATGAAAAAGGTGTCATCTTTAAAAAAAAAACGATAAACATCTTTCGTTCCTCATTTTCAGAAATTAGGTCGTATTAAACTTGTAACGTTTTATATTGCGTAATAGTAAAATAGATTTTAAGAGATGTATGTTAGTGTGTAAATATAGTAGATTCTTGTTTCTTATTGTTGCTATTTCTTGAATTTGCCCTTAAATATTGAATTTCGATGTAAGTGAGCAGTTACAGTTCGAAAAGGCGGAATAATAATGGGTTAAGTACAGAAGAATTTGGTCCTAATTAGAGGACCTTAATTTTTACAGGTTTTTTAAATGATTTACAGGAATATTGTAGTTATTTACGGTATTATATTATTTCCTCTTATAAAGGTATAATTGAAGGTCTATTTTTACCTCATGAGAATTTTTACATGACATATTTATTTCATGTCAAAAAGTTTTTTTTTTATATAAAAATAATATTCTATTAATAGCTTATTAAATATGTAATTACGGTGGCGCGATATAGAGATAAAGCTATAACTAGTAGTCAAACGATTTGACGTTACATCATATTTGTTTCTGTTTTAATTTTAATTTATATGTATCGATATAGGTAGGCCGAAGTACCTAATAGCTGCAGTGACCGCGTTAGGGCCTGTGCCCACTCGCGGCACGGCATGGCAAGGGATTTTTATGCGACGAATAGAAATAAAACTTAATAGTATGACAGTAAAATTGAAATTTCAGTGATCGTCATCCTAGCTACAAAAACAAAGCTGCGGTATACTTAGGGCCTGCGCCCACTCGCGGCACGGCATGGCAAGAGATTTTTATGCGACGATTAGAAATAAAACTTAATAGTATGACAGTAAATTTGAAATTTCAATGATCATCATCCTAGCTACAAAAACAAAGCTGCGGTATGCTTAGGGCCTGCGCCCACTCGCGGCACTACATGGCAAGGGATTTTTATGCGACGAATAGAAATAAAATTTAATACTATGACAGTAAAATTTAAATTTCAATGATCGCCATCGTCTTCGGGACGCAGAGGCAAGCTGGGGCGAGCCGGTGGCAACCGCGCCCCACTTCGTCCGTCATTAGCAGCGTCGTTATTCATCATAACAATCATAATACCTTGTTGTAACTTGTATAATACGTGTAGAACAGTGTTGTCAATGCTACGGCAATTACCGTGTTCTACGGCTTTCAGGCCAAAAAAGCACATAATCTACGGTCTACGGCCGGAACCCTAGGGCCGTAGCAAATTCTACGGCTTTTCGCAAATTCTTCGATCTTTTTGTTATTTATTATTTTTACAGATATTTTACGAATGTTAAAACCCTTAAAACAGCGCCACTAGGCTAATGAAAAGTGTTCCTTGTTTTGTGGAGATCAAATTCACTGCCGATGACCTTTTTTTTTAGTCCGAGCGCTGAACCGATGGTATATATTGGCATAATTGGATAGCATAATATATTGGCAGCTATGGACACGGCCCATAGTTGATCTTTTTCCATATAAACACGGCTTTTTTATCTAATGTACACGGCCTTCCAAAAATTTTCATTGGCAACACTGGTGTAGAACGATGCCAGAAGAAAAACTAATTAATGTATGTAGTTCGAAGTCGATGTCGTGAGAATATGCTTCGGTATGCCTAAGCACGTCGTAGTGTGCCTGACGACGCCGTGGCGTGCCTAAGAACGTCGTGTCATGGCTAAGGATTCCGCGGCATATTTGCCGTCAGTGTGCGCTTGCATGTAGGGATGCCGAAGGATCCCCTGCCGTGCCGTGCTGTAAGTGAGCGCAGGCCCTTAGGGATGCTTAGGCATGCCGTGTCGGCAGCCTTGGGAGTGTCTCGGCATCCCTCGGCATGTTTTGGTAGCCTTCGGGACGCCGAGGCAAGGTGGGGCGAGCCGATAGCGCCTGCACCCCGCGTCTTTCGTCATTAGTAATTTCTGCAATAAGTGTGGCTGCAGAACGATGTCTCGTAGTCGATGTATAAGACGCCCCCCGACCAGGTGGACCTGAAGAAGGCAGTCAGAGTGGTGCAAGTTAGGGGGGCCTATGTCCAGCAGTGGGCTCCAAGGGCTGATGGATGGATGGGTGGATGGATGATGTGATGAATAGATGGAACATCAGTGGGCGCAAGACCTTAAGATATGTCCAGTGGGATGCTTGGATAAACAAGATATTTAAAATATTAATGACGGTTTGCCCTATATCCTATTTGAAATAATTGTCCACCTGTTTGCTAAATTTAATGAAAATCCGTTCAATACATCCTCACATAATTATTAGATACGAGTCAGACGTAACTATCACGACCCCATGCATTCCTTTTATTATATTTGATATAACTTCCTTTTTTGACTTTGATGAACTTTCTTCTGAGGTATTCCCGGAGCGGTATGACATGGGGTTCTTCAAAAAAGGTGTAAAAAGAATTCTCTTTCAGGGCCGGCGAGGCATTGGCGATTCCTCTGGTATTGCTGATGTCCATAGGCGACGGTAACCACTTACCATCAGGTGGCCCGTATGCTTTTTCGTCTGCCCTTCAGACTAAAAAAATAAAATAAAGAGAGTCTTCTTATGTTATAGATACCACTGTACAAAATAAGTTATCTAGATTCCGACAACACAAGTGTCACCCGCACCATCCTATGTGGATTGAACTACATATACTTATTTATTTACGTGTGACATCATCGCCGCTGGCAGTTGCGAATTTTTATTTATTGAAAACAGTTGATGCTAAGAGTGATGAGTTGCCTCGATCTATATGATTCCAAGTGTCAAAGGTGGCGTCGCCGTCCGGTTTTCGCTGCACTGGGAAATGAATTATAGCTCTAAGCGTTCTTTATTGCACGTAAAATATCGGCCGTGTAGCGGTAAACCGGGAACTCAAACTTATGATGCATTAAGATACATAAAGTGTCCTAATTCCGAGACTCTTTTAGTAAATGTGTCGCTTATAAAGATTACAAATACCAATAGGCGAGTGTGAAGTAGCAATGAATCATGCAGTAGCTATGCAACCGTTTAACAAATTATCAGACAAAGCTTTTTTCAACTGGATGGAAGATATCTATGCTATTGCCACTTATTATACGTCGCTTTTACTTTTCTGTGAATTAATAATAGTCTCATCACGCCGAAATAGACTGTCCTTCGGCATTACGACACAGTGACTCATTGTCCATAGCAAACATTACGCGCGCAACATTTGCCTTATAAGATACACTCGTACCTGTGTGCACCGTCCTCAAATAAATAAACAAGAATTACGTATTCAGCGGTTTTTCTGCCGTTCGCCACTTAAGTCACTGATACTGATGTAATTGAAAAATTATAGATGTCTATTCATTGCTCTATTCACGGAACTTTGCAGACGTGCAAGTCGTTTTAGCAAAATTAATTGTACTCATTCGACGTCGAGTACTTACCTCAGCAACATTGTACGTACGTGCTAAGAGGCATACGTACAATAACAATAAATTTGTACTGGACCTTGATTCAGGTTAAGTAATGACGACAATAATAAATAACCATTCATTTGTAACGGTTTATCTCTGTGAGTTATGCGAGCGGGTCCATCGACGCATCGCCTGCGCCCGCGATGCTCTCACTCAAAAATGATATAGCGAATATGCATATTCTTCATCACGTACGTTTTACCTCCGACTCCGATCAAT
Organism: Thymelicus acteon; assembly: GCA_951805285.1. NCBI lineage: Eukaryota > Metazoa > Arthropoda > Insecta > Lepidoptera > Hesperiidae > Thymelicus > Thymelicus acteon. The sequence goes on along the minus strand of OX638215.1, from coordinate 5,268,044 downwards.
AAATTTGATTTTATAGCTCTTCTGATGTATGTTAGGTGGAGGATCTTTTTGTTTTACTGGTGTTAAGAAACAATAACATTTTTCTGATTATTGTTTTCTGTAATCAGTCTACAAAGAAGATATACTTTGTAGACTGATTACAGAAAACAATGCGGCAGCCGAAAAATTATAGTATCATCTACTAGTGAATTAATTACCTAAAAGTTTTATAAAACATAAGTAAAACTTAAATGTTACCGTTGCTCTGTGACGAGGAATTTAAACCTTTTTCAAACAATCCATCTAAAATTCAATACCTAGAAAAGGATTGAGTTTAATTAATGTTTTTAACTGTTATACATCTTTATTTATGTACGAGTAACCGCCCTCGCTTTGCTTCGGTTTTCGTATTTTTTTACACCTTGGGTTATATTATTGGAGTTTTATTAAGGATCCCAAATTTTTTGAAAATATAATATAGCCTATGTCACCCGGGGATAGTCTAGCTTCTCAACAGTGAAAGAATTTTTCAAATCAGTTCAGTAGTTTCGGAGCCTATTCAATGCAAACAAACAATCAAATTTTTCCTCTTTATCTATCAACGTGAGATTATTTTTTCATGTAAATCAATACAATTATAATATATCCAAGATACAAGAACTTAGTTTCGCGTCTTTAAGTAATTACTATTAGGCATTATGTACAAAATTTGCAGCACAATACAATACAATTTAAATTGAATTGTACGTGGGTTCGTGCGTTTGCGCAAAACATTGAACCACGTGGTCTTCTGTGACAATAAAATTACTCTTACAACTATCCGAAGAAGCATTTCCTACGACATACATACATACATCCATACATACATACATAGGTACTTAGCACACTTAACGTGATTGATAAATTATTCCTTATATCAATATGTGCCTGATAATTTTATTCCCCGTCTCGTTGGTGATAAAATATTATATTGCGTATCTACGAATACTAATTCATTAACCTATATAAACTATTATTATTGGTAAGATAACCGAGTTCTCTAGGAAATTCTATAATTTTCTCAAATCAGTTGAATCATCCTTGCACCGCGGGATACCAATTTAATAGCGATTGAAACATTCCTATAACTGAGTGCTGGTTTCAGACAGAGATTAGTGTAATTATTTGTTTACACTGATTAAGGTCAATGCGAGTGTAACGACAGCAGGCCTATAAAACACTTAGATTATTGTACAATTTAATAAACGGAATGCCGCGCTGTCGACTTATTTCCTGGTCATCTCCGACTCGTTATGATTTTATTGCATAGGCGAGTTTATTTACATAAGTATTTACATCGGTATTAATTTACGGAATAAAGTGCAAGAAGCTGCTATTAGATTACACAAGCATTTGAAGAAACATCTTCATTGTTTTAATGTCGTCGTCTAATTGAGGAATGACTGCCGTCGCAGCGCTGCGCTGACGTCGACTTGCCGCAAAAAATGTAACTGTTGTTTGTATGCATTAATATGAGAATTAGGTATTTGATACCTGTTTGTTACACTGACGGAGCGAGGTTTTTTATTCCGAGCGTAATTAAATGCTCAAACATAACTTTTTGCTCTAATCGTCCACTTTTTCCTTGGTAATGCGAAAATATTAATACATATTACAGTATTGAAACATATACTGCTGGGTATATAAGTAAGTAAAGTTTCCGTGGAATAGCACTCTTTGGAATGGATATAAAATAGAAAAGGTAAGGGTTAGGTCGTAAAATTTAATCTATGCTCTTCATATAAGAGGTAAAATAAATTGCTTATATTTATATAGATGTTATCTGGAACTACTTAAAAAATACGTGCATAACAAATAAGAAGCAACTAATAATGGAGATGAAATACAATTTCTTAAAAAAATATTTGTCAATAAATAAATAAAACCAGACATCGTAAACAATTAAACATAAACAAGTGCAGACAAAATCGTCGAATATCCTGGAAAATTTATGTCCTACTAAGATATAAGTCAGTAGAATAAAAAGAGTTATATATTTTTTCCCGGCACGAGGGATGCTTGCTAATGTTTATAAGATTGCGTTGTGGTCTGCAGCTATTTAAACTCCTGTTATGAACATATCAAGTGCTGTCAACGTGACCGCAGCGCCGACACCAAGTGATATATTCTCGGTGTTGTAAGCTCCCTCAATTCGAATAGTAAATTATAGATGACAAATGTTAGTTCTATACTTCCTGAATCTGATAAATCCTGCTAATATAATTTGAAAATTTGGATGTTTGTTGTCAGTCATGCGAAAACAATTGGGATCGGAATAACATTAGGCAAACAAAGTAACAGGATTAACTTACAGCATGATAAGCATCCCTTGAAATGAATCTATTTGTGTATGTATTTGTATGTTTGTGTATGTACTTAATGTATGATAAATATAATAATACTTTTTGACATTTAAAAATATAGCATTTGTTTAATGTCTTTAGGAATTGTCTCGGTTGCTTATTAATTATTAGGGCGTAGGTTTTCCGAAGCGAAGCGAGAGCAGGTTAATATTGATATCAAGCATAATTTTTCGTGGAAAAATAAAAATGTGGCAAGTTAAAGTGTAATTTTAGCAAATAAAATATATTACCTAGAATATTATTTTATCATGAGTTGAATGAAAAGCAGCATGTTCTATTTGTTCATTTTTAAATTAAAATAAATAAGGCCATCATTATTTGCTCCTTGAAATTCAATAAAATTGTAAACACAAATTATTTTGAATTATATTAAAATTATTGGTGCTTTCTCATAGTAACTGCATTCAATTCACATGTGTTCGAAGTCTGTATCGATTAATCTGGGGGCACGGTAGTGCCCCCGCCAAGTCGAGCAAAAAAGCGGCACGGCCGTACCATCCTTTTCTCGAAGCAATTCAGGCCATTTTCGACCCCCTATAACTTCGTTGTGGATAAAGCTAGAAGCCTGAATTTTTAGTAACCAAGCAGGCATTGTATAAACACGTTATATTTTAAATTTCATTCAATTTGAACCAGTAGTTTAAGAATTATAACTAGTCAAAGTTTCTTAATTTCGTCACTCACTGACTGACTGACCGATCATCAAAACTCTAAGGCACTTCTAGCACACATAGAAGCTTCAAATTTGGAACACAATTAGTGTTTAGTGTATAGATCAAGGAAAAACTAAAACATTTTGCATTTTCGGTCTAGTTTTCTAGATACATCAACTGCATAAATAACTTTGTAATCCCATATAAATATATAGGATTACAAAGTTACATTTGCAGTTAATTAATCACTGTACCTGTATAACAAAGTAACATTTGCAGTGAATGAATCAGTGTACCTGTATATAATATAATGGAATAATAGGTGTAGATAGGTACCTAGATATAATTATGTTCAAAGGTAACTTGTAAAAGGAAAAAAGTAGAACTATCTACAAAAAGAAATGAGATGCCATCAAAAACAAAACTTGTAAAAAATACCAAGTCTCGCAACTCAGTTCTTCTACCGTAAAAAGTTGTGAGATCCATGTAATACCAAGTCGGTTAATTTATTCAGTTCCTACTTAAGGGTCCTTCTGTCTTAAGTTATCACGTAATTAGCTAACCTAACAAGTAACAACATCTTATAGTGACCATATTATCAATATTAAAAATCTTTTATGTTTTAAATAAATAGATTGACTTGGCAATCGCACTAAACAATCAAATTTAAAATAATATGTAGGTATTACTTGTGAGATATATTGTGTTTTCATGCGATGGCCAAGTCGATCTATTTATTTAAAACATAAAATATTTTTAATATTGATAATATGGTCACTATAAGCAGTGAACGAATATACTATGGAATAAGCCTCTCAGTACATTCTAACGTTAAATATTAGCACCAAAACTCACACAAATACGAAGTATACATACACAAACCACTCACTACGGTATACAAACTCATCAATTGGTTTATTGCAAGTAGTTGTCAAACCATGCGAAATCGCCAAACGGGATTGGTTCTCGGCATGAACCGATCACGCCAATTGGTTCGCGCGTCAGTGTCACTCAGTGCACTGTCTAATGCGTTGTCGCATTGTCAGTCAGGTCGTCTGTTCCGTGGATGTGAATTGTATGAGAGAACCAGTCATAATAAAACAATAATAAAAATGGTCTTTATATAATATAAAATAATAATAATGCCAATTTTTTTCTCTCATTACAAAATGAATTATTTGTAAACGTTATTTGTTTTACAATAGTAAAAAATAGGCAGTTATAAGGACTGCCGATTGAAGTGAAAACTCAATATATGGATAAACTTCGTTTTATTTAGCCCATACCCCCGATTGATCTGAATTTTGGTATACCTATGTATTTCGACGCGCTGATAACGAATATCATAGGCAAACTACTCATAATTATGCGGAAATAATTTCGCATTTTTCTCCCAAATCACTGGCTCCACAAGAAAAATGTATCGAACATAGAATATCAATCTTTTAATGGGCTACAACTTTTATAGAAAACATTTTTCCGTAAAATTAATATTTTGTCAAATAAACGTAATAAATTAAAAATAATATTTTTTCAAGGTTGACTTGACATTGAAATATGCGGGTAGTTTGCCTATAATATTCGTTATCAGCTCGTCGAATTACATAGTTATACCAAAATTCAGATCAATCGGAGATATGAGCTAAAAGGAAGTTCACCCAATATATTGACAACTTAAAACAATATATTTACAATAGTAAAAACATAGGCAATTATAAGGACTGCCGACAGAAGTGAAAACTCAAAACAATATATTGAGTACTCACTATTGTACTGCAGTGATTCTACAAATTAATCAATTAAAATTATGATTGTCGAAAACACTGTTAAAAAAATACACAGTACACACTAGAACTTGTAATAGCGGTTATCAATATCGGATATCGAAAATCAATATTGGAAGGTTTTCCATTCCAATATTGATTTTCGATATTTGATCCTATTATCGGAATTCAGATATCAATATCAGAATTATACATAGTTTTTTTTAATCATTTAAATTTCATTTTACATTGTAAAGTATCAATAGGATAATGAAATAATAAAGCCTTTAGTCCTATTTTATTCTCGTTCGTTGCAAATATCACCTAAATCTGTTCAATTCGGTTTGTTTTTCGCATTAAAAATTCACTAGCTTAATTTTTTTACGATTTTTGAATTGCAAAATAGTTTTTACTGATAGATGATATTTAACTGCACCAAATGCACCATCTGAAAATGTAATAAATATATATATTATACTGAGTTATTATCTACTACAGTAACTAAATCGAAAAAAACTAAATGGATACTCACAGTACAAATTGGTACAGCGCTTTTAGAAATCATCTGGAATCCTTTCTTCGACAAACATTTTCCTTCTTTAAAATGAATCGAAAATATTGTTGAATGTTTGCTAGGTATCCAGTCAATATCCTCTCTCTCTAATTGAACAGCTTTTTACGTCTCTACAGATTTTTACGTCTCGGGTCTTGTGGGAATCTAAATCAAAAATAAAGCGAATTTCATTTCTTTAATAAATAGTTAATATAATATACTTACTACATTATGCATAATCACATCATTAAGAAAGTTAATAGATTTTTGTAGTTTTAGATTTCGGTATACTTACACGTGAAATGTGATTCCACGATCCTCGGAACCCTTGGAAAGGTGATCTGTATGATTTCTGCACCATTTCACAACACATGAAGGCATTTTGAAACCAAATTTTTATATAAATCTTGTTTATGACACTTTTAAAGTCAACGACCGTCCGAACGAGTGACACCGAACTGACTGATTCGCGTTTTGGTTGAGTTTATAAGCCCCGCCCACCGCGGGTGAATTTTCGTTGCGCTATTTTGAGGCATCAAAGATGCTTCCATGCGTATATTAGTTCATTGACTATAAGATGTTGTTACTTGTTAGGTTAGCTAATTACGTGATAACTTAAGACAGAAGGACCCTTAAGTAGGAACTGAATAAATTAACCGACTTGGTATTACATGGATCTCACAACTTTTTACGGTAGAAGAACTGAGTTGCGAGACTTGGTATTTTTTACAAGTTTTGTTTTTGATGGCTTCAGTTTAATCGATGGTTTACGCAGGTCACCTCACTATGAAGCTAGCTAACATTCATCCAATACAATTGTATATTGATGTACGTAACCCGATCTGTTTCCGTCAGAGCGAGGAGCTGCGCTCGCAGCTGGAGAGCGAGCAGCACTACTGCGCGGTGTACCGCACGCAGGCGGGCGAGGCGCGCGCGGCGCTGGAGGACAGCTCGCGGGCCGCGCGCGACCTGGAGCAGGAGCGCGCCAGCCTCATGCACCAGCTGCAGCTCGCCATCGCCAGGGCGGACTCGGAGGCCATCGCCAGGTGAGGATAGCTGTGGACAGTGTTACCAGGGTTACAGGTGTACTCAAGGATCTGGTTTTTATATTAGAAACGCTAAAATGTTTTCTGAACAAATTTTCCGGACTATAAACAGGTTAGTGATAGTCTAAGATACGGCTGCAGGATTAGTGCGCTTATCTGTTTTTTGCTAAAAACCAAATTTTTATGCATATTTATAATTTAGGAGAATATATAATTACCAGCTTGTCTATTAAAATTTGACCGCTTACGTTCCTTACTATATTCCAAGTACGTATTACGTTCTTACTATATTCCAAGTTGTTTTCATTTTGATCTACAAGTTAATTATTTTATCCTTAATGCACATCGACTTCGCCCGAGTCCCTTTTAGCAGAGCCATATTAAGGAACGTGTTCACTCTAGGTCGATAGCGGAGGAGACGGTGGGCGAGCTGGAGAAAGAGAAGACGATGAAGGAGCTGGAGATGCGCGACGCACTGGCCGCGCACCGCGGCGAGCTGGCCGCGCGCGACTCGCTGGTGCAGCAGCTGCGCGACCGCGACCACGAGAACCGCGCCACCATCGACCTGCAGCGGAAGGTATACACACACATTACACACACACTTCACACACACTTCACACGCACTTCACACGCACTTCACACGCACTTCAGGCACACTTCGAGCACACTTCACATACACTTCACGCACACTTCACATGGTCACACACATACACGTGGAGGGAGTGTCGTTTAGAGTCCTTAAACGAAGGGTGGAAGCGGGTGGAAGGTGCGCACACACATACATATACACGCAACGTAAAGATAAATTTGCGTATTTGCCGTAATAGTTGATTATTTATCGATATAACATTATTTAAGGAAAATTTTTATTCCAATTATTTTGTGAATGACAATAATTGAAATAATATTTGAAAAATCCATTGGGATATTGTTTTAGCAGACTATATTCGGTAAGATAATATCTAGGTTTTATTCACTTCAACATACAGGGATGGACCCATTATTCTGTTGAGAAAAGTCTTTATGAGCTATTTAGTTATCCGGGTACAAAAATACCTCGTCTACACAGACCATGTGCATTCGAACACAGTTCACAGACGCAAAATTTGAATGTTTTTGTGTTAGCTTTCGGTAATCAACCTTACCTTATACTCGTACAATAAATATAATTGTATCATTAACTGTGTGACAATTTTCCTGTACTTAGGGGCCATCCATAAATTACGTCACACGTTAGGGGGAGGGAGGGGGGTCGGTGTAGTGTGACAAGGTATGGGAGGAGGTTCTAAATTTCGTGACGTTACATTTCAAAATTGAATAATTGGTATGTATAGGTAAATATTAAAAAACAATTAATGGAAATAAAAATTATTTCGGAACTGCTGTTTTAATTTAATAATTTCTAAGTGTAAAATTTCATAATATGTGTCGTCACACTTTCAAAAAGTAATGAAATTAGTGTGACGTAATTTATGGATGGCCCCTTAGTTTTTTTATTGTGTGTATATTTTATTTTTATTTATTTACGTTAAGGAGGTAGACGAGCTGCGGCGCAGCGGCACCGCGCTGGCGGAGCGCGTGGCCACGCTGCAGCGGCTGCAGGAGGACGTGGAGCGGCTCACCAAGAAGCTCAACTCCGAGATCATGCTCAAGCAGCAGGCCGTCAACAAGCTCGCTGAGATTATGAACAGGTTGGTGTCGCGTAATGGTTTAGTAGTGATGTTAATTCGATTTTGCATGTGTATATCGTCGTTGCGACTTTAAGACCTCTTATGTGTAAAAAATCAGCTTTTTGAGGGAATCTATAAAAATCGATAAAGTTTTGTGTAGGAAGCACATAGGCGACTTTAAATTTGGTGAATACATTCCGATGGAAACGTCGTACACACATGAGAGTTTTTGAATTCGATAGTGCTTCAAAATGTAGAATCATTTGACGTAAAAAAAAGATTTTGACAAAAGTGGCACATAACACATAAGAGATCTTAAAGTCGCAACGACGATATGGGAAGAGTATTTTTTTTTATGTAAAGAAAGAGAGAGAAGTTTGTTTTGTATGTTAGTCGAAAAACGAGCAGGCAAGCCATCTGATGGTAAATTATCACCGTCGTTTACAGATGATGTCTGTAAACTAATGGATGAAATATATTTGAAGGTTTTAGGTTTAATGTAATCTAATGCTATGTTGATAACGGTATAGTTTAGCGTTTTTGTTTAAAGACGTCAACGTTAATTGCAAAGGATCTCGACAAAGAGATGAAGTTAACTAAAATAGGGAACCGACACGGTACACTTGTCCATAAACATTGTTGACATTTGTTAATATTGACGCAGTAGTCGACCTTAAAGATCGAGTTGTGAAAATAACAATGAAATAAAAACTTTCGCTCGGCATTTAATATTATAGCGTTAGCGATGCCTTACCGGTAGATGATTGCTCACTATGATGACTGCTCACACTGAGATAGATCTTTGCTCATTAGTGTATCAGATGACGCGAAGAGATTGACAACAAAACGTGCTAGATAATAATATTCTTAATAACAAAATGTTGGTATATCTCGTGCAGGAAGGACATGAACCCAGCCACAGCGAAGAACAAGAGCAAGATGTCGGTGCGCAAGGACAAGGACTACCGCAAGCTGCAGCAGGAGCTGACGCGCGAGAAGGAGAAGTCGGACCAGCACATCGCCAAGCTGCAGCGCGACCTGCAGGACTCGCAGCAGCAGCTGCTGGAGGAGCAGCAGACGAGGCTGCGGCTCGCTATGGAGGTAAACTTACAAAAAATAACGACTTCATTGAAACAGTCTCCGACCTAGTCTAAAACCTATAATATTTAAAGAGTATCCTCAATTCCTCATGTAACCATGAGAACTGAATTTTGATAAATATGGTACTGCTTTTAAAATTAAGATATCGAAATCAGTTCATTAATGACGGAGTTCTGAGATACCTACATGTAACGGCCATTGGCGTATGTAAGTTTATTTAGAATTAAAAGTGAAAATCATAAAAAAAGACTTTCTAATTTTAGAAAAAGAAATAATATGTATCTCATAATATTTTTACCTAGTATTCAGGTTTAAAAACAGAGTAAATCTAAATAATATTGAAAAAAATTTAATGTAAACTACCTCGCAGGTGGACAGTAAAGACGCTGAGATCGAACAGCTGAAAGAGAAGCTCGCAGCATTGACGAGCGAGACAGCATCTCAGTCGTCAGCTGACGCGGAGGACGGCGAGAGTGAGCAGACGCTCGAGGGCTGGTTGTCAGTGCCCTTCAAACAGAACATCCGCCGCCACGGCTGGAAGAAGCAGTACGTCGTGGTGTCCTCCAAGAAGATCATCTTCTACAACAGCGAGAGCGACAAACAGAACACCACGGATCCTGTCATGATTCTCGATTTGAGGTCAGTGGGCTTTTATAGTGTTGGGACGGTATTGTTCATTATGACGTTACTGAGTCAATAGTGTGTGGTCTGTTTTTATTTTCAAAGCAAAGGCATAAGCTCTGGTATAACATCACACGTTTATGTCTATTTACAATAAAACGAAAGGGAAAGAACAAACGAAGATAAATAATGAATTGCTAATGAATTGGATGTTGCGCATTTACTTAGTAAAGCCTACCGCAGTGGTCGGCAATCTTAATAGCCAAAGAGCCAAATATGAACATTACAACAATAAAAAAAAATTGGAAGCCAAATCTGCTGCCAGATCGGGGGGGGGGGGGGGGGGGGGCAGAGCCACATGAAGAGAAGGTGGCAAGCCACTCGAATTATTTTTTATTTCAATTTTAATGTTAATTGTGCTATTAAAAAACAAGAAAAGTGCATTTTAATTAATAATAAAAAATATTTTAAATAATATGGGGGCGGCAAATTTTCGGTCGGCCCCGGCGGCGGGAGCCCACACTACGCCACAGCGTTTACGAAAACTAATAAAATTAAACTATCTCAATCTCTCTAACTAATTAAAATCGATTTGTAGAAGAATTTTAATTTATCAAAATAAGATGTTTTTTTTTTGGGTTTTTGAAGTTAAAACTTCTTTAGGCGCATTATGAAAAAATAATCAGAGAGAAATTTTAAGATTTGTAACACATAAGTAACAGGATGAAGTTGCCCGCAAAAAGATGCACGCACGCGCATCACTGTGGAGTTGTCCGCAAAAATCTACCAACAAAATAGAAATAGAACCTTTAATAGTCATGTATTATTTATTGATATAAATTAAAATATTATTCTTTAATAAAATTAATACTAAATATTATTAAATTATTAATGTTAAATATTTATTTAATGATGCCAAAGAAGTATAACTTCTTACGCGCGTACATATATAAGTACACTTTTTTTAATGAAAATATTATTGCGCCTTCCGTGGATATTTGTGCCAGAGCCGCACTTAAGGAGCCAAAGAGCCACATGCGGCTCTGGAGCCGCACTTTGCCGACCACTGGCCTACCGTATTCACTGTTTTCTTTGATGACTTGTTCTCGTTAGTGCGCTGACTGTGAAGATGGTGTTCCATGTTCCTCGTTAGTGCAATGTGTGGGTGGTGTTCCATGTTGCAGCAAGGTGTTCCACGTGCGGTCGGTGACGCAGGGCGACGTGATCCGCGCGGACGCGAAGGACATCCCGCGCATCTTCCAGCTGCTGTACGCGGGCGAGGGCGAGGCGCGCCGCCCCGGCGACCAGCCCGACACGCCCGCCGACACGCCCGACCACACCGGTATGTATCTGCTGTAGGCTTGTTTACACTAACTATAAATCGAATAAATTCTTTTTGATAACATGATGAAATTAAGCATGATGTTGTTATAACACTGTTCGACCCAGAACTGCCGTAGCAGCTAGAAATAGCGCCATCTGTTTTGATATTGTGTTGATTGACAGTTTAATTTAGTTGGCATATACACCGTGTTCCTGAGGTTGTGCACAAACTTCGGCCTGTTATTCAGACCATTAAATTGGTCATCTTTCGTTATGGATTCATTATTGATTTTTTTTTTCATTTTCATACAAACTAAATACTTGAACGTAAATTGCCCAATGTGTAAAGATTTTTTTATTAATTCGATCGTGGCTTCTTCGAGACGAGAAGCTCTCCGTCTAAATGGGCCTTTATTGACAAGTCAAGCCAATAATGACATTTAAAATGAAATAAGTGTAGTTTGAATGATTATGACCGTACTGAGCAGCAACATAGCACAAATAAAGACCCTTTTACAATGTACACCTATATTAAATGGAATTACCAATAACTTAAAAACTAAGCTTTATAACGCACTGGTACCTGTATAAGATATGTTTAGTAAATGCTATAGAATCATTTGGTAAAGTTTGTGCACAACCTCAAAAACACCCGGTATACTAAATAATGTATTAGATAGAGGACAGAGGGCAGTATTAAAATTTAATACGAAAGGCTGAATCACGGAGACAAATGTAACTCGGGAGTTTCTATATAAGAGCCGTGGTTCAAAGCAATAGGTGAGAACACTAGGGAAGACTGTTTATGTAACTTAGTAAGTGGTGTCAGTAAAGTGAAAGTACAGAGTTTTTATTTTCGTGGAAGCGACCACCCTTAGTGTTCCGGGGTCAAACAAACACGATATCTATTATAAAAAATAAAATATTTAAGGAAATAATTGCGACGAAATTAGTTGCGTGACCGGAAAAATTTACAATAACACTAACGAGTATAATATTTACTAAGACAATTTAGAAGACAAATCGTTACTTGTTGGCGGTAATTTCCTTCTCACCAGGTTGCCATGTCGAAATTATTATTTTATAACATAATTTGTATTGAATTGTATGTTGCCAAGACGGCGTGTGAGTCAATCAAGTAATCCCAGTATGAGTAACTAGCGGTATGTCCGTGTGTTGCAGGCAACACGGTGCAGCACAAGGGGCACGACCTCGTGAGCATCACGTACCACATCCCGACCGCGTGCGAGGTGTGCACGCGCCCGCTCTGGCACATGTTCCGCCCGCCGCACGCCTACGAGTGCCGCCGTTAGTATTGCACGCACACACACACACACACACACACACACACGAACACGAGCACTATCACAATGTTGCTATTGCTTTCAGCTTGACACAGAGGCACAAATATTGCGTGCATTATATTGATGATATTATAATACACTGTACAGTAATATGGAATAATGCTTTGTTGTCAGTAATTACGGTGCATTCGCCTAATAGGCATGATGACAGTAAGTAAAAATCACTAAAATTATGTATTTGTTAATGAAACCCTATTAATAGATTACAAAACACGCATGTATCCGTAGTATTATGAGCGAGATTAACAATATTTTTGATAAAATAAAACTACAAAATACGGCAAGCCGCCATGTTAGCTTGAACGCCAATTAGTCTCAATTAGCGCGAATTACGTCACACTTCTTAAAACAAATGAATATCACCATACTGATAATGACGTCTTGTCTATTATTTTTCTGAAGAGCGACGTCACAAGCGAAGCCATGACACTTTGAAGCGTTTTGGTGCGAATTTTAAACTTATAAGTTGAAATGTATTTTATACTGTGTTTATGTATTTTATACTAAACCTTTTTTTTTTTCGGAAACATGATATACGTTATAATTATATTGCCCAACAATATAGAACAGTATTTCAAAATCTGTCATCATGCCTAGTACGAAGTTATATCAGAGTAATTATTTTTCGATTATGAATATTTTGTAAACTAGCTAAAAAATAATACTATCCAAAAATAAAAGCACAATTAAAATATTGTCGTTACCATGTCAAAATTTAAACAAAGAACACAGTCTGATCAATATTTTTTTATCCACACGTTCACCGAGTATGTGCGCATTATTAGTGTAAAACACGTGCATTGCGCCTTATCAGGCTGCCGCATGAAGATTCACGCTGAACACGTGTCGGAGGGCGAGTCAGGCTCGGGCGGCGTGGCGGCGTGCAAGCTGCACGCGGACCGCGCGCGCGAGCTGCTGCTGCTGGCGCCCGCCGCGCTCGAGCAGCGCCGCTGGGTGGCGCGCCTCGCGCGCCGCGTGCAGCGCCACGGGTACCGCGCCGCGCACACCGCGCTCGCGCACATCGCCAACCACGATCACGGGAAGCTGTCGCCGAGGTAATGACACATGCAATGACATGCATACGTACACGCATAAGTGCACGCACGCACACGCAGTTAGGGATAGTCCTTTGTAGAAGAGTTTTATTTGGTAAACATACGGACATATGTATGTACTAGGGCTTGTAATATCGGAAGGTTTTCAATTCCGATATTGATTTTCGATATTTAATCCTAATATCGGAATTCCGATATAAATATCGGAATTCCGATATAAATATCGGAATTATACATTTTTTTAAATAATTTAAATTTAATTTTATATTGTAAAGTAGGACTTCTTGGATAGTAAAAAGGTTTTTAATCAATAGGATAATGTAATAATAACGTCTTTAATACTATTTTATTCTCGTTCTTTTCAAATATCACCTGAATCTGTTCAATTCGGTTTGGTTTTCGCGTTGAAAATTCACTAGCTTAAATTTTTTAGGATTTTTGAATCGTAAAATAGTTTTTACTGATAGATGAAATTCAGTTGCACCAAATGTGACAGCTTTACGGCAGAAGCTATGCTTTGTACAAGGATGAAAGCTGATGTGACTAGAAGTATCGCAACACATTTTCTAGAACGCCTAGTTTCTTGGCAGCTGCCTTAACTTTGGCTTCAATAAACTGCTTAAAGTTAAGGTTCAAAGATATCTCAACTTTCGGCGGTGGGTGTCTTCCAAGGATACATTCTGAAAAGTAGGAGCCAAAATAAGTGCTTCTGTTTTTGTGGCGTTGAAATTCACAAGGTTGGCGTCACCCTATTCGATGAATGCCTGAAGTCATTCATTCTTTCAACCCGGGCCTCTCGTTCAGACTGTATTTTGGTCGGAAGCTTGCCAGATATCGCTCGACCAGATCGTTGATATGTAGCAGGAATACAGTTGTAAAGAGAAAAGATCCCTGAGAAAGTTCGGAATTATGTGTAGTATGTGATGTAAGGTTTCTTGGGACGAGTAATCTTTGATAACGACTCTGATGAAAGTTCACTCAGAAAGTCTTTAACCCAACTGATCAGGCCAGGGAATAGTACATACGCAGGAAACATGATCAATAGACTAACTTGCTAAACCGTATCAAAGGCCTTCGAGATGTCAAGGGAAAAGGCAAGCGCCTCTCCATTATTATCAAGGTTTTCGCCCAGATATGAGTGGCATACGCTAGAATGCGTTAGAGTGGTATGCATTAGGCTATAGCGCTAGGGTCACTGAGGAGATCATTGTGTTCTAGGTATGCATTGAGGAGCATGTTCAATATACCTTCCATAATCTTCCTAAGTATATAGGCAATTGAAATTGGCCGATAATTAGCAGGGTCAGCTCGATTGCCATTCTTAGGCACGGACTGCACGTTGGCAAACTTCCACGATTAAGGCACTATGGTCGTAATTGAGAGACGAACCAAGCGTAGCAAAACAGTAGATAACTTGAGAGATCTGGAATACCATCTGATCCACTAGCTTTGTTCACGTCTAAACATCGTAAGTTTTTAAGAACCTTTGTTGTAGAAGTGGTCCTCCGATATACAATGAGGTATCTGCGGTGAATGGTCATTGGCAGTTAGATGCGAATCCTCAGAAACTAAAGATTCGTACAGATGATCTAGAGAAGAAGATGAAATGATTAACTTACGTATACCGAGATTAAGGGGATAAATTAAGTTTGGAATAGATTTTTTTTCGTATCGCATTATTCGTGCAGTAGGCTGAGCAGGCTCACAACAGGAATACGGTTAAAGATATGAACTCTACCTCCTTAAATAGCTAAAATATAAACTTACTTGCTCAATTTTATGACCTAGTATCCTATATACCTTGTGGCACGCATTAAAATCATTTTGTTTAAATGAAAATCAAAATTTACTGATTCCGATATTACGATATCGAATCACTCAGTATCGGAATTGTAATATCGGGTTTCACGTTCCGAGATTCCGATATTTCGAGATTCCGAGATTCCGATATTCAAGCCCTAGTATGTACGCACTTGCACGTATACCGCTAAGGATGGAAGGAATGATTACAAAGGATGTGTCGCACATTAATCAAAGGCCTGACGATTTCTTATAAAGATAGTTGAGTCTGCTAAGAAGGTCGCATATGTTTAGCCACTTAAAACCGAATTAAGATCGTTCTTATTTAAACGCGACCGAAAAGCTGTTAGTTTCGAGTGAGTTATGTTGTCTTTATAAATGTGTATTGGAATTGTTGGCAGAGACTCGATGCGGTCTAACCTGAAGGCGGCGTATATGAACGCGTCGCAGCGCAGCTCGACGCTGCCGGCCAACGCGAGCCTGCCGCGCCAGTGATACCAGTACGTCTACATTACCTCCGTGTGATCACACACACACACTCTCGCTTCACTACCATAAACAGGAGATATTCACTAAACTGATTTGTATGATCACATGGATATGGAAATTTGTATTGTTGACGCGAAACTTTATGCCCGCTCTGATCTATGTGCAATTAATGAATTAATCAATCATTTAAATTCATTCAATCCACTATCATTTTAGTGATGTAGTTCAGGGGGGGTCAATAATGTTGAATCTAATAATATCTAAGGACAATTTCCCCGTGTTACACTTATTGTACAAATATGTTGAATTGTGTACTGTACCAGAGAGCAGAGATCTTTGAAAGAGCATCTTTTCACTATCGTTATAATGGTGCATGTTTTATACGTTATATTTTATACTTATTTATACTCAACACGAACTTGTTGATTGTTACAATTGCCACCTTCCGTGAGCCTTGTTGAGTGATCAGGTTGTTGAATGACACATGTGAATGGATACCGCGGCTCTGGACGAAAAGTGTTGTGTTGAAATGACTACGTGCAACCTAGTCTGAAGGCCTGTGCCCAAATTGTTGTCTAAATTGATTAATCAGCGTCGCAGCTGTGATAATTGTTTTATGTTAAATTATGTACTTATATATCTTGTTATGAACACCTTGGTAGCTCAATTGATTCGCATGAATTTGAGTGTTGCATTTCGATCGCAGTTTTAATAATGCTCGAAGGACCGTCCTACTGCCTTCACTGCGGTCTTATGTGGTACTGATGCCAAGGCTACCGAGATAGATCTGAGACTTCGAGAAAAATCGACGTGACTTAAAATGGAAGGATTTAAATCTATCGCGTCGATAGAAAAAATTTCGTGGCAATAAATTTATTTAGGTATTTGTCGTTTACATAAGTTGTTGAGAAATATGAGACAGCGTGTCAAATATATTATATAATGTTATTGAGGTACAAACTATAGTAAATTGTAGCAGGTTGGTTCAAAGTGAAACGCGGCGCAAGGCTCTGAATAGATGGCGTTACTGGTGTTTAAGACAACATTCTGATTTAAAATCGTCAGGTTCTAATTGTTCAAAACACAGTCTTAACAGAAAGATTTTGCTTTTTTAGTTTATATTAGATCAAAAGAGCATTGTGTTATGATCAAGTGAAACATAATTGTGTATATGCGTTCTAAATTAATTATGTAAAAAACAAACAAATGAAAATGTAATGCCATTCCAAGTTTGTCAGCCGCGTTCCCCACACCGACATGTGATGTGACAGCACGTTGTGGCCTACGTTTTAATCAATATTAATATTTGTCTTTACGCTTCTCCCCTTGTTTTACCAACGCAATGTTTAGTTGTAGCGGCTACGTAATATCTTGTTATTTAATCTGTATAAAGTCTTTAAATGCTATTAAATTCTATATTTACGTTCGAATGATATCTATTACGTTAATGTAAATGTAAGTTACGTTGTGTCGATATGATTTTTAACGGTTTTGTATTTCGCTTGTAGCTTATGTAAGTCTTCGTGTTCCATCATACTCAGTTGTGTAAAGACATGAGAATGTAACGGGCAATCGGCACCATTATTTATAATCAATTTATCAGTCTTTAAAAAGATAAGACATATTGAGTAGTCATATCAAAATTTATAAAAAATAGTCTCATGGATACGTCTTCAAAATAATTATAATGGATAAACCTTTCGAGCCTTATCCTAAATATTTAAATATTTTTTTTTTCATTTATACAATTACATATATGTAACAATGCCTACGATTAGAATAAAAAATAGTAGTCTCATGTGGCTAAGGCAAATGCGCCAGTTTGGGATTGATTTTCAATGAGTTCTTATACGTTGTGTCAAAAATAATTTATTACAACGTCTACAACTGAGTGTCTCCTAAGCAATTTGTTGTATGTCTGGCTCGGCTGGCCTGCAGTCAGTGAGTAAACAGGCAGACGAATTGTCTATAGTCCACTGTCCTACGTGAGCGACAAATGACAACGAAATGTATGTGTGTGGCCAAATTATTTCACTATATGATATACTATATGAAAGTCTATAGCACAGGTTTATAATATTGTAGTTATGAGTAGTTAAAATGTGTTTGAAATTGATATTGTTAATTATATTTCGTCCTATACAACTGCCGATTGAATAAGGACTTCTTTCATAATGGGAGAAAGACTACAAAATGTTTTTGTTGCTTATTTTCGGATATCGTTGTGTTGCTTACCTAGGACGATGGGCGTATGTCATGCGTTGTTAAACTTCATGCGGATTGGCTGTGTCCTATGCAAAGGACATATTGCTGCTGGTGACTGTCCAATTGTCCGCATTGATGTAGTCCGAGTACAGCGTGTATGAGTATTTTGAATTTATATCACCTTTAACCTGCTACTAGGAACATGTCATTTTTTTATAAAAAAAAATATTTTATTGCTTGATATTTCCATATGAGTTTTGTATGAGAATTCAATTTCATTAAGATACTATTTGCGCACAGTCGGACGGTTCACCCAGCCCAAGCTTCGCGTATGAATAAATCATTGTCTGTTATTATCATACTAACAAGATATTTAAATTTATTTTTCTATTGAAATTTTATAACCAGATAAGCATTTCTAAAATAGTTTTACAATACATTACAACACATTAGGAACAATGATAACATAGTGTCTGCCATATTTATGTAGCAATAATTGGTCGGTCGGAAATAGGAAATTGGACAATTTCGTAAACATCATTGTTTGTTACTGATAGTTAGAGAATACCTATATTATGTGATATCTCCAGAGCAATTGTTAGATAGAGGCCTATAATAATGTAATATTCAATTTGCATTATACTTAGTAGGACGTGTTTTTAGCATGTAACACTGACAAAAATGATAGGAAAGTATTGTCCGTTATCGGTTACAGCACTGTTTTTAATGTCACATTAAATATCAAGTTGCATGTTTTGTAATCGACGGTCTCTACACATAAATACACTGGCTATGTCTTGCCCGACTGAGTCGGGAAGGTCATTATTTGATGTCTATTTCATTTGCGCGACTTTGTAGTAGGGGACCGTGAGGGAAATATACCAACATATTTCTCAAAATTTTATTATGACTACCAAGTTTTACCAATTTAATCCCCTTGCCGCCGCTCTACGTGGCGTAGTTTCGTGCAAGTTTCAGTCTTATCCTGTCAATTATGAAGGCTGTCATCATATCCAGTTTATTTGTACTGTGGAGATCAGTTTATAGTGGAAGCACTCGTATCTCCCCGAGACCAGGGGCTCGCACTGGTTATACAACTATACACCGCGCCCGTTATAACGGCTCGCGAATTAATATTATATCGATTATACACACATTGTAATTTGGTAATTTCAGGGACCTAAACGTTAGAGTAAGTGCGGTTGACTGCCTTTTTAACAATTGCAAATTAACGAAGTATAGTGCCATAAGGTTTCGTTTACCGTTCCCGCTAGTTGCTCAACTTGTGTAGCTCGGCTGCTCCGCGCGTTACTTATTGTTAGTACAGACTCCATCGGGCTTCCTAACGATACGGCATGGGTCAATTGTAGAATTTATTCCGCGTCGTATTCGATGCCGTGGACAATCCGATCCAGTGAACCTGCTGACTTGTTAGTAAATTTAGTTCGCTAATGTTAATTTTATAGAGTAATTTAATGGCAATAATGAATGTTTAGTTGTACGCTCTCTCGCCGGGACGTGTAGGTTACGTTGCTCTCGGACACCTTGGTGCCAAAATCATGTTCACGTTTAAATTAAATATATACTTTGTTAACTTTTTGGCTTCGAAGGTTGTGTACACTAACACCAGTAACTGTTTAATGTGTAGTTTACGATTCCGCAACACCAGTAATATAATGCAGAGTTAGGTAGAAACTATATTTTTCATTTTAATAGTGATTTAAAAGTACAAATCGAGTTGTGAAAGCACACTGCTTCACTCGCACTACGTCAGCTGGATGTCATCGCAGCCGCTCGTGTATATTGCTCCTGTAAAGTATATTATACATTTATACACAAGACAATATTCTATGATAAATAAGTAATCGAAATATTGAATGGAAAGTGTGCGGATATTTACAGATGTAGTGTTTCATTAACAATTTTCGCAATTATTAGCAATATTAAAAGTAATTGAACGCCTTCATCGAGCGTATTCGGTTCGGTAAAGGTTCGAGTAAATAAGGTGTGTTTATGTGAAGTCGTCTGGCACACCGTGAGACGGCACGTCACCGTGATATTTGACGTGCGCGGCGCCGCGGGCTGAGCGGGCAACGCCGTGGTGCTACCGGAGCGGGCGGCACCTCCGACGCAATGTTGTTACTCGTGGTTCTCGTTAAAGATATTATAATGTGCTGTTTATTATTGCTCCACGTAGCACGTACTGTTAACATTCCTCCACGCAAAGCTATGTTGAGTTTTGTTTATTTTAGTTTATATCGTGACCCACGTTCGATCCTCTCGCTTTTTACGTTTCGTAGGTATAAGCTCCAATCTCTATTCTTTATGTTACTGACATACGAATTTCAAATTTACGTACTTAAGTGTTTGTTAAATTGCAATTCATCGTAGTCGTACGCTTATTTTTTGAAATGCATTTTTTAAATTATATTTTGTTAGGGCAGCTATTGCTTCGTTTTCGTGACGTCATTCCATCGTGTACCGTGAAATATTTTTGTTACGAATTTTTTGGTTATATTTCGATTGCCAAAGAAATTTTGGATTTTTATGTAATACAATACGGTTGCAGTTTATTTTGATTTCCGCTTGTCATTAATATTATTAATCCAGTGTAACAATAATTAATTATCGTTATTTACTTTGCATAATTACAAAGTCATGAGAGGGACGCGTCGCGGGAGTATTTTTCTTAATGAATGGAGCAGATGGCGCATGGCGGCGACTCGTGGCGGTACAGGAATACTCCCGCCGCTCCCTCGCGGCCTCGTGTAAATTATTTATTATTATCGTATTACATTATGGTTACATCTTATTTATCGATCTAAAATTGTAAGTTCCTAACTAGCTAGCTTCTCACTTGTAAAGATTACAACTAAGTAGCTCTGTAAGCGGCGCGGCGGCGGCGCCGGCGGCCACTTATCGTTTAGTTGTGCTACTGCTGATATGAATGAGCTGAATCTATTGTTCAGTGTTGGTTAGGAATTGATCGATCGTGTGGACGTCCTAGCGTCTTGCAATACTAATACCACGTGCCTTAGTTCGCGCCACTCCCATATCATCTAGGCATACTACGTTATACCTATCGATAGTTATAGTGTACATATGTTTTCAAATAAACCAATATTTTATGGATTTTTAAGGAATTTGTATATTGTATAGATTATTATTAATTTTATCATAAAATTAATGCCTACCTATTAAGTGCTAAATTTGTGAAAAATAAATAACATTTTAAAACTCATTGTTTTATTTTTCAAACTTCTTAAATATAGTGTTAAAATTTCATGATAACATTCATACGCGTTAGTTATTATATTAAAATTGTTTATAATAATATAAATGCAGCGTGATGTAACGAGCCGGGCTTCCGGCCGTTTGAGATGCCTCTTATGGCATAAGTAAAATATATTCCATTCATTAACACAACATATATTTCTGTAGGCTTTAGAACCACATTTTTCTAATACTAGACAATAATATCTTTCTTATAAGTACATATTAACTATTAGGTGCAGCGCAGACGGCACACTGTCCGTGACGCACTTTTAAGTCTGTGAAAATAGAACCTTTGCAATTATATGCAGTAACGCATACGACGCGCAAAAAAGTGCGGCTGCGCGCGATATAAACATTTGTGCGTCCGCACACTCGATCGCACAAAAAGAGCGTCGTCTGCGCTGCACCTTAGAATCCACGTAATGTGCTTTAAGTTTGTTTTTGTAATTCATACTTAACTCAACAGCTGCAGCACTCAGTTCACGATCCCAACATAATATAAAACAGTTAGGTACATTGGTCACGTGAATGCATTATAATTCTTTGAAAAGTTTTATTTAAGTTCACAATTACATCCTCTTCGCCTGCTTGCGAGCGGTCACATAATTTTATTAATATTATTATTTATGATATTATTTTTTTATTAGACATACAACCCAAGAATATAACATGTTGATATAATTAATTTGCATAACAAGCACCTCATTTATTTTAATTATAATAGACAATAACAAGCATCGCATTATTTTAATTAAAATGGACAATAATTTAAATGACTAAGTGAGTAGCAAACTTTCAGATCTGTAATTTACCTATCTGATAACGGGAAGTTTCTTGCGAAGGTGCATAAAACACTTTCCACCTTTCTAAAGATCTTGGTTTTCTTGTACCTGTTTGATTGGTTAGGGGCAAAAGTACAATTCTTATTCGTGCGCAAGCATTGCACGTTGAATATCTAATTGTCGATGACTTGACAAACAGAAAAAAAGGGAAATTTTGTCAAGCTGACCTGTTTTACTTGTTAAGTGGAGCGAGCTATGGGACAGAAATTTGCTAATGAATAGTGGACCTTATACATAACAGAGGAAGGCTGAAAGTGCAGCAACATTTTGGTAGCACGGTGTACATCAGGAACGTTTAGAAGAGTCCAACAGCTTTCTTCAGCTCTTTCTGCTTCCAGGAGGGCAGCGCCAGGAACTCGCTGTGCGCCATGTTGAATGTCGACACGAAGTCGTCGTGCGTCAGATACAGCTGGAGACGTAATGGTTCGGTATAGTTCAGCAAATAGGTAAAATTGTAAAGTAATTGAAATTAATAATCCATTGTCAAGTGTACGGCGACGCTCTATGCCAGAGGTTCCCAGATTTTTTTTTTCATAGACCACTTTCAAAATTTAGCTGGTTCCAGTGGACCCTCTGCAGCATTTCTACCATATTCCCAAAACTCAACAAAAAATGTTAAGATTAGATCTATGGAAATTAATTAACTATGGAAATAAGTTTTCGAAAAAAAGTGAGAATTGATTGGTTAATAAATAGATTTTTTTGTCACGCCAACGTAGACCTCCGTCGAGTCTCCCGTAGACCCCTGGTAGTCCACCAGGACCACTTTGGAAACTAAGGCTCTATGCTCTTTATGATCCTTTCTAGTATAGCGCTCCTTCCTGCCACGAACCTGCGAGCTGCGAGCAAACTTCCCTCTGAGGCATTCCCTGCGCACTATGATATGGGATTCTTTAAGAAGAGTGTATATCGTATCCTTCAAGACCGGCAACGCACTTGCAGCTTCCTTGTTGCCGCACATGTTCATAGGCGACGATGACCACTTACCATCAGGTGGGTCATATGCCTGTTCGCCCGTCTTTAGCATAAAAAAATATTATGTATTACCTCCTTGGTGAGCGGGTCGACGTCAGCGGGCAGGTGGTCACGCGGGCCGCGCAGCACGGACAGCGGGTACTTCTCGTGCCGGTCGAAGCCGCTGTTGCCGCTCTGCAGCGCGCTGTTGCCGCCCCGCACGATCGCCTTGCCCTCCAGCGCGCTGATGATCACGCTGAATGTCTTGTGGCTCTGTAAAGTGAAACATTGATTAAAAGATAGTAGAATCAGTTCTCTCTTTCCCTCTCTCTCGTCTTTCTTGGTCGGCAACGAATCTGTCATGCTTCTGATGTTACCTATATCTATGGCCCACTTACCATCAGGTGGATGGTCACCTCGTTTGTCGATTAGTTACAGAAAAGAATACTTATTTATTTTTAAACAATACAACATCGATACCTATTTTTTACTATTGTGCACGCTTACCTATATTTTATTTAGTGTCTCACAGTCTCTGGGAGAAAATATACCAAATTATTTGTTATTTTAAATTAATGATAATGTCACACCTTCCACAGTGAGTGTTTCCAGTGCGGGAAGAAGCCGGTGAAGTTCGGGGGTTCTCGTCCTTGACTCAACACGAATATTGGTGTCTCAGGGTCGCGGGACGCTGGGTCTGGAACATTCAACACTTTTATTTGCAATGCCTACAACATTATAATAGTTTCAACTTGATTACGAGGATCTGATGGTGGTAGGTAAGGTAAAGTGGAACCCTTCAACCCAGTTCCAGGGTGAAGGTTAAGTGCAGTAGGCGATAATATACATTACATGGTGCGTTCTAGTTAGTTACCTTGAGAATTTTACTGATGAGAAGCAACATCAGACACGGCCATATGCGTAGCCAGATTTTAGATTCAGGGAGGGGTTCAAGAAAAAAAAAACGACTAAAAGTACATAATATAACCCTTAAGAAAATTGAGAATTGAGGGAGTCCTTTATTTTTTCACACGACGTATGTAGCGCCATCTATTGTTTCAAGAGATCGAAAGATAAAATGTATGGGGTGAATAGTACATGTTAATACCTTAACTTTTCGGGGGGGGGGGGGGGGGTTGAACCCCCAAAACCCTCCCTGATGTTATGAATATTTACAATAGCTCTCAATCAGTCTGTTGTCCTCTACCGGGTATACACGAACATTTATTCCGATCGTAATGATGTAACATACCTTGTTCGAGGTAGGCGGTGGCGATGGCGCGCGCGTCGTCCTTGGCCCGCACGCAGCAGTGCGCGCCCAGCCACACGGACACCGAGCCGTGCGCGTCCAGCACGGCTGCCAGCTCCGGCGCCAGCGAGTATTGGCTGAACGACACAATCTCCTCGACTGCACACACACACACACATCGTCATTGTATATAATGTCTGACGGCAATCCGCATCTCAGCATTCTAGTATTTTTCTTACACATGGACACAGTTAAAAATAAAACTCATCTTCTGTTCCAGAGGGTGGGGGGCAAATATTTTTTTTGGCCCAAATTTTTCAGGGCAAAGGCAGCAAAAATTTTTCAGAAGTTAACAACAATAGTACTGGTTACGTACTGGTAAGTATATCTGTAAAAATTCACCAAACATCAGTTGAAACAAGAACAGCGCGAAGAAAAGACTAAAAATGATAATTTTTGAGCATGCTTATGTGCTACTAATGAGCATATTCTGCACGCAAACACCACAATTTTGATAACATGTTAATATATAAAACTTACAGGTATAATGTCCGGGCGCAGTAGTGGCCACGTAGAAGAGGCGCGGTGGTAGGGGGCGCTCCACGCCGCGAGGGGGCGCCGCCGACAGAAGCGCACGCCGCGAGCCCAGCGCCGACCAGAACGCTGCTGTCTCTTTACCTATGACGTGATAAAATTATGTTATCTACGTAGGTATGTTCAGTCTTATGGTTACAGTACAATATAGATTTGTACAATATAGATGTCAGGTGCAATTAAAAGGAGAACTTAAATTTTTACTGGTAGTCTGGTAATTAACCAAGTGGTACTTATAGGTATGTATCTTTATTTTTCATAGCTTAGTAGTCTCGAATCCTTTTCTACTTCTGTTGGATACAATACATTGTCATTTTTTATTTGGTATTTGGTAGAACGTAACTTGTTATTTGGTAGAAACGCAATTTGTTATTTGGTAGAACGTAACTTGAAAAGTCTAGATAATCTTTTGAGCTATACCGCATTTGACTGTTACTATTAGATGAAGACTATGATCATACGACTGGCGCATAGATTTCAGAGCGATCTAAATTGACACTGCTGACTGCCGCTCTCAAGCACTGTGGGACCTCACCAGGGTTCTAGCTACCGCCGTATCAGCCGCATCAATTATACGCCCCCCCCCCCTAACCCTCCCAAAAAAAAGCGCGCCAACGGCCTACGACCGCTACAGTTGGCACTCCTTTTATATTTGACAGCTGACGTCGAGGGGGCCCCACAACAAATATTGATATGGGGCCTCCTAAGGGCTAGCTACGCTACTGGACCTCAGTGTTGTTTTTAAATACGAGGTATAGTTGATGGTTCCGTACCCTGCATGACGAGCGTGTGCTCCGCGGCGGCCATGTTCTTGGCCACCTCGCGCTCGTCGCCGGTGGCGGTGGCCGCGCACCACACCCACACGCGCGCCCCCTCGCGCACCACGTAGCACGACCCACGCCCCTCACCCCCCTCGCCCCCGCCGCCGTCACCCCCCTCCCCGTCCACCTCCACGCCGCGCGCCTCGCGGGCGTACTGCCCCGACACGCGGATCAGCGCGCGAGATGGCGCCACTACGCGACGACCGGTCGCTGTAAACAAAACTAAGATGTAAATATTTCAAAATTATTTAATCATCGGGTCAATTATGCACAAAATGTTTTCCTTCTACCACATATTACAAAAAGTGCTTTGTCACCCAGGAGAATAATAGGCGAAATACACTCCTGAGCACGTCATTTAGGTAAATTTTTATTTACAATACTTTGAAATATCGTTACTAGTTATTTGTATTACTTACGGTCGTAATCAGTAGCGCTGCCGATATAAGTAATCATCCGCCCCTTAAATATTTGCAAGAAATGCGCCGGTTCTTTGCCTTGATACACCCAAGCCTGAAACACAAAGTACGAGATTAAACGAGGAAGTTTATGGTCATTTTATGATTATTATGTGACATCAAAAAGTGTGGGGAAGTAAGGAAATACCAGTTACCTGAACTGGGAGACGTCCTAATTTCACATAGAGGTCTTTGGCTTCTTTTGCACCCAAATTCCTCAAATCATTTGGCGAAGAGCCACCCTGAAATGTAAATTATTCCTTACTTAACAATATCCATAAATGATCACAAGACCTAATTAATTACTTATTCCAAAAACCAATGACACATTGAATGAAGACAAAGGACCAAATCTGTTTAAAAAAATTATGAAATTAATTTATAATAACGAGCAACTGCCGGTAGGAAAATAAGCAATATTGCGCTTGTTAATGCGTTGGTACTCCTCTCTGTGACTCACCATCCAGTAGTAGAGAATGGTCTGGTCTCCCGTGGGCGCGTGGTAGGTGTAGAGCGCCAGGTAGCAGTCGCGGGCGAAGAACACGGCTTGCTGCGGTCGCTCCAGCTCCTGCAGCGCACCCCCCGCGCCGCCCTCCCCCTCGCGCCGCACGCGCCACATGCGCAGCGAGCCCGACCCGTCGTCCGGCAACTGCGTCTGCGCAACATGTTGGAGAATGAGGATCCGTAACGTTTTTAGTTGAGAATGCAGATTTATAGAGCTAAGAAATCCTTAACATACAGTGAAAAAATTTTTGTTCTACGACAAAAATTGACGAAGTTATGACCAAATTACTTACAAAGTTCACTGCGTGGCTGTGACGTCACGATATCGGTCGCCGCCAGTTAGCCGCTGGCAGCGATACGGCGCGCAATGTTTTGTTTGGATAATTGCGACTTTGAAACAAATTAAGTGTCCCATTTGTGCCTAATTCACCTTTTAACTATGTATCAGTATTGTATAGTGCTTAAACGTTCAAACACTTCTATGAAAACGCCAAAAAAAACTATTTTTTAACGTGTCGAAAAACTCAAAACTTCGTAGAAAATGGTATTCCGTTGTAAAAAGACAATATATGATTTATCTTCAATAGTAACTGAGCTGGGAACTATATCTTTAACTTATATAAATTTCGTAGTTGTATCTATATAGCCAGCTGTGGTTGGGCTCCGTTACATTTTTTTTCAGTGGCAGATGGCTCCTCGCTGCGTCTATGGAGCCACATCAAAAATGCTACGCTATTTTTGCAGCCTCCCTTTTGAGCAGCACAGTCATGGAAATCCACTTTCTCTACCGTTCAGCAGCAATACGCTTTACTTTTTAGGGTTCCGAAGTAAAATCGGAAGTATCGGAACCCTTGTAGTTTCGTCATGTCCGTCCGTCCGTCTGTAATTTTGCATGGATATACATATGTACACATTTATTAAAACTCCAGAATCGTGGAATAAAATACTGAAAAACTTTTGTTCAGGGTACCTCCCCTACAGGTGTGAGGATGAAATTTTTTATTCGTCGCGTACCCCGTAGTGTGGGATATCGTTGAAAAGGTCTTCGAAAAATATTATGGGTCTTCTAGGACCATGTTTGGATTTAGGGGTGCGTTTGCGAAATATTTGCCTTTATAGTGCTAATTTTGGTCGAGCCCCTACTACTACTCAAAGGTTGATTTGTAACGATGAGTGAGAGGGAAATAAAAGCGGCCAAGTGCGAGTCGGACTCGCCCATGAAGGGTTCCCTAGCAGCAAGTAACATAATGAAAGGTAATTTGCGGTTTACGATTTATGACGTATTAAAAAAACTACTTACTAGATCTCGTTCAAACCAATTTTCGGCAGAAGTTTGCATGGTAATGTACATCATACATTTTTTTAAAGTTTAGAAGTTACAGGGGGGACACACATTTTACCACTTTGGAAGTGTCTCTCACGCAAACTATTCAGTTTAGAAAAAAATGATATTAGAAATTATATGCTGAAATTATATATATATATAAAATTATATGCTGTTTATTTATCTACATGTACGGTTATCATCAGAAGTAGCTTAACATTTTAGTACCTTGTTACATATTTCTTGAATTTGTCATAATGTTGTTCGGAAACCGTCGAAACAGTTACTATTATAAAGTACTATAATGTTAAGCTGTTTCTGAGGCTGACTGTTGGTAGGTAGGTACTTATTAGGAATCTTTAGGTCTAACTTCTAAGCTGTGTACATGTGTAATGTACATATGTATATCCATGCAAAATTACAGACGGACGGACATGACGAAACTACAAGGGTTTCGATACTTCCGATTTTACTTCGGAACCCTAAAAAGTAAAGCGTATTGCTGCTAAACGGTAGAGAAGGTGGATTTCCATGACTGTGCTGCTCAAAAGGGAGGCTGCAAACATAGCGTAGCATTTTTGATGTGGCTCCATAGACGCAGTGAGGAGCCATCTGCCACTGAAAAAAAATGTTACGGATCCCAACCACACCTGGCTATATAGATACAACTACGAAATTTATATAAGTTAAAGATATGGTTCCCAGCTCAGTTACTATTGAAGATAAATCATATATTGTCTTTTTACAACGGAATACCATTTTCTACGAAGTTTTGAGTTTTTCGGCACGTTAAAAAATAGTTTTTTTTGGCGTTTTCATAGAAGTGTTTGAACGTTTAAGCACTATACAATACTGATACATAGTTAAAAGGTGAATTAGGCACAAATGGGACACTTAATTTGTTTCAAAGTCACAATTATCCAAACAAAACATTGCGCGCCTTATCGCTGCCAGCGGCTAACTGGCGGCGACCGATATCGTGACGTCACACGCGCCCGCGTAGTTTGAATTTTAGCGGCCGGAACGGCAATGTTTATTACTTAATATCTTCGTAAGTAATGGTCCGATTTGGATGATTCAAAAAGATATATCATTCATATGCCATAAAGAATCGCGTGGATACTAGTTCTATAGAATTTGCTATAACTTTACTGATCCTCATTGTTTAGAAATGAGGTCCTGTCTACTGAGGTATAAATGTTCTTAAAGGTTAAGGTTCTTAAGTTGTTACGGTTTAGCTAATGATTATATTATATTGAGAAAATAAAATTGGAAATATTGAACGGAATAATAGCTAATTGAGTTACGGCCAACCTTCGATCAGCAAAGGAAAAGGCAATATTTTTATCACCGATCTTTTTTACCACCGGTTTACTACCAATCTTTGTAAGCCAAAGTTATTTCGCTTTTGCATAATTGGAAAGGCAAGCGGATTCTTCGGTAAAATGTATCGATGTAATCTCCAGAAGCTCGTCCGTTAATTTGCCGGCTAGAAGGCAAGTTCTTTTTTACCTAAAATGATCAGAGGAAATAGTAAAGTGAACTGAGACAACACGAACCTCAGCCGCGAGCCAGGTATTGGAGGCGAGGCTGACGGCATCGAGCCGCGTAGTGGCGGAGCGGGCAGCGCGCAGCGTGACGTCACGGCGCGCGTCGCACCAGCGCCAGCCGTGGAACAGCGCGGCGAACTCCAGCGGCTCGCGGCCGGCCGCGGTGGCGGACACGGCGCCCGCGTGCCGCCGCGCCCGCGCCAGCCCGCGCGCCGCCGCCATCGCGCCGCGCCCCACCGCGGCCGCCGCCGACGACCCCACCCACGCCCACACGCCGCGGCAGCCAGCATCCACTATGTACACTCCCTGGAATGTACCAACAAATGTCACTCGACAGATCCTCCCTCTTCTTAAGGAGATCGTCACAGACAGTACATGGTCGGTGTCACTGATATATTAAGTACTCTTTCCGCAACTTTGCTAGGTGCAGATAATTTAGCCACAAGTGTTCCACTTCCAGTATGTGGATATGTGCAAACAATTCTTTAATAAACGTACCAAAATGCTGTTTCACTTACGTCATCGCTCAAATCCTTCCGGAAGAGCGGCGCCCGCTTGATTTCTTCGAGGCGCGCGGCGGGTCGCTGCGAGGGGATGGTGACGGGCGTCAGGCGCGGCGGCTGCGTGACGCGGTAGAGGCGCGCGGGGCGCGGCGCGGGCGGCACGGGCGCGGCGGGGCGCACGGCGCGCGGCAGCTGCAGCAGCGCGTCGAGCAGCGCGCGCTCGGCGGCGGGCAGCGTCTGCTCGTACCCGTCGTGCGCGATCGTGATGCGCCGCGCCGACATGCCCTTGTCCGCGCCGCGCGCCATGCGGTACGCGATCTAGATGTCGGATTCAGTTGTAATTGTTTGCAACACCGTTTATTTCATATGGGTTAGTAGTATATTTTTTGTAATTCCGAATTCAATCTAATAAAGTGTTCCTATGTAAGAGACGTTTATTTTTTAGGCATGCTATATTCAAAACGGAATAATTGGTGTTTCAAAAACACATTGGTCTCCATACCTTGGCCCCCAGCAGCTTCTCGATGAGGCTGGCGGCGCGGCCGAGCCACAGCACGACGAGCGCGGGCGTGTCCAACACGAACACGCCGTCGGCCGCCAGCTGCGCCCACGACACGGGCTCCAGCTGCAGCAGCACCGGGCAGCGCCCGCGCACGCGGTACAGCCGCGCGCCGCCGCCGTTCACCGGAGAGCCGCTGCGTAGGATTCTGCAAGTACAGGTGTTTAAGAGGCAATGATAAAACCTTCTGCCTTTT
The DNA here is from genome assembly GCA_951805285.1 of Thymelicus acteon. Lineage (NCBI taxonomy): Eukaryota > Metazoa > Arthropoda > Insecta > Lepidoptera > Hesperiidae > Thymelicus > Thymelicus acteon. The sequence continues at coordinate 5,237,190 of OX638215.1, read as the reverse complement.
TTCTACCTTTATAACTTCTTATATAATAATTCCATAGGTTGCATTACATTAAAAGAAAATGGAAAAATTACGAAAAAATAATTAACCTTACGCATTTGTAGATTAAAAGAAGAAAAGACCTTATGCCATCCTTGAAGTAGGAGAGCAGACGCGGCGACTCCCTAGCGGCCTGTTCGCGGTGCAGTGCGGCTGGCGCGGCGAGCGGCGTGGCGAGCAGCGCGGCGAGCTGCTGGCCGCGTCGTACGGCCAGCGCGCCCAGCGTGCCCGCGCGCTCGCCGGCCCACGCGTGGATGTGACGCTCGGCGCACGACCCGCTGCCGTTTTCTTTTATTTCTTTTCGCTGGTATAGGTAATATGTATTTCGGTTATTTCAATGAAAACAGAAACAGTTGAGTTGGGATGCGACGTTACTTGTAAGGGGGTCCGTCTTAGTCCAAGCCAACTTCCAGCTCGTATGGTACCGTATTTCCCTATTATCCAGCGGTTACTGGCCTCTATATCACCTAGTTTATCACCAACGGGACTGATACATGGCAGTGCGCGGTTTTATATTTCACAGCGTGTTATGTAGCAGTTCTAGCGAGAATGTATCTTTTTGGCTCACAATGCATTGATCCACTTGCTTTCAAATGGCTCTTCTGCTCGTATGGATTTTCTATTGTGATAGTTTTGACATAATTCTTTAACCATTCCAATGAAATGTTAGCGTCTTAATTTCAATTATACGCGCGATATTTAAGTCTATGGCGCGAGATGATTTTAAAAATGTAGGCTAATAACAGTTACAGAAGTTCATTTAAAACGATTTTAATATTAGAAATACTTTCAATGTTCATCATTCAAATTGGCTACAGCATCAGCGTTGATTGACATCTCGACTGTGTAGGTACAAGATAAGTACGGATTAACTTTCAAATGTTTACACCTGGGTAATTTTCTATAATATTACAATTTACAAGTCAGATTGTAACTCATTTGTAATGTGTATTTAATCAATCATGTTCGTAGTGCAGTCACATTACTCGCATATTATCGTGAAACGAATGAAATTGAAAATGCACTTTCGCTATAGGCATGTGTGAAGTGAATGCTGACTGCTGTAGGTACCTACGTAGGTACCTATAGCTGTTATTTACGTTTTTGAGATTTTGGAGTTTTGTAATCGATTGCTGTTTCCTAATAGCTTGGGGAATATCTATAAAAATACGTAAAGAAAGATAGTAACGAAAATATTATTTAGTTTTAATTTTGACAAGGAAAACATTTGAGGGTAGTTTAGGTAAGCCACGTGACAATAAGGTGCTCACCATAGTCACCGTGGTCGCCCATAACTAAGACACCCGAGGTGATAGAAATATTATTAGTCAGGAAATAACTGATAAATCAACCCGACAAGTTTGTACCCCTTCAATACTTCGCATAATATTACGTAGATCGTCCTTTTGGATAATTATAGCAATTGCAAATTTTAAGCATTTGTTAATAGGCTGGGGACTTGAGAGCCAGTTCTTTCTTTTTCTTCTTCTTCTCTCTTTCTTGGCCGGCAACGCGTCAGTGATGTCTCTGATGCCACTGATGTCCATGGTCGACGATAGCCACTTTCCATCAGATGGGTGGTCAGCTCGTTTGTCTGCTTTTTCCATAAAAAAAATTGCATAGTTGTTCAGCTACTTACAATAACATCAGGTCCGGCCGGCTGGCCGGGCAGCGACGAGGAGTAGATCAGGTAGGCGTCTCCGTCGTAGAACGTGCCGTAGTGCGTCCGCGGCAGCATCTCCGTTGCTGATTCCTGTAAACATACATACACACTTGACGACTCTGTAGCCTAGTTGGTGGCGACCTTGCACGCGAAGCGAGGGGTCCCGGGTTCGATTCCCGGCCGGGGCAGATATTTATGTGACAGATAAATATTTGTACTCGGGTAATGGGTGTGATTGTGATGTGTTATATGTGTGGTCCGTGCCATCCGCGACACAGGTATTAACCTACTGCGGGGGTGTGTGTTTGCGTTTATTATTTACGAGTAACCGCCCTCGCTTTGCTTCGGTTTCCTTATTTTTTTACACCTTAGGTTACATTATTGGAGTTTTATTGAGGATCCCTAATTTTTTTTGAAAATATAATATAGCCTATGTTACTCGGGGATAGTGTAGCTTCCCAACAGTGAAAGAATTTTTGAAATCGGTTCAGTAGTTTCGGAGCCTATTCAATGCAAACAAAAAATCAAATCTTTCCTCTTTATACATATATTAGTATAGATTATTATTATTATACTTACATACGTTTTATCTGTGTGTGCCAAGAAGCTTATATATATACATATATGTATAATATATACGTCTGGAGATCACGCTTTGAAAAAGTACCTGAACGGTATCAGCTGGTCCGGATCACGTGACATTCGATGAATATCTGCGCCCTATCATTACCGAACCGTATTTTACATAATTTTTTTAAATCTCATTTAAAAATTAAATTTCATTTACTATCTCGGGGTCTGATGATGAGTCATGGAAACATAATAATGTATGCATTTCTTCAACGAATGGGAATAATTAATCAGTGTTGTAAGATATTGTTGTTATTAGTATGAATATTCCAAAACCATCATTGACCATGTCAAGGTCTGAATTCTGGAAACAAAATAATTATGTAACTTGTAACTTTACACTAAAAATTGAAAAATAAAAACTTTGAAATAAAAATTTGAACTGCCTTAAAATGAAAAGCAAAACATATTGAAATGCATAAGTTGGTGCAAAACCTGACAACAACAAGATAATAGTTTAAAAAACTAAATACACGGTTTTATATTATAAATATAGATAGTAGATACTAAAGAAAAAAATTGGAATTGCTGTTAACCAGGTTTTTCATTTAGAAGGCGGTTCAATATTTTATTTAAAACTTTTTTTGATGTTCAGTATTTAATTTAACGTCTATGCATGGTTAAAAAACTGACGTTTGAAGAAGTAATGGGTGATAAAATACAATTAACCATTAGTAATTGTACGTCAACGTCGGTTGGCTCGACAGACCGACAGCGGATAATGCGGATTGTGTCTGTTTCACGGCTAACCGTTATCTAAAGGAAATGCATCAACATGTTTGGGTTACTGGCCTCAATTGCTATTTTATTTGCTTTCACAGCACCGCTGCATTCTGTTGTAGGCACCTACATAGGCGTGACAAGTGATAATATAACTGAACTTCTCGAATCTCGAGTTATAATAGGAAATACGTTTATTAAATGCAAAAAATAAAAGTTTTCGAAGGGAAGAAAAAATAAAAGTAGGCGTGGCAACATTTTGGAGAAGTCTATTAAGTAAATATCAACGATATTATAATGTAAAAAATATCATTGGTAAATATCAATATCTTAACTTCCCTAAATGCGTGATAATTAGTGAAGTTTTAGTACAGAATTACATAACTAGAGTTATACAAAAGGCACATTGTGCACATGACATGACAACTGAATATTAGAAGTATCGTGAATCATATTCGGATCACAGGAAGTCTATTTGAGCCCAAAAAATATCTCATTAACTATCACTATCACGGTAGATAGATTTTGCATTGTGTACTAATGATGTATATGGTAATTATAAGCTAGGATCAGATATAAGAATACCTCTCCATCCAAGTAGTAAATATATAATATTTGTGTACGTGTGTGGTGCGTATAATACGAAGTTTTCGTGCCGGCGCGGCGGGCCGTGCGTGCGTCATTGTAATTGCATCAATACGTATAATGCATGAATGAATTGGTATGTTATGAAATAATCTAAGATATTTGCAATTTTAAATGTTACGATTATTTATTTACAATTATGTATACCGTTGTTACGCTTCATTAAAAGTCTGACAATTTTCTTACAATATAATTAATCATTATAATAGTTAACTGTTTTGCTGCGTTGTAAATTACCTAATTAAACATAATGCAAGAAAAGATAATGTGAAAGTTAATTTAAAAATGATGCGATAGCAATCGTAAACAGCAAATGATGACAGTTGTAAACGATAACAGAAATGCATCAGAAAAGTAAACTTTCTCTGGCTTTTGTGTACAACTACCCACTCCGTGATTAAGGTTACATAAGAGCAGATTTTAAAAGTAAGTATTGCACAAGTTTCATTCGGTCAAACAATAAAAATAAGATTTCCTAGAGTTGCGTGAGCAGCACAAAAAATAATTGGTTCAGCGCGTTCATCCACTTCAGACTGTTTATGACGTGCGGCCGGCTTTCCTCCAACTGATTTATCTTGGGTCTAGTAAACTATAATAGGCTGTCAGACTTTGTTTTGCATGTTTAAACATCAATCATTTTTGAAAATAGTTTGCCACCCGCTTTACTTAGCTTAACCCATTTCTTATTTGTTTTAGGCATTTCATCGTTTTGGGGATTTTTTTGCCCTGATACCTATATTAAATATATAAAGAGGAAAGATTTGATTTTTTGTTTGCATTGAATAGGCTCCGAAACTACTGAACCGATTTGAACAATTCTTTCACTGTTGGGAAGCTACACTATCCCCGAGTAACATAGGCTATATTATATTTTCAAAAATATTAGGGATCTTTAATAAAACTCTAATAATGTAACCCAAGGTGTAAAAATATAAGAAAACCGAAGCAAAGCGAGGGCGGTTACTCGTATTAAATAAAAACAATTTATTGTAAGTAATATTCTCACTCCCTAAAATTATGAAATGAAAATTCTGGGCTAAGTATAGACAACTTGACAACAGTAGGCCATGTGTTCCAACTCCTGTTTGAATACTCCCATAATTTCTTGTTCTCAATTTCAAGCGGATATGGACTAGCAAGCCGATTAAAAACAGCTCGGTTTCGGTCAGTTGGCTCGCGTCTGCTCAACGCTGTGCTCCGCTAGCGGTATCGACTGTGCCGAGCTGCCGGCTGTACCAGGTACCTATCGGGAGGAATGAAACACATCTTCCGTTACAAATTTATCGGCTAACATTGTGGTAGATCGACCGATTTAGTCGTTGTGCTGGCTAATATAGATAGATCGGAATAAGCTGTGACTGCTGAGGTTTGTGAGATTACGATGAGACTGCAGACCGTGCCTACTGCCTGCCGACCGTGCAGTCTACAATTACATGCATTTCGAATCTTCAATTTACTGTCACGCGCCGATCTAAATGTGCACTTTCTCCGTGCTTTGTAAAGTAAGAATAAAAGTATAATAGTATGCACGTGTTCTATTACTTTGTTTACATGTTACATGACTTACTTGACCATGTTCGTAGATTGATTATATCTATAGAGCTCAGATTAAAGAACAAAAAAAGGCAGGTCGTTCGAATACGACGTAAACCTACCACGGTAAATACACAATATACCTAATAAAAAAACGATCTCGTGTCACTACTAAAGAAAGCGTCAATAGCATGAATGTCGCAATTGTCAAAATTTAATAAATAATTTTATCAGTTATAATGCCGTCTTGCATTTTTAAAGTGTGTAAAAGTTGTTCGCAAAATCAAAGAAAAGAAGATGGAATATCTTTTATATTATTTTATTATTTAGGTATTTATAATACTTACTTAATATTTTTGCGGTCTGCTCGGAACACAAAACCTCTATAATTATTCATTTGTATACCAGCTTTATGTGAAAATCGCTTACCCCAAATTTGGGGAAATATGCATGGGCTATTTGAACACTGGTCGATTTATAAATTTATTAAAAAAAATTGTTTAAAAAGTAAATAGTTGTATTTATTTAAACCTAAAAATCAGGAAATACAGCCAATGCATAAACAGCTATCGCTGGGATATTAAAAACATAAGATAGATAGTACAAAGGCTTAGAGGGATAAAATTTGCATTTTAACATAGGCAAACCGGGTTAATTGAAAATGTCACGTTTGCCCACGATAAAATGCATAATTGAAAGAAAATAGTATATTATATTTTAGTTTAGCCTACTAGCCTATTGCAGTGGAATAGAGCTATACCAAAAAGATTCATGGTTTCCTGCTTGGCCTATAACGCCAGTGACAATGGACATCGTTCTGCTTGGTAATTGCAATCTCACAAAATATAAAGTCACAGATGTGACCGCAGTGAGAAATTTAGTCTATATTTACTGAATTACTAACAATGTAAAGCACAGTGACATACATATTTCGAAATGGTTTCCTTTAAATAACTTTCCATAGACAATTCTCACAATTTTAGATTTGTACAATAAGTATAATGACTTAAATTGTACCTGGTTGGTGTCGAATTCTCACGCAACAGATTACAGTAAATAAAACGCGGGTTTCTCAGAAACCATTGCTTAATTCGTACTTATTTAACGATTACCGATAATGTACAAAAATACCGTTCTAAGACAAGTGCAGCGTGAGGAAGTCTTATTTCTAGCTCCACCTTGTCATCTTGGAGACATTTTTAATTTTTTACATTATCATTGTTACTAAAAGTCTATTTTGCAAACTGCCTGCTTAGTACAAAGATTTGATTAAAAAAATAAAACTACGCTCGTAAGAAATGTGTGATGGTAAATAAACTACTTCTCAAATATAAATGAATGTAAGTATGTTTTTCACGGTTCACAAGTGTGTATTGAACCGAAAGATAAGAGCCTTTGTAAAGTCAATCACTGCTTGGTACAAAGCTAGTATAGAATTTAATTTGGTGTTTCGATCTGTTCTGTATCCGTTTACGAACAAGAGAACATAGGTATAATACCTATGATAAGAGTATTTATAACACATTAATAAATTATATGGGGAGGTAAACAAAATAAAAGGGTGCGTGTAATTTTGTACGCGCGTGAGAAATTATACTTCTTTGACATAATTAAATAAATATTTAATTTAATAACGTGTATCAGTTTTAATTATCTATCAAAAACAGTTTTTGTACTAAATAAAAATAAAACAGTGGTAACTAACGCCATCTGTTAACATAATATGAAGAGTACATTTAGCAGTTAGCGCCATCTATCCAGCAATTAACGCAACAGTGCAGCGCAAACGTTTAACGCAACCTTGTTGGAAGTCGCTTAAGAAGTATAACTTCAATAATAGGTGTTAGGTAATTCGACAAAATAATTAAGTATGCAGGACATGATTCTAAAACCATCTGTAATGTTTAATAATACTTACGTTATTATCAATGGTAAATCATACCTTATGTATACAGGTATTATTTAACATTGATAATTACACAAACAATCTGTAATACCAATAATTACAGAAGGTTTTAGAATCATGCCCTGCATACCTAATTCTTTTGCCGACTGTACTCATAATAATTATAAGTAGGTACAATAAAATTTTAATTTTGACACAAATTAAAAAGCTGGATATCTGTAGAAGTAGATACGTAATAGTTTCAAGTTCTATTATATACAACGGCTAAAACAACTAAAAGAAACTGGAAAGAAACGCCAACTGATACCGCGCGGAATGGAGAGCATTGATGTTATTAGTATAACTAAGGTGATTCTAAAAGCGCAGTACAGTTTAAGCTTTTCAGTCTTTATCCAATGCTGCCCAATGCATTCGTCAAGCACAATACACTTACGACGTTGTGTTGGTGCAAACAATTGCCCTCGCAGTGAAAGTGAAACAGTGCAGTAGGTACTGGCGTCTGACACTGCGGCCCAGACGTGAGGTGACATGCGTGATAGTTCACCAACATATCGCCACGAGTTTAATCGTAATTGGCAAATCGTGCGCGCGCGGCCTCTGCGTGATCATTTAATTCTCTAATGTCCATTTTGCGTGGGACTCAGTTTACGAGCTGTAGACAATTTTACGAGTCATTTGTAACTATTTAGACTATTGTATAACTTAATTATGAAAGCTTTTACTGATCAAATTTCATTATTTCAAACAAGTTTCTCATCAAATTCACCGTTGACCTTTAGTACATATTTGTCCCTCTCTTCTGTGATGTTGAATTTATTGGCGATTCGTGTTTGTCCTTTCTTTCTATATGTAGTATTATTCGCCTCATTGTTTTTATTTTTAGGCTCCATCTCTAAGTAGATTCACTAGGTTCTGTTTGATATTATGTTTGTTACTGTTAGTGCTGTAGACTCTGTAGAGTGTAAGTGTTGTGATAGTACGTAAAGGTTACTAAAGCACTGACCGTGACCCTCCAGACCAGGAAGACGGTGTAGTCCCGCGGCACGGTCCGGAACGCGGGGTCCACCGCAGCCCGTCCGGCCCCGCCATCCTCCTCCTGCAACAACACAAATTATTATTGTAACAAAAGTTAAAAATCTAATAAATAAAATTCTCGTGTCACGGTGCTAAAGTTGAACTCCTCCGAAACGGCTCGACCGATTTTCGTCAATCTTTGCGTGCATATCAGCTAGGGTTGAGAATTGGACATCTATTTTTCATCCCCCTACCCCTAAAATTTTTTTGGCATAACAACGTTTGCCCTGTCAGCTAGTAATTATATAAATTTTCAAACTCTTACAGTAAGCATCCCTCGGCACATACCTAAGACAGCTAAAAATAACAAAACACTCTGAAAATTCTGCATTTCATCGCAGATTATTTCTGTTATTCTAGTATCCTGCCATGATTATTTATTCTCGGATGTAACGGATGTTAAATGAAGTTTTTGAAGTGAAAACTTCTTTAGGCGCGTTGGGCATTTTTGAGATGTGATAAAATTAATCTGAGTGATAAAACCAATCAGCTCGCAACACCGTAATCATTTTAATCGACACCTACCTGTAGCGCCATCTCTGAGAGAAGTATAGAACTATATCACGTAGTTACTTAATTTACAGCTCGTATTAATATCAAGATTGTAGTTTACACATTAACGACGAGGCGTTGGCAGCATTCACCAAAAATGTAATAAATAAAAAACACTTCATTTAAAAGTATTTTCTGCACAATAAAATATTTCCTGACGATTCAAAAAATACACACGTAATTGTTCAAGTTTTCACTTCTGTCGGCACTCCGGGAGTGCATAATTTTTTTTTTATTTGCAATATCAGAATCTATTGTACCTATAATATAGCCTATAGGTAAGTACTCTCTAAACTGACACCATTGCTGTTATGCTTTGGAAAAGCAATAACTTGCATTCCTAGTTCCTACTTCTCTATTCGTAATGAAAGGAAACAATAGGTTCACTACAAGGCAATATTAAAAATGGAAGTGGGCACACTAAGCAAACAAAATGGTAAAATATACACGTTTCTATACACGAAATTCTTTGTTGAAAAGTGGCCTACAAAAGGTAAGTAAAATAAATTACTGGCTCTTTCCTTAGTTTGCATAACAACGAGGTAACCAAGTGGATAACTAATTCAGAGTAAAGTTATGAGTAGGTACCTACTTACCAAATTTCCATCTTATCGGACGTTCAGTCAACGTACCGTGGAATTGTTTTAGTTTTGGGAAAAATTAACTAACAATGCCTATTGTAATTTTGCTCTGAATAAGTGTCTGAGATTTTTATGGATATGATTTCAATCTGGGTAATGTTCTGCATGTTTCTGTTTCCTAACAATGAGTTTGAGCGCGGATGAAAATTTTTATCGCATTTGAATCTTCTTAATTTCATTTTCCAAACAAAAAGTTCCAACGACGGATTGGGAAATCTACCTAGGCTAGGGCTGCCAACCTCAAATTTAAAAAACCAGGATTTGAAGTTGGAGAAACCAGGACAACTCAGTTTGAAAACAGGACACAGTAATAGAGTTGCAAATTGCAAGCCGTGAGGCCGCCCGTAACGTAAGAACTAAGAATTTTAAAAGAGGCGCGCGAATTTTAAAATTTAAAAACTCAGGACGCTGCTTAAATTAAAAACTATTCAGGACGTCCCAGTCCACTACAAAAACTAAGACATGTCCTGGGAAACAGGACGGTTGGCAACTCTAGGCCGTTACCATATACAAAGTATGTAATAAGGAATAGCGCTGCAGGGCATAGTGCGTACCCAGATTATTATGAATGTAGATGGGTAGGCTCTTTCAGTTAATTGACGTAGTTGACAATGAAAATGACCACATTATTGCTAAATTGTTTAGCAAAGTTAAGTAAGCAAGACAAGTCAAATAATTATTGTTAATTATTTTAAAAATACTTAATAATTTTAGTGTTTACTTACGCGCTGTTGGCTGCTGAGAAGTTCCTTCGTCTAGAGCCAAGCCTGAATGTAGTATCAGGTCACCATTATCAATTATCATAAAAATGCATCTCTAACTAACCAAGTCAAATGTAAAGCTTGAATTACTTGTTCTTGTGACTGAAATTTTAGGCATTTCTACAAAGAATTTGTCACCCATTTAGATCTCAATAATTTTTTTTGAACTTGGCTCTCATTTCACATTTATGTTTTTGATGAGATTTTCTTATTCTACAACTTTGTAACACTTCTGCATTCGAATAAATACTTAAGATCGATTATGAAATTTTATTTATCAAATGTTTTCGGACTTTGGTAACCTTCATAATTTTTTAACCATCCTAAGATTGACTGAGAATGTTTTTAGTTTATAAAATTGTGTTAGTAAGACAATGTTATGTTTTTTGCAAAGAAGGGCTTACAAAAACCATCGCGGTGTAACTCCAATCTCGAAGTGGATTTTTTTTTATAATGTAACGCACTGTTGATATTGATGTTGTTATCTAGATGATACATTCATTAAAACAAAAGCGGACGCTAATTAGAATTCCGACAACAAAACATTAAATATTGCCTACTTTCATCTTTACATGCAAAAACATCAGCACTTTATGATTAACAATAACGACTGTTGATAAATCTACCTAGATATTTAAAACAATTCATATCGATACGCAAATGGTACAATTGTATTTGAAGCAACATTTTTTTTCAACTGGCACATAAAAAAAAAAAAACAAAAAAAAATTTACTTGATCGGCGCCTATTTCCAGAATGTGCATTTTCGTGTCTCTAGTCAGGGCAGGACTGGTCCCATCACCGTGTCTCCGCTCCCACCGTCACCACTCAGTACTCGGTAACCACTGTATTGACCAAGACGGTACGCTACCAGCCAGGCGGCCGCGGCGACAGACTACCGATCGAACACTACACTACCACCAGTAATAACAGCCGGCCGGCCAACGATCACAAAAAGAAAATTGTTTTACGCTCGATGCACTTACATATTTTAATAAAACAGAGAGGAATAAATTATCTCCCGCGAAAGTCTGATGGTACGTGTGTCGGCCTCCGATTGATGGTTGTCGGTCTATCGCGTTTTCATCGGCCGCGGCGAGTGTAACGGCTCAATTATAACCATCGATTATAATTGTTGATACAGCAACGGTGTAATTGTAAATAAATCGAAATTAGTTTTATAGAGCGTATAATAGATCTCGGTTGTCGTTGTCCAATCTCAAGTCGAAACGTAACTACAGGTAAAGTCCAAGTACCCGCATATTTCTTATACTTTTTCCAGTGTAACAATGCATCTATTGTCATACTTATAAAAAAAGATACCTAGTTGTATTGTTAAAACTTAATTCTTACCGCTCATTTACACGCGCGTGTCACGGACCGTCTCGTGGCGCGTCCGTAAGCCACGCCCCCTACGCGCGTGTGAACACCACGCGAGCGCTCGCGCGAGCCCCTTTGGCGCGCGCATACAAAACCGCTCCCGACGCGAGCCCTGCGAGCGCGAGACGCGCCGCGGTCTGGTCCGTGAGCGCCCTGTTCACACGCGCGCGTATGCACGCGTCTCGCGGATTGTCTCGTGGCTCGCGCGCGCGTGTAAATGGGGTTTTATAATTTTACGAAGTGGGTACCTAACTAGAACTGTTTATCTTTATAATAATGAATGAAATTAAACGTATAATATTTATCAAGGTAGAAATACTTTCTCTAATATGGACCTACGTATCACATAAAATGGCACCATCTATTTATTAATGTCCACCGCTACATCTGCTATATCTAATAATAAGGACGCAGGTGTGGTAGGAACATAAGAAGGAGGACTATCGAGGTCGTTTTCTTTTGGAATTGGAGACCCCAGTTTTACAAAAGTGATTTACGAAACGGCAAAAGCACAAAATAATTAAGCACAGTGATAGAAGTGAGGTTCTAATAAGATCAGTTTCTTTATAAGAATGCGAGAATGTACCCACATGTTTTGCATACGATAGATCCAGCACCTGATACCCGTCCATCAACGTTGCTGTCCTTATCACTTGTAACGACTCTGTGGAATGCTTCTGATAACGATCTCGGAACTTGTTACTTCGTCTGTACACATTGCAGAGATTCACCGTTTCTCCCTCGAACCAGCACTTGTTTCTCCATCTGTACGCTGCAGATTCACCGATTCACCGTCGATCCGCGTGTGGACTGCGTACCGAAAGCACTGGGTTCGTCGGGCAGACCTATCTACATCAGATGCTGGACGGGATCTACGCTCCGACGCCCACATTGTCCATTTGATCACAACATTCACTTTCGACATACCTAATTGTAGGGTGGATTAACGTTTCATTGTCGAATGTGTATTTTGAAGGCTTTTGTTCTGGACTTGATACGTTATTTACATATACGATTTTTAAGCCATCGTTGTTCTTCGTGTGAATTTCACAAGAGCTAAATAACAGCTAATTATTGTAAATTAGCAAGATAACCGAGGTAGAATCGTAGAATTTACCCTGTTGGTCATAGTGCATCAATAGTCTGCCTCAGGTAGATGTCTTGCTGAAAAGTGGCCTCTTACAACTGGTAGTAGGTGTAGTATATGTATAAGATATGTAAGTACCTACTAGTATCGATATTATGCAGATAGGTATGTATTTTAATCGGTAGATATGCCTTGCGAATTGACAATAGGGCTAATAGGCCAAAAGGTACCTAATCACGACACAATTTGCTACGTTTGAGTAGTCATAATACAAATACGACCCATCTACGTTATAGAATTAGCTTCAGTGTCCCCGCCTATTGTCGGCAACAATATACTATTCGTTCCAAACCACTCGCTAGCTATTTTAATCAGAGGTTTATAGCAAAATAGTACTGGGCCAAGGTTGCCAATGAAGCATGTATTTCATTATGGAAATCTATAACGACCCGATGAGGATATTCAGTAGTTTTCTACTACAATGCTGTGTTGCAGGTGGTTTGGCTTGGATAAATACAAATGTAGGTTTATTCATAACATACCGTCATCAAACGTCTGTCCCTACTGGGAATCAAACCCGGGACCAGTGTCTCGTCAGGTAGTGTTACTACAAACGTCACAAATGTTTAGGTAGGTATATAACTGTTCAGTAACAGGTTATTCTGTTTTGCTTTGGCATCTGTTGCCTATGGACATCTTAAATATTTCAAGAAAATGGAAGTTGGGCGTGGTCAGGTCTAGCGATGAATTTAGGAATGGAAAATATGGACTACCATTATTAATTTCAGGAATGAACCTATCATATTGCACATATGGCACCGGTACTTTTGAAGTCTTACATACATTTAGATAACTGCGGGGATTATTGTATATTATGAAAGTCTTGCAAATACCCACCCAAAGAAGGCTTGAACCAAAGCAACGATTTTCAAATGTTTTAATAATACAACCTCGTCTTATGATTTCTTGCGCTAATTCTACCTGTTACGTAGTGATTAAGTACTCTGTGCCTGTTACTGGCAGCATAATTTAAGTAGAGTTTGACGTTTTCAAATTGGCAGAAAACTTCAAACATATAATTTTGTAATATTAAAATCCGTTTTATATTTGAAATTTAACTTCAGAGTAATTATGTATACCGACGATATTTCTGACAAGGAGAGTGAATTTGAGGACAGGAGTCCAACCAACAGCCCCAACATTACGAAGAAATCTTTATCTACTGTGGGCTTCAGAAACAACCCCGAAAACCAAAATGTGCGACCGCTGGCGTTACGAGCCACTCAGTCCTTCACCGGAGCAGTAGAGGAACTGCGGTTCTGTAATAATTTACAAAGGATGAATCTCAGCAGAGTCAACCCTATGACGGTGCCGAAGATCACAACTGTGTGTCCGTGCGGCTGTCTCTTAAAACCAGCAATAGTTGGTCCATTTAGAACGAGGGAACGAAACACATTGGCCCTTCATGTCGTGTCCCCTGAAGTCCTGCATCACCACGGATACAACTTCGATCCCAGCCAAATCGCAATGTTCTGGAAGAAGGATTGTAGAATGTTTCTGTGGAAACGGAAGTCTAAACTGAAGAGTATAAGTTCTCATAACGAAAATAAATATTACTTTATTTAGTTTACCTAAAGCTTTTTTGGGTAATTAAAATATTAAATAATATAAGGAATTACGAGTACAATCACATTGCAACATTTTTTATTTTTTAAATGCACAACAGGTATATTTAGATCATTTTAAACTTCATAAATTAGGATTCTGTTGTAACAGAAAAGCACATCCTACTTCTGTCATCTCTGTGCATTCTACTAATGTCTTAACATCACTGCAAGGTTTGTACAGTATCCAGGGGCTGCCTCTCTACTCCAGGCATGTTAGCTTCTATTACTTCTCCACAAGAGAACCTTATGTAGTCAATTATTTCCACTTTATTTTGTTCTAGTACATCTTCTATGGTGTATGATGGGTCTAATAAGTACTCTTGGTAGATGAGACAAGTTTCATCATCTGAATTTTTATTGGGTTTGTCATGTTCCTTGTTCCCGATTTTTCTAGGAGCAAGTCCTACAATATGTTGGCATAGCTGTCTGCCAATATCTTCGACATCATTTGCTTGCTTGTATGCAAGTAACGCTGCATATTTCCCAGCAGAGTAATCGCCGGCTACAGGAGGGGCCGGGTGGGTGTAGGCGGAGATCTTCACATCTTTAGCATTGGATTTCCAGCATTCAGCTCGTCTTAAAATTGCATTTTCACCAACAGTGCCAATAAACAATGCCAGGATTTCTGATAGCTTTTTTCCACCTTCACCAGATAAATTTCCAAGCTGTTCACTGTCTAGCTCCATCTGTAAAATACACAAGTACTATTAAGTTAAGTGTAAATAGGATTTTGGTTTTTTTCATCACCTTTAAATTAATATTATTGAATATGAATAAGCCTGGTGATGAAAACATGACTCATTTCTAAATATACGAATCTTAATTACATTAGAATAGAATAGAATAGAATATTTTTTATTTCTGAGGCCACGAACACAATTACAAGAAATATATACTTAAAGAGAACACAATAAAAAAATATATTTGAAAAGAACCAAATAAAAAACAAAAAAACACACAGCTACATTACAAATACAAAGTTACTGCTACATTATGCTCGCATGTGTCCAGTGGCCTAGAAAAAGGAGCCCACTCAGCATGATGCTGTAGTGTTGGCTACGGCGCTGATTTTCAGTGGGTCCTGTACGTCACGGACGACAGCGTTTGTTTTATATCTATCTTCAAATTGTTGTATGGGAAAAGTGGAAAATCAACTTTACGCATTGTTTTAGTAGTCTCAAACCATCTTCGGACCATTGCTCTTCAAATAAAAACATTTTTAGCTCGTATTAGTTAATTACGGGGAGGGGTATGGTGTTGAGGGGTATGGGTTGCAGGTATGGAGGCCCGCCATGGAACCTGTTTTATTATCTGCTGCGCCGAGTTTAATTACTATAAATTACTAAAACTATGAGAAGGTTGAGATTAGGTACTACTAAGGAGATACTGGAACTACATTCTGTAAATTTGTATCAACACATTCAATTGATCTAACACACTATTGATCTAACTCTATTGCGAAGAAATATCTTCATACTCAGACTGTAAATTTATATTATCAGTATTGTTGTTTTTGAGGTCGAAAACAGCGTCTTCCTTTTGTAATAATTAATTACCCTGACCGCTTGCACCATTACTCTTTGTTTTCTTGAACCAAACACACTAGGTACCTGTTGTATTATCAACCAACTTTAAAACTGTTAACTAGCGATGGGCCGAGTAATACTTTTTACAACTCGAGTTACTCGAGCAAAGTTAACCGTTTACTCGAGTAAAAACTCGAGTAAACTCGAGTAACCGAACCGAACCGAACCGACGCGACAGCGAGCTCAGCGAGTAGAGGAGAAGTGATGTTGGAAGACGTTTCGAACTAAGTCAATCTATTATTTGGTTGTTTTCTTACTTCATTCCATATAACGAAAACTCTCTTTAACAATAAAAAAATGCTCAGTCGCTTGAGTTACTCTATAAAGAGTTTACACTGTAATATCAAAGAAAAATTATAACCTTAGTGATTGGCCCCTTGGACTGCAGATTGCTGTGAGCAAATTTGTAGCAAGCCAGAGTGGCATCTTCAATCATCTTTTGGAACTTTTCATTCTTGGCAACAAAATCTGTTTCACAGTTGAGTTCTACCATCACTCCATGGCTCTGGTCAAACTTAACAGCCACAAGACCTTGCACAGCTGACCTGCCCGCCAATTTTGTGGCTTTGGCCCATCCCATTGCCTGAGCCTGTTCATTTAGCCAAGCTTCAGCCTGGAACAATTTATCAACAAGTTATGATGGTTTGTGCAAATCTATAACACCAGTATGATAAACACAATACTACTATTTGAGAGGGTACTGGAGAATCTACTTCTTATGAGACTATTTGTCACTGGAAATGACTCACAAATATATTTCCTAGTTGATTTTCGAAGAACATTGGTAGCTGTTTAGATTCGTTGTCATTTGAGTCAGATTAAGCAGTAAAATGCACCAACGCCCCAACTCAAGAGTCACTAACGGTTACTTAAATTGCTCCTTAGTACAGAATTTGTATGGTGATTCTTTACCAAGAGGAGCAATTAAAGTAATTGTTAGTGACTCTGTCTTGGGGCAAAAGACATCTAAAAGAAGACTATTATGAAACACTGCATATTTTCAAGAATATTATACTGAGTTACAACAAATCTTACCTTATCACTGTCATTATTGTGCATTTCAAGAGCTTTCTTGCAATTAGCTATAGTGTAACCGGTCTTCTTTCTGAGTTTGGCCAACAAGGACGACTCCGCTGCTCTGCTCAGTGGACTAGAGTGCAGCCTCCGTACCAACTGGAAGATCATCTGAAAAAATATAGCAAAGCAACATTTTATTCCAACACTTTTTGCACTGCAAAATATTAACACCAACACAACAATGATATCAGATAAACAGCAATGAATAAACTGATAAATGTAAGAGTAGCAGAACACTGAACTATTTTGTATGTAAACAAAGATTAAACATTCACTCACACACTTAGAAGATTAAATGGGTTATATTATTTATACTATTATTTAATTTTATTATTAACACTTTGTACATATCAAAATATATTGTGATTCACATGAGAGAGATGTCTTGTGTAGCCTCCATCACAGAGTACTTAATCACTACGTTATAGCCTCCATGGGCCTCTTAACTGTTTACTATGGATACTATGCCTAGATTATGATCATTATGACTCATTGGCTATTAAAAGTTTACCAAGGGCAAACCTACACAGATTGAACCATGACATAATCATACATAGTTATATAGCAATATTACAATGGTGATGCAGTTGCTGGTTTTAGTTGAGTTCAAACACTTAAGGGCTATTTTACCTTTGAATAAACTTTTATTTTCTGCTTCATGTAATGTTTACAACTTCTAACCTTTAAATATCACAAGGTACCACATCAATAAACATTATCAGACAGATTAAAAAAGCATATGTTTTCAATGTAGCTAAATAAATTAAATAATTTTCAAATAATTATTATAACTGGTCATGAAAAATCCTTAGATTCTGTTGCCATGGAAAAATCAATAACAATTTTACGTATCTTGTCAACAACTTAAGAATATAATTTGTCATAGAATTTAGTTTAATATAATTTAAATATCCAATATTCAATTAAATTTTAATGTTTATTAGTTTTAGAGGCTAACTAAATAAGAGTGCACAGGTAAATACAATTCACAAATACTATTAGTACCTTCTTATTCTAAGTAAATAATTTCCCTTTGATATGAATGACCATAAAATTATAATGTTTGGGCCATCAGAAACCAAAATAGGCCAAAGTAGTTTTTGATTAATGATTACACAATTGCACAAGAAAGTTTTTTGTAATCTTCTTTAGGATTTAATTTAATTTATTTATAGGTTATGTTGTCATTGTCAATGTCATAACAACGTTTGGTTTACCCAAAATTATCGCAGTTTAGAAATAGGTTGACATTACGGTACGTGAATTTGAATGTAAAAATTATTATTTAAATAGGATTAATAATGAAACATTATATCAAGTGTTGATGCGTACTATGATCGTTATGTTAAGTAATTTGAATTGAAGCTTACTTGCATTATGATTGCATTATCTAAACGATTCTATTTTAGTGTATTGCCATATATGTACTATTAATTCTTTTGTGGTATTGCCGTTTACCCTAGATGGCGTAAGATATCACAAAATCATAAAAATAAACATACCTGCTGTAACTGCCTGACGCAGCTATCATTATACCTAACGAGTACCTCCTAATCCTCCTATCTTCCAACAGTTCCAACGCTACCTGGAATCCAATAGGAAAGAGTAATACAAACTATTTAAGCCTAACTAATCATAACTAAGCATAACTGATAATACAAACTATATAAGGCCAACTTCTATTTCAAGCTAAGTAAAACAAAACACCTCAGGAGATATACTTATATTATTTATTTGTTTTGACGTCCTGTCTAGAAACCAATGACGTTCTCTTTAGAAACAAGATAAGCGCAGTCTGTCAGCATCTTTCTCGTTCCTCTTCATCAGTCTTCAAGCCACAAGATCTCACAACAACAACAACAACAACGACAACGACAACGACAACGACAACGACAACGACAACGACAACGACAACGGCAACGACAAATACTTAGTTCACATTAGACGAAAATATGATCTGCGTAATAACGATATCAATTTGCTTTTACATTAAAAGCGCAAAATGTGGTACTTAGGAAATATTATATTTCATTTCATTGAGGCAAGTGAGTACGAAGTAAAAATGACAGGGACATACCTAATTTCATTAATTTTCAATCTTGATTGTCTTAGGTGTTACTGTTATACTTAGTTAAAATGCAACAAAATAAGCCAACGCGGAAAAAACCCCAGCCCGCACCCTCGACATCTGATGTGAAGCTACCGAAGCTACCAAAAATTGCGATGCCCGAGGATTTCAAGATCAGGACTCAGCCGTTGTTTTCTCTGCCGCAAGAGATTTTAAAATTGCCGCCACCAACATCTAAGGCGGCAAAACTTCAAGCTGCCAAGTCAGGACTGAAGAAAAAATCTAGTACAAGTGGGTTTGCAAATATAAATAAAATTACAAGTACGGCCGCTGTTTCTTGGCGCGTCTGAACATAGGCTTTGCGAACTTTAGCGCATGTAACACAGAGATGGCAACACGAATATGCTA
Organism: Thymelicus acteon; assembly: GCA_951805285.1. Classification (NCBI taxonomy): domain Eukaryota; kingdom Metazoa; phylum Arthropoda; class Insecta; order Lepidoptera; family Hesperiidae; genus Thymelicus; species Thymelicus acteon. The sequence goes on along the minus strand of OX638215.1, from coordinate 5,217,756 downwards.
ACGTGTGACTGAGACACAATACGTATACACCGCGTATCGAGTATTGGCGAATTATGTTACTGCGCACTCTGCGCAGCCTTCTGCGCGAAGTTCAGACGCGCCAAGATACAGCGGCCGAACGCTGATACTCTAATCACCTAGCGGTATGAATTATACCTACCTAATTTACGACCTTTTTTCATATGTACCAAATACACACCAATATTTTCATAAAAATCGGTCGAGCCGGTTCGAAGAAGTGCGACCACAAACACCGTGACACGAGATTTTTATATACCTGCTTTATGTTATAACTAGCTGACAAGGCGAACTTCGTATAGCCTAACAAAATATTTTTTTTTTCTAAAATAAAAATAGCCTAAGTTACTCCTTGTTATATCAGCTATCTGCCAGTGAAAGTCCCGTCAAAATCGGTCTACAGACTACAGACTACAGACAGACAGACAAAAATTGTAAAAAAATGTTGTTTCGGTATATGTACCGTGTATACATCCAAATGCACTTAGTAAAAAGCGGTTATTTTAGTATTACAAACAGACACTCCAATTTTGTTTATTTGTATAGATTACTATACTAAATTGTTACGGTATCTTTCCACATTGCAAACAGGTGTAACCTGTTAACTTTCCATAAATTTACCTTTCAGTCAATTAAATTTTTAGAATTTAAATTTTCAGCAACAGTAAAGTTGTTTCTACCCTATGATACCATAACCTACGTACACTGTACAGTCGGCCGTAGAAGTAGCTTGACATTTTAGTACTTTGTAATAGTAACTGTTTCGACGGTTTCCTAGCAACATCTATGACAAATTCAAGAAATGTAATGTGACAAGGTACTAAAATGTTAAGCTACTTCTGCGGCCGACTGTACCATACTCATAGCCTAACTGGACTGGCCTCCAATCTATCACTCCAATCTATACACTGCTTTAATTTAATGATATTATTATCATAAATACCTAAATACTTTGGAGGGGCAAAGCATCCGCCCCAGTTGTTAACATTGTGAGTCCTTGTATTAGAGCCCAGATGATTTCGGGCAGAATAAAAACTTCGGACATTAAAACGCCTACAAATCCGCAATGGATCAGTGTTGAGAGCTAGCAACGACGAAGCGCCTCTAAATGGGGCCGCTAATGTAGCTAATGTAAAACATCCAGCAGCATAACTATTTACAGTTAGAGCAAAAAGGTTGCTTAAACTAGTTTAACTAGTTAGAAACTTGTTTATTGCAGTAATGAAAAGCTTTACAGCGATGAGAAAGGCGAGAGAGGAGTTCCGGGCGAAGCTGATGAACCTAATTTGTCAATCAGCCCCGGGAGAGGACGGCGACTGTATACCGTCCGGGGAAGAGAAAAACATGTTGAGATATTATTACTACCTGCGGTATGGGATAGACACCATCCATGTCGCGCCGCTCGACAATAAAATCATTTTACGGTAAAGATTTTTTATATTGCATTGTTAGATTGCTACGTACATTTATAGTATCCTTTCGAGATCTATTATTAGTCTATTTTTAATTATAATAGCTGACATAGTGAAAATGATGAGCAACCGCCCAGACACATGATGCATGACTACACCAGCGTACCAGTAATACGTCAGGCGTGCCATACATGATGCGACACGTAACACATTACTTAAGTGGTAGTCAGACAGAAAAAAAGGACAACTTATATATATTTCTTGCATTTATGCAGCTTATGACATCTATCGTCAGAATACCCTTGATAGTCTAATGGACCAGCAAAATACAATAATACAGAAAACAAAGAAATCTGTAGCGATATTTAATAATTAATAATTATTACTTACGTGTGTTTCTTAAAATCCAGATGTATTTTGAAAATTTTACAGAGTACACGGCTTAATATCTATGAAACTGAAAAAATGGAAGGACACTCTTTTTACCTGTACGGACGAAATGCGCGAAGACTTTATGATGAGCATGAAGAAGGCTATCGTCGATTTTGTGCTTAAGGATCCAAACACGGTTGCTAATTGTTATGCATGTCGTTTCCATTAAACTGCTAATTGTACGTTATATCGATTTAATAATATTATATCGACGCTAGAAAGCAAACACGTAGTAAACCACACATGTCGTAATTTTTTTTTATTACATTATTAAAATCAGAAAAAAATACCGCGTCGAATGGTCTTTGTCAGTATCCATACGACCAAAAATAACGAAAATAGGATTTCAAAAATTGACATTTTTTTCATTTTTTGGACCAATAAAACGCTGTAAGTAACAAAAAAACCTTTATTATTTTTTACATCGTTACTTACAGCAAATTCAATTTCTAGAAAAATTGTACACCTGTTACTTACACGTCAGTAATTTTATCTGAGGTGTGGGTTACTACATTTTTGCAGCTTGTAAATTTTGATAATTTGCATTTACGCCATTAATTGGGTGATATTTTCCGAAATAGTGGTGTTAAATACACTTTGCACGATATGTTGTTTTTTTGGTGGTGCCGTTTGCACTATTTTCAATGTACAAATTTAATAGGTTGCCTTCTTTTACTTCACTACTAAAGATTCTTATGTTCAAACTATCACGGATTTACTTCGTTTAACTTGGGCCTCCATCGGGGTTTTTTTGAGCCGGAGGATGTAAATGATTTGTAGTAAGGGTTTATTTACTAAAAATCAGCGCGTTTTTAAATGAAATTCAGATGTAACAAGTACTTAAATATTTAAAAACATTAAAATTTATAGAATCATCATCGCTACATCAGCCTTTATAAGGCCTCTCCTAATACACGCTGTTTTGTCTGATCCTAATCCTTCTGAATCCAACAATTTTTTTCATGTCCTCTGCCTCTCCCGGCTCTGAAGGTGTTTCATGTTTTTTTTTAAAAAAAGAAAGGAGGCATCCATTCGAGAAGACCTTGTCCTACGTGTGGTGCCGTGTCCACTTATGTAGAAAAGTACCACTAACCTACACTACACTACCTACCTCACCCTGGAGTGTCGTAAAAGGCGACTAGTGAGAGATTCCAGGACACGATAAGCAGTGTCTCCTTGTGAAATATTATCATCTACTGCGGTCAACAACACGCACTAGCTAAACGTGGTGACTATTGACTGAAACTCTTATGATTTCCACAAGTACACTCCATCCCCTAGTCCCAGGCAGCCCTGCTTTTCTTAGCTACGGTAGCAGCTATGGTAACGGCGGAGCAAGGTTGCTACGAATCGCTGACAGAGATCGGGCTACCAAAATCGTCATTGACTTCTGCACCTGGCAATATAAAACACCAGGATACTGTTAGTTGAAGAGGTAGACAACTTAAACTGGAGTATTGTGGGTTTATCTGAAGTCCAAAGATAGGGAGAGGACACGATAATACTGAAATCGGGAAACTATCACTGGGAGAGTGAACATCTGTCTCAAGGTTTCTCGTCCACAAGTGCCTCATCAACAACATATGCAGGTTTGGAGCGTGATAGCTGGGGTGGTGTACCTTACACTAGGAATATTCTAAACGGTATTCATTTAAAGTCGTACAAGTATATGCGCCGACTTCGACACATCCCAACGATTAGGTTGTATGTATGAGTTGTATGAGTTATGTATGAAGCCTCACTTCACAGTTGTGATGGGGAATTTTAACGCAAGACTAAGCACGCAAAATGGCAACGAGATGAAGGCGGGAACCTTCGGAGTTGGACGACGGAACCACCAAGGACAATTGCTTGCAAACTTCATGGAGAAGGAGAGAGGACTTATTCATGATAAACTCCTTCTTCAGAAAGAAGCCGCAACGCAAGTGGATAAACCCTGATGGTTCAACAAAAAGCGAGATATAATTCATTCTAGCAAACAAACGGCATGTATTTAATAGTTGTATTTATTATAGTATAATATTATATTTAACTCGACGATTACCGGGAACGTGAATTCACGTTCGAACTCAAAAGTACCGCCGCCGCCGCGATGCTCAGGTATTAATAGTGGTTTAATTTAATAGTGTAGATCTCAAGTTCTCTCAGAACAAACTCTCGGTCTTATGAGGGATCGACGGGAACTTTGTGTGCAGTCTCCAACCTGTATGGCAGAGTACCGACGGCTCAATGAACAGATGTATATCAGGGCTCCAAATTATTGGCCAGGGATCTGTCTATTGAACAAAGTCAGCTTACGAGGTTGAAGATCAAGTCCGGCACCATAGTCTCGTCGAAACCCGAAGTTCTGAGAGACTACCTGACATATACTACGGACAGTTGTATACCTTCTCTCGAGCTCCAGCTCCCGCAGAAGAGAGCGACAAGCGAGCTAATCTGACCCGACACTACACAGAATATATCCCAGATGTCAGCCTGTATGAGATTAGATCGGCTCTTAAACAGCTTCAAAACAACAAGGCACTGGAAGATGAAGGAATCACAACAGAGCTGGAGTAACTAAGAGCTGGAGGGAAATCCCTCCTTGTGGCGTTCTAAAAACTGTTCGATGTCGTCATCAATACTGGAAATACCCCGGAAACGATGAACGGAATTGTGGTGACTCTGTTCTTCAAGAAGAGTGATAAAGCCCTTTAAAAGAACTACAGGCCCGTTGCACTTCTGAGCCACGTTTATAGGCGTTTTCGAGGGTGCTCACAAATCGAATTGCGCGTTGGCTTGACGACTACCAGCTCTCTGAATAAGCAGGATTTTGAAAAGGCTACAGCACCATAGACCACATACACACACTGCGGCAGATACAAAAATTATACTAAATATCGAAGAGTATAATCTGCCGCTATGTGTTGCCTATGTGGACTATGAGAAAGTCTGTGATTCTTGAGAGACCTGGGCAGTACTAAAGTCTCTTCAGTGATGCTGGATTGACTACGGGTAGGTACATCGAGGTGTTGAAGTATTTTTACACATCAGCCACCATGTCCGTCAGTGCGACGTCATAACCCCAAAACTGTTCACCTCTGCGTTGGAGGATGTGTTCAAGCTGATGGAGTGGAAACGACGTGGTATTAACTTCAATGGCGAATACATCACATACCTGCGATATGTCATTATATAGTCATCCTGGCAAGTTCCCTGGAGGAACTTGGTACAATGCTAGGGGACTTGAACAGCGCTTCACAACGGGTGAGTCTTATAAAGATGAACATGGATAAGACGAAAATCATGTTGAATGTCTATGTTATATCTGCATCACTTGTTGTTGACGGCGATACTCTCGAAGTCGTAGATGAATATAATAAAAGCGGCCAAGTGCGAGTCGGACTCGCCCATGAAGGGTTCCGTAGCAGCAAGTAACATAATATAAAAGTTCTTGTAGTTCGTTGTAACTTTGATCGATGTTTTTTGCGGTTTACGATCTATGACGTATTAAAAAAAAACTACTTATTAGATCTCGTTCAAATCAATTTTCGTTGGAAGTTTGCATGGTAATGTACATCATATATTTTTTTTAGTTTTATCATTCTCTTATTTTAGAAGTTACAGGGGGGAGGGGACACACATTTTACCACTTTGGAAGTGTCTCTCGCGCAAACTATTCAGTTTAGAAAAAAATGATATTAGAAACCTCAATATCATTTTTGAAGACCTAGATCCATAGATACCCCACACGTATGGGTTTGATGAAAAAAAAATTTTTGAGTTTCAGTTCTATGTATGGGGACCCCAAAATTTATTGATTTTTTTTCTATGTTTGTAAAAATCTTAACGCGGTTTACAGAATACATCTCCTTACCAAGTTTCAACAGTATAGTTCTTATAGTTTCGGAGAAAAGTGGCTGTGACATACGGACGGACAGACAGACAGACAGACAGACAGACAGACAGACAGACAGACAGACATGACGAATTTATAAGGGTTCCGTTTTTTGCCATTTGGCTACGGAACCCTAATTACATGGGACAAGTGATCCAAATGGTCCAACTTTGCGAAAGAAGTCACTCATAGAATCAAACTCGGATGGGATGCGTTCGGGAAACTGCGTCATTCTATCTTATCGTCCAAAATACTACCTCAAGGTGTTCGAGCAGTGTGTGCTGTCAGTGATGACCTACGAATCCGAGACGTGGTGCTTTATTTACGTGATCGCATCAGAAATGAGGAGATCCGTAGATGAACAAGGGTAACCAACATAGTTCAAAGAATTACCGGCTGAAGTGACAATGCGTTGGTCACATAGTGGGAAGGATCGACAACCGTTACGGAAAAAAGTCCTCGAGTGGCGACCACCTCTTGGACTGACGACCAGAGGAAGACAGCGGGTATCCAGCTGCATTCGGAAGGCTCAAAACAGGTTAGAGTGGCGCAAATTAGGAGAGGCCTACATACATATGTCCAGCAGTGAACTCGTAAAGGCTGATTGTTGGATGGATGGATGGATGGATGGGTTGGAATTAATTTCTAAATTACGGAGGAAAATTACTATGTTTTAAGTAATTAACATTATTTAGCTTACTTTTTTTTATAAAAGCTGCTTTTTCTTCAGCAATACTAATATAATTATATTAATGATTGTTTAAAGATGCCAAAACAGAGCATTATTTATAAAATAAAAATAATTTAAGCCGTAATTATTACACGAACATTTCTAAAATAGACTGAATTTAATTTTTTCTGATCTTACAACAATTGTTTTTACATATTCAGTTAAATTAATTTACATTTAAGACAATCCACTTTTCAGGATTCGAAATAATTATGCCGGTTACAGCATATTGATAACAGGATATTCAAAGGTTGTGTACTGTTACGACGTTGTTTTAGGTAATTTTTGTGAAAGTAACGTAGGTTACTACATTTTTGCTTTCCATAAAATAGTGCAGTTGACATCGTTCCATACATTTACTCACTTCACTTACTACATTTTAATGGTCTGTAAAAATATTTTCAATTTGTCGTAACCCGCAAAATATCGTTTTCAAATAACTTTAGGATAATTGTGATAATGTACATTTGTCTGGAAAAAAATAATAACTATTGTGTCCAAAAATGGCAACTCTAGCTCGATAAATGTAGAAGTTATGATTTTTTTTCGAGAAATCAAAAAGTTTTTCGGCTCTGGTGAACAATTTGATATTTGTGGGTTACTACGTGTTTGCTTTCTAGCGTCGATATGTACTTCAGGAAGAGTCATTGGAAGAAGAGGATACACCTCTAAAACAAGAGCTGGCCAAGAAGGATGACGCCTGGAGGAACCGTTACGCAGAAGCAAAGAAATATATGACGAAAAATTTGCATAGCGTTAATGTTTGTATCGCACAAGTGTTGCAAATATGGTGGAAACAGTTCAAGTGAGAACATTATACTTGTCTTAAAACATCACAAATAAGTCTGATAATTATTGTCTGCTGCGGCCGAAAATCTATTTTGGAACCATTCACTGGCTGAGTAACTATTGATTCAACTATGATATCCGACGATTAGTCTTGTCCATCGACCATCTTTGATTTTATTAAGCTCATACATTGATGTCTCATCATTAGGAAAACACAATGCAAAACATGCGATAGATCGTATATTTCATTCTTCCCAGTGACCTGCGACTGATCAGTATGAAAGACATAATGACGACAAACGAGGCATACGAGCTCCAGGATTTTTGTTTTGTGTGCAAACGGCACATTGAGGCAGCTGGGAACGTGCTCACGCTGCAGTGGATACCGACCGTTCAGGCTGTCTTTCTGCAGGTAATTCCTTAAAACCCTTTATTATAAGTGTTAAATAAAAATAACTTTATCGTATTAACACTACCACTTACCACCTTATATAAAGTAGTCACAGTTGCCAATTGGCATGGACAGCTTTCGAAGAGTCGCCAAAACGTGGCTTGTCTTGGAAGAAAATATTTTTACACCTTTTTGATCTTTGCTCTATAATCACGCCGAAAATAGCTGAGAGTTTATTTCGATTGTTACGAAGTAGTAGGTACCTACCTGATAATATTTTTTTTAATGTGGCCAGTAAATTTTTCCTGATTACCATTAAAAATCTCGTTTAGTTTTCTTCAATATTTTGCACGATAGGTACGGTACTTCCTTCCGTTACCTATTTGAAATTTAATTTTAAAACACAAGAGTTTGTAATCATGATAATAATATGCTTTGATTTTGATCGTCGCAATTTTTGTAACAACATATTTTTATAGGGAAACAAAAAGAGGCAAATACCAGACTCAAAGCAAGTATCGAAGATGAAGCATTTTTACAACTGCTTGGCGTGCATAATGACGTACAATCTGCAAACTCTTTGTTTGAAGTCCATGAAAGATTTCACGGACTACATTATGGATGTCGGGGTAATTGTCTTTGTATGCAGTCTTTTAGAAATCGTATAAAATAAAATTGTTTTTTCTTTTAAGTACGTTAAGTTAGCTTGTTTATATTGCGCAATAGATTTTGATGGTCTCTAAACGTCATTTAGAGAATTTTGTTTAGAAGATTTTTTATTGACTCTTATCTCGTTTAATTAGTTAATTACGATTCGTAACTCTACTTATTACCAATACTATATATTCCTTTCCCAAAACCCACATAACTGGTAAATAAATAAAATAAATAAATAAATAAATATAATAAATATAAATAAAATAAATAAATATAAATAAAAAATCTCATTCACTTTGTACACACCAAGTAAACATTCATCAATCTGAACGGGGCAGGGTATGAACCAAGGGTTCGTGATAAACCTGGCGTTCCAAAACGAGGCGATCGAGTTCGAGCCGTCGTTCAAGCAGTTCCGCGACCAGCTGTGCCTACTGTACGACTTCATCATCGACGCCTGCCGCCAGTCCCCGCGCCTCGAGACGCTGCTCTACCAGGATTACGTTGTCACCACGCGGGCCACGCTTAAGGTGGTTCACTATATCAACGTTTTTTGTAACGTTCACTTCTTCGTCATCTAAAACTATCTCTATAGTGCTGTTGATGTTCATCATGATTGTTGCTGCTGTTTTCAATTGTCTATCGATCCAAAATCTGAGTTAGGAGGTAGGTATAGTAGTAATAGCTAACACTATAATGTTGTGACTGTTGAGGATTATGGATTGATAGAATATAGAAAACTGCTACTATGTAATAGTTAGCGCATATAATATGCATGTGTGATGTAGTTGCATGTTTGTCATATAAAATATGCTGTATACTAAGATTTGGACGACATATTGGTATAATCTTCCTTACTACATAATAATTGTATATGATTGCAGCCAGTCATTGACAATGATCTCGTTGAAGATTACAAGAAAAAAGTCGCCGACTTAATTAGCGAGCAACGAATTGGACCCGAACTTCGTGTTCAAGATTTTGATGACTATGTATGCTTACTCAATGGTGAAGTAAGTTGTTAATACTATTTTATCCAATTAATACTATTTTATAATTCGATTTAATGGTAATATACTCTTCAATTTTATATCGAAAGTTCATTACTGAAACCTTTTTGTTACAGTAAAAATTAAATAAATAATCAAAAACTAGAAAGGAGCTCCTTTATGACTCCTTTATGATTTTAGTTTACATAACAAAATGAATTATTTATAGTAATTGTTTGCGTTAAAATGTTTTCTTATAGTCGTCATCCCAAGTTGAGAATTTCATTAACTCTCGACCTGAGAAAACTTTTGAGGAATATTGCGAGGAGTCTGTGAAATTCGTGGAATTGGCGCGCGAGATACCGTCCAAGCTGGAGGGCACCATCGTGATCGGCATGTTCCGGATGCAGAGGGGCGATCTGATCAACTCGCTGCGGGGGGCCGCCACTAAACTTGCCAACACTTTGCTCAGGAGAATGACCGAGGATTATCAAAATACGATCAGAGCGTTAGTAATTACTCATTACCAAAAATAGGTACACTATTATGAAGTGCAAATTTCCAGATGGATATAGTGAAACATTTATTGCTTGGTAAATTCAGTGGCTTTAACCTTATGTCAATATATCTATTCATTTCTGCTTTTGACTTCTAACCTTTTGATGAAATGATGAAGAAACACTTGACGCACGTAGATCAAGCAATGGTTTAATTACAACAGACAGATGGGTAGATGCTGAGAAAAAATAATATGAACTTCACCCTATGATTACAGATAAAACTATCTATAATCACATTTTGTGTTCATAACATTTTATCTTTGGACTATTTAAATGCGAAAGTAGCCTAGGTCAATAACATAACAAATATTTCCGTGATCGATCTTGGCCAGGATCTACGACGAGTACTCGACGATAGCGAACACGCTGCTGACCCCGCCTCCGGACACGGCGGCGCTGATGGAGCTGATCGCCTACTGCAAGAAGGTCGAGGACACGCTGATAGACGAGATGGAGGACAAGCTGCGGAATGTCTTGCGCTACATCATGTTCCTGGGGGACTACACCACCTTCACCCCGCTCGAGATGAAGGCCAACAATCAGACGTTTCATTGGTATGATGCTTAAGTTGTGTTTTGCGTACTGATCTATGGTAGGCTGATTTGAACAAAGATCCTTAACCCTTTATGAGTCCTCTTTCAGGTATGCCCGATTGCCAGGCGTTATTGAAGAATCTAAGGTCATATGCGACCAAAAGAAGATAGAGTATCAGGAACTATTGAAGGTACACAACATTAATATTTGTCTCTGGTGTATTTTATGTAATACCTTCGTATATCGTATATTTGTTATTTTAGACGTTACTAAACATATTTCTGTCAGGTCCGCATCGCTAAATTTATTGAAGATTTGGATATCTTTGAGGCGCAATGTAATGAGCTGCAATACTGGGGCGACATCAATGAACTGCCTAAATATGTAACACGAGCACGCCATTTGGATGAGAAGTAAAGATTTATTTTGTCTAGTTATTCTATTAAGTTTAAAATATACAGAAATATAAAAAAACAGCTAAGTAGAGTATAAAGTGTATGTTAAGTTTAGACATACAAGTACTCCTTAAATTTCAAAAAAGTTGTTCGAGCATACTTTTTAACAATAACTTAACAATAACAATATTACTAATATTTGTTTTATTATTAAGAAAACTAGTATTACGTGGTATCATAATAATAATAGTAAGATTTTAAAATAACATTAGCTTTGTTAGTAACATGTGAACGAATGTCGTAGGTTAGCCAACGCTTTAGTAAAAATAGACCAGTTCAACGAGGAGGAGACGTCGTTCGGCTGGGAGCTGTCGCAGTACCCCAAGAGGAAGGCAGTGTACGACAGACTGGTTCCCTTCAAGAAACTCTTCGACGCTGGATTTGATTTTCTTGAAAAACATAACACGTGGATGACATCTAAGGTTAGAAGTTAGAAAGTATCTGGCTTCAACCCTTTAATGGTCCACTAGGTACTGGACACGGGTCTCTCCTCTTGAGGAGGCCTAGAGCATTCTCCACCACGCTGCTCCAGTGCGTGTTGGTGGAGGGAAGAAAGTATCTACGTACTAATAATACAATTGTAAAGGGGGCTTTGTACATCGTATATTTTTCGGAAATTTGAATGGAATAGTAAGTAAGTAAGTAGGGGTAGTAAGTAAGTAGTTATTGATAAGAGATGATAAAAAAATTTTTGTGCCCAACTATGCGAGTATTATGCGAATAACATATTTTTAATTTATTCATTTAATCGTAATAATACTAAATAATGTATTAATTATATAAAATTATTATGAGATATCGTGCATTGCGTCCAAAGAAGGACAATGCTGAAGAGTTAAAGGATCTTCGACCTATTAGCATCTTGCCAAATATGTCAAAGATACTTGAGAAAATTGCCTCTAATCAATTAACGCATTATCTTAATTCTAACGATATCCTCCCCAATTTACAATCCGGATTCAGGCGTAAGAGAAGTACAACTACCGCCCTTATTAACGTGGTTGATGATTTACTTACTGCTCAAGATGCAGGCAAAGGTACTATTCTTGTCCTTCTGGATTATTCGCGCGCATTTGAGTGTATAAATATACCGTTGCTCATGGCTAAGCTATCATACTATGGGCTCAGCACGGATACAGTAAAATGGATTGATAGTTTCTTCCAAAATAGGTCCCAGTGCGTTGTCCTAAAGAATGAATTCACTGGCGAAAAGCAAACCTCATCATCGAAGCCAATTCAAAGAGGTGTAGCACAGGGCTCTATATTGGGTCCTTTATTATTTATATTGTACAGTTCAGATGTAACAAGTAACATAAAGAACTGTAAGTATCACATCTACGCTGACGACTTACAGCTATACATCTCTTTTGATCCATCAGAGACAATTTCAGCTGTGGATAAGCTAAACGAGGATCTCCAACGTGTGTTGAATTGGTCTCGGAATAACGCCCTAGTCCTAAATCCACAAAAAACTAGCTACTTAATTTCCGGCACTGATAAGCAAGTCAAAAAAATTGTCGCGCGCGATCCAAAAATAAAGCTTGGCGATAGTGATATTGCAAGAGTCTCAGAAGTACGAAACCTGGGTGTCATTATGGATGAATCACTCAGATTCGAAAAACATGTTGTTAACGTCGTTCGAAACTGCTTTTTCCGACTAAAAGTGCTGTATAGGTTTAGAGAGTACCTAGGCGAAGATCTCCGTATTAAATTATGTGAGACATTAGTACTGTCTAAATTAAATTATGCTGATACTGTAATCGGCCCCAGACTTCTAGTGCGTTCGCAGAACCTGATACAGCGGGTTCAAAATGCTTGTGCAAGGTTTTGCTTTAATATACCACCCAGAGCTCACGTTACACCTTATCTTAATGGCGCAGATATACTCAAAATGAAGCACCGTAGACAGCTACACTTAGCCTGTTTGCTATTCGAAGTTATCAACCATAAATCTCCATCATATTTATTTGAAAAATTGGATTGTCTCAGTGGCTTCAGTATGCATTTTAACACCAGGGCGTCTTCATATAGTCGGTGTTACACGGGATACTGTTCGGCGGCATTTCGTGGTAGCTTCAAATATAGCGCCACGAAGTGCTGGAACAACCTTCCACCGCCTCTACGCGACATTAAGACGATCGAAAAATTTAAAAAAGTATATAAAGAACACCTTCTTAAATTTCAAAAATCACATCTACCTAATCAGTTAAGTAATTAATTGCGTCAAAACAAACACACACACTCACTTTGCACACACACACACACACACACGCACACACACACACACGCGCTCACACACACGCACACAACCACACACACACACATACGAACAGCATTTATTTATTTATTTATTTTTCTTAATACTAATGCCCTGTCACGTCGGTCGGACCAGTTGTAAGCGTCGAGGGTAGATACCCCATGTTTCATAATTGTTATTGTTTCTTTCTAATGTGTTTTAATTGTAACAGGTTAAGATAAGTAGAATAAGGTTTAATTCACGTTATGTGTTAGGTTAAGCATTTCTGGGTTTGTATGTTTGATCGTATGAAATGGGACGCCACAAGCAAAACCACGCGAATTCGGGATCGCCCTGAAAACCAGCGGTCGTAGTTTTTCTGCGGCCATTGCTGAGTGCGGTCCCTTTTCATACAGTTTGACTGCAATTCTATATTATCATAGTTTTTAAGTTTACTTATTTCTTTTGTTTGTAATTGCAGTTGACTTATGAAATAAAGTTATTCTATTCTATTCTATTCATTATAACAGGTCGGAAGCTTTGATCCTGAAGACATCGAAGGCGATGTAAGTTATTATTACAAGATCGTATACAAATTGGAAAAATCTTTTCAAGATTACCCCGATACGTACAATTTAGCACTATCGGTGAGGTAAGAAATGTGCTAATTCTGATTGCAAAGTTTGCGCTGTTCCATGGGAAGTTCGAAGTTACTTACCTACTTTATTTTATATTCCAGGCAGAGAATGGACGAGTTCAAGACTAATATGCCAATCATTCAAACTTTAGGCAATCCGGGAATGAAACTTCGTCACTGGGAGAAAATTTCAGAGATTGTCGGTTTTCCAATTGTCGTGGACGATGAACTTTCCCTGGCTAAAGTTATCGATTTCAATCTCGTGGACTATATTGAAAAGTTCGAGAGCATTTCAGAGGCAGCCACTAAAGAGAACAATCTCGAAAAGGCTCTCGATAAGATGATGAAAGAATGGGCCGATCTTCGTTTCGATATTTTGCCTTACAAGTTAGTGACCATTTTAAATTTTGGTTTATTTAAATTGGCATGTATAAAAATTTTGCAAACGAGTTTATAAGGTCTTTATATAAAATTCATGATTTAGGGACACTGGAACGTACATCTTATCCGGCGTGGACGAGATACAGCTGCTGCTAGATGACCACATCGTTAAGACTCAGACTATGAAAAATTCACCTTATATAAAACCCTTCGAAGAAATTATTGTGTGAGCAATTTAACGTTAAAATTAATTATTAAATTTCATATTGACTCAGTTGAACACTGTCATAATAGGTTGAAATAGTTTTTCGAAAGTAATATTGCAGAATCAAAACAGCTGATTTAGTAAATGTCTCATTGTAGCGACTGGGAAGGTAAACTGATTCTCTTACAAGAGATCCTTGATGAATGGCTGAAAGTTCAAGCGACGTGGATGTATCTCGAGCCTATTTTTTCGTCTCCCGACATTCAACAACAAATTCCCGAAGAGGGTCGAAGATTCAGTGCTGTTGATAAGGTAATATTAAATACGTGATTACAATTGAGTTGTTTCCTAAAAATTTTTTTTGTTATAAATGGAAAGTTCATATATAAGTTTTATAACAAATTTATTTTAGTTTTTTTTTATTCGCTATAATTTAAAAGTTACATCAAATCAAAAATACGTTTTTGAATCCAGTACCGAAAACACGCCGACAATTCCCGAATAGAACCGAGCGCGCGTGTGACGTCACTTTGTTAATTGCTATTCATTGCAGCATACAGCTGATACTGTGATTTGACTTTTAACTGATAAAATCTTGATATTATCGTCAATATATTGATAAATATATCAAAAATGCTAAACCTTAAAAGTTATCGTGCTTGTTTTGTACCATTACGTGTGAAAACTACAAAAAAAAACACCCCAAAGATAATGTTAAATGTGTACCTGTGACCTTTTCCCGAGGAATAAGAGGTAAAATTTTAGTTTCCGTTCATAGATTTGCTTTTAGGGTTCCGAAGTAAAATCGGAATCCTTATAGTTTCGTCATGTCCGTCCGTCCGTCCATCTGTCCGTCTGTCTGTCTGTCCGTCTGTCCGTCTGTCCGTCTGTCCGTCCATCCTTCCGTCCGTTTGTCCGAAGCAAAACGGCCAGACCCTTACTGCTAGAAAGCTGTAATTTGGCATGGATATACATATTTATTAAAACTCCAGAATCGTAGAATTAAATATTGAAAAACATTTTTTTCAGGGTACCTCCTCTACAGGCAACGTGAGGATGATTTTTTTATTCGTCGCCTACCCTATAGTGTGGAGTATCGTTGAAAAGGTCTTCCAAAAATATTATGGGTCTTGTATGACCATTTTTGGAATTAGGGGTCCGTTTGCAAAATGTTTGGCTTTAAAGTGCTAATTTTGGTTACAGTCAAGTGTCCAGTTAGACAAGTGAAAAAATTCTCAAAAATAGGGTACTTATATGATGAATTTACAAGGAAAACTATCACTGCTATGTTAACATAAGTATGAGTCATAGTCGATAAACTTACTACTTCGGAACCTTACATTGCCCGTGGCCTGACACGCACATGCCCGTTTTTTTATAAAACAACTCATGGTTTTATTTTATTAGGTTAGGAATTTTGCAACGTTGATCCTACTCAAATTCAATGAGGATCTGATGATGGGTCCTGGGGCTACAAAGTGGAATACGTGGTAGAACAATGGTAGGTAGAGTAAAACGGAACCGTGTTTGAAGATATTAGATAATATTATCGTTAACATTGTAAAACCAGTAGGTACATAAATAAATAAATAAACGCTTCACACTCATAGCCCCATACTAGGATACCCAGTGTCGTGGGTGCCATAGACAACACAAGGACACACACTCAGACCAAGAACAGAAATACAAACTAATCATTCAAACCATCTCGCAGCATCCACCTCGCATCGAATTGAAACCAGGACCCTTGACTTAGCGATCTGGAGTGGTAACGGTTCGCCACACGAGTCGTGATCATTGACCAACTTGGCGTATTTCGGAGACAAAAAAAAATATATATTGTACCAGTTTTATGTATAAAGCGCGTACAGACCCATACCACCGCAGTAGGTTTTCCTGTGTCGCGGGTGGCATGGTCAACACAAATAACACGTCACTATAACACCCAAGGCCCGAGTACAAATAATTATTTGTCACATTTTATTAGATATGGCCGGGAATTGAACCTGGGACCCTCACTTCGCAGGCTAGATCGAATTGCTATCAACTAGGCTATAGGGTCATCATATGTATGTACCTACTACTAGCATAGAATTTCTGTAGTATTGCATTGTGCATTTTTTTATTAATCACATTCTTCACTTCTCTCAGGATCCATATTATGTGAAATTTAGGTAGACGAAGTCGCGGGTAGAAGCTAGTTGTATGATAAATGAAATATAATTTTATCATACAACCCTGATTTATACCCCTAACACCCTGCCCTGATTTCTCCCAGACACGATTTACCAGTTAAAAGTGTAACCTTATCTAAATTTATTTAGTGTGTACAATCAATATAGAGTTTTATTATAATATTTAATGAAGAATAAATCATTTAACATTTAAATTTACAATAAAATTACGTGGTATGAATATCTTTTTGCACTAAATTTCGGATATTTTTACTCAATTCACGTAGAAGCTTCTAACACTGTGTAATTGCTTTAACAAAATGACGTCACTAACATTTTTTTTTTTTTCTTTATTTAAAGAGCTCTGTCGAAGATCGACAATGTCGCTCTGTAACAAGTTACATAGATAATGTTAATCACTTTTTGCGTCTTAATATAATACTAACCAACTTATATAGGGCTCTGGCGTTTTCTCCCAGAGGGTCCGCCAGGGCACTATTACATGAACCAACATTTAAACAGGACATTTCGGCATTAGTACGCAATATTTGCTTTCTATATGACTCGTTTTGTGTACATTCCATCAACATGTGGTATACGTCTTCGATAATGTTACATTTTGGACAGTTAGGTGAAGGTGTTTTACCCACAGAACATCTAATAATTAGTTAGAAAGGAGTTGTGGGCGGGGCAGGCGCGCCAAGACTATGAGCAAACGTGCATACTTCACAAAAACACGCGATCGCGCTGTTTAGTGACTCGCGACCTCCAACGGAGAAAAGTACTGCGAAACACTGCGACTAAATTACGTGAAAATGCCTTCATGTGCGGTAATTACTTGCCGTGCACGAAGCCAAGTGTTTAACATAAACAAAGGAAGCGTTTCTTTTCATCGGTAAGTAAAAAAACTACGATATTTTAGTTTAAATCCTTCAAAATGTCCTTCAAATAATTCTTTTCCCAAAAAATATACATTGCGGGCTGCATGCGCTCGTCATTTTTATCACATCAATTCGAACGCGTAATGTATTGCGTAGAAGTAGCTCTAGTGTTGGTCGTAGTAAAAGATGACATCGATATTCGATAGATTCTTTCGAAGTTATAATAAAAACAACGTTCTTAAGTAATGTGAATGTGGCCAGATAAATTTAATATTTTATGCATTGAAATATAGTTTGAAAGAACATTGACGTATTTTACACGTAGTAACACTGGTTTATATTATATTTTTCAGTTAGATTTTTGGCAGGATATTGTTGTTTGAAGCAGTTACTTCTTGTTTATTATTTTGTTAAAATCTATATCTAATCTAGCGTTCATGAGTACCGTCATTGAACCTAGGTGGCATGCCTATGAGTACCGCCATTTTGAAAATCGGCAGTTGGTTTGATCACACGGTGGTTCAAATTGTTAGTGCAGCGCCACGTTACACTAGGGGTCCTAGGTTCAAATTCCATATCTGTAAAATTTTTGGAATCCACATTTTCATGTTTTATTCTAATAGAATTTAATGAATTTTAGTTTCCCGAAAGATTCAGTTATACGAGCTCAGTGGATCGCTGCAACAGGCAACCTGACTGGATTCCTACTAAATGTTATTTTTTATGGATTTAAGGTAAACCTTTATTTTACACATCTGTCGACCTTACGAAAATAAATACCGATAAAAGTTTATCGTCAGTCAATCCTTAAGCTACAGTGCCACGCCTCTCACGCACACATAACAACCCTCGTGCGTATTTGTTCATTTTCGTAGTAGTAAGCAAATGGAGGGGATCGAAACGGCGACAGCGGTTCTCGTACAAATTACGCGCTATGCCCTTTCTAACTAATTATTAGATGTTCTGTGGTTTTACCCATCAAGAAACCAAATTTGTTTGATGGAATGTGCCCAGCTCGCAGTCTTAGTGCCATAACAATATCATTCCTATTCATTGAACATTTATCAATCCAAGAAATAGACAAAGGCTCGCTCTGAACAGTTTTATACCATATTCCCTTCGTCTTTGACCGTTGATCAAAATACTCCTTCCACAAGTCATAACAATATCTCTTAATTATATACACGCAATCACTATAGAAAGGTTTAACTCGTATTGGAACCCCTTCAAAAATTGCTTGTCTAGCGAGGCTATCCACTGCTTCATTTCCACAGATATTGGCATGTGACGGTATCCATTGAAGGACGACATTTTTCCCCCTTGCTTTTAACGTAACAATTATGTCAATAATCTGATAGGCTATCGGTATACATCGTAATGACGAGGTGATCCGAGCCAAGTGTTGGAGGGCACTTTTCGAATCAGATAAAATAACAAAAAAGTCATTTTCAATTGACTCTAGGTAAGATAATGCCTCATAAATAGCCAAAAGTTCCGCAAACATTATACAACAATTGTGAGTAATTTTAAATTTCATAAATGTCTCCGTTTGTTTGTCGAGGAAAGCAGCGCCGATGTCTGTTCCTATAATAATATATAAATTTTATAATAATTAGCATATTGCTGTTCCAAGAACTGATTGCATATTATTGAAAGGTGGGAAATATAATATTGCCTCTTCGGTTTAGTAATTGAAGGTATATCATGTTTAATTATGTTTAGAATGTCTAGACCTGAAACCCATGTATTTAAAGTAAACATTTCAAGTTGATCGCTTGCGTGTATCGGTACACTTTTAAAGGAATCATTTATCTGAACTAAAGCGGGTTTTTTCTTCCTTTTCCATCTATTCATGCTACACAAAGATGACATTTTATCCAAAAGACTATTTTGCATGTTATAAGTTAAAGCTTTTGATTTAAGCCAGAATTTCCCAGCAAGGTATAACCGTCGAACATTTAACGGGCACACGCCAAGCTCACTCTGCATTACATGGATCGGGGTGCTTTTAATGAAACTACCAATAATTCGTAGAGCTTGATTTTGGATTTTATCTAACTTATATAGATGTGATTGACAGCTTGCGTCATAAAGAAAACTAGCATAATCTAAACGGCTTCGAACTACCGCAATATAAATTCGTCTTAAGTGTACCGGGTGCACACCCCACCCTGGACCTGCCAGAACCTTCAGCAAATTTAAAAATCTTGAAGTTTTCTGCATAACTTCATTTATGTGTTTAGACCAACGGAGAGAACGATCTAGCCATACGCCAAGATATTTAATATTTTCAACTACATCTAAAGGTTTATTTTGGACTGTCAAGACGATAGAGTTTGTTTGAGTTAATGGGCCTTTTTTAAATATACAAACCTTTGTTTTAGAAGATGACATTTCTAAGCCTAAATCATTCAGAAGTTTACCAAGAATATTGACTGAGTCTTGTATTTTACTAATGCATGTCTCTAGTTTTCCAGATGTGTAAATTACAAAATCATCTGCATATTGAAAAATAGCTACATTTATAATATTTTTCATTATTCCCATTGTGGCTACATTGAATAATAAAGGAGAGAGTGGGTCTCCCTGAGCTAAACCGCGACCTGTTTTACGCGTTATATAAATGTCATTAAGCCGGATTTTAATTTGTCTATTGTTTAAAAAGTTCCAAAGATAAGTACAAATTTTTGAGCCCACCCCTAACTGATCCAACA
The DNA here is from genome assembly GCA_951805285.1 of Thymelicus acteon. Lineage (NCBI taxonomy): Eukaryota > Metazoa > Arthropoda > Insecta > Lepidoptera > Hesperiidae > Thymelicus > Thymelicus acteon. The sequence goes on along the minus strand of OX638215.1, from coordinate 5,197,684 downwards.
TAGTTAATACGACAGTAATGTCTACGTTATTATAGGCATTATCAATATCCACAAAGCATCCAACAGTAATCAAATCTTTGCAGAATCCGATTTGAATACTACTTACTAGAGAACTTAAAGCGTCTAAGCAAGATCGCGACTTTCTGAACCCTACAGTATTGTCAGATAATAGTTTATTTTTTTCTAGATACCATTCAAGTCTTTTCTGTAGCAGCGAGTGAAAGATTTTACAAATGCAAGACATAAGAGATATGGGGCGAAGTGAGTTTTTAGAGCGGGGATCTCTATCAGGTTTGGGAATCGGGACAACACATATATCGCGCCATTGGTATGGCACAAAACCAGTTATAAAAAATTCATTATAAAGTTGTAAAAGGACAATTTTAACACTATATGGAAGATTTCTAATCATTGAATATGATATATCATCACAACCAGGGGCAGTATCCTTCGATTTAATACATGTTTCCATTTCCTGAATTGAGAACATAGTCTCTAAATTAGGATTACACGACTCAAAATATGGCTGTGACGGAGAAACATAATCTGGACATAAATCATTTAAAAGATGTTGAGCTTTATTCTGATCGACATTTTTGATAAATATTCTATTACCTTTTAACCACCTCATTTTATTCCACATATCATGCGTAGATGTATTATGATCAATAGACGAGCAAAACGTTTGCCATGCAACATTCTGGGCTTTACTTATTAACATCTGAGATTCTTTAATTTTCAGTTGTAATGTGTCACAATTATTGGGAGTAGGGTTACGTCGAAAATCCTTTAAAGCTAATCTACGTGCTGCGACTGCCGCAGATAATTCGGGGTTCCAGTACGGTTTAGGTTTGAATTTACTTTGTGGGTCTTGTGGAAATTTTAAAAAAGGAATGCACTTATTAGATGCGTCATTAATAATATTTATAAATGTATTGTACGATGTCTGTAAATCATCCGAGATTGTAAAATTTAAAAACATATTTTCAAGATAATTACGATACATTTCCCAGTCAGCGAGACGAAAATTTCTTTTCATGTGTATACGGTTACTGTGTTCAATTGTAGTGGAGATTTTTATAACAAAATGATCGCTACCTAGTGTCTCGTTTGTTACTACCCATTTCAGACACAATGCCAAGTCAGAAGAAACTATTGATAAATCCGGTGAGGATTTTCTGAGTACTCCATCAACCAGCTGCATTCTAGTATAAGTGCCATCGTTTAATACTATAAAATTGGAATCTAGTAAACAATCAAAAATTTGTGACCCACGAGTATCTGTTTTATGGGACCAGTCCGTGTGATGACCGTTCAGGTCACCCAATATTATTGTACGGTTAGGGGCCAGTGAAAATAAATAATCCCAATCTCTTAGTGTTGTAATCGAATCAGGTGGACAGTATACAGATATAACGTTTTGAATTGGTTCACAATTAAATATTTTCATATGTACTATTTCCAAATTAGAATTATTTTCTGAGACAGGGTAGTACTCCGCTTGAATTGATTTGTGCACTAATATTGCTACACCTCCAAATGGCGCATCTCTGTCTTTCCTATAAATATTATAATTACTTACCTTTATCTGACTATCAGATGTAAGCCATGTCTCACTCAGGGCTGCTATATGAATTTTTTCTTGGATTAATAAATGTTCAAATAATTTTAACTTAGGCCGTAAGCTTCTTGCATTCCACTGACATATATTAACATTGACTTTTTTAATTCCTGTGCTATCCATTTTTAGGTGAAACAAAATTTTTAACAACATCTGGTATTTCAGACAAAAATTTAAGGGCAAAAGCTATACACCATTCTACAAGTGTCGTAAATACAATCTTAATTTTTTCCATAATACTGTTATTTCTGTCAAATATGATATCTCTAAGTTTTTGTAATAATTCTTCAAATACTGGTCGACTATTGTGATCATTGTTTTCATCTGGACGACTTCTATCCTGCTGGTTTTCTTCAGTCGACTCCGAATAGGCCTGGTTCTGACTTGGCATCGATGCCGACGCGGATTCAAACTCCGTGTCAAAGGAATTTGTAATATCCTTAGCTAAATTTTTCTTAAAACGTTTCGGGATTTGATTCTTCCTTGACGATTTCGGTGGAGTACCTTTCTCATTTATTGGGGTTTCACGTCTAGCAGCCGCCGCATATGAGTTTTCGTCACAAGGTGCCAAATAACTCGTTTCCGTTAAATTCAATGGGTTGTCATTCACAGCTATAGTAGGAATTTCGACACTTTCTGTTGTCATTGGTGGTGGTGAGGACGGAACGTATAGTGTAAGCGCTTTTCGATAAGTACAGTTGTATTCAGACATTAGTTCTCGTAGCTGCTTCTCTTTTTTATACACAGGACAATTATTTTTCTCCAATGCCATATGACGACCGTTACAGTTCACACATTTATATTGTGTACTCTCGCAATTAGCGTGCGATCCGCCACATTTAGGGCATATTATTTTATTGGAAGGGCACAATTTAACCACGTGCCCGAACCGCCAACACTTCGAACATTGTGTCACAGGAAAAACGTAAGGTTCCACATTAATTTTCAAGCCGAAAAGATGTATATGTGATGGCAAGCTTGAGCCATTAAAACTAATTTTAACAGATTCACTAGGGGTCCATCCATTTTGACTTCGTCTGTTAAGTCGTTTAACGCTTACGATTTGAAACTCACTAGAAATATTTTTTAATAGGTCCTCATCCTGAATATCTAGATCAATGTTTTTTAGCACACCATATGACAGTCCTACTTCCCAACTTCTTTGACACCTCCACCCTAATTCTACGAAGTCCGAGCAGCTACAAAATTTGTCGGAGCTCAAGTGATTTTCAAAAGTAATTAGTATTTTATAGGGGTTTATATATTTTATACGGCTAATATCTTGAATCTCATGAGCCTTAAATAATTTCGCTAAGGCAAATTGTTTCGGCAACATCTGTTTACTGGTTACGCATATTTGTATTGGCTCATCCTGTGGTATATACGTATCAAATCTACTCTTCGTTTTCTTTTTATTTCTCTCTACTTCTTGCCAAATCTCGTTATTGTCTACATCACGGCTTCTTTTTCTCATAATAGATTCATCACAGCTCATCTCCCTACTTATGTTTGTAGTTTCATCTTCTAATACAATTTCTACCTCCGATTGTATGTCCTCAATTATAACTCCTAACTCGCTTACATTGGAAATTGAATCTTCAGCCATTGTCATTAACGCTCATACTCGCAAACAGCTACAACTCGTAGACAAAGCGCACAATAGCGACCGGCCGCTGCGCGAGCGCAGGTATAAATTCCAAGTACACGGTGTGGCGATAACACGTCGTTATCGCAACGAGGTTGGTTTGTCACTGACGTCACTAACATGGCGACCAAATCTGGCGCGTTTGTAGTCACGTGATTCTTTTTGAACTTTTATCAATTTTGAATTAATATTTGAATTAATTTTGAATTAATATTGAATTAATTTTGAATAATATATAAATTTTATAATAATTAGCATATTGCTGTTCCAAGAACTGATTGCATATTATTGAAAGGTGGGAAATATAATATTGCCTCTTCGGTTTAGTAATTGAAGGTATATCATGTTTAATTATGTTTAGAATGTCTAGACCTGAAACCCATGTATTTAAAGTAAACATTTCAAGTTGATCGCTTGCGTGTATCGGTACACTTTTAAAGGAATCATTTATCTGAACTAAAGCGGGTTTTTTCTTCCTTTTCCATCTATTCATGCTACACAAAGATGACATTTTATCCAAAAGACTATTTTGCATGTTATAAGTTAAAGCTTTTGATTTAAGCCAGAATTTCCCAGCAAGGTATAACCGTCGAACATTTAACGGGCACACGCCAAGCTCACTCTGCATTACATGGATCGGGGTGCTTTTAATGAAACTACCAATAATTCGTAGAGCTTGATTTTGGATTTTATCTAACTTATATAGATGTGATTGACAGCTTGCGTCATAAAGAAAACTAGCATAATCTAAACGGCTTCGAACTACCGCAATATAAATTCGTCTTAAGTGTACCGGGTGCACACCCCACCCTGGACCTGCCAGAACCTTCAGCAAATTTAAAAATCTTGAAGTTTTCTGCATAACTTCATTTATGTGTTTAGACCAACGGAGAGAACGATCTAGCCATACGCCAAGATATTTAATATTTTCAACTACATCTAAAGGTTTATTTTGGACTGTCAAGACGATAGAGTTTGTTTGAGTTAATGGGCCTTTTTTAAATATACAAACCTTTGTTTTAGAAGATGACATTTCTAAGCCTAAATCATTCAGAAGTTTACCAAGAATATTGACTGAGTCTTGTATTTTACTAATGCATGTCTCTAGTTTTCCAGATGTGTAAATTACAAAATCATCTGCATATTGAAAAATAGCTACATTTATAATATTTTTCATTATTCCCATTGTGGCTACATTGAATAATAAAGGAGAGAGTGGGTCTCCCTGAGCTAAACCGCGACCTGTTTTACGCGTTATATAAATGTCATTAAGCCGGATTTTAATTTGTCTATTGTTTAAAAAGTTCCAAAGATAAGTACAAATTTTTGAGCCCACCCCTAACTGATCCAACATAGTTAATACGACAGTAATGTCTACGTTATTATAGGCATTATCAATATCCACAAAGCATCCAACAGTAATCAAATCTTTGCAGAATCCGATTTGAATACTACTTACTAGAGAACTTAAAGCGTCTAAGCAAGATCGCGACTTTCTGAACCCTACAGTATTGTCAGATAATAGTTTATTTTTTTCTAGATACCATTCAAGTCTTTTCTGTAGCAGCGAGTGAAAGATTTTACAAATGCAAGACATAAGAGATATGGGGCGAAGTGAGTTTTTAGAGCGGGGATCTCTATCAGGTTTGGGAATCGGGACAACACATATATCGCGCCATTGGTATGGCACAAAACCAGTTATAAAAAATTCATTATAAAGTTGTAAAAGGACAATTTTAACACTATATGGAAGATTTCTAATCATTGAATATGATATATCATCACAACCAGGGGCAGTATCCTTCGATTTAATACATGTTTCCATTTCCTGAATTGAGAACATAGTCTCTAAATTAGGATTACACGACTCAAAATATGGCTGTGACGGAGAAACATAATCTGGACATAAATCATTTAAAAGATGTTGAGCTTTATTCTGATCGACATTTTTGATAAATATTCTATTACCTTTTAACCACCTCATTTTATTCCACATATCATGCGTAGATGTATTATGATCAATAGACGAGCAAAACGTTTGCCATGCAACATTCTGGGCTTTACTTATTAACATCTGAGATTCTTTAATTTTCAGTTGTAATGTGTCACAATTATTGGGAGTAGGGTTACGTCGAAAATCCTTTAAAGCTAATCTACGTGCTGCGACTGCCGCAGATAATTCGGGGTTCCAGTACGGTTTAGGTTTGAATTTACTTTGTGGGTCTTGTGGAAATTTTAAAAAAGGAATGCACTTATTAGATGCGTCATTAATAATATTTATAAATGTATTGTACGATGTCTGTAAATCATCCGAGATTGTAAAATTTAAAAACATATTTTCAAGATAATTACGATACATTTCCCAGTCAGCGAGACGAAAATTTCTTTTCATGTGTATACGGTTACTGTGTTCAATTGTAGTGGAGATTTTTATAACAAAATGATCGCTACCTAGTGTCTCGTTTGTTACTACCCATTTCAGACACAATGCCAAGTCAGAAGAAACTATTGATAAATCCGGTGAGGATTTTCTGAGTACTCCATCAACCAGCTGCATTCTAGTATAAGTGCCATCGTTTAATACTATAAAATTGGAATCTAGTAAACAATCAAAAATTTGTGACCCACGAGTATCTGTTTTATGGGACCAGTCCGTGTGATGACCGTTCAGGTCACCCAATATTATTGTACGGTTAGGGGCCAGTGAAAATAAATAATCCCAATCTCTTAGTGTTGTAATCGAATCAGGTGGACAGTATACAGATATAACGTTTTGAATTGGTTCACAATTAAATATTTTCATATGTACTATTTCCAAATTAGAATTATTTTCTGAGACAGGGTAGTACTCCGCTTGAATTGATTTGTGCACTAATATTGCTACACCTCCAAATGGCGCATCTCTGTCTTTCCTATAAATATTATAATTACTTACCTTTATCTGACTATCAGATGTAAGCCATGTCTCACTCAGGGCTGCTATATGAATTTTTTCTTGGATTAATAAATGTTCAAATAATTTTAACTTAGGCCGTAAGCTTCTTGCATTCCACTGACATATATTAACATTGACTTTTTTAATTCCTGTGCTATCCATTTTTAGGTGAAACAAAATTTTTAACAACATCTGGTATTTCAGACAAAAATTTAAGGGCAAAAGCTATACACCATTCTACAAGTGTCGTAAATACAATCTTAATTTTTTCCATAATACTGTTATTTCTGTCAAATATGATATCTCTAAGTTTTTGTAATAATTCTTCAAATACTGGTCGACTATTGTGATCATTGTTTTCATCTGGACGACTTCTATCCTGCTGGTTTTCTTCAGTCGACTCCGAATAGGCCTGGTTCTGACTTGGCATCGATGCCGACGCGGATTCAAACTCCGTGTCAAAGGAATTTGTAATATCCTTAGCTAAATTTTTCTTAAAACGTTTCGGGATTTGATTCTTCCTTGACGATTTCGGTGGAGTACCTTTCTCATTTATTGGGGTTTCACGTCTAGCAGCCGCCGCATATGAGTTTTCGTCACAAGGTGCCAAATAACTCGTTTCCGTTAAATTCAATGGGTTGTCATTCACAGCTATAGTAGGAATTTCGACACTTTCTGTTGTCATTGGTGGTGGTGAGGACGGAACGTATAGTGTAAGCGCTTTTCGATAAGTACAGTTGTATTCAGACATTAGTTCTCGTAGCTGCTTCTCTTTTTTATACACAGGACAATTATTTTTCTCCAATGCCATATGACGACCGTTACAGTTCACACATTTATATTGTGTACTCTCGCAATTAGCGTGCGATCCGCCACATTTAGGGCATATTATTTTATTGGAAGGGCACAATTTAACCACGTGCCCGAACCGCCAACACTTCGAACATTGTGTCACAGGAAAAACGTAAGGTTCCACATTAATTTTCAAGCCGAAAAGATGTATATGTGATGGCAAGCTTGAGCCATTAAAACTAATTTTAACAGATTCACTAGGGGTCCATCCATTTTGACTTCGTCTGTTAAGTCGTTTAACGCTTACGATTTGAAACTCACTAGAAATATTTTTTAATAGGTCCTCATCCTGAATATCTAGATCAATGTTTTTTAGCACACCATATGACAGTCCTACTTCCCAACTTCTTTGACCCACCCTAATTCTACGAAGTCCGAGCAGCTACAAAATTTGTCGGAGCTCAAGTGATTTTCAAAAGTAATTAGTATTTTATAGGGGTTTATATATTTTATACGGCTAATATCTTGAATCTCATGAGCCTTAAATAATTTCGCTAAGGCAAATTGTTTCGGCAACATCTGTTTACTGGTTACGCATATTTGTATTGGCTCATCCTGTGGTATATACGTATCAAATCTACTCTTCGTTTTCTTTTTATTTCTCTCTACTTCTTGCCAAATCTCGTTATTGTCTACATCACGGCTTCTTTTTCTCATAATAGATTCATCACAGCTCATCTCCCTACTTATGTTTGTAGTTTCATCTTCTAATACAATTTCTACCTCCGATTGTATGTCCTCAATTATAACTCCTAACTCGCTTACATTGGAAATTGAATCTTCAGCCATTGTCATTAACGCTCATACTCGCAAACAGCTACAACTCGTAGACAAAGCGCACAATAGCGACCGGCCGCTGCGCGAGCGCAGGTATAAATTCCAAGTACACGGTGTGGCGATAACACGTCGTTATCGCAACGAGGTTGGTTTGTCACTGACGTCACTAACATGGCGACCAAATCTGGCGCGTTTGTAGTCACGTGATTCTTTTTGAACTTTTATCAATTTTGAATTCATTATTATTAATATTAAACATAGTTTTTAAGCGTTTTTAACAATGCCAATTAATATAATTTGTGTTAAAGATTTAAAATACATTTAAAAAAATATATTTTTTTTTTAAATGAACAACTCAATTGCTATCTTTAGGGTTAAAAAATTTCTTAAACGATTTAATGCTTCCTAGATGTGGCGTGAAATAATGAAAGCCGCCTATGCGGAGCCGCGAGTTCTCGACGTGATCATGATAGAGAAGATGCTGGACAGGCTGAAGAAGTCCAACAACCTGCTGGAGATGGTGCAGAAGGGGCTCAATGCGTACTTGGAGAAGAAGCGGTTGTACTTCCCGCGCTTCTTCTTCCTCTCCAACGACGAACTGCTTGAGATTCTGTCTGAGACTAAAGATCCTATGCGGTAATAGTCAAATATCTCGAGTAAAATAAATCTATTTAAAGTAGAGTATACATATTACACAATAAGTAATTAGGAAATTCTAAAAATTCCTAGTTTTCTACGAGTAAGAAGTATAAGAATAATTTCATTTGGCAATCATAGATATTGAAGTTCCACTACTTGTGCCTGATAAATCGATAATTCCAAATAAATATATACATATGTATGTATATATATGATACTTGTTTCCAGTGTACAACCTCACCTCAAGAAGTGTTTCGAGGGTATTGCGAAGTTGTCATTCACCGAAGACATGGTGGTGACACATATGAGGTCATCCGAGGGGGAGATCGTGATGCTTACCATGACGATAAATACTGCCGCTGCTAGAGGACAGGTAAAAAGAAAACCGTAACTGGTCTTCATGATCTTGCAATTTGGTATTTTTATAAATTTACCAATAAGATAAAATCTGTTGTGAGCTGGTTGCTTCTAACACTAATAATAATATGTGTATACAATTTATATGTGATATATAATTAATTTCAGTATGTTTTTTGTTGTAATTTGATATTTTTTGATGATTAGGTTGAAAAATGGCTTCTGGAGCTAGAAAAGGCGATGAAGTCATCAGTTCACTACGTGGTGGCGCTGTCATACGACGACTACCTGGAGCGGCCGCGGGAGAACTGGGTGCTCGTGTGGCCGGGACAGGCGGTGTGTTTCACTAGTGGATACCCGGCTGTGGAACTAAGCTAAAAAGACGTGTGTGTACTCATGTACGCACGTAAGAAGTTATACTTCCTTGGCGTAATAAAACATAAATAGCCAAAGATTTCATCCCGTATCTCACAACTCTTTGTTTGTAAAAGGAATCAGTTAACAGTTAAATTCATGATGTTGCTTTTTGGCTGTCGGTATGCGCGCGCATCGTAAACATTTTGAAAGAAAAATAAATATTTTTTATAGGAAACATTTTAGGGAACAGTAAAATCGATTTCATGAATGGACCAACTGTGCCTAATGCATTTATACTTATTTATTTATTTATCTACTATTAACCGCCCTCATTTTGCTTCGGCTTTCGCATAGATGATGTGTAATGTGTCAGGTACAATGCATAGCGATGACGTTTTGGACGTCGGAGGTGACGGACGCGATCCACGTGAGCGTGAAGGCGATGCGCGACTACTGGGACAAGTGCAACTACCAGATCTCCAAAATCGTGGACCTGGTGCGCGGGGAGCTCAGTCTGCAGAACCGGATCACGCTGGGTATGAAAATATATATTTGCACGTTTCCAAAAAGGATATTTTGTTGGCCTGATATTGTAGTCTATTGCAGTTTGCAGGGCGCAGCTCTGTCCAGATTGATCATAAAGACATTCTAAAGTGATTCATTGATTCAAGTTGGCGGAGAGTTCTCAAGTCTTCGATAAAGCTTAATGTTCTTACATATTGACGACCCTATAGCCTAGTTGGTAGCGACTAGTTCGATTCCCAGCCGGGGCAGATATTTATATGACAGATGAATATTTGTACTCGGGTCATGGGTGTTACAGTGATGTAATTTGTGTTTTCCATGGCACCCACGACACAGGGTATCCTAGTGTGGGGCTATGAGTGTGTAGCGTTTATTATTATTATATTTTTCTTAATGGCCGACAATTTAATGAGTAGACGAGTCACCTGATGGTTACCGTCGTCTATCGGCATTAGTTACACCGAAGGCATTCCTGATGCGTTAAAGGCTGAAAATAACCGAAATAAGCAATAAAAATATTTCATCGTTAATTTTACAGAGGATCCTTCTAGTTTTTGCAATATGAAATTTCATGGATGGATTCTATTTACCTAAGCGTTTATGTTTTAGGCGCGTTGGTTGTGCTGGATGTACACGCGAGAGACGTACTTATGGAGCTTATCGAATTCAATGTTCAAACTGATAATGACTTCAACTGGTTGTCACAGATACGATACTATTGGGAGGTAAGTACACAATTTGCTGAGGAAGTTTTTATAAATCTCATTCTAAGCATTTCATATTTCATCGTTTCATAGATCATTTGAAAGGATCAATTACTATATATTTGGATTGCTGTCTTAGTAAACACTATTATTCACAGGAACAAGAGGAGGACCACACAATGCAGATAGCGACCCGGATGATAAACTCTCAGCTGATGTACGGCTATGAATATCTCGGCAATACGGGACGGCTGGTAGTGACTCCTCTAACTGATAGGTGTTTCAGGACACTTTTCGGAGCTTTGCATTTGAATTTGGGTAAGAAACCATAAAAATAGTGTCTCTTTTTTAAATCCTTTCAATTAGATTGCAAAATAAAAAAGATCGATTCTAAGGTGCCATGAGAAGATCAAATTTTCCTACTAGTATTAGGTTCGTAACTTTCCAAACTTAAAACACGAAATGCTTTCTTTTAAATAAGGGTTAACCATATCCTTATCGTGCTTCTTCTGAATTCTCTTGTGACCTTGATATTAGGTGGAGCTCCTGAAGGTCCGGCTGGTACGGGCAAGACAGAGACGACCAAGGACTTAGCGAAGGCCGTCGCCAAACAGTGCGTCGTGTTCAACTGCTCCGACGGGCTCGACTACCTAGCTCTTGGGAAATTCTTCAAGGTAGTCATGGACACTTGTTTGGTTCTACGTACCCTTACTACTTACTCGTAGTAAGTACTTAACTTAATTAGATATCTTCTTCCAATAACCAACCTTATTAATGTTACGAATTTTTCGGCATAGACCTGCTGCAGCCGTGACGATGAACCGTTACATGAAAACGTGATATTGTTTGTTGCTCCACTGCGTCGCTGTAAAAGGTTTGAAACGTAAAGCTGTTTTCCAGGGTCTAGCATCCTGCGGTGCTTGGTCGTGCTTCGACGAGTTCAACCGCATCGATCTGGAGGTGCTGTCGGTGGTGGCGCAGCAGATCCTGTCCATCCAGCGCGGTATTAACTCCGGCGCCACCGAGCTGCTGTTCGAGGGCACGCTGCTGCAGCTCGACAAGTCCTGCGCGGTGTTTATAACCATGAACCCTGGATATGCTGGGAGATCGGAGTTGCCGGATAATTTGAAGGTATTACATTACCGTCAATGTTGTAATATACGCGATTCAGGAGTATTGGCAAAATATTTTTCTTGTTCATTTAACATTCACTTAAAAATATTTTTCTGAATTGTTATAACAGCGAATTAAAAGTTAAAGTAATGTTATGAATTAAAAGTTATGGATACATTTGCTTAATATCGAGATCCAGACTTGAGTGCCACTATAGTGCATGTCCCACTCACCAAGTCTGATAAGATCTTATTTCACCTTAATAAGGTCAATAAGTCATTTATTGTTAAGTTTCTAAATTTCTGTAAAATTGTAACAACGATGTCTGCAGGCCCTGTTCAGGTCAGTCGCTATGATGGTGCCGGACTACGTGCTCATCTCGGAGATCGAGCTGTACGCGTTCGGGTACCTCAACGCGAAGCCGCTTGCCGTCAAGATCGTCGCCACCTACCGGCTGTGCTCTGAGCAGCTGTCGTCACAGAGTCACTACGATTATGGTTATTATATTACTTTACACTGTATACAAATTTTCTAAAATTAAAAAAAAAACTTAATTTTAAATTATCTATGTTTGTGTGTGCTATGGCTACGAAAATAAACTTTTATATTCTATTCTAAGTAAATTGTTGTGTAAAAATAGTATTATCAGTTATTAAGTATCTAAACTCGTTTTATTTATACACTCAAAAGTGCCATACTAACTTTTATATCCTATTTCAGTTCGACTGAGATATTCAGCAGTAATTTCCGTTCTGATACTTCTGATTCTGTTAAAAATAGCAACACTGAAGTTGAGCCATAAGTTTTTTAACAACGAAAACCACTGCCAAGTTGGTTCAAATAGTTCTTGTTTTTTTATTTTTAGTGTATAGACTTAACTTCATGTTAGTATTTAAATATTACCGCTACCGATGGAATGTATCTATACATTCCAACTATGTAGTTGGCTTCACTGAAGATGTCCCGTCTCATAACTTTGTGTTTGGAACTGAAGTACCTACGTTCAGCTGGGGACAGTGATTTACGAAACGGGCGTTTGTCTCAGTCCACCGGAGAACACCTGTGCATGTTCACACTAGTTGAATAATTCAACGGTTTTCGGGGATCGTGAATGAGTGGTCTGCTGAAACAGAACAAATAAAAGTACAAAATTCGAAATATGTATTCGGTAGATTTCCAGTCATTTAATAAACATGCGTATTAGGGTGTCCCGAAAAATTTTTTTTCAGTTTTTCTTAACGCAAGATGTCTCAAAACTTGCGTAATTTATTGCAGATTACTACAAAAATATTAAAAAAATTATTAAACTACATCTTTAGGGTTCTACCGATCTTCAAAGTTTTGAAAAATTGACATTTTTATGGTGATATTTAATTTTGGCTACTGAACTAAATAATACAATAAAAAAATCTTTTTGCATTAATTAGGTGTAATACATACACAAAAACTATATCTGCATGCAAAAACACGTTAGGTTTATCAGGTTTCGACTTGCTAATATCCTCACGTTTTTACATGTTTCGAGGACTTTCTTGACTCGCGGAAGTTTTCTTCGTATCTACTAAATTGCGATTGTTATTATTTTGATTATTCTTCAATAATGTGTTTGAGGCATAGTGAGACTACTTGTGATTTTTTGGGGCCATGCAAAGAACTTGACGATCGGCAGCTCAAGTATGTCAAATTCACAGCCAAAAAGAGCCCTTTCATCTTGGCTCCTATACTTTCTAGAACGTATCCTTGGAATACACTAACGCCTTCAGTTATTGAGAGTTGAGATATTTTCAAACCTGAGGCCTGAGATGGCTTACTTCTGCCAATCGCATACTAAGACATCAGAAAATTTGTTAAATTTACGTTACGTTAAATTACTTGTCAATGTTGTTCAAATGTAGGCTCCGGTGTGGTTTCTTATCAAACAAAAGACTTCTTTTACAATGGAGCCAAGCATATTTTTCATGTGATATTGTACTCTCGATTTTACCTGAAAATCTGAGGTCTGTTATGGATTCTGTTATCGAAAGAAATGCTTATTTCGCGCATACAGAAAACCTTCTTGTCAGTATGATTTGTGATGACAGAGATCACGTTCGGGAGCTGGTATTTCGAAAAACAATATAAGCTAGAGAAGCTAAGAGTAGCACTAACCGCAGGATATTTAAACCACCAAAATTTAACTTCACTGCTAAAGATTACACCGAAATGAATGTGTCGTACGAGTATCAGGTTACAGCACTAGCAGCTTCACACGCGGAAATTATGCTTATCACCCCCTTGGGCTTTTCATCCCCTTGGGGGTTGAATTTTGAAAAATACTTCCTTAGTAGATGCCTAAGTCATAAGAGGAATACGTGTGCGAAATTTTAAGTTTCTAGCCCTAAGGGTTTCGCCTGTGCGTTGATACATCAATCACTCACTTTTGATTTTAGACATAAAAATAAATTTAAATGCTGAGTTTTGAATTAGATTAAAAGCTTTAAATGTTGTTATGCTTTGTTTTATTGATTTAAATAAGAAAATACTCATGTTAATTGATTTTTATATTATTTTAATCATACGGTTTAAGTCTATTAAAATTTAAGATTAACAAATTTTCAGACTTAGGTAGAGCCCTCAAAATGATGCGCAATTGTAGTTTTTTTACCTTTTTCGTAATCTACATAAAATTACACAAATTTCGATACCTCTTGCGATAGTGTAGCTTGAAAAAAAAATTTCTCATACATTGACGGGACACCCTAATGCGTATCTAAGGGTGAGGATCCATTAAGCGAACTTAAACATGGTCTTTACTCAGTCAACATTGTTGATTTAGGAAATTATTTTTGTTCAGATAATTTTAAGTCTGAGCAAAGCCTAAGTACTGTTTATATATCTTACCCTCAGTTCCAAGAAGCAAGTTCTTTAAAAGATCGCTCAGCTATAAAGCGGCCCTTGCACTTTCACTATTTTATTACTTATTATAATACGTTTATCCGTTACGCGATCTCTGTTGACTCCAGGTATGAGGGCCGTCAAGTCCGTTCTGCGCGCGGCGGGCGCCCTGAAGCTGCGGTATCCGGACGAGGTGGAAGATGTCATCCTGCTGCGGTCCATTAAGGACGTCAACCTGCCCAAGTTCCTCGAGCACGATGTACCATTGTTTATGGTGAGCACTGGGCAGGCTGGTTATAATTTAGTTTTGTCTTTTTATTTATGTCCAACATGTTGTAAACTTCAAGTCTTAAGCCCAATGCATACGTAACGGGCTTTTTCCCATACGGGCCACGTTCCGTACGGGATTCCGCTGCGTATGCACTATCGTATACATTTTCTATGACACGATGTTTCCAAAACTTCACGTCCAGTCCCTTACTGAAAAAAACCCCGTTACGTAAGCATTGGGCTTTACTCTCAAGAGAGTTGAGAGCTCGTTGCTATGGCAAAGTTTAATAAGCGCTATTTTGTTCTGAGGGAATATTACGTCGGGTCTGTTTGTAGTCTTTATATAACAGCTCACATAGAATACTATTACAGAGTTCATTGATTACAGAATATAATTAGGTCTGGAATTCTAATGTTAACATTTGTATAACACTGTTGTGTTCCAGGGTATCATTGGAGATTTGTTCCCCGGATTGCCTCTGCCACAAGCTGGGTTGCCACACTTGGTGGCGTGCCTCAAAGAAGTGTGTGTTCCTCTTAACTTGCAAGCCAATGACTTCTTTGTTGAAAAGGTAACTTCCTGACGTAGCTGACAAAATGTTCCTCAAAAATTATTTGATAGAAACAAAACCGTCTTTTGTTTTTACAGGTCCTACAGTTGTATGAGATGATCTTAGTCCGTCACGGTCTGATGTTAGTCGGGTTTCCTTTCTCCGGCAAGACCAAATGCTATCATGCTCTAGGTGCAGCTTTGGGTCTAGTATCAGAGAAGGTACGTATATCATTGTTCGTAATAGCTGGCAAATGAGTTTTAGAAAGTATGCTGCAAATATTTGAGAAAATAATTTGAGAAATTTTTTCGAGCATGTGCATCATACCGAATTATTTGATCTCACGCAGCTGATCATTATCGTATATCCCTTGCCTGATTTTAATTATTCGTGGATTTGTTCATTTCATACCAAGCTTTTTCTATTAAACATCTTTTTCATTTTGTGTGTAAAATTTCTTAAAAAATTTGACCTTGCAAAGTATTAACGTCATTACAGAAACTAATGGACGAGAACGCAGTAGAGTGGACGGTGATCAACCCCAAATCAATAACGATGGGCCAACTGTACGGGCAGTTCGATCCAGTATCACACGAATGGTCGGACGGTATATTGGCTGTTAGTTACAGAGCGTTCGCAGTGTCCACTAATGACAACAGGTATCAATCTCATATTGGAATTTGACCAAATACTGAAAATCTTTGGTTTATTAGATTACTTTGGAGATTAGGATCGGAAAAATTAGAATGTATATTAATGATTCAACATCCTGAAAACGTTAAAACATCTTCTAATGTAGCTTTTTCAAAGTGTGTATGAACCATATTTTTCACTTATTTTTTTTTAGAAAATGGCTGATATTTGATGGACCAGTGGATGCGATCTGGATAGAGAATCTGAATACCGTATTGGACGATAATAAAAAGCTGTGCCTCATGAGCGGCGAGATCATTCAGCTCGCACCCACTACCAACCTGGTGTTTGAGCCTATGGACTTGGAAGCCGCTTCTCCTGCCACGGTAATGAATAATATAATTGTGGTAATCATTTATTTGTGAAGTTCTTTAATGAAGGGGGTAAGTTGTTTGTAGGGATCAATAAATTAATAAATCTTACATAGTTGATAGATACGTAAGTTAATGATTGAAATACATGAATAGCAATTTTCGGGTGCTTGTATAAAGGCATAAGTTATTGTAACGAAGTGGGGATAAGTCGCCAATAGCAAGTAAACATGTTTATCCTTTCCGAGCTAAGTTTCCTGCGTGTAACTGTAGGTATCGCGCTGTGGCATGATCTACATGGAGCCGAAGGGCCTGGGCTGGAAATGCCTGATGGAGTCGTGGCTGAACACGCTGCCGCCGACGCTGCACGCCCACAACCGGAACCTCATCCGCACGCTGTTTAACCGGTTCATGTCGCCGCTGCTCTGGCTGGTGGAGTACTCCGGGAAGGTCAAGGTATGATAGACTACATTTTATCAAAAGACTGCTTATAGATATGGAAGCAATAAATGGGTCTGTAGTGAATTTGGTGTAAACTGCTTTAGAAATTCATGAACTTAGCCTAACATGCAATACTATGTAGATTGTGTTATATTTTTAATGGCTTAAACAAACTCCGGAAATTCCTTAATTTCAGCAAATGTATGTGACATCCCGTAGCAATTTGGTGACAGCGTGCATGAACTTGTTTGATACCTTTATGGATGACTTCTACGATGAAAAGTATGTGGAGCAAATATCTGATCTTGACGTAAGAGCTCAATTAGAGGTAAATAGAGTAAATAAACGATGAGAACTTTGTGTACGTTTTATTCCTTGTATGCCTTATAAAAGCTAATAGTAAATTTTTGTTTCATCAGGGCGTATTTTTCTTCTCGGCCATTTGGTCAATTGGAGCAACTTTGGAAGCTGACAGCAGACCTAAGTTTGACATGTTATTCCGTGGTCTTTTGGAGAAAGAATTTCCTGAATCAGTGATAGATGCTCTAAAATATCCGCGGGAGATTGCCAAACCTGATAAGCAGTATATATTTACCATACCAAAAGAAGGATTGGTGTATGATTATCGATTTATTAAAGAGGTAAGCTTGAGGTGTCATACGTTGTAACAAACGAGTAGATGGATAACTTAAAGTAGTTTATTTCACCCAGTAACAACAGGATTGCCACAAAATCAATATATTGTTATTATATGTACTTGATTGGCCAAGTCATTCAACATAGTACTTACAACTTAATACATCACTCACAGACACTTCAGCGGTTAACTATGTTAAATTGAATTTTTCATTTACTCAGGGTAAAGGTAAATGGAAGCCATGGCAAGATGACGTAGTATCCGCGCCACCGATCAGTCGAGATACACCACCGAACCAAATTCTCGTTACTACACTGGATAGCGTTCGGTATTTGGCCCTGTTCAGACTGTTAGTAACGCATCACAAAGCTGTTATGATGGTTGGTCCGACTGGCACGGGGAAGTCGTCTTATATTATCGTAAGCATAATTAACTTTGAGGTATTGAGTGTGTTTTGAACTAGATCCTGACATTGCTTCGAGAAACAATCATTATTACAAATCATACAAATTTTTTACTAGGCTTTTCATGCTGACAACTTTTTTCTTTTGATTCTATTGAACGAAGCTTATTTATTTATTTATTGCAATTACTAAAACATCCTCAGACATTGGTAAAACATTGGTAAAATGGGTAGAATGTTTTACATTTTAGTACATTATTATTTTAAATGTATTTAATATATATATGCATATTTAATATATACATATTGTTTTACTAACATTTCGACTCTCCGAAGGACTATCTGGTGAAACGTGTCGATACGAAAGTATACAAGGCTCTGATAATGGCATTTTCTGCGCAAACCAATTGTAATCAAACTCAAGATATCATCATGGGAAAATTGGACAAAAGACGAAAAGGTTCGAGGCCAAGTTTTATATACTTCCATCATCCCGAAAGTCTATTTATTCTCGGACAACTTAATATTTATCATAATGTTTCAGGGGTATTCGGGCCACCCATTGGCTGTTACAGTGTTGTGTTTGTGGATGACGTAAGCATGCCACAGGCCGAAACATATGGCGCCCAGCCTCCTATCGAGGTGCTTCGGCAAGGGATCGATCTCGGTCTGTGGTATGACCGGAAAACTAACGTAGCGATGCACCTTATTGATGTGCAAGTAAGATACTTAATAAGAACGAATAAGAATATGATAATTATGTAGAGAATGCCCAGTAATCTTAATTGAATTGATATTTTTTTTAGTTTATGTGCGCCATGGGTAAGCCGACACCAGGTGCTAAGCTGGTAACACCACGTTTCTCACGACATTTTTCATTCTTTTGCATCGATGAGTTTGATGACGAAACTCTTCAAGTTATATTTGGCAGAATAATGCTATGGCACTTGGATACAAGGTAATGTCTTTCGGTTTTTGAGGGACATTACCCTACCTCACGGTACACACTTTGTATGCAACAAAAATGTTTCTATTAATTTGAATTATTTTTCCAATCAGGGGATTTTCAAAAGACTTCGATCCGTGTATTGATGAGATTGTCGCTGGAACTTTAGAGGTGTACAAGCAGTGTCGGCTTAATTTACTGCCTACTCCATCAAAGTCTCATTATACATTTAATTTGCGAGACTTTTCCAGAGTTATCTTGGTATGTTAATCATCTTTATTGTTAATCTTATTATTTTGACCTTCTCTTGGTTTTGCTTTAAAGTTGATCAAGCATCTTAATTGCCATACAATTTTTAGGGTGTTCTATTATCTGTACCCGAAGTGACGCCAGATTTGCAATCAATAAAGAGATTGTGGGTACATGAGTGCTTGCGAGTGTTTTCTGACCGACTAATAGAAGACACCGATAGACATTGGCTAGTTCAGTGCCTCCGAGAAGCTACTGCTTTGCATCTTAATGACGATTTCGACAAAATGCTCTCGCGTCTTCTTGAGCATCCCAATGAAAAGGTTCGTACATTTACTTACGATTGCTTGTCTGTCTACCGTATTTTATGTAAGTAACTTTAAATTTCACTTTGTTTTTAGATAACTGATCTTCATCTCCGGAAGTTAATTTACTGCGATTTTGCCAATCCTAAAGTCGACACTCGTTTTTATATGGAGACCACAAACATGGAACATTTAAACTCAACCGTCGATGCTTTCTTGGTGGAGTTTAACAATATGTCTAAAAAGCCTATGAATCTTGTACTTTTCAGGTGCGTTATTTTTAGTTCTATATATTTTTTTAAATAAATATATTTGAGTTTTTATGTTCATTTTATCAAAACTAACCGACTACAACGAAATAGTTTTTGAAAATATAAATTCTCGCAGATTATTATTGCAGTACACTTTTTAGTTGCATTTATAAGACTCTGAAATAATAGATTTACGTTGTCACATCGAACAATTGTTCGAACGGTCACAAGCATAGTGTAATGAAGGTACATATGTGGTGTGTTGTGGTCAGGTTCGCAATCGAGCACGTGTCGCGCATCTGCCGCGTGCTGACGCAGCCTCGCTCGCACGCGCTGCTGGTGGGGCTGGGAGGCTCGGGCCGCCAGTCGCTCACGCGCCTCGCCGCGCACATCAACGAGTATGACCTCTTCCAGGTCAGTGGTTAGTCGAGACTATGTCGCTGCCATACCTGCTTCCTGACGAGTTAAGAATGTCATCCCGCAGGTGTGGCCAACAATTGGCGCGCTAAATGGGGCGTGGACTTGTTATTATACATTACACATTAAGCGATAACTCGGGTGGCAGTTTTTTTAACATATCAAAGGATTTTGATTATGTTGCTCACATCTAGCTAAGTAAGGCGCATTCCTACGCAGTCGTTAACATTAACGCAGATTTAGCTCGAGACCTGGTACTACTTGGCAGTGATCTCACCTACAAAGTTATGTTAGCTATGTTTTTTTTGGTTTACGATTCTATCCTGGGACAAACGTTGGAAAGAAGATTATGTTGTAAATGTGTTTATTTGTAATACTCCCTATTAATTGTATGCGACAAAAAAAATATGCTTTTACTTCCTTGATTGCTGCAATGCTTTCAATATAAATGTTTACTATCGTTACTATCCTTAGGTTGAAATGAGTCGGACATACGGAAAGAATGAGTGGCGAGAAGATCTTAAAACCTTGTTAAGGAAATCGAGCACGCC
This sequence comes from Thymelicus acteon, assembly GCA_951805285.1. NCBI lineage: Eukaryota > Metazoa > Arthropoda > Insecta > Lepidoptera > Hesperiidae > Thymelicus > Thymelicus acteon. Next base: position 5,177,260 of record OX638215.1, on the reverse strand, counting down.
TGACTTGCATATGGTGTTCCTGTTCATAGAATCGCAGGTAAAATTAAATAGCTACCTACTTACTTACTCTCATTGAAAATTTATGTAACGAACTTAATGTTACTTGGTGTCTCCAGATCAAAGAAGAAGGATTCTTAGAGGATGTGAATAATATGCTCAATTCAGGTGAAGTACCTAATATATTTGGTGCCGATGAGAAAGCAGAACTATGTGAGAAAATGAGAGTGGTGAGTATAGACTATTTTAATCTAATTTGTTGAAATTTTTACATGGCTTGAACTAATTCGTTATAATAAGTTCCAAAAATATCATCTAGATTGATCGACAACGAGACAAGTCCTTACAAACTGACGGTAGCCCTACAGCGTTATATGCATACTTCGTTTCGATAGTTCGAGATCAGTTGCATATCGTACTGGCTATGTCACCGGCCGGAACTTCTCTCAGGACCCGCATACGAAAGTTTCCTTCGCTAGTAAACTGCTGTACCATAGATTGGTTCCAGGTAAGTTTTGAAAAGTTGGGTCTTTGTTAAGAGTTTCTGCAAGACGGAAGTTAACCTTTTACGGAAGTTCTGCTACTTACTAATGTAATTTACAGGAATGGCCACCAGATGCTTTATTGGCTGTGGCTACACGGTTCCTAAAAGATGTCGAATTAACGGAGTTGGAACGTGAAACTGCTATCAAATTGTGCCAAATATTCCACACTGACACCCAAGAATTGACGAAACAATTTTTACTTCGCCTCAAAAGATACAATTATGTTACTCCTACAGCGTACCTAGAACTTATCAATATGTTTAAGTCGCTATTGGGTAAAAAGCGAACGTAAGAATTTTCAAATGTTTTGATACAATATTGGTTAAACAAAATAATCCCTATGGAATATTTTGTAAATTATTAAAATTGTTTTAGGGAGCTAATAACGGGGGAAAAGCGTTACATAACTGGCTTGGATCAGTTAGCTGTGGCTGCGAAATCAGTGGCAGCTCTTCAAAAAGCACTGGAAGTTTTGCAACCCAAATTAGCAGCTGGTGCTGCGGCAGTTGCTGAGACTACTGCAAAAGTTGAAAAAGAAAAAGAAGGTGTAGCATTAGTGGAAGCTGAAGTGTTAGCGGATCAAGCTGCGGCTGAAGAACAGGTATAACATCCATATCATACTGGTATGACATTACCAAAACAGGCTTTTTTATATAAAATAATTAGGTTCATGTTCTATATCCGTTATTTTTTAATGAATAGGCTAAAGAAGCGCAAGGTATCAAAGACGAATGCGACGCAGATTTGGCTGAAGCGATGCCGATTTTAAATGCGGCGTTGGCAGCTCTAGATACTCTAACGCCACAGGACATCACCTTCATCAAGACCATGAAAAGTCCGCCGCGAGGCATCAAATTAGTTATGGAAGCTATATGTATATTAAAGGTATTGTTGACTTTAATTGTATAATTGTTTTGAAATTGTAATTATAAATTGACCATCTATATATCATAATAATAATCTTAATCAAATTGAACTGTCTCTTTTTTAATGCTACGAAAAGGATGATCCTGTGAGTATACCAATTTTTATGTTTGACTCGTTACAGTAAACAAAAAAGATTATTAGTGTTATACAATACACTAATTATTACATTTAAATTACCATTTTAGGAAGTAAAGCCTGATAAAATACCAAATCCATCAGGAGTTGGTACAATAGAGGACTTCTGGGGTCCTTCGAAAAAACTGCTAAATGATATCAAGTTTCTGGAGTCGCTGCAGAATTACGATAAAGATAATATTCCTCCACCGGTCATGAAGAAGTTAATGACTACTGTCATGCAAGACGATGGTTTTGTGCCAGAAAAAATAAGAGCTGTGTCTGTGGCAGCCGAGGGTAAGTCTTATAACGACTAGATAAAATAGATCTAGCAGTTCTAAGGGCCTACTGCACTGAGCTCTGACTGGTTTTGTCAGGTATGTGTAAGTGGGTGATTGCGATGACGAAATACGACAAGGTGGCAAAAGTAGTGGCGCCCAAGAAGCAGAGGTTGGCCGCCGCTCAAGCCGTATATGACAAGGCGATGGCAGCTCTCGCGGTCAAACAAGCGCAGTTAAAAGAGGTTTACAATAATTGTTTTATTTTCATTGTTTAATTTCTTAACGGTGCAAGCGGTAAAAAAGTAATAAGCATATAATACAGCACAGAACATGTCCCAAAGTAATAAGTAATTTTAATAGAGTTTGGAAATGTTCCGGTAAATGTTATTTTTATACTTCTATATCAGCCCTAATCATGTTAATAACATAGACAAGATGGTAATATAGTCATTCTATAATATGATCCTTGCATTCCACACTAAATAAAACAGGTTCAACAAAAATTGCAAAAATTAGAAGAAGCGTTAGCGGAACAGAGTCGCCAGCAGAAGATGCTGGACGACGAGGTGATGGACTGCAGCAACAAGTTGAAGCGCGCGGAGATGCTCATCTCAGGACTCGGCGGCGAGAAGACCCGCTGGACCTTTATTGCCAAGACACTGCGAGATACATATAATTCACTTACTGGTAAAACACACTTTATTATACTTGACATGTAAGCTTACAATGAGCATGAATTATGTTTCTGAGGCTCATATATCGCCTTAACGCCATCGACGATTCGCTGCCAACTCTATCAAAATATTTTGTGTAAATGTACGACGATTGGGAAATTTGGAAGGTTTATTTAAACCAATTCTTATTGTACTGAAAAAATCTTCGTAGCTTTGATAAAAAGAGGTATTGTAGTGTTTCCTTTTAAATTCTTTGTGGCTGTATTATCCGTTCTTCGTTAACTTGACATCTACTAGATTTGTTTTCTTTGATTTACCATCGTCGCTCAGAGCAGAAAATGTAAGACGATTTTATTTTTCTTTGTGAAAATTCCGTGAACACCATCTTGCCTGGCTTCAAATATATATCTACATTAAATGTTCTTTCATCACGGAAAATCTCGGGAGGTACGCCGGATATTGAATTTGCTTTTATAAGGCTTCAGCGCCTGAGAACTCTGCACTCTGTAAAGGAAGAAAAGTTCCAATTACTCCAGATCAATACTTGCCGGAAGTACGCGCATCTTTAAAGTGAAACTTTGATGCCGCTCACTAATGGAGTTTCCATACATTATAAATTAATTGACTCACTCAAATTGACTTACATAAAAGCACTCGGAAGTTCAAATGCTCATAATGTTGAATAGGATATTTGTAATTAAGAAAATATGAAATGGTTTTGATAAAAGGACTACGATTTTGAAATATTTTTCAGGTGATATTTTAATAGCGGCCGGAATCATCGCTTATCTTGGACCATTTACAGCAGTTTTTAGAAATGAGCAAGTAAGTATATTTATTTATTTATTTGTTTGTTTGTTTATTTATTTATTTATAAACTCTTTATTGATTGTACACCATAAATATTATGTTAAATATACACAGAACTTCTACTACTATTAAGCACAATACAAAGGGCGGCCTTACGCTTACAAGCGATTTCTTCCAGGCAACCCAATAGGATGAGGGAATAGACAAGTCTGAGAGAATTTGTCATGTCTTGTCATTTTGTTTCTCAATTTGTTTTGTCATGTCTATAATTGTTATAATCTGAATTTTACCAAGAAAGAAATAACCGATTTCAAAATAACTCAAAAATTACTCGTCAGATTTAGCTCAAATTTAAGTGGAACCACATAACAAGAACCGGCTTCGATTAAAAAAAGAACCATCAAAATCCGTTCACCCAGTCGAAAGTTCTGAGGTAACAAACATAAAAAATACAGTCGAATTGAATATCTTCTCCTTTTTTGAAGTCTGTTAAAAACAGAGAAGAGGTATTAATCAATAGAGAAGACATAGTAATGTAAATGACGACCCGTGTGGCGCAATGGTTACCATGCCGGATCGCCGCACCGAGGGTCCTGGGTTCGATTCCCAGCGAGGCGGAAATTTGAATGATGAGTTTGAATTTCTGTTCTCGGTCTGGGTGTGAATGTCCTTGTTTAGTGTGTTGTCCATGGCACCCACGACACAGGGAATCCTAGTGTGGGGCTATGAGTGTGAAGCGTTATTTATTTATTAAAAAAAAAAAAAAAAACAATATATAAAAAAATTGCAACAGTAGTAATCTCAATAAATTAGCAATTCAGCATCTTAATCCAAAACGTCATGATCCTTTGAACTTAACATTATGTATATTAAATTAAAACAAAGTGGATAAAAAAAGCGGCCAAGTGCGAGTCGGACTCGCCCATGAAGGGTTCCGTAGCAGCAAGTAACATAATATAAAAGTTCTTGTAGTTCGTTGTAACTTTGATCAATGTTTTTGCGGTTTACGATTTATGACGTATTAAAAAAACTACCTACTAGATCTCATTCAAACCAATTTTCGTTGGAAGTTTGCATGGTAATGTACATCATATATTTTTTTTAGTTTTATCATTCTCTTATTTTAGAAGTTACAGGGGGGGGGGACACACATTTTACCACTTTGGAAGTGTCTCTCGCGCAAACTATTCAGTTAAGAAAAAAATTATATTAGAAACCTCAATATCATTTTTGACCTATCCATAGATACCCCACACGTATGGGTTTGATGAAAAAAACATTTTTGAGTTTCAGTTCTAAGTATGGGGAACCCCCAAAATTTATTGTTTTTTTTTCTATTTTTGTGTAAAAATCTTAATGCGGTTCACAGAATACATCTACTTACCAAGTTTTAACAGTATAGCTCTTATAGTTTCGGAAAAAAGTGGCTGTGACATACGGACGGACAGACAGACAGATAGACAAACAGACAGACAGACAGACAGACATGACGGTTCCATCCATAAGGGTTCCGTTTTTTGCCATTCGGCTACGGAACCCTAAAAATGATTATACTAATTGTTCGCATGTACAAACAGACAATAATTCTTTTAAATTTTGAGTTGTATCGTACAATCAAATGACATGCCGTAAGCGCAAGAAAAAACCGCAAAAAAGGCAGTCGATGTTACGTTGTTTGTAGGTGAAGAAGTGGGCCCAGGCGTGCCACGACTGCGGCATCGTGTGCACGCTCAACTTCAGCCTCATCAAGTCGCTGGGTGAGCCCGTCACCATCCAGCAGTGGAACATCGATGGGCTGCCCTCCGATGACTTCAGCGTTGAGAGCGCCATTATTATCATGTATGTCATTGCATTAATATACATATGTTATACACATACAGAGTGAATTTTCCAAGTGTGCCTGGATGGCCAAATCATGAGGAATGAATGAAGGAAACTATGAGAAATAGCGAAAAATGCTGAAAAGAGTCTCGGGTCCGATTTTAATGAAAACTAAAATTGCATCATTATATTTTTGAAAAATCAATATTCCTAGCCAGGAATCGAACCCGTTGATTTTGAAAAAAAATCACATTCTGTATTATTACACCATTTAATAGTGTCGCTAACAAGGATCGAATTCTAGGAAGTCATTCGTTAAAGAGTACTGAAAAAGACTGGAAAGCCTTGCCTGCTACCTCGTCTCCAGGTGCTTATGAAATGGGAGTATTCAAAAAAATAGGCTAATTTAATGCACTCTACATCTTAGACTACATCTCCACTTACCATCAGGTGTGATTGTAGTAAAACTAACTTGTTTTCAAATATTTAATGTCACTTATTTCTAGATTATGTGTATCTTACAGGAACGAGAAAACTGCGCAATACAATTCAGTAACACGATTCTAGATATTTACTAGAATGGACTTATTGTAATTTCATCTCATTTGTTTTGTATGTTACTTCAGATATTTGGTATTAACTGATGGCCCCGTTGCTCTATTAGTAGTTACTGTGTCTTCTGAATAGAGAACGTTGAATTTGATTCCCGTCTGCGGCTTTATTTGTGACAGATTTTTACTCGAGTCAGGTTTGTCTGTAATGCCTCGGTTTTGTATGTGTCTATTTATTGTTCATGAATCCTAAAACGGTGAAATCTAAGTTTTTACATCTAATGATGCTACTAATAGGTAATAATTAAGTAGTAATTTAAGATTTCATCTTAAGGCTTCGGTAATGTAATGTCGGTAATGTTCGTGACAACCAGGACGGCTCGGCGGTGGCCCCTGATGATCGACCCGCAAGGCCAGGCCAACCGGTGGATCAAGAATATGGAGAAACCGAACAATCTGTGCGTCGTTAGAATGACGCAGGCTGACCTCGGCCGAGTGTTGGAAAATGCTGTACAGTTCGGTCAACCGGTAATATTATTAATAAAATTACAATAATAATAGGTTTATAAGAAATTTTAATGTAGGAAAATATAAATAGATACAAAATAGTTATAAGCTTTAATATACATAAACAACTGTGACAAATACAATCATTACAGTTCCATATAAAACACTGAATGCAAAATGTATCGTACCTCTTCCATTTGATTTTAATACAGCAATGTAAGCTATTAAAACGTTAAAGGTACCTACATTACATGACAAGGTCTTTACATGACGACTACTACATAATTAAGCCACCCTCCTAACTGAATCCTTACGGTTATCAAAAGCGCATTGTGCCGTGTAATACTGAGGGCTTGCTAAATTCAATCAGTGTTCTCCGCTGAGACCTCTCTATAGGGGATTTAATAGTAGTCATTATAGATTCCAAGTTTGAGACTCGTGAGAGTACAATGTAATGGGACAAGCTTAATTACGGCTCGTATTATGTGGACAGTTTGGCATACATATTACGTTAGTATATTAGCAGACTAAAACAATGAATGGAGCACATTGTGGTGCGTTGATTTACTTTTAGGTACACGTTACGGAGCTATAAGGCTTAATGTAATTTTATCATAGAGAAGACTGAGTTTCTTGATCAAATATTGTAATCCAATTAGATCAATAAGCCCAGAAAAGTAAAATACCTATAAAAGATTTTCGTGTAACTACATCTTTTAGTGATCCACATTTTCGAGTATTATTCAAGAAAAACCAAAGATAAACAACAAATAATTGGCATGACTATGGCTTAAATGAGATCTGCATGAGATGAGAGTGGATGACACAATTATGTGAATAGCAGTTTGTTCTTGACTTATGTCGTTAATAGGCATGTAGCCCACTCAAAATGTAGACTTACTAATCCAAAAATTATTAAAACTGGCACTCATCCCTTCTGATGAAGCATGTTACATAATTATGATGAACAATTCATCATCACAGCATTCATAGTACAGTTAACTAGAGGTTAGAGTAGAGAGTTGTTATGAAAGTATCCGGTAGGTTCTGCTGGAGAATGTGCTGGAGGAGCTGGACCCGATGCTGGAGCCGCTGCTGCAGCAGCAGACCTTCCGCCAGGGCGGCGCGCTCTGCATCAAGATCGGCGACACCATCGTTGAGTACAGCAAGGATTTCAAGTGAGTCAGGACCCGGAATCGGGATTTGGAATACGATTGTATCGTATAAATTACTTATTAGCAATATTGTCCATTGATCTCACTTTAACCACAATTTTTTCCGATCTCACCATCAAAATCAACTGTTAGGTGTTAATGCTCGACAACCTATATTCGAATCTGGAATAATATTATGTTGAAAATATGTACACGAGTGTTTCGTATCACTCTTTTACCAAAAATGTATTTAAAGTAACTTTAGTTACGCAACAATAACAATTTAGCTTTAAATCCAAAGCAAAATATAAGGCTGTAAGTTGTAAGGCTAATTTTTAATTTTTTCACTTCATAGGTTGTATATAAGTACAAAACTGGCAAATCCCCACTACCTACCCGAAGTAGGTGTACGGGTGACCCTAGTCAACTTCATGCTGGCCAAAGATGGTCTGCAGGCGCAACTTTTAGCTCGCGTGGTGGCCAGGGAGCGACCGGATCTCCAACAGGCCAAGGCTGATCTGACAACCCAAGGAGCGGAACATAGGAGGCTATTGCAAGATATTGAGAAGAAGATTCTTAACGTGCTGTCTACTTCGGAACATTTGCTGGAAGACGAGGAGGCTGTGCAGGTGTGCATTTGTATTACTTTAGCCAAAAGTCTCCCCATATTTAGCGACGACGTGGAATCGGCTTGAGCCGTTTACAAAATGCTTCATGTCTACAGGACAAATAGGAGAGCTCGGCTTGAACTAAAGATGGAGCCTATTACACTCTAAACTATATTCACATCATTCCGTTCTGTATCGGATAATCCCCACAGATCCTGAACTCCGCTAAAGACACGTCGAACGAGATCAAGGAGAAGCAGGAGGTGGCCATGGTGACGGAGAAGGCGATAGACGTGGCGCGCGACGACTACGTGCCCATCGCCGTGCACTCCACCAACTTGTTCTTCCTTATCGGTAATTTAACTGGTCGTTCTTCTTGTCATTATAATCTGTATGATTAAGATTCTTTTGATTTGCCTTAAATTGTTGAATAAAATTAAAAGTTAATTTGCGACACCCATGGATCATGACCATAGTTAAGCTTGTAAGGAGCATGACATTCTTGACTTAGCACCAGATACAATGTAGGAAACAAGCAGACGAGCCATCTGATTTTAAGAGATTACCATAGTCACTGTGATCACTGTGATGCCGGCCAAGAAGGGAGAAGAAGGAAAGTTTCAAGTCTCCGGCTGGAAACATGGCGATAGACAGTTAGATACCATTAAGTGGGTAAACGTTTCCCCTGCAGCGTCGCTGGCGAACATTGACCCGATGTACCAGTACTCGCTGGGCTGGTTCGAGGGCCTGTTCACGGCATCCATCGACAACACAGAGAAGGTGGACGACATCGTGGAGCGGCTGGCCATCCTGCGCGCGCACTTCACTTACTCACTCTACGCTAACATCTGCAGGAGTCTCTTTGAGAAGGTATGGGCGTCTTAAGGAGAGATTTAGTTTGACGCAAATTTATAGAAACATAGGATCATTCAGGTGGAGTCATATTTTGTGTTCATGTCAGCCTTGTGAGCGATTTCTAGCACATCATAGACACTAGGGATACAATCGAAAAGGTACCGGCGACCTTAACTGAAGTGGTTGTGTGGGTTGGTTGGGCAGGACAAGTTGGTGTTCTCGCTGCTGCTGACGATCACGATCATGGTGGCGGAAGGGCGGCTGGAGCAGGGCCACGTGCTGTTCCTCATGGGCGGCGCGCAGCCACGCCACGTGCCACCCAACCCCGTCTCCTTCCTTAGCCCACAGGCCTGGGCAGAGTTCAATGGGTAAGGCGAGAGTACATCACGAAAAATAGCTATTACTTGCAGTTGGTAAATTGATTGCGACCTATGTTAATGTATGGGGACGACAGTTTTCCTACAAAGTTAAGTTTGTAACTCAATTCTGGTTATATGAGAGCAATGTTCAGCAAGTTTTACGGAACCCTCGATGCGCAAATCCGACTTGCACTTGGCCGGTTTTTTCAATGGCAGCCACGCCACTTTGGTGTGTTTTTTTTTAGTAAAAATGAAAATATGAAAAAGCTGTTGCCCGCAGCTTCGCACGCGGAAATTATGCTTATCACCCCCTTGGGCTTTTGTTGATGCCTACGTCTTAAGAGGAATACGTGTGCGAAATTTTAAGTTTCTAGCCCTAAGGGTTTGGCCTGTGCGTTGATACATCAGACAATCACTTTTACCTTTTATTCAATAGGGAAGATGATGTTGTATGAACATTTACATTACATACAATTTTATATAGTGTCAATGCAAACTCATTATCCATACCTCCTTCGTTTTACAAAGAAACCAACGGTATCGCTCACAGGTATCGCTCCATTTGCACTTCATTCAACTTTACTAATATTGTAAGAATTAGACAAAGACTGTATTAGACAAAGAAGTTCGAACTGTAACATAAAAAAATATATTTCACGTCACGCGTTCACCCCTCACTGGTAGGGTCAATATCTCGAGTTATGAGATAAAACCGGCCGCCCTCGTTAAATATTGATGAGTCTCTTGTTCGCTCTCGCCAATAAATAATACATTGTGCCCGATACGCGATCGATCCGGGTTAATCGACTAAAATATTTTGTGTCTCAGTCGTAGTTGCAAACCCGAAACTATTGTGAGTAACAACAATGTACACAGTACTCGTATTATATCAAAAGAATACTTCCATCAGTGCGACAAAGTTAGTATAATAGAAGGTATACCTATATCGTCATTGTCCTCCATGACAAATACGTACCTTCAGCGAAAGTAATTTGATGTGATCAAAACTGAAGAGTGAATGTCTTGTGCTGTCTGATCGTACAAAGCGTTTTATTTGTTACAAATTAAATTAGATCGGGTTTCAAGTAATGAATACGCTTGGCGCTATTCATTGCAAAAGCAATTTGTATGATGAAAATACAGTAGAACAAAATGTAAAATGTCACTGTCGGAAACATTTTTGATAGTAATTATTAGTAAAGTAGGAAAATTTACATCATTATAGCCGATTCTGCAGCATTTTATTTATTCAAAACTGAAATGAATAATGGTCAAACGAACGGACGAGACACCCACTAGTCAGTAATCATCGTCACACTGGCACATCAGTAACACCAACGGTGTCACCGTCACCGATACGTATTGCTGGCTAAAAAGGAGGGACACACTGAGACCGAACATTTCACCAGTGCCACCTTTAGACTCCTACCATCATGCTTGAGAGCCGAAAATCATTAAGTAATATTATCGGTAGATTGAATGAAATCGACAAGTTCCATGGCATCGTCGACCACTTCACGGCCAACATACCCAAATGGGAGGCGTACTGCGATACGAAGGATCCTCAAAACCAACCGTTACCAGAACCGTGGAATGCGAAGTTGGACATGTTTGAGGTAAAATTTTCAGAAGTATGTATTTAAGTTTTTTTATCTATGTGTAACACAGTTGAAATTGATTACATTCTTATTCCCTTTTCTGTTAGAAAATGATGGTTCTACGATGCATGCGTTTGGATATGATGGTGCCGGCAGTACAAAATTTCGTTGAGGGTCAGTATTTATTGAATTTCTTTATTAAAGGTAGTTTGAAGATAAATTACCTTCAATGGTATTTCTAACTTAAAATATTTTCAGCTCAAATGGGACGTATATTCGTGGAGCCCCCGCTATTTGATCTCGCGTCCTCGTATTCAGATTCCCACTGCTGTATCCCATTACTATTCGTTCTAACACCGGGCTCAGATCCGATGGGAACATTGCTCAAATTTGCAGATGACCAGGTACATGCATACATATAGATTGTTATGATATTGTTACATAGACAGATAACTATTGTTTGCATACCATATATAATATTGTTCCCTTTATTGTTTTAATTTGGTAAGGATGATTATAACTAGGTTCCTTTTCAGGGTTTCGGATCGTCTCGACTATTTTCATTATCGTTAGGGCAAGGTCAAGGCCCGATAGCCGTGAAGCTGATCGACGAGGGCATTCGTAGCGGCACCTGGGTTGTACTACAAAATTGTCATTTGGCTAAAAGTTGGATGCCGATGTTGGAAAAGGTATTACAGCGAAGCACTACGCTTTGGACTAAAGGTCTAACATAAAGTTTCTTAAACTCTTGTCTCTGTAATTCTCTTCTGGTGTATTCATTTGTTATGTAACGGATAATAATAGGACATGAAGACTTAAAAAATATGAATGTTTGCAATTATTTCAGATTTGTGAAGGGTTAACACCAGACACAACTCACCCAGATTTTAGGCTTTGGTTGACTTCATATCCTGCAGATCATTTCCCCGTGTACGTTCTTCAAAATGGCGTCAAGATGACGAATGAACCGCCTCAAGGTCAGTGTATGATGTATGACGGGTGTTACCGTTAAGATTAAGCTAAGTGGTACAGAACGCAGTGACCTTAAAAAGTTGACCATTTTCATCGTTCTGGTAGAATGCACCGTGAGTAGCGGAGGTTGGCTTAGATACAAAGATGGATGGAAACTCTCACAACAATAAAATTTATTGTTAACATATGATAACATAACAACATATTATAACATTATGATTCATAAATAACCACAGACGTATACCTAGAGTAGATGCGGTAAGTTCATACATTTCACGTGGGACAACTAGGATTTGAAATCCTAATCAGGCGCCGTGTCATTTAGTCGGCCTTTCATTGCTATTGGCAACAGATGTCAACTGAAATAACGAAAAATGCCTGATTTTAATGTTATGAACTGCAGAAAATCTACAAATATAGTTAGGAAAGATAAAGAAAACACTTTCTTTCATCGCTAATTAATTTCGTAATAAAATTGTGTTCCTATCTATTTAAAATAAATTAATTTAATGTTTATTGTGCTTTTACCACGTTTTACAATGACAAGCACTTACTGAGTATATGTACTACATACTATACAATACATTGCCCATTCTGGTTTCAAAATTGTAGGGCTTCTCTGTTGGAACACGCAATGAAAATACAACAATCGTTACTATCAACCGTTGCTAAGTAACGCTTTACTTCGTGGTACTGTCAATATTGTAGTTTTTTCGCTCAAATATAGTATATAGTGTTTTTCATTTCTCCAGTCTTGTCTCGATTTTAATCGATTTTGAGAATCGTCGAATAAATATATTTTCATAGATATATATGTTGTAACACAAATTTTATTTCAAAGGTAACTAACTGTATTTTTTTTATAGTTTCGTCATGTCTGTTCGCCCGTCCGTCCGTCCGTCCGTCCATTTGCAACTTACTGAGTGTAATTTGGCATTGATATTTATTAAAACTACAAAGTCGTAGAATAAAATATTAAAAATATTTATTTATCACAGTTCAAATGGGGATGGTTTTTTTTTTCTCGCCTACCCAATAGTGTAGGGTATCGTTGTAAAGATATTATAAAAATATTATGGGTTCGATTTATAGAACATTACTGTCATAAGAATACAACAATTTCACTAATAAGTGAAATAATTTCATTTTCACTAATAAGTCTAATAAGAAAAACAAGCTAAAATTATAAAATGCTAATTTTCTAAAAAAAAAACTAAAAAAAGTGATAATTTTGGTTACAGTCAAGTTTCCGTCTCCCCTGCCAGCTCTAAAAAGGTGGAGTTCGACAAAAAATTCACAATAATAGGATAAACAGTGAATTTTCAAGGAAAACTATCACGGCTACAGGTTAACGAGTAATAATCAATCAACTATGGAACCCTACATTGCGCATGGCCTTACAAGCTCTTGACCAGTTGTTTTTCATCAATCGAAAGAATTTTTGAAATCGGTCCAGTAGTTTTTCGGTTTATCCATTAAAAAAAATCGAAACTTCCCTCTTTGTAAAATTATAGAATATAAAATAAAACTGGATCATAAAATTATTCAACATTCCTATTACTTTCTAAATTAATGGTGGTACATTTTTGTTATTTTGATTATTAAATTATAAAGGTTTTGATTTCAATAAATAAATGATTATATTTTGATCTCTTTAATTTATTTTACGTAAAATTTATAAGTAAAGAAATATGATATTGATCTATTTATTTTTGAAACGTGTTTATAATTTTAATATTAATAAAAATTTAATAAATTTTATAATTTGTGTTTATAATAAATAAATAATCAAGTTAAATCAAACTTACCCCAATGATATATGTTTAGTAACAAAACATTAACAAAACAAAATTATTTATTTGGTTTTATTCAGCACTTTAACCTATACGTATACAATAACAATCAACCAGACTGATCATAATCGGTTATCGATATCGAGAATCGGTAAGAAATCGGTTTCGTATTGGTATTGCTAAGATGAGGTATATCAATCACTCAAATTTTCTAGTGACATAACATTGTGTCAAAAAAAGTGACACGCTTGGTTTTCATACAATTCGAGGTACATACTTCATCTACTCTAGGTATGCAGGTCTGTGTAAATAACCCTTCTTTAATTTAGTCAACTATTTCTCAATAAAACAATATTTGAACAAAATATGAAACAATAAGCAAGAACAACAATAATATGGAATGCTTGATTTTGCTGTTTATTTAGGGATGAGACCATTATAAGATTGTGAATATTTAACGGCAGCAGACTGCGCTGATATCGCGCCAAGCGAATTTAAACCAATCGGTTCAGAATTTAGCCTCGCGCGGAGCTTTTATTGAATTAAACTTGGAAATTTGTTTATAGATTCTCTTGTTGACGTAGATAGAACTTTTTCAAGCTTGCTAGAAGATCTATATAAATATTGGGTCAAGGCTTTTTTGATTCAGTATTAAAAGGCTTTTAATGTTTTTCGTCAATCTGTTTGAAATTAATAGTTATTTGTATTCTCCCAGCGGATTTCGATTTGATTTGTTTACAATATTTTATGTTCTTCAAATTTAATTTAGTTGACTGATCAATATCGATAGTAAGAATAGTTTTATGATTACTACTAACTCATTAGGTGTAATTGTAGTCAAGCATTAAATTACAAATTTCACAAGGTCTGCGAGCGAACATAGCGCGCTCGTACCAGAGCGACCCGATCAACGACGCGGAGTGGTTCGAGGGCAATAAGCAGACGGAAAACTTCAAGAAGCTGCTGTTCGCGCTGTGCTTCTTCCACGCAGTGGTGCAGGAGCGGCGCCAGTTCGGCCCGCTCGGCTGGAACATCCGCTACGAGTTCAACGAGACCGACCTGAGGATCAGCGTCACGCAGTTGTACATGTTCCTCAATGAGTATGAGGTGAGTTGGGAATGTTTTGGATCATTTGCGTTGGGCGTGTTACTATGATCAGGGAATAAAAGTTGTTTATTTGTTCTTTGTTTTTTGATGTGAAACATCTATACGCGAGGGGTAAACCTGATTTTTGGCGTGGTGATATTTAATAGGTATTTTTAATCATCTCTAATCAAACTTTACTTAGTCTTTGGCAAAAAAATATTATTCACTCGTAATCATGGTTTGATCACCGTATATCACCGGAGAAATGTTTGGTACGCTAGGACGTGCAATTTGTGGCGCTGCGCTACCTGACTGGCGAGTGCAACTACGGAGGGCGCGTCACGGACGACTGGGACCGCCGCTGCCTCAACACCATCCTCTACAAGTTCTACAACCCACGGACTATTGATGAGGATAAATACCCACTCGACCCTACCGGTGAGTTGCTCTGTAGTGATACATTGCATGAACTACTTTGTCATTTTACTTTTTTATTGATGTGAAATTGTATATACATACCTACATATATGCAAGCCTGTCTGGCTAGCTACCCTCGTACTTAAGTCAGTCCCCGAATAACTAGTCGTATTCCGACTGACGGCTTGAAAGTCAGTACTTTCTTTCTTCTATTTTATTTCTTTCCTACCGTTTGATCACCCTTTAAACGCAACTTGCTACGGAAAAATCTAGTAAGGGCATCTCGGTATGTAAGGAGATGGTAATGCGCATATCTTAAGTTCTCATGAGTGTACCGAGGGTGCCAGGGGGTCAGCTGCTTCCCTGGATTGAATGCGTAATTCTGGTAAAAAATTGATTTGTCCCCCTAATAAGCCAAGAGCTGGGTACGCTTATGCTCTACTAGTAACCAAAAGTTGACAAGTACCGTGTTATTGGTCAGGCGTGTACTACATCCCGACCCTGCGCGAGCACTCGGACTTCATAGCGTTCGCGCGCTCGCTGCCGGTGGCCACGCCGCCCAGCGTGTTCGGCTTCCACCCCAACGCCGACATCACCAAGCACTTCCGCGAGGCCGAGGAGCTGCTGGGTACCGCCATCGTCACACAGGTGGGCGTGGCTCAAATCTTGGAGTAGAGTACGAAGCTACCTACTTCACTGTGAAATCTCATAGAAATGTATAAAGTGCCATAAAATATAAGTTCTTCTCTTGTAACAAGGCAATATCGTACCTTAGCGCGGACGTGGCAGAGGCAACGCTCCTTGCTTGACGGAAGTAGCGCGATTTAAAAGCGACTAAAATGATATGGTGTAGACTGCTGGCGAATAACCTGTCACATTTTAGCGCTCGCCGAGTCCGCGCTCTGCGTTACGTATCATGTTTAAATAGTTGTTCGTTTAAAATACCTATTTTATGATTGCACTAAATATGTGCCAATAAAACTAAAAAAATTAAACTCAATAATGTCTTAACAAGTCTAGCAGGGCACGATTTTCTTCGATTGATTTACCGAATCAAATAACATTCAAACTTTGTTCCTCTCTCCCAACACCGTTGTTCGTGTGATGTATAGTCACCGCGAACTATAGTCACCGCGAACTAAGAAGCCCAATTTGTCGTTTGCCATCACAGTGACATTAGAGATGTACAAAAAAATTGGTTCACGAAAGAAACCAATTTTTACAACAAATCGATTCAAAATTATAAGACCTTCTAATTGATTCGATACTTAAATTTTAAACTAAAAACCGTAATATTTAGATACCTACCTACTACCTCGATTGAGCTATCTTACGAGGTACGCCGCGTATTCTAAATATGTACCTATTTACGACTTCAAAAAAAATATTCTTTTATCCGTTCGCCCATGAACATCAACAACACCAAAAGCATCACTGGTGCGTTGCCGGCCAAGAAAGAGAGAAGAAAAAGAAAGAAAGATAGATCATTATAGAATGAAAGTCCTGCTCAGTTTCATAATAATATTTTGACATAATATTATATTATGAGCGTCAGGAAAAAACTACAGTGAATAAATTCTTGCTTATTTCGTAAGAGACATTCATGTACACATAATTATTATTTTGTTGAAAAAAAAAAATGTTTACCTTAAATACATAATTACATATAACATATTATCTGCAATTACTGTCCATGGATGGCGAAATGCCCATACATAATGGAAAATGTCCTTTGTTAGCATCCAATTCGTCGTGGTATTATTGGGTACCTAATTTTAAATTCAAATGCAAGCAAATCATTTTTAACAATGTAATTAAATTAATCAATTTTCATTTTTAAATTTCGATTATAGTAATGTATCGATTATGATTGGTTTTATAAACGGTTTCAAGCCGTCACATCACCCTACGTCAGATTAGATTTAGCCTTCTTCATATAAGATTGTTTCGACGTCATATATTTTTATTAATTTTTGCATATATTATGATGTGATGGGATTTTTACTAGATTTTAACGTATAATATGATTTATAATCACCGCCAATGAAAATGAGTAGGGATTTTTAACAAATTTTGGCAAAATCCTTTGTCCGTAAGTATTCAACTATTCATGTCAAGTAAATGAATATTCCATTTCGCTCAAAGACACCCATACAAGGTTGGTTTATATTAATAAATAGCAGCTATCATTATGGGCATCTTAGATAATTTTGACTATAAGAAGCCCAATTTGTGGTTTGCCATCACAGTGACATTAGAGATGTACAAAAAAATTGGTTCACGAAACAAACCAATTTTTACAACAAATCGATTCAAAATTATAAGACATTGTAATCGATTCGATAGTTAAATTTTAAACTAAAAACCGTAATATTTAGGTACCTAGTTACTACTACTACCTCGATTGAGCTATCTCGTACCGCGTATTCTCAATATGTACCTATTTACGACTTCAATAATATATTATTTTATTCATTCGCCCATGAACAACAACAACACCAAAAGCATCACTGGTGCGTTGCCGGCCAAGAAAGAAAGAAGAAAAAGAAAGAAAGATAGATCATGGTAGAATGAAAGTCCCGCTCAGTTTCATAATAATATTTTGATATAATATTATATTATGAGCGTCAGGAAAAAACTACAGTGAATAAATTCTTGCTTATTTCGTAAGACACATTCATGTATATGTTACCGGATATCTGTATAATGCAGGTATTCAACACAATTCCTAGGAAATGTGTATAATACCTGGGTCGTTTTGGCAATGTATTAAATTATATGAATATTATTCACCATTACATAGTTTGCCTAGGTAATGTATACGTTTCCCAACTACTGTACAGAATACCTGCAGGTCCACCGGCAATGAATAAAGTTAGATTTGGGTATGTGTAGTCAACTTGGATGGAGGTTGGAATTAAGAATTTACTTAAAAACACACTCAAAACAAATTGTAACCTGCATAAATAGATATTTTTTTATACATTTTAAATTAATGCTTGACCGAAATCACACTTGATGGTAAGGAGAGATGCAGTCTAAGGGCTCCTACACTACACTGCTCGCCTACGCAGCTTCGAATTTTTCAAAATTGGTGACAGAACCGACTTAGTCAACCCCGACCCCACGTGGTACTAGTCTGCCCTACCCCTAGAGTGAATGTAAACCCCGGAGGCTCGGAGGGAGAGCAGCCCCCGCCCGCTGTAACCAACTGCAGGCACCATGTGAGCCGAAGCGGCTGAGGATGGTCGCCGCAGGCGACCAAAAAGCCGAAGCTGCGTAGGCGAGCATGGACTGCAGTTTGTTACGCAAGGGCGGAGGGGCTGCACTTCCCGCAGCGCCGGAGACGTTTGGAAGCCTTTTTGTGTATCAAAAACCCCTAAATTCTCCCTAAAAGTGCATATGTCACCGGAAGATAACAAGAACCGCAAATTTACAAACCTAGGTTTATAAACAATATATAACTGAAACATTCGCTACTTGAAAGTTGGCCTTTTGAAAAGTGTTATTATAAAAGGCAGACCAAACGTACAGATGGCAACTGTTAGGTTGGGAAATAAAAAAATATATGTGATAAGTTGGCAAATGATTATTCGGCGAAATAAAATTCTGCGAAACGTTAGTTGGCAAGTGATAATCGGCCAAAAAAATTTCGGCGAAAAGGCAGAGAACCGTCTTTTACACACATTACCAACTACGCATGGAGTATTGTATATAATGTCTGGGCTAAGTATGAAATTAATTATATTCAAAACGTTACCTGAACGTTTTAGATATTCTATACATTGCCTAGGTATTGTATAGAATGCTAAATTATACAGATATCCGGTAACATATACATAATTATTATTTTGTTAAAAAAAATGATTACCGCAACCTTAAATACATAATTACATATAACATATTATCTGCAGTTACTGTCCATGGATGGCGAAGTACTCATACATAATGGAAAATGTCCTTTTTTAGCATCCAATTCGTCGTGGTATTATTGGGTACCTAATTTTAAATTCAAATGCAAACAAATCATTTTTAACAATGTAATTAAATTAATCAATTTTCATTTTTAATTTCGATTATAGTAATGTATCGATTATGATTGGTTTTATAAACGGTTTCAAGCCGTCACATCACCCTACGTCAGATTAGATTTCGGCTTCTTCATATAAGATTGTTTCGACGTCATATATTTTTATTAAATTTTGCATAAATTATGATGTGATGGGATTTTTACTAGATTTTAACGTATAATATGATTTATAATCAACGCCAATGAAAATGAGTAGGGATTTTTAACAAATTTTGGCAAAATCCTTTGTCCGTAAGTATTCAACTATTCATGTCAAGTAAATGAATATTCCATTTCGCTCAAAGACACCCATACAAGGTTAGTTCATATTAATAAATATCAGCTATCATTATGGGCATCTTAGATAATTTTAACTATAGGTACGTAATTATTTTGTGTCCATCTGTAGTTCGATAGTACTATATTCCTATCAATAGATTGGTAACATAATGATTAATTTAGAACCGTTGTTGCACATAATGGCTTAATTTAAATTTAATATATTAAATATTAAATAGAAGTAACAAATTCTTAAAGTACTACGAACGTCATTACCTTAATCTCTGGTTCATAATGGAATATTATAATTGCACTTAGGTTCTCCAGACGGATCTATATAATTGCTGCAAGGGGACTGACACTCTGTAAAGGGATTCCTATACCCGACAAGTGATACTAGCCGCGCTCTAACCCTTCACGCGCGAGTGGAATGTGTCTCAAGTATTCTATTAAGACACGAGATAGGGCAAAAGGCATTCTTAGCCTTTGCTGGCGCCGAGCACTTTGCCCCTGCCCCGGCGTCCCCGGCGGCCCCGGCGGCCCCGACCCCCGCTACATATTAAATCTCCTTGTAGCGGATTCAAATAAGAAAAAGCACTCTAGTAGAAACGTTTTAAGTAAAAAATTGCTTTTGCGATTTACGTTATCCATCTCTGCAGATTAATTTCTGAGTAAATCGAACATTTTGAAGCACATGACGAGATTTTATGCGAGTGACGATAAGTAAGGAGATGATGAGTAAAAGACCTTAGGATGTAGTAAAATAATAACTGTACAATAATCAGTTTACTAGAAAGCAGATTTCGCTGAAAAGATCTCCTTCCAGGCTAGATGATCAAGCGTAGGGAACGGTCATCCTCCTATCCTGTTATTGATTTGGTTTTACATGACGTCACTGTTTGATGAAAAGTGCAATGTCGCCACACTGACATGCAGTCCAACTGATGGCCACTGCTGTTCAGTTATATCCGTAATCATATTCAAACAGAACAAATTTTAGGTTGGTGATAAAATAAAACGTTAACACATAATGTAACAAGTGTTATATGACTGAGTTAGCTTAGTAATGGTTATGTAGCGCGCCGTAACTCCGCTCTTGTATTTTGGCACTGGTGGAACATTATTAGCCGATAATTAACTTCAGCCGTTAATTACGATTAGATAGCACTGTCGGCGATGTATGGCATGTAGTGTAATGTATGACAAATGTTTGTATAGAGAACATGCTGCCAAAAAGTTGGTACCCATGATAGATTTTTTAATATAAAGTTATGTGTCTGTAATAGTTATCCACAAGAAAAACCTTACTGTGAAAAATTTTGACTTCAACTACCAAAAAATTAGCTTTTAGCAAGAGACTCAATTTTTGGTTCATAAATATGGGTATTAAATTGAGCTTTTTACGACATCAAATTAATTATCTACACCGGATTTATGTTACTCTAAAATTTAACTACTGCCAAGATGCCAACAAAACAAAAGTTAGCCATAGGCACGATCACATTTAATTATAGCATACAAGTAACCTCTGGCTACCTAATTTTCTCGTGAAATAATTTATAGTATAACTAGTATAAGCTTAACTGTCCTGCGGCCGGTGCGGCGGGCGGGCACCGAAGCACCGCGCAGGCAGTGTTGCCAACTTTATTTTAACAATCCCACTAAACCCACCACTAAAAAAGGCAGAAAACCACTAAAAAACTAAAACTAAAATATAAAAAAAATACACATACAATATCATTGCGTGCATAAGTCTATCAGTGTTACTTACATGAATTGAATTGAATTTGAATTTAACTAACGAATTGGGTAAAGATAGATCACCTTTCAGAAGAATCGGATTCAGATCGTAGATTGCGAGGAATAAATTTCTTTAGTTCCAATTTTTATGGTTCCGAAGTAAAATTGGAATCCTTATAGTTTTGTCATATCTGTCCGTCCGTTTGTCTGAAGCAAAGTGCCGCGTTAGTGCTAGAAACCTATAATTTGGCATGGCTACACATATAATTTTCGTTTGAGTCAAGGGGGGGACCCCCTGCCGGCTAAACGGTTGGAGTTGGGCAAGTGAAAAAATTCTCAAAAATAGATTATAATTATGATGAATTTACAAGGAAAACTATCACGACTATATTAGCTTAAGTAGATACCTAATGAGTAATAGTCGATAAAATTACTACATTGCGCATGGACTGACACGCACTTGCCCGATTTTTTATACTTTCCATGAGTTTTAAGCTTTCGGGCAATCTGTTTTTAGTTCATAAATCAAAGCAATGAACTAAATTCCCCTATTATGGATTATCTCTTCATCATTGCGTGGAAGCACAGATTATTATACTTGTAGTGAGTCCTTTATCTCTCATTGTTGCCAAATGAGTTTCAAATCAATTTTGTAAAATTTTGTAAAAGAGTCCTAGTGGTTAAATGTCATGCTCTACCACTAAAGAAAAAAATCTTTTCCACTAGAAAATCCACTAGCCACTAAAATCAATATAGCCCCACTAAAAGGGGTGTCGAAACCACCAGATCTAGTGGAAATTCCACTAAGTTGGCAACACTGCGCGCAGGTAATAACGGGACCCTAACATTTTATTCGAGATAGGGTATTAAGGCGGAAACGTTATGCCCTAAAATTCGGT
The DNA here is from genome assembly GCA_951805285.1 of Thymelicus acteon. NCBI lineage: Eukaryota > Metazoa > Arthropoda > Insecta > Lepidoptera > Hesperiidae > Thymelicus > Thymelicus acteon. The sequence continues at coordinate 5,155,204 of OX638215.1, read as the reverse complement.
CATTTTCATTGTGCTATTTGCGGCGCCATTTTATTGAACCTATTCATGTTTTATCGGTAACTGTAACAATAAACTTTTGGTTTAGCAAAAGCTTGTAGATGGCATCTACGGAAAATGTTTACATTACGTATATTCAATCAGCATGCATTGTACTTATAAGTTACAATCACAGGTTGCAATACATTATTTTCTGTATATAATGTTATTTAATATCTTTAATAATTTGGTTGATCTCTTGATATGGATTAGGTGAGGTGACCTAATCTAGAACATTATTTTTCTTCTCGTAACAATAACAACCATCTTTAGATCATCATGAATATAAAATCACTAGCCAATTCACGGTTTCTAGTGTCTAACAAATACTAAAATTCATTTTTTGATACAAGACTATATAGCTGTTGTCCGCAGCTTCGCATGGGGAAATCAGTCAATCACTTTTGCATTTTATATATATAAATACAATATAATATAGAAGATAGATTATCGTTATCGAGTTTATTCTAGCAGTAAAATTACATTACAATCCATTTTATACTAAGTGTAAAAGAAGTAACGTAGATGTACTCGTAGATTGACAATAATATTTCCATATTAAATAACACAGAGCAACATTATATATCATGTTTATTATAAACTTTTAGGCTGTTATTGTTTTTGCTAGCATTAATTTGTAACCCTGTATTTGTTTCATAATTCCATGCCACCATTCGTCAGGATCGTAAGGTGAGTTAATTTTATTACACACATAATACATTAAATTGTTTTATTACTCATTAGTACTCGCAGTAATGTATTTTTATCGTTTTCCTGCCCCCAGGACCTCTTGAAAAAATACTTGGTAAGTTGTGTATTGTTTCGTGTCGCTCTATTGGTTTCTTAGCGTCTTCTAATCAAAGAACTTTTCCTTGGGCACTTTCCGTGTGCACGTGACCGGGCGGTCCCTGTTGCTTTATTTATTTGTACATTTGATACGTGAAGTTTCTCTACAATATTTAATTAAAGAAAGTTAAACATTAATGTAGTTTTTGTTGTCTTATCGCCTAAAAATAAAGCCTTTTCTCGCTTGTATGTTGATAAATAAATATAATTATGTTAGTGTTACTTGTAAAAATTATTTACTATAAAATGTGATGGATTTAAGACTGCGTTAAATAAAATATTAGTCACTTTTACACTCTAACAGCCGTGGTAACATAATGACAAACAGAAAAAATATAGTTTAGGCATATCAAATTTGATAATTTTTATCCAAATTGAGGTATGTTTAGCGACGTGGTTTTCTAGTGGAACGTCGATTCATAAACACTGCAAAATTGATCTTAATTAGGTAAGGTTTTGCAGTGTAATAATGAATTAATACTTTTCTGTAGTTCTAGCTTGTTTGCACTATACCTATGTCTTCTTATGCCTACCTATGAATACCTATGTCAATGTGTCGTTTGTAACGTTACACAAATCGATACATACATACATATAATCACGCCTCTTTCCCGAAGGGGTAGGCAGAGACCACTTCTTTCCACTTGCTACGATCCTTAGATACTTGTTTCGCTTCGTCCACTACCATTATTCCCTTCATACATGCTCTTCGGTTTAGGGTACTCTTGATCATACACAGATCGATCATCAATTTAAACTAAATCCCACATTAGGACACAATGGCGGCGGGCGGAGGCGGCGCGACGCCGGAGCAGCAGGCCATGGCGATCGCGGAGGACATCCTGGCGCGGCTGCCGAACAAGATCCTGACGGGCCCGTCGCACGAGGGCGACGTCAAGCCGGCCGACATGACGCCCATGTCCATCGTCGTCATCCAGGAGGCGGCGCGCTACGAGCGGCTCGTCACTGTGGTCAGGACCAGCTCGAGGGCGGTCATTGGCGCTGTGCAAGGTTTGTTATGGCCAGCTCTTTTCTACCCCCGACGGAAAAGAGGGGTGTTATAACTTATAAGATTCACGTGTCTTTGTATCTGTCTGTGACATCGTAGCTTCTAAAGTTTAGGACCTAAACGAATGGACCGGTTGTGATGCGGTTTTTTTGTTTGATAGCTGACGTGATCAAGATAGTTCTTAGCTATGTTTAGTATAAACAAAAATGTCAGGGATTTTTTAAATTTAAAATGTATAGTTATGACCAGTCATTTATTAACTATATTTATACCTTACCTTTTTCCTTTTTTAGGGTTCCCTAGCCAAATGGCAAAAAACGGAACCCTTATAGATTCGTCATGTCTGTCTGTCTGTCCGTCCGTATGTCACAGCCACTTTTTTCCGAAACTATAAGAACTATACTGTTGAAACTTGGTAAGTAGATATATTCTGTGAACCGCATTAAGATTTTCACACAAAAATAGAAAGAAAACAATAAATTTTGGGGGTTCCCCATACTTAGAACTGAAACTCAAAAAATATTTTTTCATCAAACCCGTGTGGGGTATCTATGGATAGGTCTTCAAAAATAATATTGAGGTTTCTAATATCATTTTTTTCTAAACTGAATAGTTTGCGCGAGAGACACTTCCAAAGTGGTAAAATGTGTGTCCCCCCCCCTGTAACTTCTAAAATAAGGGAATGATAAAACTAAAAAAAATATATGATGTACAGTCACGAGCATAAATATATTACTATGGACACGTCAGCAATAATATCTACCCCAAGATGCGTTCAATAATATCTGTCTGCACGGACGCAGCAAAAATATCTTTTTTTTTTTTTTTTTTTGAAATGAAATTATTTATTAGAAAAATGAGTTTCACAAATTATTTCGTTGTTGGGACATCCTTTTAAGTAAGAAATTTTACCTGTGCCAGGATGTCCCGCTCTTCCGTAGAAAATTTATACAGTTCAACTCAGGTTATTCAGAAAACTTTAACTTAAATTAACATGATAAATGTGTAACTGTGCTTGCGCATGTTTGTGTGTGTGTGGTGTGTGTGTATATGTGGTGTGTGTGTGGTGTTTATATATGGTGTGTGTGTGGTGTGTATGTGTGGTGTGGGTGTGTGTGTGTGGTGTGTATGTCTGAGGTCTGTATCCATGTGGTGTGTTTATGTGTAATGTTGTTATTAATTTTTAGGTGATCACATGAAATAAAGCCTCGATCTCTTCATAATTTAATTTTGTGAGCCAGTCAGATAAGGATTTTTTAAGTTCGTATGTATTTAGCGGATATATTTTTATTAAACTATTTACCTTCTTGTATAAATAAGCAGATTGCTTAGCATATTGATGACAAGCAAATTCAGTTTTTACAGTATTTGTTTCTATTATAATGTTTTCTCTTCTTTTTGTCTTTGTGTTTATGTCTATAGTTACTATTTTATGCCTCTTTAGTATTAGTTGTAATATATATAGCTTTCTCACACTCAATAAGTTGTTAATTGAGTATAGCTCTTTTGTGGGGAATCTGTAAGGTTTAAAGTACATGACTTTTAGTAAAGCACGTTGACTACGTTCTAATTCAAGGAATTTAATTTTTGATGCTCCTCCCCACACTGGAATGCAGTAGGATAGTATTGATTCAGCAAGAGCTGTATAAACTTGGATTAGAACTTTATTTGTTGCAATATGTCTTAAATTTTTAAAAATCCAAATAAGTTTCCTAATTCTGTTAGTTAGTAGTTCCAGATGGGAATGCCAAGATAATCGTTCATCAATAATTACGCCTAAATATTTAGTAGAATATATTTTATCAATGGTAGGACATGTACAATTTATAGTCAGTTCGTTACAATGATGTATCTGTAGATTTGACAATGAAGGTTGGGTTTTTTTATTAATTGAGAAACATATATAATTAGTTTTATTAGTGTTTAGTGTCAGTACGTTAGATTTAAGCCAGCTAGATATTTTTCTTAAGCCTTTTTCGGCAGTACTATGAACTTCATTCCAGGTTTTGCCATAGAAAACTATAGCAGTATCGTCTGCATATGAATATATCTGCCCATTGTCTATTTTAAAGTTACAAAGATCATTTATATATATTAAAAACAAGGTAGGTCCTAGGACACTACCTTGTGGTACACCGAAGGTCATTTTGATATCACTACTAATATGGTCCCCTATTTTTACTCGCTGCGTCCGATCACTTAGATAGTCCTTCATCAGGTTAAGCTGAATTCCTCTAATGCCAATATTTTCTAACTTATTTATAAGGATGGGAATAGATACTGTATCAAATGCCTTTTTTAGGTCCAAAAAGACAGTCAGACATCTGTTTTTACGATCAAGATGGTCAACAATACGCGATGTTAAGTCTAAAATTGCATCTTGCGTACATTTCCCTTGCCTAAAGCCATATTGCGAGGCTGATATTATATTATATTTATTAAGGTATTGGATAAGTCTATTATTAATTAGTTTTTCCATTACTTTAGAGATACCTGTTAAGACTGAAATTGGTCTGTAGTTATTTATTTGATCTTTATCCCCATTCTTATACACAGGAGTAACAATTGATTGCTTCATCAGCGAAGGGAAGACACCTTTAGTAAAACAAAGATTAGCCAAATAAGTCAGTATGGGAACTATTAAATTTTTTGAGTGTTTTAGAAATTTTGTAGGAATATTATCAAAGCCAGAAGCACTATCAGATTTTAAACTCATGAGGATTGAAGTGATCTCTTCTTGATCGGTGTTTAAAAGAACAAATGATGACAATTGATGATTTTGATAGGGGTATATTAGCATGGGTTTATGAAGCTGTAATAATTGGTTATTAGTTTCTATTTCTTTTGCAAGGTTCGGTCCAACTTCAGCAAAGAAGTTGTTAACTAAGTTGACTGCCTTTACAGGACACGACTCAATATGTAGTAATTCAGTATTTGTTGTTTTAGTTTGTTTTAAGTTAGTTAAATTTTTAATGTTGTTCCATAATAGGTACTTTAGAATTCTTAGCTAGTAATAACTTCCTATCATGTATACGTTTTAGTTTTTTGATTAAATTGTTGCAGTAGTTGCGATATCTTTTATACGTTATTTTAAGTATTTCATCGTCAGGATTATGTTTTAGTTGTTTTTGCATTTTATTCCTATTGTGTATACAGCGTAGGACACCTTGAGTTATCCAAGGTTTTATTATTCTTTGTTTTTTAGGTAAACTAATCATACATGTATTTTCTTGTAAAGATTCTGTGATTTTAATAGTTAGCAACTCAAGTAAGCTGTTTGGGTCATCACAATGCAGTAAAGATGGTAGGTTTTTATTTGCGAGAGTAATAAGAGCTTTGTCAAAATCAGTGTAAGTTTTCTTCTTGATAATTTCTCTAGTAAATTTTATTTTAGCTAACGTACACAGAACCATGTGATGGTCTGTTACGGTTGTGTTCAGGACAGCTACTTTAGCAGATATCTTTTTCCTGTTCAACTTTAAAATAAAATGGTCTAAACAGCTATTGTCTCTGGTTGGAATCGTATGCCCTGGTAATAGCCCAAATGTGGATAACATGTTTAGATAATTATGTCTATTTTTATGATCTATAGAACTTTCATTCACTTTTGGTATAAGATTTATATTTATATCACCAGTTATAACAATATTTTTACAAGTTTTGATTGTATCTAGGTGCATTCGAAGTGATTCAGTAAATCTATCACTATTAGCATTAGAGGGTGACCTATAGACACCCAGTATGATATGGTTGAATATTTCAATCTGTAAACAGGACGCTTGATCTAGTTTAATTTCCTTTATTTTAGGATTAAGATTGTTTTTAACATACATTACTACTCCATCATTTTGATTAAGATGGTTAGCTGTAGCAAAGGATATGTATTTATTTAACTGAGGTATATTTTTACTGGCTTCGAGTCTGCATTCTGTAAGTATTATTATATCAATTTCATGTTTTAGATTTGATATTGTTACCTGTAAGTCATTTATATTTTTATATACACTTCGAATATTCTGCGTTATAATGGTTAAATCTCTTTTATTTATATGCATATGTTTACTTAAATTTTCTATATCACAGTAGATTGAGGTAGCTATTTCACTGTTGTCCATTTCTTTTAGTGTTGACAGTGTACTATCCATTTTGAAACATCATTAGAAGTACGCACGTAAGGCATATTATTATATTATTCGTAAAGGTATGATTACAGATAAACTTAAGATATTTTTGGCACTTAGTAAAATATATATTTATTAGCAGCATTTCATGTCCTACAACTGCGAGAGTCCAGAATGTTAATAGTATGTTAAAGAGTTTATGTTTTGGTAGAGGTGTGTGATTGTGTGTTATGTATGTGATAAGAATATTTAAGATACGGTAATTAATGTAACAAATTAAAAATACAAAATTGTTTATCAATATAGTCACTAGGCATAGTCAGGATCCTTGTAGTAGTTTTTGGATTTGATCCTCATTACTTATCAAAATAATACGAGAATTGTCATCCTTTCTGACATACACTTTCCCATAGGACGTCCAGCAATATTTATATAACTTATTCTTTATTAGTTCTCTTCCAAGGAAATATAGGCGGGAGGACTTCGCGGTTAGGTTTTCGGAAATGAAAACAGGTGTGTCTGCCTCATTATTTCGTAGTCCTAAATGTTTCGCACAGATTTTCGACTTATGTTTTATATTGAAGGACTTACTCATTTTAAGGAAATTATTTTTAGTTATGGTTGACATTGTTTCTATTATTATAGGTGTATTTTTCTGTCCTTCCTTTCTTGAGCGAACTCTATATATATCTCTTATTTCTGATCTATTTATTTCACAACCAATGTTTTTAGATAGGCAAGTTACCATGTCGAGCAAGTCCTCCTTGGTTTCATTATCATTCCTTGGTACATTTTTTAATTCAAAACTAGTTTTTCTCATCCCCTTCTGCATGTCTTCAATTTTGTCTTCCAAAATAGTAATATGTTTCTTGTCTTCTTGTGCTTGCATTTCCAACTTTTCAATTTTCTTTTTGTATTCTTCATTTTGAGATGTGAGAAATGCAATGGAATTTTCTATATTTCGATTTGACAGTTGAATGTCTTCTAGCGTCGGTATAATTTTCCTAATTTCTTCACTATTTGGGGCCATCATTGATTGTATTAAGTTTTTAATTTCTTCCTTAAAATCTGAGAATTTCACACTAAAGTCTTCATTTTCACTCTTTTTTTTGTTTCGCATCGATACAAAACTCGAGGGTGAGTCCGATTTATCAGACGAGTCTGTCGCAACTTTGGATTTCGACAGTGTTTTATTCATATTTGCTGCCTTATTTAATTAACTATTGAGTTTCCAGTAATTTAGGTAATGAAATATGTATTCGTCGATAATGTGGGGCCAGCGTTATTTATTTATAAAAGTCGATGGTGTGGAGCGGGTATTACATTAATTAGATCAATGTGGCACGGTTTGCGCACGCAACAGGTTAAACAGTCAATATGGCTGGCTGCGCGCGCGCAGTGATTCGCAGTCTTCCAGGGCGCAACAGGTCAATCAGTCAAAATGGCTGGTTGCGCGCGCTCAACGATTCGCAGTCTTCGAGGGCGCAACAGGTTGCATTCCGAGATGGCAGTGCATAGGGGCGTGACCACCAGTGTGTTTTAGACTAATCGTTCTTCAGTGGGCGTAATATGGTAGTAATACGCACTTCGTTGATTGGTAATTATGCGTAGGTGACTCACGCGCCGCTGTAGTGCTCGATACCAGGGCCACAGATCGTAGTTATCACCGTCTCGACACAGATGAACTTCTTTCGTTTATGCACTCCTATTATTTAAACTCAATTATTTTTATGAAATTATGATTTTAATTTATAAATAAATTTAACACGGATCACTATACGTTTACACCTGACGGTGGTCCGGGGGGAAGAGGAATCTCTGATATCTGATATTGAAAATATCTGATATTCATAGACAGCATATTAAAGTGACGGCAAAATTATCTGACAAAAAAAGTACATCAAATAATTGTGACAACCCCCAAAGCAAAAATATGTGACGACATTAGTCACAAAATAATGTGATCACTCTTAGAGTGCAAATATATTTTTGCTGTTCACTAATTCTACGTTTCTGTAAGCATTTACATTTATCCTTCAATCATAGATAAATGTATGACGTTCTAAAGCAAAAATAGGTGACGACATTAGTTACAAAATAATGTGATCACTCTTGGAGTACAAATATATGTTTGCCGTTTACTAATTCTACGTTTCTGTAAGCATTTACATTGATTCATATAGATTAATATATGACGTTCAATAGTTGGCAAAAATATCTGACGTAAATCTTTTATTATTTTTATACATTTTGCCCGACTGCGCGACGCAAAGGAGGGTAATGTGTTTATCAGTCTATGTATTTATGTATGTTCCTATGTGGCGTTATAGAGATCAAACGGGTTGACCGATTTTGATGATTCTTATATCAATCGATACGCCTTAACCTTGCGAGTGTCATTAAAAACATGACAATAATCAAAAACCACAGGAATAACCAGACACCATATTGTCTAAACGAAAAAAAAAAATACAACGAACTATGTAAAGGGGAGTATCGCTAAATAGGTTTTCAAAAATTATTTTTAGGTTCGTTTCATCATTTTTAATTTTACGTGACAGCTTAGGATATGTAACGATTTAAAATTAGTTAAAAAGTGTAAGAAAAATAGTTAAAAAAAAAAACAAAAAACCCGACAGCGTGAAAAAATTTACTGTCCCGACTGCCTTTGTATGGTCCTTCTAAACCCTTCAAAAGATCTCATATGTATTGAGTTTTACTTATTTTAAATAAAAACACGCTCTTCTCAGTGAACCATCTTTCTTTTTAACCAACGAAAAAAAAAGGAGGAGGTTCTCAATTCGACACGTATATTTTTTTTTGTATGATCACGCAGCAATCGGCACAGGGTGGTCCGATTTTGATGATTCTTTTTTTAATGGATAGGGTATGTCTTGAAATTGGTCCCATATTTTTTTGAAAATTTTACCCCTAAAGGTACGAAAATAGGGGATGATTGATATTTCATCTACTACATTTTTACCTGGTAACTGAATCTACCACCAATAATTTATTACTAATTATAAGTATTATAGCAACTAAAAATTAAAAAATAATTACTTTTTAACAAAATATAAAACCAACGAAAAAAAACTGAAAAGCAAAAAATAAAATAAACCATTTAGTATTATAAATTAAGATCCAAAATTAAGAGTTAATAAATGATTTTGAGGCGGTGCCAAACAAATGAAAAAACAAACGGTGAAAAGATGTGCGCCGCGCTGCTGCTGCCGTGTGCATCGCGTGCCGCTGCCCTCGTAAAATGAACTTTATGTTATTAATTTTGGTTGTTTGTTTGGCACGGTCTTATTATTTATTTACTAATTATTTATTAATTATTTATTTACTGTCAATTTTGGATCTTAATTTATAATACAAAATGGTTTATTTTGTTTTTTATTTTTCAGTTTTTTTTTCGTTGGTTTTATTTTTTGTTAAAAAGTAAGTATATTGCATATTCTCTACTAGTACACTACTCTATGTTCTTGTTACATTTTCATAAATAAAATACTTTTATTTGCGGTCAGACTCGACGACGGTTTGGCAACGTCGCCAATTTGGAAGCGTAGCGAGCTGGCGACGTCGCCAGTAAAATGTACACGTGCAAGCTGCGTCTCACTCACTCAGTGTCCAAACCGGCTGCCAAGACGGACGCGCGCGCGTGTTCATTTTACAAAAACAAACTATTTTATTTATTATTCTTGTTTGTGTTTTTCACTTTTAACACGGTTACATTTTTCAATAATGAGTTTCGATACAGAAATGTTTATTGTATAAATACAAAATCTTCCATTTTTATGGGATGTCTCAAGAACTGATTATTCCGACCGCAATTTAAAAATAAGATGTTGGGACGAAATAGTCAATTTATTTAAAGAATTTAAAAAAGATATAAGATCTGAGAAAACTGACTGAAAGAGGGTAGCCACTGGCTACTCTTTTGGTTACCTTCGAACGCCAGGTAGCAATTGCAACTACGCCGGCGACGTCGCCAGAGTATCCAGTCTCCACTCAGGGAGCCGTTATGTGGACACGTGTACATCTTATTGGCGACGTCGCCAGCTCGCCACAGTCTCCAGACTCCACATAGCGTGCTGGCAGTCATGGCAACGCTTCCAAATTGGCAACGTAGCCATCTATATGATTGAGGAATCAATGCAAATACTTACAGAATTAGTAAACGGCAAACATATATTTGCACTAAAAGAGTGATCATATTATTTTGTACCTAATGTCGTCACATATTTTTGCTTTGGGGTTGTCACAATTATTTGATGTACTTTTTTCGTCAGATAATTTTGCCGTCACTTTAATATGCTGTCTATGAATATCAGATATTTTTGCTGCGTCCGTGCAGACAGATATTATTGAACGCATCTTGGGGTAGATATTATTGCTGACGTGTCCATAGTAATATATTTATGCTCGTGACTGTACATTACCAAGCAAACTTCCAACGAAAATTGGTTTGAATGAGATCTAGTAAGTAGTTTTTTTTTAATACGTCATAAATCGTAAACCGCAAAAAACATTGATCAAAGTTACAACGAATTACAAGAACTTTTATATTATATTACTTGCTGCTACGGAACCCTTTATGGGCGAGTCCGACTCGCACTTGGCCGTTTTTTTACTTTACGTTTTTTAACTTTGTTTATTTATTTATGACTGTAATTAGTGTGTAGGTGAAATTTTTGTCTACTGTTTTAATTGTAATACAAGGCAAACGATCATCGGAGGTTGTATCGGGACGGGCCTTATATCTCAAATTATATTACTAGAGCTACAGAAATGTGTACCAAGAAAACACGTTATTGTGTGCCTACGGTGAATAGTTTCAGATTTTCTCAGCGCATTCACGTAATACACAAAACTACTTAAGACGTCCTTTGCGTGAGGTTTTGTAATCGTGTGCGTGCGTGGCTTAGCGTAATCCTCTTTTTATGCGGGAAATAACCAGACTTATTTAACTCCTTTTTGTGGCAGAGTATGCCCACCAAATCCTCTTAAGTTGTTTTTACACACTGCACGAGAACGGAGGAAATTCTGTATTGTTCCAAAATGTATGAGGCTCGCCTCTGCATGGCGCCGTCTCCTGTCTAGCTCAGTGTGTAGTCATTCATACAATTTGGAACAATACAAAAAAAAACCGCTTCTGTTCCCGCCTCCCTTGCAGTGTGTATACAACATAATCGTTTAAGTGTGACGTTGCCTGGGTGAATATCAGAAGCGCGCATTTTTTAAATTTTTGGTGGTGATATTTTTTCTTCAGTTTTCGTGAAAAATTAGAACCTGGTATAAGAAAAGAAAGTGTAACAATTAGACTTTCTTTTCTTATACTCGTACCAGGGTCTCACTTTTCACGAAAACTGAAGAAAAAATATCATCACCAAAAATTGAAAAAAATGCACGCTTCTGATATTCACCCGCCTGATCTGTCACTGTGTGGGAATGAGCGTAATGTAGGTACAATACGCACATACAAGATTGTCTATCTCTGTGCAGTAATGAGCGTACTTTATCATATACTAGCTGACCCGGCGAACTTCGTATCGCATAACAAACTATTTTTTTTTCTAAAATAAAAGCAGCTTAAGTTACTTCTTGTTACGTCAGCTATCTGCTAGTGAAATTCCCGTCAAAATCGGTCCATCCAATCAGAGATTAGCCGGAACAAACAGATAGACAGACAGACAGACAGACAGATAGACAGACAGACAGACAAAAATTAAAAAAAATGTTGTTTTGCTATATGTACCGTGTATACATCCAAATGCACTTAGTAAAAAACGGTTATTTTAATATTACAAACAGACACTCCAATTTTATTTATTTGTATAGATGTATAGATATGTATGTATTTCACCAGGAGTGAGCGTGCTGACGGACGTGACGGAGGAGGTGCTGACAAGCATGGTGCGCGGCAAGATCCCGGCGCTGTGGGCCGGCAAGAGCTATCCCTCGCTCAAACCACTCGCCGCTTACTTCAATGATCTACTCGCGAGACTCAACTTTTTGCAGGTCAGCTGGAAATAACTACATAGTGTACTTTAACACAGCACAGTATAAAGATGATCATAATTTTATGACAAAGTTCACTCGAAATGCTTTCGTTTTGTACTAAAATATCACGATGGTTTTAAGAGGGGAGGAGGTAGGTGTAGAATCTTATCACTAACATCATTTTTTTTTAAAGTCAGCAAACTGCAACTCTAGCATTCTTAGAAACTGCTTATAAACTTGCTTTTTATCTAGATTTCTTGTAAATATGTCACTTCGATTTACCGTCATATACCTTTACAAAAATGCATAAATGTACAGAGAATTGTAAAAAAGTGCTATAAATGTCGTGTCATTGAATCGCGAGCACTCAACTTTTTATTGCGAAAAGTTTAATAGCGAACTGGACATATTTGAATAGACAAAACGGGTGCCAGTGCATTGTGAGCGGCTATTGTCCGCGAACTACACTTTTATTGGTTTCGCGTTTCGCGGGAACTTTCTCTGTGATTCCCGTAGCGAACTAGCGACGCGTACAGTACGGCCGCTGTATCTTGGCGCGTCTGAACTTCGCGCAGAAGGCTGCGCAGTAACATAATTCGGCAATACTCGATACGCGGTGTATTATGTCTCAGTCATACGTTAGCATGTTCGTGTCGCTATCTCTGTCTTACATGCGCTAAAGTTCGCAAAGCCTATGTTCAGACGCGCCAAGATACAGCGGCCATACTGTACTGTCGTCGATGGTGTCGGCTAGCATTGGACAACATTTTCATCGCTATTTTAGATATTTAGGCCTGGGTGAAATTTTTCACTGCTTGGAATGATAATGATAGCTTTTAGATATCCACGCTTGAGGTATTTAATTCTTGTACTGCATTCGTCGTGGAGTTCATGGCATCTCCCCAGCACTTCATGTCATCTTCTCAGCACCCTACTGAATAACGGACGAAACTGAGTTGCTAAGCCTCTTCTTTTGGAGATCGGTAGGTTGTGTATCCAGTTTGATTCCGATGGCATATTTGCATGGTGGTAAAGTATTTTACCCGCCTGACTAGCTCTCCTAACCAAGGCCGTCTTTAACCTATTGGAGGCCCTGCCTGGGCATATTAGTATAATGGGGCTCGGCCCCATGACTTTGACAGAACACTATTTTATTAGAATAAACAAAGAAAGTAGATAAGTAAGCCTCTAGATTTATGCAAAAGCTAATAAGCAAATTGGTATTGTAGTCAGTAATTTAGGTTCGATTTATTCGAATAAAAAAGTTTTTCGGTAATAAATATCGGTTATCGTTTAGTGATCTGGCAGGAACTAGGGGGTCCATATCGATCACGGGGTCCTGGGCATGTGCCCAGTGGGAAAGAGGAGTCTGCTCCTAACCACCTTCCATCAAATCCGACCGTGAATACCTTTATCGGTCGCAGTGTCGGAGACCCAGTAATAATCCAGGGTCACCCGCATCTTTTTGGTCAAAAACTTTGCCCGACATTGGTGTTACTGATATCCATGGGTGATTGTAAGCATTAAACATGTTGTTGTTTAAAATTCTATAGTTGTAATTATTTGTGTGTGTAGCATTGGCACCAGTACGGGCCGCCGGTGGTGTTCTGGCTGTCTGGCTTCTACTTCCCACAGGCGTTCCTCACGGCCGCGCAGCAGAGCTACGCGCGCAAGTACAAGATCCCCATCGACCAGCTCGCATTCCACTATGAGGTATGTCAATGTATTGTTGGTTACTAGTTTTCTTTACAGAGGAGCAGGTTGATTAGGTCTTAAAATGGTCAATATGGTAAAATATCTAGACACGCGGGAGCGTGTCCAGCCAAAGTTAAAAAAAAGGGAACTGGTAACGCACCGCCATGTCATTGTGTAGTATTACACAAACCATTTCGAGCTACTTTTGACCCCTTCATAACTTGAGACCTATTTGACCTACATATATGAAAGACACAAATGTGTCAAAAGTGTGTTAAATGTGTTTAGTAAACATTAAAACCCCTTAGCTTATTTAGAATTCCAAATTACATAAATGTAGCTAAAGTAGTTATTGATATATTAACGTTTAAAAAATTGCATTTTGACGACTGACTCATTCACATATAGGATCAAAAACCTCCAACTTCCACATGACCTAGAAACTTGATGTTTGACATCAAGGTAGACTATTAGGCGTATACAAAGGAAAAAATCTAAAAAGTGAAAATTATTGATAATTAGTGAAAGTAGTGAATCAGCTGCTCCACTGTATATAGTAATTGTACAAATGACAATAGCTATATTAATTATCAACAAATACCAATAATTTCTAGACAAAAGTACGGTAATAATATCTTTAAAAACATAAATGTGAAATGAGAGCCATGTTCAAAAAAAAAAAAAAGAATTGAGATCTAAATGGGTGCCAAGTTCTGTGTAGGAAATCCTAAAATTTTTGTCACAAGGACATGTAATTCAAGCTCTAAACTCGACTTGGCGTAGTTTCATTAGTTAGCTACCAACAAACCAAAAGTAACATAGGTGTGATATAAACCTAACAGGTTAAACGAAGATAATTATAAAAATATATTATACTAACTAGCCAAGAAACGTTATAAAAACTAGCCAAGTCAAAATGTAGAGCTTGAATTACATGTTCTTGTGACAAAAATTGAACTTGTTACCAATTTAGATTTTACATTTATGTTTTTGTTGAAATAAAAGTTATTAACTGAGACGGTATAGCAGGTATCAAACTATAAGAATTCTTAAAATATTTGTTGCTGCGCTTCGTGAAGATGCAAAGCTTGCAAAAAAGCAAATAAAAAAAAGTAAATAAAATAGACGTAATGTAGTCGTCCTCATATCTTTGCCACAAAAATGCTTAAATATTTTGGACTTTCAAAGGGGTGTTTATCATTTAAGCAAGTTTAATGAATTTAAGGGAAAACGGTTGATGTTTTACATTGTAAAACGAGACATAGAACATGCATTAAACGTCTCTCGTCGGATACAATCGTGTAGCTCGCTACGCCCACGGCGCGCCGCTGTAGCAGTTTGACTACAGCTCCGATATTGTGTGTTTAGATCGACTAGTAAATTGCTTTTTCAATATTAAAACATTGCATACACGGCAAATTCGCCCGCGGTTTGAGTGAAACAGAACATGATTCAATATTTGCTCGATATTTCAAATGTAAATAGGTTGAGGGTTTTTAAATTGATAGAACACAAAACTACATTATGTTAAAATAAATATACTAAAATAAGTTTTAATAAATCTGAACATATTACAACTTATAATAATATTATGAATCAAATGTACCTTCTTTCAAAACGGAGCTGTTTCAGGCCAAAAATAATGGTTTGAATCATAGTTCTGGTATGAGACTAATAAACCATGCTAAGTTGATTTTGTAGCTTTAGTTGAATTATAATGCAATAACGTACATAATATAATATTTAATTTATCGAACTATGGAAGCCTGTTATAGAACATCTACTACAGGACGCTGCGTAATATTCTGCGTAAGGTTCGGGCGGCAGTTTTATGCGTAGGTACATATAAATTACAACTTTCAAAGCGAATCAAAGGCGATTTTCGAGTCTTTAAATAAAGCTATTCAAACTTCAAACTAAGTGCTAATTTAATCAGCGGACGTAAGGTCTGGAGAATCTGTCTAGAACGGCAGATGTCGTAGAGTTGCCCACCCCAACCGCAGAAGTTTCCGCACCTTAACTGTAGTGCCGACCAATCCCGGCCGTTTCAGTAAACTTCAGCTATCATTACTTGTAATTGGTGACGATAAATCATGATAGTTATTGCAAACTGTGGGATGAAGCTACGTTACGCGGAGAAAGAAGGAGTCTTTTAAGGTCGAAATTATCAAAAATGTTTCAAAAATACTATTAATTAATGTAGCTTTGATGTAGGTACAATAATTTTATTTTATTCATCATGGTTTCGTTGTGGTGCTTTGTTTGATTAAAAATATTTTTTTATTTATTTTCCATGACTAAGTTACAGACAATCTTTTCAATTTAAGTACATATAGCTATGGAATGACAATTTAATGCGCATAATAAATTGGCGTGTAGACTGTGGTCCCAACACTGCTAATGTGGTGCAGGTGCAGAGAAGTTTTGAGCTGGAGGAGCCTCCAGAGGAGGGCGTGTACATCCGCGGGCTGTTCATGGAGGGCGCCCGCTGGAACATGGACGACTACATCGTGGACGAGTCGCTCCCCAAGGTCCTCTACGATGAGTTCCCGCCGGTGAGTCTTGTCCTTCTGTCAGATATCAACATTGTGGAGCATGGAGCATTTATATATAGAAGAAGTCAAGAAGCGCCATCTCATATGTAGGGAAAGTTGAAAAAGTGTCCAGCTGGTTACAGAAAATAGAGGTTCCAATAATGGCCATTTCTGAATGGCGCTAGTGTGATACAAATAGCGAACCATGAACATAGCTGTTGTAGAGGGAGTGAAGTTTGCTGAGTTATGCCTAGTGCATCCGCAGCGTCATCGTAATGAATGGCGCTAGTGCCGCTAGCTGCTAGTGTAATTTTACGCGTTTTCACGGACACTTTTAATATACAGAGATGGCATTCCTTCTCCTCTATTTTCCATGTTGTGGAGTTAAGGTTAGGGTTATGCTTTGGACGTTATTAATATTGTATCCTCCTATCTTCAACTCAGTTGTCTAGCAAATGTCAACAAATCACAATGTTATAGTATAGTGAGTGCTACTTGTTATACTTTACCTTCTAAAATTGTGACTGGATAGATTTTATTGATAACGGCTGTAAGTGATGGACCAAAGTAACTGTTTTGGTTTTGATTATGTTATAACTTAGTTAATCAATTATTTAACATAGTATAAGGTCTTTCTTTTCTCTTTATCTTTCTTATCTTCTATTAATTTATTATATGATTGTTTTACATTATGTAGTACCCTGTTACCCATTTTCTGTTCTTGCTGATTTCAATTTACTGCTGAGTTGTCTGAAAGACATCGCTTTAAAGCGATAAGGTGCCCATTGTTTTGTGTTCCTTCCTAGTGCTCTTTATGTATATATGTTACCGGATATCTGTATAATTCCTAGGAAATGTGTATAATACCTGGGCCGTTTTGGCAATGTATTAAATTATATGAATATTATCACCATTACATAGTTTGCCTAGGTAATGTATACGTTTCCCAACTACTGTACAGAATACCTGCAGGTCCACCGGCAATGAATAAAGGTAGATTTGGGTATGTATAGTCAACTTGGATGGAGGTTGGAATTAAGAATTTACTTAAAAACACACTCAAAACAAATTATAACCTGCATGAATAGATATTTTTTTATACATTTTAAATTAATGCTTGACCGAAATCACACTTGATGGTAAGGAGAGATGCAGTCTAATGGCTCCACACACTACACTGCTCGCCTACGCAGCTTCGGATTTTTCAAAATTGGTGACAGAACCGACTTAGTCAACCCCGACCCCACGTGGTGCTAGTTTGCCATGCCCCTAGAGTGAATGTAAACCCCGGAGGCGCGGAGGTAGAGCAGCCCCCCCCCGCTGTAACAAACTGCAGGCACCATGTGAGCAGAAGCGGCTGAGGCTGGTCGCCGCAGGCGACCAAAAAGCCGAAGCTGCGTAGGCGAGCATGGAGTGCCTGCAGTTTGTTACGCATGGGCGGAGGGGCTGCACTTCCCGCAGCACCGGAGATGTTTGGAAGCCTTTTTATGTATCAAAAACCCCTAAATTCTCCCTAAAAGTGCATATGTCACCGGAAGATGACTATTTGCAAAGCATGCTGTGGTTACCTGTAATTGGGCATTTTCGCCAAAAAGTGTACATTTCGTTTTTACCGTGTCCCCTGACTTCATGCTTCGAATTTTCTTAATTATAATGTTACAAAGATAAAATCTTAATTTTTATTTGTTTCTTTGTTTAATAAACTTTACAGGAATACCAACAAAAGTTTCTATTATTGCCTAATATAATTGTTATTAATATTTTATTAAATTAAGACCATCGTTTTTACGATGTCCCCTGCAGATTTCGACTACAAAACATGCGATAAAACATGTTTTCTTTGTTCGGAAGCATTAAATTTGGGGCTATATGACATTATCTGAATGTCAGCACTGAAAAAAAATCAGTTTTTCTTCAGTTTTTGACTGCTAATTAGGAGAAATAAGAGTTTAAAACAAATTTCAGAAAAGCGTTCAGGTGGAATTCCACCATCCGTTACCGCGGTTTTGTATTTTTTGTAAATTCTACGATGAAAACTGATAAATATTACGCATGGCAAATCATTTTTGGATAATCGCATGACAATCTGTGCATTGTTATGTCAGTGTTTTTTCAGTAGTTTTCCAAGGATTAAGTAAATAAAGTTGAATCAACCTCGTAGCAATTTTGAAGTTCTCTTCCGAAACTGCTAATTTCTCAAGGTAAATGGAAATATATTTATATGGAAATGATTGTATCGAAAAGCGAATATTTTAACGTTGTTAATTTGTTAACATTGTCGTAGTATATATAATTAAATCTAATCAAAATTTCAATTTGAATGTTCAATTTGGGAATCCGTTACTTCCGTTCCGAGACCATGCTAGTGGTAACGTATTATGTGGAAGGGAAAAGTAACGGAATGGAATAGATAAAGTTGATGCTACACTGTGGCAATTGGGTTGAGTACCTACCTACTTGAAATATTTTTTATTGAGTTTTAATATGGTTTGTAAATAAAAAAATATTGCTGTCAGATTATTATATGAACTGTTTTATTGCGGCAAAAGTTAAATTCGGAAACTTTATTTATAAAAATAGTTTTATTTCTGTATTGGGTCGGCTTTTACGACGCTTATATAAAATATCAATCTGTTAATGAGCTTCAACTTTTGTAGGAAATATTTTTCTGTAAAATCAATATTTTGCCAAATAAACATGAAAAACAAAAAAAAAAATGTTTTTCAAGGTGACCTTGAAAATGAATGAAATATACTTATGTAATGAGTAAGTATACTATAGTTTTATAATCAATTTAATTTTATGATAGTTCAGTGGTAAAAAGACTTCTGCCGCCTACTCGGGGCGTTGTGTTAAGACTGTGTGTGTCTGATACCTTGCTTTCCATTCCATTATTTCGAGCTTTCTTTTCCGTGACTGTCCCCAAAAAAGGAAAAATAAAATATCCTACTATTAATTGCTTTTCCAAGAAAAAATATTTATTTTATTTTATAAAATTAAGGAATAGTTTTGTTTTCTCTTTAAAAATACTAAAATTTAGATTGTTTGGTGTTTTTGCTTTTAAAAGACAAAAATGAAAAGTAAAATGACCAAACAGTAACGGAATGTAGGTAAATGACATGCTAACACTACTTTTAAAGATAAATTTAGTGTTTTTTTTTAATTAATATATTCCTGTATCTCTAATGAACCTAATTAAATATAAATTTTACCAAAATTGTGTTTAAATACCTTTATATTGTCTTTTGTATTTGGTCACGGAATGGAACAATTTATTGTTCCGCCTTGCAGAAAATGTCCTGTAATTTTATTTTCAGTAAGTATTTTATCACCTTATTATGTTTTCTGGCAAGAAAATAACATAACAATACAGTTTAATTAAAAAAATAGTAAAAATTTTAACAAAAAATAAAAATCCAACAATTTTAGAAATGTACACTTTTTGGCGAAAATGCCCAATTGTAGGAACAGTAAGATTTAATATTATAAGTAACAACTTGTATTGCAAATGATGAAACTGTATCTTATGTTGGTAATCCTATAATAAATAAATAAATAAATAAAGATAACAAGAACCGCAAATTTACAAACCTAGGTTTATAAACAATATACAACCAAATGAATATTACTCTAACTGAAACATTCGCTACTTGAAAGTTGGCCTTTTGAAAAGTGTCATTATAAAAGGCAGACCAAACGTACAGTTGGCAACTGTTAGGTTGGGAAATTTAAAAAAAAAATGTGATAAGTTGGCAAATGATTATTCGGCGAAACGTTAGTTGGCAAGTGATAATCGGCCAAACAATTTTCGGCGAAAAGGCAGCTTAGAGAACCGTCTTTTACACACATTACCAACTACGCATGGAGTATTGTATAGAATGCCTGGGCTAAGTATGAAATAAATAATATTCAAAACGTTACCTGAACGTTTTAGATATTCTATACATTGCCTAGGTATTGTATAGAATGCTGAATTATACAGATATCCGGTAACATATATATTATGTTTGAGTGTACAAACAATAAAGTGTTAAATAAATAAATAAATAAATAAAGGTCGGCAATATATAATCAATATAGAAAGCTTGCACTTACGTTTCCTTTCCTAGTTCCATAAGCTTAATGCTCAATGCTCGTCCTATCAAGTATAATAATGTCATTTGGTACGCCCATAAAGAGCTACGTCGTAGCACCTCGTAGAAGTACCGAAAATCACGAGAACTTACATACTAATGCATGCTAATTTTATACGTTAGTACTGCTGCAAGGTAAGTAATAAATGAAATTTTATTGTAATTCGAGTGAAATCTACCCGGGAAAGTTTAAATTTTAGTGTAACTTTGAACTTGCACTGAACACTTTAATGAATTTAAAATTAAACCCATCAATTTAAAATTAAACCTAGATTTAGACGACTTTTAAAATAAATTTAACACTCAACATACATCCATATCACTGTATTCCTCTTTCCAATTCAATTTAAAACAATTTATTTTCCGATTTTCCGACCTCTCATGACAATGCGACCGGCGGCGCGCACCTTTGGTTTGTACGTACTTACTGTTAACACAATAATGTCTCATTTGAATGACAGAAGGCTTGCAGTTATATCAACTTGATTATGATTTTATACTTAGCTGAGTTGGTATATTGGAAGGGTTCTGAGTTTGATTTTCGACTAGAGAAATTAATTTAAGTATGTTAAAATCTCCACGCCAACTCTAACATAAAGTACAGTCGACCGCAGAAGTAGCTTAACATTTTAGTACCTTGTCACGTTACATTTCTTGAATTTGTCATATATGTTGCTAGGAAACCGTTGAAACAGTTACTATTACAAAGTACTAAAATGTTAAGCTACTTCTACGGCCGACTGTACCGTGAGCGCAAACGGTTTATTTGTTTGAGCGGGATGATAAAAAATCATTACACATTTTTTAAATTATACAACAGTTCCACCTGTTTGTAAGTGAAGATATAGTTGCGTTACTACGTAACATTCATAATTCAAACAATTAAATTACTTGTTCCAACGCAATAAAGTGTAATTCAGGTCGCACAGGCCACAGCGTTAATCAAAAACGCGTAATGAGTTGCCTTCCTTTAATTCTAACGCTATCTCTTATCCTCTCTGGCAATATTAAGGTTGTCTTTTTTGAAAGAATAAAATTAATCTGAAAGTTTAATTAACAGTTATATATATGCCCATGTTACTCTTATGAACAAATGCCGTTTCAAATAAATCTAGGCTAAGTAATTAGGTATTTACTTAGTAGTATGTAGAACAAAAAAAGTATTTTATTTGACAACGTCTGTATAGATTGCTTAACCTAAGAAGATGGCAATACGGCATTATGTTGGTACGTACTTACCTTGTCTATGAAGCAAATATTATCTCTTAGGTTTTTAGCAGGTATGCCTATCAAATCTGGAATGACATACGACAAAAAAACGTGAGATTCGGATCTTCGTTATTTTTTGGGTGGAGAAATGCGATGCATTATGCTTTTGCCTTCATTTTAGTTAATATCGTTTAGCACGACGCAGCGCGTTGTATCGAACTAACGTGTGACATGTGTGATGACGTCATGTGTGATGGACTACGAACGTATGACAACCTTATATATTAGCCCGACACGTCAAACGCGGCATGTACTTGTAACTTCATACGGCCACACCGAAATTGCGGAGTGCGCCAGGCCTGGTATAGGTAATATCCGCAGTAATCGGAACGTAGACACAACTGACAGCGATAGGATTGGCGATGCCATTTTTTCGTGTCGTGATTGTCAACTGCGTAAAACGGGCGCGCGGGGTATCTCTTCTGATCAGCTATAATCATAAATAAGATCCGTATATTATATGAGCGTGGATTTGTATCACGTGGCAGATGTCTTCGCAAATAAGATACTGTTAATGAAGTTACGGTAATGATAATAATTACCAACAGGAAGCATCGATGCGAATCAGTTGACACAGGTGTATTGGCTTCTATACAAAGATTAGTAAAATCCGTTGCATCCGACATGTCCGATACATCAGTGTCTGCGGTTGGTGTATGAGCGTCTGTTTGTGTGTGCAGGTATGGCTGATCCCGCTGAAGCGCGAGGATATCCCGACGGACGTGTTCTACAACTGCCCGCTGTACAAGACGGGCGACCGGCGCGGCGTGCTGTCGACCACGGGCCACTCCACCAACTACATCCTGTTCATGCGGCTGCCCACCGCCAGCCCGCCCGACCACTGGATCATGCGGGGGGTAGCGCTGCTCACGCAGCTGCCCTTCTAGGATATCGACTATACGATACGATAGAGGACTTATGATTATCCCTTGTGTTTTATACCGATGTTCAGGCGGTTGGCACTTAATATATGTATCCAATAAAAGAAACATTTAAACCACGGACGTAAAAAAAGAACGGACGTAACCTTGTCTAATCGAGAGTGAAGCATAGCAATGACAGCTCGCTTACCATGTGTGCGTAATTTTGTAATTTTTGATTCGCGATGGTGTCAATGTCAGCAGTATGGTGTCAATGTTTGGATGTGTGTACATGTAGGAATACAGAGTTGGTATTATTACGGGTGCTTCACTGAATTTGTTCTTGGGATTACGTCCGTCTTTTTTACGTCCGTGATGTAAACAAAGAAAATTCTGTGAACTGTACTTAAATGACAGTTAACACTTGACAGGCGTAGGTGCACGATAGCCAGGCCTGTCAACCGTAAGTCTTGTTCACACGTGCGACAAGGACATAAATGTTACAACAACCTTGGACCTTCACGACTTTCTGTTCATGGCACGCACCATACGCAGTAACGAAATAATCTTTACACTTGTGCATAATTGGTCCATGAAAGGGCAATCAAGAACTATTTACGATTCAGGATTAACTTAAAATAAAGTGTGCATATTTGAGTAACTTTAGACAAAAAAAAAATTTCGTTTTAAAATTTAGATCTTAAATTATACTTATACAAAATTAATGTCTAAAAGATAAATAATCAATGACAATGTAATTATTGTGTCAAGGAGTTAATTTAACTTGCAAAGAATTTCCTTACTATGCTAGTCACTGCTATCTTTGCTAGAAGTTGTTTGCAATATTGTAACCTGCGTATCGCTTTATGAAACACGAACCGCCCTCGCTTTGCTTCGGTTTTCTTATTTTTTTTTACAACTTATTGGAGTTTTATTTAGGATCCCTAATTTTTTTGAAAATATAATATAGCCTATGTTACTCGGGGATAGTGTAGCTTCCCAACAGTGAAAAAATTTTTGAAATCGGTTTAGTAGTTTCGGAGCCTATTCAATGCAAACAAAAAATCAAATCTTTCCTCTTTATATATTAGTATAGAGGTACGCTGTTTGCCTACGACATGTGGCTGTGGCTCCATAGTTTTTTGAGGAACCTGTAGCTTCTGACCTTATTTTGGTACCGTACGACCGCCCGCAAAGAAAGCTGTTGAGAAAATCTCAAAGAAAATTTTTTCAACCTGCTTGAGACCTTTGGTTCTGGGTAGCGCGACATTTTGTCGTAGAAACCCATGTTTAAGAGACAAATAACCCACATAACAATTGGAATGTTATTCGGGAAGCGTACTTGCTTGTATCATTACCATTATCTAGTCGATTTGAGCCAACAATCATGTACTTTGTTTTGTACTATTAATGGTTAATTTAGCATTAAATACCTATTTGTTCATAATTTGATGTTTACTTCTATTTAATAAAGATGGAATTAAAAATTATTTTTCTTTCATTTTTAGAATCGTACTGAATCCTAGCAGAACCAAGTCAGTTGTTGATAAAAATACGGGGATAAAAGTAAAATAAAGAATTGGGCGAACGACTGCCAATTTTAGTGACTTATGTATGTTATTGTTTGTGGGTGTGACGTAATTGATAAAAAGATTAATATCTCGGCAAGTAGCGCGTATATCATCAGTCCGGATACGTGCTATTAGGGGGTCGATCGCGGCCTGATCCCCCGCGCCATGGGAGGAGGCTCGTCGAAGGGGGTCAATGTCACCGCCGGCGCTGGCGAAACGTTTTATATTCGGCGCTGGTCGCGGACGGGGCTCAGCCGTATTACGGTGACCTGTCATTTATTTAGTATGAAAAAGCTCGCATCCCAGATACGGCATGTATTAAATAAGCGAGTGATGAGGGGTGGGGGGAGGCGATGGCGGGTGTCAGGGGCGCGGGCGCGGGGCGGAAGTGTACTACGGGAGGCACTCGGTCTGGCACGGCATCGCCGGGCAACGCGAGATATCGACCTGCGCGCCGCCTCCGCGCAGCATCCCCCGCGCAGCATCCCCCGCGGGCCCCACGCCTCCGCCGCCCGCCGCGCGCCCCCCGCTGCACCCCGCACGCCGCGGCGAAGCCCGCGCTCTTTCTTATTACACTTCGCACTACATACTCCACGTAATCCAATGAAGAAATTTCACAAGCGCCTTACAATGACACAAAACCGGAGGAATCGACCTTTATGTTTTCTCATTAAGTTTACTCCGTGATATTTACCCACATAAAAGAAAACGGCAATTCTTACATTTGTCTATTGAATGATATTACAAAATATTTTGTGTGAGGGGGATGTTGGGTTAGAAAGAAATTGAATAAGAAAAGAAAGTAGGTTTCAGGTTTACTACGTACCTACTTATAGCAAGTCTGAAAAACATGGGGCTGATGTTGATCAAAAAAGATCTTAATATTTTAGCAGATTTTCAGAGTAAGTAAGTAGTAGTGTAGATCAACCGTAGAGGGCAGATAGCTTGAGGGTGACCTACCTATACCTACCTATATGTCAAAAAATTACCATAGTAAAAGTGTTACCGTTTTCGAGATTTTGAACTTTTAAAAATTTTGAAAAGTCGGCACCTTTACCCTGCTTTGAGTCTACAAATGAGCAGATATTTTGATATTTTTTTTAACAACTCTTAGATAGTTACTTTACAATTAGAAATTTAGTTTATAAGCAAATAACAACTCTAGATCGCTATTTATTAAGTACACCCTATGCCTCATCGTTATTCCCTCTTTTGTTTCCTGTATCCAAAGGATGCCTGGAAGAGATCGCTTTTTAGCGATAAGGCCGCCTTTTGTATACCACATTAAATTTAAGTATTTCTCCCACGGACCTGAAAAAAAAGACGGACGTAACCTCGTCTAATTGAGAGTGAAGCAGAGCAATGGCCACCTGCGTAATTTTTGATTCGAGATTGAAGCAGTGAAGTGTCAATGTGTGGGTGTGTGTACTTGTACTCGTACGAATAGAGAGTTGGTATTACTATGGGTGCTTCACTGAATTTGTTCTTGGGATTACGTCCGTCTTTTTTTTAGGTCCGTGATTTCTCCTTGTATGTTAATCTGGTGTAAAAATAAAGTATATTATTTGTATTTTATTGTAACTCCTACCGTCTGATTCTAATCGTTGTGATGCTTATTAGATTCCCCATGACTAAATAATATCTGTTTTCAAATTCATACTAGGGTGTGTTTTTTAACCGGGAATTTCTGAACAAACAAAGGGGAGTTTTAGCTGAAATTTGAAATAAATCTGTGCAGTAGAAAAAACATTTCATGTAGCTTCCGGCGCTCGGACGTGTTAATTCGTTTGAAGATGCATTGCTACTGATGAAAGTTCTTTATTTAGAGTCATTCTTCACCAGGACGCAACGGCCAACGCTAGTTACGTGGTTATCGGATACTTTTTATTGAAATAAACATGGCCATTATGTCAGTCAATAATCGCAAGACTCGAAAAATTTGCTTTTTTATGGAAGTAGCCAGCAAACGAGCTGACGATCCACCTGATGGTAAGTGCTATCGTCGCTCATGGACCTCAGCAACACCAAAGGCATCACGAGAAGAAAAAAAAAGAAAGAACTGGCTCTCAAGCCCCCAGCCGGAACACGACGAGTCGTTGGGCGGCTGACTCATGCTCAAGGGTGGTAGCTATCCAGGCGAATCACATCGAGAAATAGTAATAGTAACAATGGTATTAATTAACAATTAAAATCAATATTATCAATATAATTCCTCGAGGGGCCCTACCACCAGCGTGCCGGATTTAGTCGCCTCTTACCACACCCATACTGCGTGGGATTGGGGTTAGTATTCTAAGTCGCCCTAATACGGCTTGCCTACGTGTAGGGCCAAATACGTAGTCAGCGATGTCATCATGGAATAATAATGAGCTATGGCAACCTTTATCGTCTGCTGATGTAGATAAATTCATGTCAATCTTTTATTTTTAACAGTCTATTATAAATAGTATAAGTAAATTCGACTGTATTTTTAACCGACTTCAAAAAAAGGAGGAGGTTCTCAATTCGACTGTTTTTTTTTATGTTTGTTACCTCAGAACTTTGGACTGGGCGAACCGATTTTGATGATTGTTTTTATAATCGAAAGCTGGTGGCTGTCATGTGGTCCCACATAAATTTTATTGAGATCTGACAATGGCATCCATGAGAAAACCACATAAGTCGTAAATTTGTATTAAGATGTGCGCGACAAATTGACGAATAACTCAATATCACGCCAACCGATTTCGATGATTCTTTTTTTAATCGAAAGCAGGTGCTTGTCATGTGGTCCCACATAAATTTGAACGAGATCTGAAAAGTAGTTTTTGAGACTTTGAAGTCGGTTATTTTTTGTTAGTAAAATTTAGATTATTTTATGTTTGTTACCTCAGAACTTTCGACTGGGTGAACCGATTTTGATGATTCTTTTCTTAGTCGAAAGCGAGATTTGATGAGTAGTTTTTGAGTTATTTTGAAGTTATTTTTTGTCAAGAATTATGTTGTTATTAAGTGGCGTGCTCGTCATGGTCGTGTAATCATGTTGGCCGGTTAAGGATTCTATACATAAGAGATATATTGACAGGTTTCCCTGATAATTTTCTTCTTCACCAAAGCAAGTTACACTTACAAATAGGTATACAAAAAGTAGTAAAATTTTACTTCGATGGTCACTATTAAGAGATACAATGCAATTATTTGATGAAGCATGGATACAGGTCTATATCTATCTCATGCACAACTACGCAAGTCAAACTGCAAATTTGACAAGTCAAACTGCAGATTTGATCAAGTACACTTGACCGTGTATGGCCTCCATTAAGGGACAATATATGCACAGAATATCTTTGGGATATAATCATTAGCTTCACCGGGTTCGTTTTGCGCTCATTTATAAATATATTTTCTTCTCCTCCATGACAAAGCACCCTTCCGAAAAGCTGTTAGATTAAAAAAAATGACGTGCATAAGTGTATCAGTGATACCTATATGAATAAAAGATTTTGATTTGATTTGATTTGATTTAAAGTTTCTGCGACTTCAGCGGATACAATAAAATAAATCAATGTACTTATTGTGAAGTAAATTTTATTCGAAGTTGGTTTTTGCAAAGGCTTATTCGATTTATATCTTACTGTTATGTGAACCACTTTGTAACAGAAACAAATATTCACAACGTCTTTATAGAACCAGAGATTTGACCAGGATTCGTTGGGTACAAGAAAATTGTTCACATAACAGACTGAAAGTAGCATTGCTCAAATCGTTACAAATTTTTCCGGTTGCGTAAGACGCGCATGGAAATAATAATTCGGTAGGAATAACCTTAACTAATGATCTGTTATGGTTCTAAAATATTCACAAAGATATCGCACAATTTACATCGTAATAATAAAACACCTCAGTACATGCATCAGTTGAACATTACGCTCGTTCGGCGATCTCCCCAGCACGGGTGCCGCCCGGGCGCGCACCGGGCGCCCGCCTCATTGTTCGCATAATTGTCGAATCTCCACGTTGCCATGACGAGAGACATACTATTCTAATTTACTGCTATTACGGAGGGCTGTTATCAGGTTCGACACGAGGCGACGGGATGCTTAGCTGTGAAATTAATATTGGAGTCCTAATCTGACAGTCATTTGATCTGTTTTCAAGCGTGCTCATAATATTGTGCAAAGAGAAGGCAAGTCAGTGACCATACAGAGTGTGATGAGAATGATATTATTAAGTGGATCAGTAAGTTTCTAGGCGCAAAAGTGCGCCCCTGAAAATCAGTAAATCTGATTTTCATGGCCTCATAAACTATTCAGAATATAATGAGGATTTATTCCGAAAATCACGGTCCCCACTGATGGAGATTTTTGAAAAAAAAAATCTTCACTATGTTTTGTTTATTTAGCTTTTTTGGTTTTTTCCTCTAGTTTTTTCCAAAAGAAGTGGGGTGGATTCTTGGGCCTTGGGTGGATTTTTGGGATAAACCATTTTGAAGTTCACCTCCAGAACGTTTTGTTTTCATATTAAATTACGTAAAGTTTACAACAACAACCATTTTATTGTTTTTCAGAACCCTCCACTGAAACAAATCCGTCCAAATTGAGTAATGGCTTTGCCGTACAACCGACGGCTTTTTAATAAATTCTTTGTCAACGCTCGGCTCAGTCATCGCACGATGTAACATTAAATTTGATTTTCTAGTACACGCATTAAAATTTAAATGTCTGCGAAAAATTAAATGCAAGGTTGGAACGTCGAGGATGAGAGTCTGTTGTATTAAAATGCAAGTGTAGTGAGCATTATCATTATCATGGGAGCGTGTTGGCTCGTTGGAAGTTTTAAACCTGCTTCAATTTTTCAGGGCTCGAAAAACCACCGGAAAAATTAAAAAGTTCACCTCACGGCGTGCGCTATCTCTTGTAATGAGAATTTGATTAAAATGCTGTACTCTGGTACATCAAAACTCGCTTAGCCGCGCACCGCGCGCGCTCTTCACTCGACCGGGGATGCGCCGCGATTTACCAACCCTTCTAATTAAATGATAAACATTCAACTGGTTCACCATCCGGTTACCGTTTTGTACCTGTTTCGTTAATAATTTCTTTGATGTCCGTTTCATACTAATAGAACCTGACAGGGCCTGTAATTTATTAATTGTGTAATGGATATTATGAAAAATGTAAACGGTACGGTAGAACTTACTTTAAAAAAGCGGCCAAGTGCGAGTCGGACTCGCCCATGAAGGGTTCCGTAGCAGCAAGTAACATAATATAAAAGTTCTTGTAGTTCGTTGTGACTTTGATCAATGTTTTTTGCGGTTTACGATTTATGACGTATTAAAAAAAAACTACTTACTAAATCTCATTCAAACCAATTTTCGTTGGAAGTTTGCTTAGTAATGTGCATCATATAATTTTTTTAGTTTTATCATTCCCTTATTTTAGAAGTTACAGGGGGGGGGGGGACACACATTTTACCACTTTGGAAGTGTCTCTCGCGCAAACTATTCAGTTTAGAAAAAAATGATATTAGAAACCTCAATATCATTTTTGAAGACCTATCCATAGTATGTACGTATGGGTTTGATGAAAAAAACATTTTTGAGTTTCAGTTCTAAGTATGGGGAACCCCCAAAATTTATTGCTTTTTTTTTCTATTTTTGTGTGAAAATCTTAATGCGGTTTACAGAATACTTCTACCTACCAAGTTTCAATGGTATAGCTCTTATAGTTTCGGAAAAAAGTGGCTGTGACATACGGACGGAGAGACAGACAGACAGACATGACGAATCCATAAGGGTTCCGTTTTTTGCCATTCGGCTACGGAACCCTAAAAACACTTAGAGAAGATGGTTTGTTCCTGAAATCTTAACCAAGATGTCTCCACTGGTAGGGATTTACAGTTCTACTTACACTGTTGGTTGTCTAAATGTTAAAATATTATGTTAATAAGTACTTATGAAAATATTATATACCTAAATGTATGTCGTTGAAAACTAACAACGCAAATTTATTTATGCAACGACCCAGTTGCCCAACTGCAGGTTTCAAGCGGAGAACAAATTTATTTTGTGATATCGACGGACGATACAATACAAATACACTTTATTTGTACACCAAATTAACATACAAGGAGAAGACGATGTATTTGAACAGAGCAACTGGGATTTTACCATTGAACATAGATTTTACTAACCTTTTATATTATTGACGTCTATTAAAAATAAAGTAGATAGTAGAAGCAGAAAGTTATTGCACTGTATGTTAATCAGAACTACGTAGATGGTAGAACTAAGAGTATTTATATTTGAGTGAACATAAATGATACGATAGTAATTATTATCTCATTTATATTAAATATTAATGTGTACGTACACAACTTTCGGAACTTTTATAATTGAGCCGAATTTATCGAGGGTAATAAAACTGAAGGGTCGTCATTACTCGCTGATCCATGTACGTGTATTAATTATCTCTGGTAGGTGGTATTTATGCTCTATATAAATACCATGTTCATCATTGCCAACGTGTGAATCATTGTTTAATTGGAGGCGAGCGGGAGGCAGGGATGCATCGATCGTCTCGCGTCGCCATGGCAACGCAGGCCGCCCGCCCCGCGCGCCGCCCGATTCATTTGTAATCATTTGTTTTGTGCTCTCGGATAATGGTCCTTGTCAAACGGCAAAAATGTATGCTGTTGTAACTTGATGAAGCATATTATTTTGTCTACATAATGTTATTAAATACTATGATATAAAAATTACGCATTCATTCGACGACTATTTTAACTTCTCGAAACGTAAATTGCAATAAAAAGATATACATAAAAATAGTGTATTCGACGTTTTCCTGTCATAATGTTCTTCCAATTTTGTGAAAAGGTGAAAAGTTATTCAGCTAGATTAACAAACATAAAACTAGGAAGTACAAAAACCAATTTAAGTAATAATTTCGCAGTGTATGTATGTACTGAACATTTTTTTTTTTTTTTTTGTCGCACGATTGTTATGGCAACATAAAACTAACAGGTTGGCAAACTGCCAGCGAGCCACACTTTTTGTGTGGAAATTTTCTTCATCCTACGATAGTCATAAATAATATTCCATACCTCCATTTCAGCTAGGCTATGTTTCTAACAAGGGATATTATTTTTTTAAACAAAACAATTTAATGTCTAGGTTTTTTTTTCAATTACATTCCGTGTTTATGAATACATCATATTAAAATGTACACGTTGTTAGTATATTACTAAAATTTTACGTACTTAAAATTATTAACCTGCATTTTTTAAGTCGGTTTAAAATATCTAAATAAATAGTCGTATCTATACCGAGCGTCAATCACTGCATCCTACTGCCGTATAGAGGAGGCCTAGAATACGGTCAGTATTCGATCGAGGTCAGTGCGAAATACCTCAAATGTCGTAAGAGACGACAAAAGCCGATCGTCTGGTTGGTATGGATCCGCGTTAGGATTATTTATTATTAATATCAATAATATTAAAATTCATAAATATTGTTACTGCCACAGAAGACATAATAGTACTTATGTATGTTATTGCTAAATTTTTTATATTATACTAGCTGCCCGGACAGACTTCGTTCTGTCAAAAATTTTTTTTTTGTTAAAACCTTCCGTGTGCCTTAAGGGAGATGTAAGCTATCCTATCTATCAAGTTAGATCAAATTGCATACGGTGTGCAAATTTGATTAAAATTGGTTAAATAGTTTAGGAGTCCATCGCGGACAAACAACGTGACTAGGGATTGCAATCCGGAAAACCGGATTCGGTAATCCGGCCGGATCCGGCGTTTTTTACGCATACCGGATCCGGTCGAATTTACCGGATCCGGCGACCGGATCCGGTCACGCTAATTTTTGACAAAATAACCATCCTGGTGCTAGTGTACATGCTATAAATGCCTGGTATAGATGTTGTAATTAATCTAGCATGGCATTTCGGTATTCCTAACGTTCAATAAGGATGTTATGTACAACGCAAATTACTAATTGGATAAATTGTAAGTTATAAAAGTGTGAAATTATGTTCTCGTTAATATTACTTCTTGTTTATAATTTGTAATATTTTGCCCTAAATGGATGGAACACTACAACAGAAAAACGCCCTTAAACCACGCACCGTAGTAGTATACATGTACACTTGTTATTGGCTCCCTTCTTAAAGAAAATAAAGAGAAACAAATACAGCAATTGATATATACGTATTTTTTAGAAGATAAGTTGTA
The DNA here is from genome assembly GCA_951805285.1 of Thymelicus acteon. Lineage (NCBI taxonomy): Eukaryota > Metazoa > Arthropoda > Insecta > Lepidoptera > Hesperiidae > Thymelicus > Thymelicus acteon. Next base: position 5,122,907 of record OX638215.1, on the reverse strand, counting down.
TTGACAATCTGTTTTACTTCTAACTAAAATTACAGTTTTCGGACTGTTTACATCCAGATGCAGGTATAATATAAGGTGGCGCAAGAGACATCATTACCCTATCGGAAGATGCTATATTTTTTTCAAATGGCGGTAAATATCAGTTTTGCTGTGACATTTGTGTAGGAAACAGATGCAAAATACACGTCAATAAGACATGAATCGCTGTACTCCTCAAAAACGCGGAGTAATCATAATAATCTCTCGTTTTTCGTCATTTGCACTAGCCGGCAAGATCGCCCGTTTTAACCGCTTTAGATTTTTTTTTAGTTCTTAGTGGCCCGATTCAAGCGGCAGCCACTTGGCTGATATCATTTTTCTACTTAATGAAAACAAATATTTAGACATGAAATAAACACAATCCAACAGCATAACTAAAGTTTTTCATTTATTAAAAAAAAAACAGTCAAAGAACATCGGGTCAAGTCAAGGAACACTTTTGCGCCATCCCATATGATAATCTAGCTGAACCATAGCCACTTCGCTGGGCGTCAAACATTTTTACTTCTGATGAAATAAGAAAAAAACATATTATTAATTATAGTAAAATATAGCCTATCTCACTAAGGAATAATGTATCTTTTTATTGGTGTAAAATTTTTCGAAATTACTCCAATAGTTTTTGAGTATATCCATTATAAAAGATAAATAAAATATCAAAATTTTCCTCCATATTACATAAAATGGCGTCAACTGTTGATCGGTTAATAATATTAACATAATTTTATTATCATTAGGTGCTACGGCTTTATTACGGCTCGCATTTGCGTTCTTTTATAATCCGAAAAAAATATTACCTCAAAAACAGTCTATATTGGAACGAGAAGGAAAAATTCTAATCACGTGATCAATCCGGTCGGATCCGGCCGGATCCGGCCGGATTGGTGAAAATCCGGTAAAATCCGGCCGGATTGAAAATGACACCGGATTGCAATCCCTAAACGTGACATGTAATATTAAGATTTCCGTGATGTCTGCCTAGCTACCGATTACCCTCTTCATGCAAGAAGGCATCAGCTGCCGCGACTCGTCGTGTTAGGGCTTGTTCTTCTGTCTTTCTTCTTTTTTCTTTAATTGGTGATGCCTTTGGTGTCCATGATGTCCATGGGCGACGAAGACTACTTACCATCATCTGCTCTTTTTTCGGCGATTAACATAAAAAAGTTATGATTCTTATTCAGTCAGGTTGGTGGGGATTTCAGAAATGATTCATCTTTACTATGTATCTCTTCTAAAGTAATCATAGCGAAGTTTTACGTTTATCTTTTTATATGTACGTTTTATCTTTTTATAAAATAACCGAACATTTTTACATCAATGTCAGCCATTCACAACGTCTTATGAAGGGTGCTCCGAAACCTTGGCATATCTCTCGAGCTGGGTGATTTTGTTTACGCGTCATTTATTAGATGTATGCGTTTCGTCGCTCGATTGAGCGCAAGGGAGATATGGAAACCTTCGCTCTTAGTGACAAAATTTTATACTTAACCCTCTGCTGTTTACGCAATAATAAGTATAAATCTTTCGGAGATATCACATAGGTACATTTTATTTTCATTTTAAGAATATTTGAGAATTCCATTCAGGCCGTGAGAATGTGTCTTCATTTAAACAACACATCAACCAGATCATAAATAAAACACAATCATAATTACTCGCCTATTTTTTTAGTACCAGCCAACAAACGAAAATATGGTGGTAATTGGTAATCGTCGGCCATAAAAATCTGAAATCTGCAACATTTGAGATCCTAGAAGCTTAGTCGACCAAAAAGGACGCGCTAATTTCTTCCTAAATTATGTGTACAGTACTTCAAAAGAAACACGTTTAAAACTTTACACAATTCAAGACGCTCAAGTCCCTCCAGCATTTAAGAATGCCGTAGGGATTAAGCTGGGTACAGAGGATAAAAAAGGGGATTTAGCAGAATGCATCATAATTGGACAAGGTAGACTCAAGAAAAAATAACAATAACAGTAATTTATATAAGTATAAACCATGTATATACCCAATTTGTCCCTTTTACAGCGCAGAAGTGTCATATTAAATTTGATGTTGGGGCTTTTGTAAAGGGAAGCGAAAAGTAATATACTGTGCAAAGTAATAAAACTATTAAATTTTGCATAGCGTTATTATTAAAAATAATGAGCTATAATGTAACCGTGTGGTAGGAGGCTAGGAGACGGCTGGGAGATGGCTGGGGACGGCCCGAGCGTCGAGCGATAAGCGGCGCTGACGCGACGGGTCTACGGCGTAGCCACTTATGTGCTAACGGGCTATTCACAACGCTTTCACAGTATTTGCGTTGGCTTGGCTTTTGAATTTATTATAATTCCATTGGAAAATAAAAGAGGTTCATTATTTTAATTTTTACAAGAAAGTAGTGTAAATAACTATGCTATATTCTAGATCTGTCTGTGCTATACTCATTATTTATAGCTAGAAATCAATTATTTTTGAGTTACCTGTGTAAAAAATAAGGGTTCCAAAATGAGAATAAGTAACCAAAATGAAATAAGTAAACAAACTCGTAACCCCACATTGGCAATCCTGTGTAGCAGGTGGCATGGACAGACATCATAACTAAACACTTTTGTATCTCAGTTTTAATTTTAAAAAGCATTTGCTATACAAAAAAAACCGCTCAAGTGCGAGTTAAACTAGCGTGGAGAGGGTTTCGTAGTTAATTTATTTACTTCCTATAACTTGTTTTAAATCAAACCCAAATTTGTTTGTGGTTTTTTTAAGGAATAATCGGCAAACGAGCTGACGATCCACCTGATGGTAAGTGCTATCGTCACCCTAGCAACATCAGCAACACCAAAGGCATCACTGATGCGTTGCCGGCCAAGAAAGAGAGAAGAAAAAGAAAGAGAGAAAAGGAAGTGGTATCTAAAACAAGAAACAAATTGTTTTTTTTTTGTCTAATTTGGCCTTTAAAAGGTATTGTAATGAGTTTTTTTAAATCGACAAATTAAATTGAAAAACACGTTCTCCATACATGATGTATGGGAAAATTTGTTTACCAACTGAAAATGTAAATTGTTCGTATTTTTACCGTTTTCCTATAAAAGCATAGACTTTTTGTTATTTTTCCTGTAATATTTAAGTAAACTATTCTCTGTATTTTTTTCAAAATTCTAGCGTCAGTAGTTTCGGAGATAAAGGGGGGAGGGAATGGTTTTAAATAATTTTAAAGCTATACATTGTAGAACAATAACAAGAATATATTTGAGTTCCTCTCAATAATACCCTTTTATTTTCATTTGACATACCACAATATACTTTTAGTTTTTACTAAAAACTATTTTTAGTTTTTGTTTAATTTTAATTGCGTTATTTTTTTCCAAATTTATTTATTTATTTTATACCTTCGTCTCTGGGTCACAAAAAATTACATAAGTATCAAATTTTAAGTCATTTGGTCCAATAGTTTCAGAGTAAATTGGCTGTAAAGGGCGGACAGACACACGAGTGATAAGGGTTCCGTTTTTTGTTTTTTTCGGAACCCTAAAAATTTGTTCAGTGGTCCTTTTGACGAGTTTTATTAGAGCAAAAGATATAAAAACTCAAAAGGTATTTTCCAATTAATCGGCCGTTCGATATAGCGACAAAGTATAAAACATGAAATGGGGTGACGACCGATGGGAGTTCCTCCCCAGCCAAGTGTTGGCTTTTCTCAAATAATTTTAATAGAAGTCCCCTGCGAGCGGGAGGAGGCAGGGGGTCGCGGGGAGGGAGGGCGCGCAGGGGGAGTTCGCAAAATGAGATTTCCTTTGAGCCGGAGCCGAGCGGAAAGCCGCTGACCGCGACCAGCTTCGGCCGAATCATGTCCCTCATATATCATGTGTCGTACTCATATACATTTCATAATGCAAACTGCTTCGGAGAGTGCGATGCTATGCCCCCCTGGCCCCTCCTTCCCCGATATTGCTTTTTACTCTAATTAATTGGATTCAATAGGAGCATGTCTGCCGATGCTGTCTCTGCGTCTACTTTTACTTTTTAATTCCCCGCAATTTGAATAGCTGGGATGAGAAAAAACTCATTGGTACGATCTCATTGTTACATTTCTATTTTTTTTTTCTAGTGAAACTAAATCTATTCTTCAGATTAAATCTTTGGTAGTCGAAGCAAACTGAAGATTTCAAATAACTGAATTTTCTATTCCACTTAGCAATGTTGCGGTTGCACAGTTAAATATCTCTTCATGCAAATGCAGCTTCTTCTACGTATATTTCACAAAAAAATATCAAAATATTTGTTATTCATTAAAAAGGTAGTGTATTAGGTTATAAATTATAATTAACATTTTCATTCAAAATCATTTAAAATCCATGAATTAAGTTAAACGTATTGCCAAATAAGCTCAAAGTTAAAACAGTAGTAAAAAGACTACGTAACCATACAAAAAACAAGCATAGCTTTACGAGTCGTTAATGTTGTGACGTAGTCCCCAGGCGGTATTTAGGTACTGGTGGATCGGAAGAGAAGCCTTATAGAACCTCATTGATCTCGTGTCCGGGCGAGCCGGGCGGCGCGGGCCCCTCGTCATCGAGAAACCCATTAGAGGCTGTAGCGGCTCCACTCAATCACGCCGGACGTCCATCAATTTTTGTATGCTGCCAGCCGCTGCCGGCCTTTCGGTAGCACTCTTGTAACCCACGCTCGCCCTGAATTCTTATTAATTTCTACAATGTGGAATAGCTGTACCCATAGATATAATAATGATAGATAATTAGAGACCGACCGAACATTCGGTTTCGGTTTCGGTTTCGGCCAGTTTCGGCCAAAAAATCTAGTTTCGGTTTCGGTTTCGGTTTTGGCAAAATTTGGCCGAAACCGAAACCGAAACTCTGTGTTCGTGAATTGTAGTGCGTAATTTCGTCGTCGTGCTAAATTCGCGGCTAACTCGTGGGCGCTGACTTTTCAAGTGAAGTCATTAACTTAACCATGTTTATTTTATTTGTTCATTAATTAATTGACAGGGTGCTTTGGCGCTCATTTGCATACCATCATCGTCATAGCCATATAATGAAACTGTAACTGTACTAGTATTCGAGTAAAACTTTTAATAGGGGTATGTATTTATTAGCCGTAATAGATTAAATAAAAATTATTTTTTTATTTATTTGTCTGTGCGTTTGTTCCGGCTAATCTCAGGAACGGCTTAACAGATTTAGGTGCGGTTTTCACTGACTTATACATATTGTAGTGAGCTTGGGTTAACATTTAGTGTTTGTTTTATTTCAAACGGTTCACAAATAAATTACGTTATGTAAATTTCGCCTATACTTACATTTATTGAGTGAGGCCCGACAGTTTGATATACACTAAACATAGCTAAGAACACTTTCGATTTAGTCATCTTCGTTTCTCCGTTTGGGACACTTTGGGAGCGACGATGTACAGACATACAACAGATACACAGACATGTCAAACTTATAACACCCCTATTTTTCGTCGGGGGTTAAAACAGCGCCCATTCATAAGTACATTTTTTTCGAATTTTTGCCGTCTATGTATTAAGATATAAGGTTATCGAACTCAAGGCACGTACTATACAAATGTGTAAAAAACACGCTATATTTCAATACCTATAGGTACTTCAGTATGTACATATGTACCTATATATAGGGTATCCCGTAAGTAGTGGATCTACGTTAGCGGACAGATAGCTTGAGGGTTGACCTGCCAAGTCAAAAAATGCCCTTTGTAAAATTTCAACAATTCGGTTCCTTTACCCTACTTTTTTTTTGTTGAGTCCACAAATGAGCAGCTCAAAAAAATACCTTAATGGTGTGGCCAAACGAGCATATTTTTTGAACTGTGCGTTGAGTAAAATAGCGTAAATCGTAAAATCGCATATAATATAAATTCCAAACAATTCAATTTGAACTTTTGTATGAAACCAGCTCATTTCACGTGACTACAGCTTCAAAAATACGCTCGTTTGGCCTCACCCTAAGTTTCGGTTTCGGTTTCGGTTTCGGCCGAAACTGGAACTATGGCCGAAGGTTCGGTTTCGGTTTCGGTTTCGGCTGAAAAACCAGTTTCGGTCGGACTCTATAGATAATGTCACTGTAAAGCTTAGTTAGATGATCTGAAGAAGACAGCGGGTATCCGCTGGATTGAGAAGGCTTAGGACCGGTCTGAGTGGCGTATATTAGGGGAGGCCTATGTCCAGCAGTAGACCTCTAAAGGCTGATGGATGGATGGAACGCTTAGTTTGTAGAGGTCAAATATATTATTTTTATTTTACAAAATTATAATTAGAAAATAATCGTATAAATCCTATTTTATAACTACCATGTCAATAAAGCTAATTTTATTTTTGTTATTTTAATATAGTAAACCTATTAAACAGTATCCTAAAATATACTGATGAATTTCATTTATTTATTAAGATTACACATATTCAAGATTACATATTAAGCATGTATATCACTTTTAAAAACTAAACAGTTTAAACTAAACAATGAAACTCTTGATTGGATTCCATCCATATGAGAAGCATTATATATAGTTACATGATAGATTAAAAGATACTTAGAGGAGAAATATGCAGCTTTTATTCAGAAACGCAAGCTATTACAATTATTACTGAGTGTTATGTAACTGTAGAGTGGTAACATTAGAAAATTAAGGAGCGTTTTTATGCAATCCCCGGAGCACGGAGCACTCATGAATACGTATTATCCAACACATTTTATTTAGCTCTTGTGTATTCTTGGAGCGCCGTAGTTGGAGGTACCCTCGTAACGACGTTAAGGCCGGAGCGAGCTACGGGCAGTACGCGCACCCCTCAGGTGAGGCGTACGTGACAGAGCGTGCTAGACACTGCTTAAACAGCTTTGTAATAAGTACTTGTGTACCTGTAAACAGTGTCGTGGGTTAAACAAACACCATTACCTAAACTGGATTTAACGTTGCTGACATTTAACAGACAAACGGCCGGTCTCAATAATGTACTAACAGATGGAAGACTGTGGATAGGGCTACCATTAGTATGTTATCTGTCATACTTGTCAATTTTTCAGACGCAAAAATTGACAAGTATGATAGATAACATACTAATGGTAGCCCTATCCACAGTCTTCCATCTGTTAGTAAATTATTGAGACCGGCCGTATGTCGTCGCTTCTCATGAATAGTGTACAATCTCAAAGTTATTGTAGCTAACTTTACAGGAGAGCCTTTTTAAAATTGAACCGTTAATAAAAGCATTATTTATAAAGTTCGACAGTCGCTCTTATTTTTAAAAAATTGTTCAACCCTTTGGCTCATAAAATAACTTATTGTAAGTAAGTATTTAAAAAGCGAAGTCATGAAAAAACAATTTTAAAATTAAGTCGTTTTGACTTTAGATACTTTTCTAGAAAAAAATTGCTCATAATTTGGATATTCGATAGTTATTTTTAAGTATTAAAGCAGTTATAAATGGCGTTTTTTCAATGAAACAATTATACATCGGGTCGGGTTTTATAAAATAAAGAAAACAATTTTCTTCTTATGAACAGCATATACATTAACCAAATAATGGTCAATCCAAATAAATTTACGTTTCTAGGCAAAAAAAATACTCAACAAAACTGTTCAATTTTGAAATTGTATAGTCTTTTAGAGAAGAATTTGTCAATTGTTAGGTCATCCTTTTGTCAAAAACCATATACATTTGATTTAATACAATATTACAGAGAAACTGAACTTACCCTTAGGTCGTAATTTCGTTTTTTTTTTTTCGTTTTTGTAACGTTTTTGCGCGAAAGCGACGTAAAATCGCGCCAATTCAAAACTGAACATTAGCTCCCCTGGTGGCAATTTTTGAAAGTAGCCTCTTTAGATACGTTTCAGGAGAAAGAGTAGGCGATTCTTAGTATTTCTGTATATTTAACTTGATTTTGCAAAAATTTTGACTTTGTACACTTTTCATGAGAAGCGGCGATGTGTGTGTATATTAGTATTATAGTGTTAGTATATTACACCTTATTATATTAAAGGTTTAGTTATATGTTTAATGGTTTTCAATTTATGGGAACTTCGTAATTTTGACAATCTGTCCTTATGAATGCGAATAATCTCAATGAACACAAAATTTTTATGTTCTCTGAACCCACAATGAAAACGAATTATGAAATGTGACGAAAAGTTATGAAGATACAATATGAAGTACAATATGATGACGCCAGGTGTAATATGCACGCTTTTTTATATGATTCACCATACTTTTCATTTAAAACTTAATTTATATGTCTCTCTACCTCTCTAGTAACTTAAGCTAACTTGAATTAAGCAGAAATGATCATCGGTCCCCGGTGCCGCCGGGGCGAGGTGATTTTACTGCACGTTTTATATTAGCTTCCGCCATACGTGATTCTATGAGCTCCTCTACTGGAATTATATTATATACCTAATTGTTATATATTAGTTACATGGCAGCAGAGTAGAAACATCAGAAAATAATATTATTTTTTATGTAACTTGGAATTATTATAATCTAGTATATTATTATCTTTGAATAAAACCGGCCAAGTGCATATCGGGCCTATTACTATTACTTCTACGGACTATAATCACTAACTACTTAAGCTAACCTGGCTTATAGTTTTGCTTTTAAATATTTTATATTGATACCTACTACTGCTGTTTTAAAACATGTCCACCACTTACGGTTTAGCTGGCAGTGGGAGCAGGACGCTTGACTCTAATGATAATTAACACTTTAAACCTTTTTTTACTTGGCAAACAGACCCCGAAATCTAAAAATGTTTATTTGTATATAATATTATGTAAAGACCTTTTCAACGGTACCCCACAGGCCCACACTATGGGGAAAATCATCATGCCCATTTGATCTTTAGGGAAGGTATTACATAGTTACAGAAATATTTGATTGATTGATTGAAAGATTTTTTTAAGTTTTTATTCTACCACTTTATTAACGTAATTAATATTAAATTTACTAGCAATGCTTGCGGACGGACAGACGAACGGGCAGGACATGACGTAACTATAAGGGTTCCGTTTTGACTACGTAACCCTTAAAATAAACCACAGACTGCCTGCTGTGCATAGACGCTATAGTACCTATACTAATACAACACAATACAAATAAATAAGATTCGTTCATTCATTCATTTATTCTTTCAATTCTTTCATTCATTCAATTCATTCATTCTCATTACAAAAATAGTTTTCGTAATAAAATGTACTTAACCACTCTTTTTCTATACTGGTTCTTCATGACTGAAACTTATAGCCTTAGTGAGCCAAGGGTGAATCCGAAAATTCCACAATACACTACTGTATAACAAGAACCATCACTTAACCTCCCTTCATAAACTCCACTCAGACCTACTCGCGGTGAATCTATGAAGGAAGGTTCACATAACGTTGTTACGTACAGGCGAGCACTGAGCAGGGCGTTCTGACTGCGGTGCAGTCCTGCATTGTGTTCCTAGGAAATCAGATGAGACTGATGAAAGTGTAGAAAGAACAGGTATAACATACCATGAAACCTCGTCACTGCCTTGAATCATGTTGGGCTCGCTTGGTGTGAATTAAGGAAGATCACCAGGCTCGGCGCGGACAGAATGCTACTGGTGCAATAACTGGCAGTACTATAAAACTTAACACTATAAAACTTTATGGGTCAATTTCAACAAACACGAATTTTGCCTAATTACAGTGGCGAATTTAAATTTGCTGTTTCTGATAATTTTTTTTGGCTCAAATAATAGGTAAATATTAGTACTACTTAATCATATACTAGAGATCGAAAAATTTTTGTTAGTTCATGAGATATTTCCATTTGAAATTATCAAATGCCACCGAAATTATTAAAGGACCACCGGAATTAAAATCCGACCCACCGAAATTGATTAAATTTAAACCTGCTGTTTCTAATACATTTTATTTGGCATAAATAATTTGTAAATAGTAGTAATAATTAGTCAGATAGTAGAGATCGAAAAATTTTTTATTAGTTTCGGAGATATTTTGAAATTACATTATCAAATGCCACCAAAATTAGGACCACTGGAATTAGAATCTGATACACCGAAATTGATTATGCCAATGAGAAATAATAAAGGCAAGATCATATTTTAATACTTTAAAGATACATTTTGAAGAGTAGGAGTCTAGATGAACGGACTCCTTTAAGCGGTGATTAGACACGCTTGTGTTTCTGTGGCCTATTAGACCAGTGCCGATAGCTTCAAAAACGGTAAAAAGTGAAAAAAAATTATAGTAGGATGAAACCCATTGCAAAAAGAAGAGGATAATATAACAAAAATTAAAGGAAAAATAATTTACGGGCGATCTGAGGTCGGGAGGGGGGAGGGGGGGTTTTAAGGGTAACAAATGGTTTATCTCGATTTCCAGCAACACTACAAGTCCTATGGAAAAAGTTAAATGGCAACGTCGTAGGTAATAAAAAGATCTACAACTTTTGTATTTACACTTTTTTACATAACCTCAAAATTTATGTGAAAAATTCAAATAACCAAGTTTTTGGTACCTAATTTTCAATCGAAAATTCTCACGTCAAAATATCTACTTTTTTTAAAAATCGGTGAGATTTTTGTTCGTTGTAATCTCTACTTTCTAATGGTATATAAAAAACTATAAACTACTAACTACTACTACTAAGTTACTAACTATAAACTACTATGGTAAATGTTCTCCGAAAATGCAATGAAACGACAACTATTTTCGCATGTTTTTTGCAATCTTTATATTTATGGATTTGTAATTTTTTTGTCTAACAAAGTAACATGGAATCTTACGTTTTTCGATTAATTAAAGTGTAAATATTAATAAATAACTCAAAATTGTACACAATGATTGACAAAAAAAAAATTAAAAACTCGAATCCGAAAATTTTTTGCGAAAATAGTTGTCATTTCATTTTCACCAAATTTCGTGATTTTTTTTTTTTGTAAAAGATAAAAATAAAAACCAAAAACTTGGTTATTTGAATTTTTCACATTAATTTTGAGGTAATGTATAAAAAGGGTAAATAAAAAGTTGTAGATCTTTTTATTACTTACAACATTGCTATTTAACTTTTTTCTATAGGACTTGTAGTTTTGCCGGAAATTGAGATAAACTATTTTTTACCCTTGAACCCCCCCTCCCCCACTTCCCGACCTCAGATCGCCCGTAAATTATGTTTCCTTTAATTTTCAAAAATTATCGGCACTAGTCTATACACGTCCCTATGTGTTAGTTTGCCACCGGAGCCACCGAGATTAGGCCACCGGACTTAGAATTAGAGTCAAAACTTGAATTTTAAAGAACACCGTTACTCGCTGGTTAACTTTTATTTCACAATTATGGCTGAAAACCTTTAATGGAAGCCTCCAAAAAATTTCTTGACAATCTGCTTTGTACTTTTACTAATATACATGACATCGGAATTGGATGATTTTGTATTCCTGCGCCACCGCAGTGAGTACTTACGTGTTTGACAGGAAAATTACGCAGCAAGTCGGTTATCCTAACACGCAGTTTGCAAGAGCACAACTGAATGGTGCGAGGAGAGCCAGTAAGGTGTCTTCCAAATCGTGTTGTAACAAGTTATGAAGTATACAAAATGCGCCACCGGTATTGCTTTTTTTTGTAGGACATTTTTAAGAGATGTTTTAAGAGCTGTTGTACTATCTTAAATTGCTCCGTAAATATATATTAGTTGTGTTATCTAATGTATTTCTAAAAAACATTCCTTTTCAATTAAATTTATTTACCAAAAAAAGTTAAATTAATAAAATATGTAAATAAATGGAGTCCGGACAGTACACCGGAATTAGATTTTAGGTCTTAGATATTTTTTTATTAAGAATCTATGTATTAAATACCTCTGAATACTTTACTATCGTATAGATCACTATTTAAACTACCTATATAAAATTATGCATAATTGTAGTTTACCTCCACACATTAATTTTCAACCTCGCCGTCTCAAAAATGCACTTGGGAAATTCACCCTTATCATCCTAGCACGGCATCCTAGTTACAACACTTGATACTAAGTTTTCTTGTTATGAAGTTCCACTCGTGAAGGGTCCCTTCTGAACAAGTAAGTAAGTAGTTTGGTTCAGTTAGACCCACTATTCGGTACTCGCAGTGTTGATTACCTATCTGCCTGCCGAGCTGCTGACGAGCCACCTATTGGTATGTGGTCACTAGCGCCCACTGATGTCCATCAGCAACATCAAAGAAAGAGTATTCCCGTATCAGGGGAAAAAAACGAAAATGTCGTTTAGTTACAGACATATTCTACTTTCATTTCCTTTTAATCAGTGTCACAAAGTAACTTCACATTTAATTAAACCTAGTAATGTCAGCGCTGCCATATTTCATTTGATACATAGTCAAAGAGGAGGCAACGTTATTATTTTTGCTTTTATCTGTATCAGGTCCCGGCTGTCGCCATGACGACGAGCTCGCCCGGGCGTCGCTCGGAGGCCAACGCGCACCAACTCATCTGTCTCTCACCCACACGCGCGCAGCCTCACCTGCCCGCTGCGAGCCGACCCACACCGATATTACACGCCTGTATGCACTTACAACAGTCTCTTGCACCCGGATGCATTCCACATCGAACTCTATTACCATGCGAAACGATCACTTTTGTATCAGCTCCGGCGTCATACAAAGCACCCGGCGCGAGCTGCGGCCCGGGCATCGGGTCGGGATATGCTCGTTAAACACGGCTGCATCCGACTGTAAAGTAACTGCAACGGAAGTGAACTAGTCACCTTAGAGATTGCTCGGAGCCTCGGGCACGGAATTTCAGTCGGTTTTAGCGTTCTCCTTCGCCGGTTTTGACGGTTTCGAAGCTTTCAGATGTGAAAATTTCTTTCGGATGGTTTCACGAATCGCCGCGTTCCGTATTACGAGAATAGATATACGGCGAATTATTGTGCAGGTTCGTAGAAGTTTCTTTTCTTTTGTATTTCGTATTATTTCGTGTATTTATTGTGAAATGTTAAGATGATCGTTTCCAAACATTGGCACCGCTCCAGCTCACTTTTACGAGTACTTAAATCCACGCGCGTTCGTTGGAATACATGTAGGTTAAATCTGACCTTTATCATCATGACACAAGGTTGGTTGTTGTTCATTTTCAACAAATTGTGTGTCAGTATTTCACCCGCGACGCCAGGACATCTCACAATGATTACCATATTATTTACGTTGCTATAAATGTATAAATGAACATTGTTGGTCTGTGTTTTAACATGATTTTATTTATGAGAACTGCTCTTTTTAATAATAATCAAAAATATATCACAAAAAAAATATTTCCTTCTTCTGTTATGATTTTCTTCTAATAAGTATTTTACAATTTAAAAAAATAGCGGCCAAGTGCGAGTCAGACTCGCCCATTAAGGGTTCCGTAGCAGCAAGTAACATAATATAAAAGTTCTTGTAGTTCGTTGTAACTTTAATCAATGTTTTTTGCGGTTTACGATTTATGACGTATTAAAAAAAACTACTTACTAGATCTCATTCAAACCAATTTTCGTTGGAAATTTGCATGGTAATGTACATCATATATTTTTTTTAGTTTTATCATTCTCTTATTTTAGAAGTTACGGGGGGGGGGGACACACATTTTACCACATTGAAAGTGTCTCTCGCGCAAACTATTCAGCTTAGAAAAAAATGATATTAGAAACCTCAATATAATTTTTGAAGACCTATCCATAGATACCCCACACGTATGGGTTTGATGAAAAAAACATTTTTGAGTTTCAGTTCTAAGTATGGGGACCCCCAAAATTTATTGTTTTTTTTTTTCTATTTTTGTATGAAAATCTTAATGCAGTTCACAGAATACATCTACTTACCAAGTTTCAACAGTATAGCTCTTATAGTTTCGGAAAAAAGTGGCTGTGACATACGGACGGACAGACAGACAGACAGACATGACGAATCCATAAGCTGACCAAATGCGACTAAGGTATGGTGACGTTCGGTTCGGACGTACGGTTCGGTGATGGTTTTAATTATTACTCGGTAAACTGTTAAACTAACCTAGCTGACCTATATAGACATATTGGGGTAGCTTAGAATACTAACCCCAATTCAACTCCGGATGGATGTCGTAAGAGGCCATTAAATTCGGCCCACTGTTGGTAGGGCCCTTGGAATTTATTCTTAATATTAATTTTAATAGTTCATTAATATTATACTGATAATGTTAATGAACTATTAAAGATTATACAGAAGTGGCGGATATACAGAAGACCAAGGAGTATAATCTGCCGTTATGTGTTGCCTATGTGGACTATGAGAAAACCTTTGATAAATTCTCTTCAGCGGTGCCGGATCGACTACCGGTATATCGGAGGTGTTAAAGTGTTTATACAATGAGTAATAGTCGATGAACTACGGAACCCTATATTACGCGTGTCTTGACACGCACTTTGCCGGTTTTTATTTTAGGTACTAGATTTTAGTATGTGTATACAAATTAAATGTAGTTATTTGTATTCTATTGTATTTTATTAACGTCAAGAACACTAAACCTACCGAAACCTTGCCGACTATAAAGTGAACTTTTCAATTAGCTCTCCGAAACACGTTAAAACATTCAACTGTTGATTCTAGAAAGAAGATAACTAGGTCAGTAGTCTGGCATTTAAGGGGCCCTAACAAAAAGCACGAGTTCCGTAGGGATCAACTGCATGATACGTGCTAATTACCAGCCAAGCTCATTTGACCCCGTGCAACGGCGTGCTGTTCATACTCTCAACGATCCCAACTTCAAGCAAAGGTACTTGAATCAAGGACTTGATCAAGGCCCTCTTTAACCTATTGGAGGCCCAGGGTATATTAGGATAATGCGGCCTCTATTGACAGAACACTATTTTGTTAGAATAAACAAAGAAAGTAGATAAGCAAGCCTCTAGATTGCAAAAGCTAATAACCAAATTGGTATTGCAGTCAGTAATTTAGGTTCGATTTATTCGAATTAAAAAAGTTTTTCAGTAATAAATATCGGTTATCGTGTGATCTGGCAAGAAATAGGAGGTCCATATCGATCACGGGGCCCTGGGCACTTGCCCAGAGTGCCCAGTGGGAAAGAGGGGACTTGATGCTCCGGAGAGACGTAGGCTCACTTTGCGCTATCGTTTTTACAATTGTCAATGTTTCGCGGAACTATACAACCTGATACCACAACAACAACAACAAAAACAACAACAAAACTCTTTATTGTACACCAGTATACAGTAATAACTTAAACTAATAGACAAAATGGTAGGTACAACAGGCGGCCTTATCGCTAAAGAAGCCATTTCTTCCAGGCAACTTTAGAGAAGAGGACAACTTTATAAAGAAACAAAGTAGTGGTGTACGAATACTCTGGATAACTTAAGGCTAGATTAATTAGTAGAAGATCGTAGAAAATGATCATGAGCAAGATGTCGATATTGAAAAAGTGACTTTAAGTAGTCAGGTGCGATAGGGTTGAACAGCACGGAGAAAAGAGAAGCTAGAATATGAGTATCCCGGCGAAGGCGGATTGGGAGCCACTTGAGCTTTGCGCGAAATTCGGAGATGTGGTCATATTTCCGAAGAACCGGATGCAAAGATTTTGAAGCCGCTCAAGTGTATTTAGTTGCTCCTCTGTTAAGTCCAGATAGCACACGTCAGCATAGTCAAGAATCGGAAAGAGCAGAGAATGAACGAGCGCAATCACCACCACCAGAGGCTCTTAAAATGCTCCTTGTTGCCACAAATCTGCGCTATGAAACGATCCTCCATTCGAGGTATTCCCTCCAAGCTACGAGAAGGGGTTCTTTAAAAGAAGTGTTACAGTTTCCTTCCAGGCCAGCAACGCACTTGCAGTTCGTTTCGTATTGCATGTGTCCATAGGTGACGGTGACCACTTACCATCAGATGCGCTATAAGCCTGTTTACCCATCTCTTACCCAGCGGGAGGAACGATAGGATATGGCCTCATCTATTATTCAATAGAGCCCACTACAAGTATTTTGGCTTGGCTTCAAGAACCCTTAAGCCAATATAGGAGTATTAGCGCTTGTAGCGGTACAACTAGCTTCAAATTGTCAACAGAGTAAACTTAAAAGGTAATAAAATTAACAGTAGGAGCAACGGAGCGCGAGAACGCCCGTAAGGGATCGTAAACAAGTCGTTACGGTAAAGTTCACCTCGTTTTAATTATCCAAGTTAGATGCACATTTGCACTGTGTTAAAGACGAATTAATGTGGTATATATTTTTAACGAATTTTGGGCACTGTAACTTCGTATTCGGTATATTTATCAGTTTTTAGGGTTCTGACGTAAAATCGGAACCCTTATAGTTTCTTCATGTCTGTTCGTCCGTCTGTCCGAAACAAAGCACCGAGACCCTTAGTGCTAGAAAGCTGTAATTTGGCATAGATATACATATTTATAAAAACTCCAGAATCGTAGAATAAAATATTGAAAAAGATTTTTTTTCTGTTTTTCAGTACTTGTCGGGGAAGTATCCCCAACAAGTAACGTGGAGATATATTTTTTTTCGTCGCGTACCTCATGGTTTGGGGTATCGTTGAAAATGTTTCTTAAAATATTATGGGTCTACTAAGACCACTTTTGGATTCAGGATTCCGTTTGCGAAATATTTGGCTTTAAAGTCCTAATTTTGGTTAGAGTCAAGTGTTCCCATCCCTTCCAGCATTTGGCCATGTAGAGTTGGACTAGTGAAAAAATTCACACAAATAGTTTATATGATGAATTTACAAGGAAAACTGTCACGGGTATGTTAGCCTAAGTAGTTAATTAGTAATAGTCTTCCAGGATTCGTCCCATAGTCCGCGTGAAGCTGTAAAGATACTTATTGTAAGTACTATTATTTCTTCTGTGGTAAAGGGCAGAAGGGCCAACAGCAACTGATCATTGGAAAAAAATCGATAAACTTATTCAAATTAAATCAAATCAAATGTTTTTATTCAAAATTGGTTTGGTTTACAAACACTTTTTGCAAGTCATGCAAGCTACGCCAATGCTTCAACAAGGCCCTACTGTGAGAGGGCCCTATTATTTCGGAACCCTACATTAAGGCCTGAAGGCGCACTTGCTTAGTTTTTTTATTATAATTCTATAATACATATAAAGCTGTGAAGTTAAAAATAAACCATAAAAATCTTTATTCAGTCTATCATTTATATTAAAGTTATGCAGTTGATGAAGCAACCTACTAAGCATAATAATTTACACTTGTCTTGTCGTAGGATGGCTCAATCTTCCTTAGCACAAACGTTACATAATAATTATAATAGACTGCAAAAACAACAAATTCTGATGCAACAATGTACTAATAACAGTAAGGAAAATATTTATGGAATGCACAAGGGTGGGTGCGTGTGTGTGTGTGTGTGTGTGTGTGTGTGTGTGTGTGTGTGTGTGTGTGCGCGCGTGTGCGTGTGTGTGTGTGTGTGTGCGTGTGTGTGGGTATGTGCGTGTGTGTGCGTGTGTGTGTGTGTGTGTGTGTGCGTGTGTCCGTGTGCGTGTGCGTGTGGTTACCTACAAGTTTATGAGATTTTCAGTAGAAATGTAATTTAGTAAGTGAAGCCAATTTGTGATGGATCAGAGACTGAGCACCATTTAGAACCTTTGAAAAGTATAACAGTGTCGTGGGCTAACAAAATACTTTCCCTCCCACTATATTTAGATTGGCACCTTCATTTATACATATATATGCAATAAGGTAGGACCTATTACACTTCCTTGGGGAACGCCGAAGGAGATTTCTAAGGCCTCACTTACATGCTCATCAATTTTAACCTTTTGTACACTATGCGTTGCTACGAAAGAAATTATTCATTATCGGTATGATTTACCAACAAAACATGCAATTTGAACAATGGAAATGGCAATAGCAATGTGCTCTCATCTTTCTAATGGGTGAATAAGCAAATAAAGTACAGTCCTTCAAAATATCAGCAGAGTTCGCTTGATCCGTGATAGCTTGAAATAGCCGAGTGGTCTAATGAACTAAGGAAAGCAACATAAAGCTTCTGGAACTATTTAGATAGTAGCAATGGACTAAGTAGAGACAAGAATTACAAAAGACAACGTTCTGCAATATTATCTTTGAGCATTGTGCCAAAACAATGTCGTAATATCTTTGTAAGCAACTCCTCAGACTAATCGCTAACAAGTTGTCTTGCGTCCCCCGACGTCTCCGCTTAATTTAAAATTCAAATAGGATGTACTCATTACACAGTATGTGGGAAAAGTAGCGGCTATAATCTCGTATGCACTGACGATGTGCAGGGCGAAGAGCCAGATGCAACGGCCTGAGGTGGTGCTCACAGTCTGTATGAGGGTTCATTTACCAAAGCCCCAATAAATCAAAGTTCTGTACTTTGATTTACTCGTATTTACATTAAAAACCCATAAAAACACTAACATTAAATTAACTCTACCCTCTTAGTATCGGAAACCATAAAAGCCTAAAATTTTCAAAGCATTCGACGCAACCTAAACGAAAAGCTGCAAGCAACAGGCTACCTCTCGTGTTTACATTTTAAATATAACTTTAATTGGAGTTTCCGATTAGGAGCTGCTTCTTTTATTTATTACTTTTCTTTTGTACACTCAACGGCTTTCATTGTATACCAAGTAATGAAAATATAAAATGGCTCTAACGACAACGCTTCAGTCAAAATTCGTATCACAAAATTTTAATTTTAAACATAATTCAGTAGGTATCTGTCTGAGCAGCCAAAAACGAATTAAAAATAACGGGATCGACAGCGGAGAGCTCATAATGAAGAGCACTCAAAGGAGAGCCGTCGCATGCCCGGGCGTGAGCCCAGCCGGAGAGTCGGCAGCCGCCAGCGTCGCCGGGCTACCGCGCTGCCGGGTCACGTCCACGGTATGCACCGAGCTCTGAACACCGAGCAACCCTTAATTGAATAGCCCGGCCGGGGCTAATCAGGGCTCAGCTGAGCGGTGCAGGCGAACGAGAGGGCGGCGGCGGTGCGCGGGGTGCGCGGGGGTGTGCCGCCGGAGCCACGCGGGCTGGCCGCGCCCCCTGCGCGCGCCGCCTCGCCCGGGCGGCTCATTCAAGTAGCGAGCGCGCCCCGTGCCAGCCGCCACCCTCAGGTATGTCCATTTTGCTTTTGGTGTTTGTACGTCGTGCGCCGCGAGTGTCAGTCGTTCCGCGAGTGTTCCGCGCGCCGCCCTCGAGGTAGGTACCGCCGCCGCCACCGCGCCCCGGCCGCCAGCGTCGCACTACCCGCGCCGCCGCTAGCTCACCCCGAACCGAACTTTATGTATTCGTGCTGCGCGTAGTTCGACAGTGAAACAACACTTTGTGACGATCGACGTTATTATAAATACGTTTATCACTTTTTTGCAAACTTTACAACTTGCCATTCATTAGATTGTGTTTTGTGGTCGTTAATTTTGTTTAGCAACACACTTTTTAATGTTTAATAAAATAAAATCTTCACAAGCTATAAACTTTTTCAATTAAAAGTAGGATTCGATCAAAATGCACACGCGCTTTTGTACTGCATGTTTGCTTTCCTTGTCGTTCAATGTTAACTTCGAAGACCGACGCCGACTCTACAGGAAGAACAGCTCAACCGTCCGGACTTTTGAAAATAATTAAGGTAAGCTACCCTAAACTTGGCAGCTTAAACTGTGACTGTTACTGTACAGAATATATTAATCGACTTAACTAGGCTCATTAAAAACATCTAGAAAGCTAGATAAGCGCATATCGTTTGGGAGGTTCGCATATATTACGAGTACTGCGTCGTGTGGTAGGGGTGCCTGTATTGCGTGAGCGTTTGAAAATGTCTAAAAAGCGTAGGATGTAGAGTGGAGTGGCGGAGTGTGGAAGGCGCGACGAGCGACTTTCACTGGCGCCGCCACTTCACCTTGTCTGCTGGCGCGCTGCCAGCCGACTGCCACCCACCGGCACTCACCACTCACCACGATTCCAACCGTATACTGATAATACCCTAGACAAATAACTCGTGACCGTGGTCGCTCATGATTTTTTAGCCGTATTGGGGCGGCTTTGAATACTAACTCCAATCCTACGCCGGATGGGTGTCGTAAGGCAACTAAATTAAGCCCGCTGGTGGTAGGGCCCCTCGAGAGATTATATTGATTTTAATTGTTAATTAATACCATTATTACTATTATTATTTCTCCATGGGGTTCGCCTGGATAGCTTCCACCCTTGAGCATGAGTCAGCCGCCAAACGACTCGTCGTGTTCCGGCAGGGGGGTTGAGAGCCAGTTCTTTTTTTCTTTTTCTTCTCACCTTCTTGGCCGGCAACGCATCAGTGATACCTTTGATGTTGCTGATGTCCATGGGCGACGATAGCCATTCCACCATCAGGTGGATCATCAGCTCGTTTGCTGGCTATTGCCATAAAAAAGACAAAAAATTATACATTTGAAAAAAAGTTTTTAAGCGCGAATCCACGGACCTTAAAGAAATACGGACGTAATCTCAAGAACAAATTCAGTGAAGCACCCATCGGAATACAAACTCTCTATTCGTACAAGTAAACACGCACACATTGACACCATCGGCCGCCATTCCGGCGCCGGACCGCACTCGAGTCATACGGACAACGGGAGTTGATAAAGAATAATAAAAATACCATAGTGTGCTGTTAAAAGTTGCAAGAACAATATTACTTCAGTTAAAAAACATAAAGGGATCACCTTTCACAAGTAAGCTTGTAATTTAATCACTGATTTCTTTTATTTTTCCTAAAGTTATTAACAAAATAAAACTAGAAAAATTGTAACCACAAAATCAGCCAGTGCTGCCAACAATATTGCATATGCTAATACCCAGAATGTGTAGGAAAATTATAGCATATATAATACTCGAGTTTCTTATTTTAGTTTAAAAGTATATATTTTTGGGGTTCCGTACTAAATAACAAGGAACCCTTACCTATATGTTTGCCATGTCTGTCCGTCTGTCCGTGGTATTGCTTACAAACTAACAATATTAAAAAGCTGAAATTTGGTATAGATTAAGGTATATTAATTACGTTAAGATAATGGTAGAACAAAATTTGAAAAAAAAATTTTAGGTACCTCCCCTATAAGTAAAGTGGGTAAACCAGTGTATTTAATCTGTTGTCAATTAATAAAATTCATTAATCTCATCAAATATAACAATTTGCATTTATTGAATGTGGAATGTGTTATATTCGATTTACATGCATTAAGTATTTAAGTAGATAACTAAATTTTAAATGAAGAATTTTTAGTGTGCGTCCAAACGTAATAATTTAGTAAAGCTCTTTAGTTCATACAATTATTCACAACCTACTTAATTACTTATGCATTTTTACCAAATTTTAACTAAAAAGTGTCTGTCCGAACGTTTTAAGTGATAAGCGCCGCCCATCTACTTAACAGAAAAATTTCAATCTTTTTTTTTGTTTACTTGCGTACTAAATTTTAACTACTAAATTGTTCGTTTACCTTATTAATTTACTTAAAATTTAGTTATCTACTTAACTAATTAATACGTGTAAACCGTACATTACGGAATAACTATTCAGTAAGTAATACATTTATTACATTAGAAAAAAATGGGGAAATGCTCATATTGTGGTAACCCCAAAATTACGCACACGTAGTAAGCGATCGGCCATTACTATGCTTCACTCTCGATTAGACAAGGTTATGTCCGTCTTTTTTTGACGTCCGTGCGCGAATCCTTAATAAGTCGTATCAAAAATAAATTCACTTAATGCGATGATTACGAAAAAAAGTCGATGGGATACATTTGTTCGTTAAATAGCATTGTACTGTTGCAATCATAAGCAGTTCTTTGTATTCTCATGTGTGAGTGAGGGGGGATATAAAAAATTGTCTATAGTGTTTTCTGTCTACGGCTGCAACCGCTGCAACGCACTTCATCCCAAGCTATATTTTTGCGCCTCCTGTGTTGCATGTGTGTAGTATCAGTGTCGCTCTGTGTTAGTGTAGCTCAGTGAAATCATTTATTTTACATTTTTTAAAGCACTTACTTAAAAATGATAAAATTTTCCATGTTTGCAATTTTCATAACAAAACTCCAAATAACAATTTTAACTTTAATTTTAACTTATGTATATTGAAAGCAAACATGTATATTGTTACATTAAAAAGTAATATTTAAAGAAGATATCATTATAGCAACACAACGCTTGTACAAAATTATTAGTAGCAATTATTAATGCAATAAAATTTTAATGGATTTTAATCTTAAAAATTCTGAAGCCTTACATTCAATTATTCTGAAAATTTCTCAACAATAACCTAAACATTTCTCCTTTGCAATGTATACCAACTTGCAAGTTACTACATGAGCGGTCGACAAAGATTGATAACAATCTTATTACGATGAAAAAGTCTATAATTGCCGTAAGAATGTTAAAATGATTATGAAATTAATAAATTGAAATCACAACGTTTCGAATTAGTTCGTAGCGCGTAGCATTCGCTACGAGCCGTTCGCCGTAGCTGGTTACGTCATTTCTAAGCCTTTCGGAGATGCCCGATCTCAAGACACTACGCTATGTGATTTTACTGGTAGAACCCTACATTCGTGTTTAAATTATTTTTATAGTGTACTAGCTGACCGGGCAAACTTTGTTCTGCCAAAAATTTAGGGGTGGATCACCCTTAACATTTAGGGGGATGAAAAATAGATGTTGTCCGATTCTCCACCCTAGCCGGTATGCACGCTAAGATTCATGAAAATCGGTCGAGCCGTTTCGGAGGAGTTCAACTTCTAACACCGTGACACGAGAATTTTATATATTACAATAAAATTTATGTAGGAAATATGTATAAAAATCTTATTTCATTACTACTTATAAATTATCAATTAAATAACAATTAAATTAAATTAATTTAATTAAATTAAACTTAATTAAATCTTCTTAAAGATACATACAATCCCAATTATTAGCACACCAAATAAAAAACATAAAAATATGCTCTGATCTCTTTCCAAACGTGCTAAAAAAAGTTTAAATAATGAAACAGACAGTACTTAGTTTTTCGAATTATTTATTTAATCGTTAAGGTGAAGTAATAAGAACTTCGTCAAACAAACGCTTTGGAGCGTCGGGAGTTGGGGTGGAATGAGGAATGAAGGTTTTACGTTCCCGCGGGATGATTTGGACGTTTACATGTTTGTGAAACCGCTCTGCAACGAATGCGGAATCAGTAAATAATATTGCTGTATACTCTTAGATAATTTGATCAGGTACGAGCCAGTATAAACAGTTATATTTCTATAAAATAATAGGTATCTATGTGTTTTCACGTACATTACGCTGATAATCAAGCACTAATGTAAATACTTAATTAAAAATTATTGTAATAAAATGCATTAGATAATAGGAATTGAGTGTCCCCTAATATACTTATTTAGTAGTGATAGCCTAGCGGTTAGAACGTTGGTCTCCCGAACGCAGGGGCCCGAGTTTAAATCCTGGCACGCACCTCTAATTTTAAAATATTATGTGCGTATTACCTACATGTTAATATTATTATAACTTGCTCCAGTGAAGGAAAACACCGTAAGGAAACCTGCACACTGGTGAGTTCTCCATAAAGTTCTCAAAGGTGCGTGAAGTCTACCAATCCGCACTTGGCCAGCGTGGTAGTCTATGGCCTACCAACAAAAATCAAATCTTTCCTCTTTATATCTAATATATAAAATTCTCGTGTCACGGTGTTAGAAGTTGAACTCCTCCGAAACGGCTCGACCGATTTTCGTGAATCTTTGCGTGCATATCGGCTAGGGTTGAGAACCGGACAATATCTATTTTTCATCCCCCTACCCCTAAAATTTTTTTGGCAGAACAACGTTTGCCCGGTCAGCTAGTTCTTATATATAAAATTTTCGTGTCACGGTGTTAGAAGTTGAACTCCTTCGAAACGGCTCGAACGATTTTCGTGAATCTTTGCGTGCATATGGGCTAGGATTGAGAATTGGACAACATCTATTTTTCATCCCCCTACCCCTAAAAAATTTTTGGCAGAACAACGTTTGCCCGGTCAGCTAGTATTAGTATAGATAACTAACCCAACTCATATTTTACGCATTCTTGATTTCCATTGAAAAAGGTATTCAAATCCGTTTTTAAACTTAATACTTACAATAAAATTTTAGCAACAATGATGTTTTTATACGTGTGTATCGGTGTAAAGTACCTATATAACAATAGCAACAAAGTTTTCGTAACTGTTTAAATAAAATGAGGTTGGTTTATAACACAATTAACACATATTTATATTTAATTTTTAATTTATTTGTATTAGTTTTCTCTCTTCATATATCTATCTCTAAAAATCATCTAGAAAGTAAGAAGTCCTTTCAATCTTGAGTCATAGCCTACCTCTACTCCCTGAAATGTTTTAAAAATGATACTGATCAATGACAATAGTCCCGGTTACTATTTTTCATGATGATCAGCTGTGCTTTTATTTTTTAATTTAATTACATTTATTTTCTAATTAGAGAAATTATATACATAAAATAAAACTGTTACTGATGAATGTGATACATACCTAAGTAAATATTCAAACTTTGTAAATTTGGTGTGCAATAAAGTGTAATAAATAAATAAATAAATAAATAAATAAATAAATAAATAAATATGGAATAAATCTACCTATTTGAGAATTTTTTTGTCTGATTGTTTATTCCCGCTAATCTCAGAAATCGCTTAACTGATTTGGATGCGGTTTTCATTTATGTATGGTAGTAAGTTTGGGGTAATATTTAGGTAAAGTTTGTTTTAGTTCAATCGGTTTACAAATAAAAAAGGGAATTGAAATAATTCCATGTAAACCGGTGCGGTTTCTAAGTCATACAGTTCTTGAAGCGACGCAAGGGTGATTACTAGTATTAAGTTAATTATATATTTCGGTTGTAAAATTAGTCAGTTGGTTAAAAATTCGTTTTTTATTTATTTTTATAAGTGAATGCTTAAGTTCAAGTGTGCAATGTTGGTCAACGAAGTCATTTTGTTTTATCTATGACTTGGATTAAAAAATAAATTCAATGGAGTACCTACTGCTGAGAATTTTGAAACGACGAAGCAACGCACACAGAGAATGAAAAACTCATGGTTCCATTTTACTAGGGCTGGATTATTATTTTATATTATTATTATTATTTTTTATTATTATTGGATTATTATTCTTATTTTCCATCGCTCTGTCTGTTCAAATTATGAGTGTTCCATTTTATTTTATTCATATTAAATTTAACACTGCCTATTGTAAATGGGTAGCAAAATGTATTTAATCTCTAAAGGCATTTATATATTCGTCAATATTTTCAAACGAAGGAACGAAGGCGCCTAACTTGTAATGAACATGAAATATAGGTTATTAGGTTGTAGCAATTTAGAAAATAGATGTGATACCTACCATGTGTTAACTGCAGATGCGGTCATAAAGATACATCTGTAGCTCGAGCACGAATATTTGCAAGAAAGTATTCGTATGGTTAACGTAAGCAATTTGTATGGCATTTTTTCAAAAGCGCCCCTATCGTACGTAAATGGTACTAAAATGCCATACAAATTTGACAAATTGCTTACGTTAACCATACGAATACTTTCTCGCAAATATTCGTGCTCGAGCTACTGTACTAGATCTATACTGTATCTGTACTAGACATACTGCAGCACTCAGAGTCACTTGACGATTACTTAAATCGCTCCTTAGTACAGAATCATAAAAAATCACTCAGAGGCAAAATCATATTTGAAGTTAAAGGAGGGACTGAGGATTGATGGTACTTTACGTAACTTCGGAATTCGGATAACCTCATAATATTGGGCCGTTTCTTGGTGGTCATACTCCCCATTATAACTCTAAATACAGTATTTTCCTACACCCTGACAAATATAGCGGTACAGTCAATGCATAATATTACAAGTTTATGGATGCATCGATTCTTTGTTCGTCATTTATGCGTTAACTTCGTAACGGTCTTCATCAAAAGTTATAAACTATTTGGCTACTAAAATGAAATTTTCTCTTAAGATAATAAATATTAGGGTTCATTGTATTTATGTGGTTGGTAGCCAATAAAAAACTTTGGAACGTTATGGAGAAATGTTCACGTCTCCAATATTCTACCTTTGCCAAAATAAGTTTTGATTTAAATACCTACGCACATAACTTTGTCTCCTGTTTAAATACAATGGAAATTGTTGTAAGGCATGTTTTGTGTTTTAGAATAACAAACATGAAAATTATAGTTTGCTTCATCATCAGCTATTGGACATAATCTAAGATCAGATTACTTTTCAAGAGAAATAAGCTCAATTAAATCAATGGAACACCGGGAACGGGGTCATAATTAACCGACTTCAAAAAAGGAGGAGGTATTCAATTCGACTGTATTTTTTCATGTTTGTTACCTCAGAACTTTCGACTGGGTGAACCGATTTTGATGATTTTTTTTAAACAAAAGCTGGTGCATGTCATGTGGTGCCAATTTTTGAGTGAGATTTGACGAGTAGTTTTTGAGCTATCCCTAATTGTAAAGTTGGTTATTTTTTGTTTATTTTTTTTTGTCAAGAATTATTAATAAATATTTGATGACACACACAGACAACTATAAGTGAAACTATTATAAGCTTTAGCTTTTCAAAAAAATCTCGATTTGTTTCTTAGTCTAATCATGTGTCTCTACGCCCCAACTCAGAGTCACTAACGGTTACTTAAATCGCTCCTTAGTAAAGAATCACCAAACAAATTCTGCACTAAGGCGCGATTTAAGTAACCATCAGTGAGTCTGAGTTGGGGCATTACTTACTTAATAACTTTGGAAATTTATTTAAATAATGAAGTTAAACGAAAGTTAAAATAAAGAAACTGACTTGCAAAATAGTCTACCATAAAAGAGGCCGTGTTATATCTCAGATCTGACGGCATGAATATATTAAGTTTTGTAGTCGTTTTACGAGAGCGTTACAGCTGATTGTGGACCGTTATCGCATCGATTGCAGATAACGCCGCGAGGGGACACGGGGCCCCGCCATTGTACACGTACAGCTTATTACACTGTAGTAATAAAGCTTTTAAATAAAACAATTACGGAATTTAATTAACATTCGGACAGTAACACATAAATGTAAATACAATATAACATAACGACCCCTTTCATATTTTAGCTTTTTCGCTAGAGGTTACTGCAAAATGAATAATATTTCATTACGGGTCACAACAACGCATACCACCCCCCTCTTCCCCCACCTCTCTACCTTTCTCCTCTGATTCCAAGTCGGGAATGCGTCACACTACTACGAGTATCTCACTTTAAAACCTGTTAAAGACACTGACGTCCGTGCATCACTAACTGGACTCGCTGCAAATCAGTGCCGTAGCTACCACTACGGCAATATGCTGAGTGAGCTCCATTTTCTGGGCCACTGGACACTTGTGAACGTTACAAACCAAAGTAATCATAAATTATTTTTGTTTTCCTTATTTTTTGTGTCTATTTGTAAATTATTTTTGTTATCTGTGTTCGTGTGTGTAATGTAATAGCTACAGAAATAAACGTTTTTCTTTCTTTAAATGCGTGTTCACAAAATTATTGTTGTTTCTACACTAACATTTTTGTTAATAAGTCTACAAAAGCGGCACTTATCCAAATATCTCTACAGAAAAAAAACAGAAACGCAGTAGCTACAGGTATATTATATTTAATATTTCAGATTAAAAATAAGATATGAAACGAGATTAAAAATATATATTATTTGAGATTAAAAATGGTGCTCAATGTTCATACATACCTATCACGAAAGTACCTACCTTTTACTTAAATATTTTGTCAACAAAGTTCGCAATGTGTCTTTAGGGGTGCGCGGGCGCACTCCTCGCAGCCATATTGCGTGACGTGGCGCGCACGCGACATATGCGCGCGAGATATCAATTTGATCCACGACCGCGCAGCTGCGTACAACGACCCCTGCGCCTAGACCATTCAACTTTACGCAAAAAACGCACCCCATATTTTCGGTGATTAATCCAACTCGCTTTGTCTAGTTCTAAAACTTCACATTATTTGCACGCGCGGGCTATCTGTTCTGCATACGTAGGAGTGCATAAAAATGCGTCTATTGTACGCATTAGGGTCGAAACAGGATCACCACAGTTTGCAAATGAATACATTATTTGTGAATTACACATACTATTTAAATTGCAAATTTGTTCGGTTGCATATCAGTGGTGAGCAGACTAACTAAACCCTACGTATGTAATGTATTGTCAAGGCATACTATAAAATAAACATATCAGTATAAATTCTAATATAAAATATAAAATTGTTTTATAATTGTACTCTTTTGTAAGTGCAGTCTGTATCTACTGTACATCTTTCGCTGTTTCTTTTGTTGTCAAATGTTACCCGCTGAGGTTACGCGTATAAAACAGTAAAAGAAATTATGTCGACTCTAGGGCTTGTAATATCGGAAGGTTTTCAATTCCGATATTGATTTTCGATATTTGATTGTAATATCGGAATTCCGATATCAATATCGGAATTAACATAATTTTTTTTAATCATTTAAATTTTAATTTTATATTGTAAAGTAGGATTTATTGGATAGTAAAAAGGTTTTTAATAAATAGGATAATGAAATAATGATGTCTTTAAAACTATTTTATTCTTGTTCGTTGCAAATATCACCTAAACCTATTCAATTCGGTTTGGTTTTCGCGTTAAAAATTCACTAGCTTGATTTTTTTAGGATTTTCGAATCGCAAAATAGTTTTACTGTTAAATGAAATTCAGCTGCACCAAATGTGACAGCTGCACGGCAGAAGCTATGCTTTGTACAAGGATAAAAGCTGATGTGATTTGAAGTATCGCAACACATTTGCTAAGACGCCTAGTTTCCTGGCCTGCCTTAACTTTGGATTCAATTAACCGCTCAAGTTGAGGTTCAAGGATATCTCAACTTTCGGCGGTGAGTGTATTCCAAGGATGCATTCTGAATAGTAGGAGCCAAAATAAATGCTTCTGTTTTTGTGGCGTTGAATCTCACAAGGTTGGCGTCGCCCTATTCGGTGACTGCCTGAAGTGATTCACTCTTTCAACCCGGGCCTCTTGTTCAGACTGTATTTTGGTCGTTATTGGTCGGAAGCTTGCCAGGTATCGCTCGACCAGATCGTTGATAATTTGATATGCAGCAGAAATAGAGTTGTGAAGACAAAAGATCCCTGAGAAACTCCCGCATTGTTTGTATGTGATGTAAGGTTGCTTGGAACGAGTTATCTTTGATAACGAATCTGAATGAACGTTCACTCAGAAATTCTTTCAGAAACCCAGTTGATCAATAGGCTAACATGCTAAACCGTATCGAGGCCTTCGAGATGTCAAGGGAAAAGGCAAGCGCCTCTCCATTTTTCTCAAGATCCTCGCCTCAGATACGAGTGGCATACTAGGGTCACTGTGGAGATCGTTGTGTTCTAGGTATGCAATGAAGCGCATGTATGTAGTATGTAGGCAAGTGAAATTGGCCGAAAATTAGCAGGGTCAGCTTCTTCAGCCATTCTTGGGCACGGACTGCACGTTGGCAAGCTTCCACGGTTAAGGCACTATGCAAGTCTTAATTGAGAGACGAACCAAGCGTGGCAAAACAGTAGGTAACTAGAGAGATCTGGAATACCATCTGATCCACTAGCTTTGTTCTCGTCTAGACATCGTAAGGTTTTAAGAACCTTTGTTGTAGATGTGGACCTCCGATATACAATGAGGTATCTGTGGTAAATGGTCATTGACAGTTAGATGCAAATTCTCAACAACTAGAGATTCGTACAGATGTTCTACAGAAGATGATGAAATGATTAACTTACGTATACTGAGATTAAGGAGATAAATTAAGTTTGGAATAGATTTTTTCCGTATCGCATTATTCGTTCAGTAGGCTGAGCAGGCTCACAACAGGAATACGGTTAAAGATATGAATTCTACCTCCTTACATGGCTAAAGTATATATATACTTACTTGCTCAATTTTATGACCTAGTGGCCTATTTACCTTGTGGCACGCATTAAAATCATTTTGTTTAAATTAAAATTAAAATTTTACTGATTCCGATATTACGATATCGAAGCACTCAGTATCGGAATTGTAATATCGGGTTTCACGTTCCGAGATTCCGATATTTCGAGATTCCGAGATTCCGATATTCAAGCCCTAGTCGACTCTTGATTCATCCCACAGTGAATGAGGTTAAAGGTTCTGATGATGATCCCTAAAAAATCTTAACGTATTTATTATATAAGTGTGTCTGGAGCTTTAAACGATTGTTTTAAGGACTCAGTTTCTTTTTTATGAAATGAATGAATGCGTGAACTTTTAGTTAATTATTTAGGTTTTTATATAGCTTAAACCTTGAGGGGATTTAAGGGACTCCATCTTTCAGCAAAGTCACCATTAGCTTCTCCAGGTGAACTCTACTAAACTGCGCCAAGTCCCTCTGAAGCTAATTAATAGAGTTCTTTCCCTATTGAGTTATCTCTGCTGCCTATCTTGTGTTAAAAATTCGAATAAATCGTGATTGATTTTTTATGTCTTTCTATTATAATGTTTTCTTCTTGGTTGACAATGTGTGAATGTTTATAATATATTGTGTGTGTGATAGTGTTATCCAATGTAAACGGTGCTTACAAACTTACCTTCAATGTAATAGGATAATGCGTTTTATATATTATAGAACTTTATATTTCTGCAATAAGATAAGAATCTCCTCTCACAATTAAATAGTGAGTCATTTACCGTGCCCAGCAATGTATCGCTAACGACGCCGTAGCCTAGTCGTTAATGACCCTGCCTGCGGAGCGAGGTGTCCCGGATTCAATTCTGACCGAGCAGACATTAATGTCACAAAAAAATGATTGGTATCTACTCAGATCTTCGGTGTTAGTGTTTTTTTTTTATAATATTCGATATATATTAAATAGGTACATGTGATAAATGTAAAAAGAAAAATCTTTTCAACGGGATTACTTTCATGAAGGTATGGATATATTTTACTTAAAACAGTTATCTATACTAATATTATAAAGAGGAAAGATTTGATTGTTTGTTTGCATTGAATAGGCTCCGAAACTACTGAACCGATTTGAAAAATTCTTTCACTGTTGGGAAGCTACACTATGACATAGGTTTTATTATATTTTCAAAAAGTTAGGGATCCTTAATAAAACTCCAATAATGTAACCCAAGGTGTAAAAAAAATAAGAAAACCGAAGCAAAGCGAGGTCGATTACTCCTTTATTATATTTATATATATCATCGTGATTTTATTTTATTCTAAAATGTATTATAGCAGTAGCAGTAGTAGTTCAGACAAACCAAATGACTGCACAAGATCTGCGCGTCCTTCATCCGTCCTCATCATCCGTCACTTTGCATCCCAAACTTTCCTATGTGAAAATGTGTAGTCCAAAATTCTAGTAATTGACCTCAATTAACGGGTCCCACGTAGTGGCCGATGTTATTAATAATACGAAACCGTATTCGGGGTGACAAAAAATCTGTTAGCGAACAATCGACGAACAATCGAGTAGGAACAATGAGCGTGCGCGAATCAAACAATCGATCCATCGACGAGTTCATATATTATCGCGACAGCTGCGCGGGGTGGAGCTCGCATTGGAAATTGTGACAGCACCTTCTCCCACGGTACCCTACGAGCCCCCGGTCCTTTGTAGTGGGACCCTGCGTCCAAATTTCGAAGTTATGAACACATTATCCAACGCATTAGACCAGTTCCACTAGTTTCTGAACGCAACCCTTTTAACTATCGCATACTTTACATTTAATAGTAATGGAAACCAGAAATGCAAATTTATGTAAGTATTCATTACATATTATTTAGACAGCTGCATAGAATAAAATCATCAGTTATCAAGTGAGCATCACACAGCCCTGGAATTATTACTAGGATCACGTATAGTGAAATAAAACTTAAATTAAAAAATAATATTCTCGACCAAATACATTATATAAGAAATTATAATACAAGATAATAATTTAAATGAAAACTTGGTCGTGTCGAGGGTCTGCTCAATACCAAAATACACACCTACTTACATATATTTTTGTACCTACTAGGATTACCTACGTATACCTAATGTACTTAATGTTAATTTTTGGTAGGTTGTTAGGTCCATAATTAATTTTATTGATTAAGTATTTATTTCATTAAAGTAGTTTAATATGGAGCGGTCCCCCGACACCTCAAAGCTTGTTAAGCCAACACACATGTCGGGAGTTTTATTCTCTCCGATGCCAGTTTTATCTCACCGAAACGCCATCAAAATGTTAGAAATCGATTGTTTATCGTGATATCGTATACACGAAAACTATATAGATATCACGTAAGTCAGTTTATATCAATTGTCCAGCCTTGAATGTAAGCCAACCTCTCCTGCCCGTGGCACGCTCTATTAGTCAAGAAAGGGGTCAATGGCGTCAGGTCACTTCCAAGACCAGTAGGCTTTGTATATCGCGCGGATAATTGCATTGCACTACCCTGAAAGAATTAATATAGAGCTGAAAAACCATGTAATTAACTGAATACCGTTGTCTATTTGTAACAATAAAGAGTCGCCTATTACTTGCAGTGAAAAACAAAACAAAAGGCCTGCATTATTGCATTATTACTGGCTCGTCGAAATCACAACCGAAACCTAAATAATTTCTTGGTTGATTTTAGATGAGTTATAAAAATTCTTAAACAGATTATAAAAATTCAATCGGAATCTATAAAAGAATTGAACTTTGATGGTCGTGTAAAAAGTAGAATGAAAGGGAAGTTCAACGGCCGTGAGGGAGCCACGCGGCCCCATGCACCCCTTTGCACCCCCTGCACCCTTCCGCGCCGCCGATATTATTAGCATGCCGTAAAAAACCTATAAACAGAATTCTGATCGCAAGTGTGCTAAGGTCGTGCCAGCTTTTCGCAGTACGAAACAGGTCGTGCACTCCTTACGACGCTTTGAGATGCTCTGGCTGAAATGATGGTAACTTAGTATTCCTTTCATAGTGTTTGTCCCACGGACATGTATACATCGTACAAGGCTAGGTTGGTGTGAATGCTTTCGTATATTCAGATCATCTCTTTAAGCCATGTATCAAAGAGCACTTCAGTACTATGAACATAGATCTCTCACTGTGGGCGTAGTTATATGTCAGGACTGCCAGGATACTAAATAAAACACACAGTTCGACAGGCACAAGGATACTCTTCATTGATTGCCTGATAACACCCGGTTTCATCAATTCAACGTTATTTAGTGTCACTTTCGTTTCGCGATCCTACAAATCTGTCTACCGAAATGTCAGTTCTCCTTTTTCTTAATTTTTGATAGATTACTAAGAACATATTTTACTATACGCCGACATATACATAGGTTTGTCCTAGGATTTTTTTGGGATTTTTTTGGGATTAGGATTCTTTTGGGGATCGGGAAGAGACATGACATAGAACATGACCTGAAACTTCTGAAAGCAAAGGTTAGGTACGTAGGTATCTAAGATTTCTTAACCTTGACCTGGATTGACTGCGGGACTCATTGTTCCAAGCAGGGGCACCTGCTCTACATCATAATAAAACACAACACCGTCTTTCTTAGCGATGACCATAACGTAATATTTTTCGCCATGATTGATGCTCATGATTTCTTAATTCATTTGTATCTGGAAAATATCGTCACTTGACCGTTAGGACCAAGTTGGATGGAAATGAGGCCACTGACCCGAACAGAAGTTTCATTATTACGAGTATGTCAGCTATTTTGCACCCTTTCCACACGTTACAAGAGCTGTACTTGTACTGATTGGTGAGTTAGGTTAACGGTGAGGATCAAGACACAGAGCCCAGCGATCCCCGACTGGACTGCTTTACCTAATGATGGATGTTTCCCATAATCCCATAATATTAGCCCCTCACAACGCATCATTTTCATTCATACAATTTCATTGACACACTATAATTTCAAAATTGCTTCCCAAAATGCCCATCTGAAACAGAGCTTTTTTTATTTATGTTATACTTCGAGATCAGCTGACTTTGTATACCGAGTAAAATTGAAGTTTTTCGTTAAAAAAATTACTTAAATAGGTTGTTACAAAAAAAAAACAGTCAGTTATACGAGTGTTCAAAGATTTCAATAATCTCGTAAAGAACTTTCTTCTCGTAAAGAATTTTCTTCTCTCTTGCTTAGTCGGCAACGCATCAATGATGCCTTTGGTATCGCTGATGTCCATGGATGGCGATAGCCACTTACCATCAGGTGGATCATCAGCTCGTTTATCGACTATTTCCATAAAAAAAAACAACCTCGTAAAATAATACTGCAATGATAAACGTCTCAAATCATAATTTCGTATCTACGTCATAGCATCTGACACTAGCGTACATCGATAGTAAAGGTCGCGTAGTGTTGTCGCGAGGGCCAATGATCCATCGAGTGAAGGCGGCTCTCGTGACGTCGCCGGAAGTCGCGAAGGGCTTCCCTCTCGACGACCCTTACCGACGCTACGTAATAGCCGCTAATGTATGGCACGTATGGCACGCTATACAGATGGATGGATAGCACTATCCTCTGTAGAGCACGTTCATTGAGCTATGAGTACATACAGTGTCCATTTTCTTAATCTCTCTGCAATCGTTTCTACAAGCTTTTATTTAATTTGCTTCGATCGTTAGTTTGATAGTTCTTTGCATGGATGGGACAAATGAAAGCTGAAGTGCCTTTTCTCGGAGTTGAATTTTTTAAATTTTGAATATTGCTTTAGGTTCCATGACCAATGCATTTATATGATAATGGTGATCTGATACTAGGTATGCTCATGTTTCGCTTTAGATAAGGGAACTCTTCGACGGATAACATTACAGACATGAGATTTTATAGGTATTCAATGATCCTCGTATTTCATACTAAACTCTATCGTAACTTAACTTTAGCGATTCGGGATGGCTCCATACAAAAATCTCTTCAATTTTTTTAAATTATTTTAAAATTATGAATTTTATTTTTGTATTTCGGTCGTTTGTTTGAGTACAGGAAATTACCAAGATTGTCCGCAGACATGTATAATATTATAAAGGTAAAGTTAAGAATCAAATACTTAATAGTGTTGAATATAACAATGTCACAATCCAACAAATTGTGTTAATGTAAACGTCTTGCCATTGGAAGATTATGTTTTATTCCCTGCTGTGATACAATTATCCAGATCAATGGTTTCTTGACCATCCGTAATGGATGAGTACAGATTGCACTGACCATAGACCACCAGGCAACGATTTTACGATTTTATTTATTAATACAAGCACTGAGTAAAAAAGCTGGTCTCCAAACCAAAGTGTACGATTACCACAAACCCACGAGATTCAAAGCATTAATCAAAAACGATAACATTTTGGTGTCATAAAACGGCCTACATACATTATTACGAGTACCTCAACAAAAAAAAGGTGCGTGTACTTTTGTACGCGCGTGAGAAGTTATACTTCTTTAATATTCAAATCACTAATATAATAAAATATTACTTGTGTACTACCTATGTTTACAAGTACAAACTGCATGGCGTTGTTCATGAACCCGAATCACGCTGTTGAGACTCTGTGAGATTTGTATAAGTAATAACATTAAATTTTAAAAGAGGTAAAGATAATAAGAAGCTAGGGCCATCTATCCAGTGCTTTCATACCCCCTCCATGGTAGCGCAAACGTTTAACGCAACCTTTTTGCAAGTTGCATAAAAAGTATAACTTCAAAAAGGTTACAACTTACAAGTAATGTTGTGTGAGCTTTTGATTCGCGTAGACTGTAGAGTAGCGTAGTGTAGAAACAATCATTCACCGGCCCGCGCGGCAGTCACTCCCCTTCATTCGGCGCGGCGGTGTAATTACGAGGCGTGTTACGAGTACCTTCGTGTTTACATTCTTTCACCATGGTGAACGCCATGCCACTACCACTACTAATTCAATATTATGGATTTTACTACTTTCCAATAGGTACTGAACAAGATTTAGATAGTAGTATAAGTTCTTGGTAATTAAAAACCTTTTTCTCTACTATTTTTTTTTTTTCATTTTATAAAATTTTTTACTGAACTTTCGGTTACATTAAAATGTTATTGTCACTGTTTAACCTACTTACGTTGAATGGACACTATAAGAGTTACTCGTATAAAACATACGCCCCAACTCAGAGTTACTAACGGTTACTTTAATCGCTCCTTAGTAAAAAATCACCACACAAATTCTGTACTAAGGAGCGATTTAAGTAACCGTTAGTGACTCTGAGTTGGGGCGACAGTGTAGGAGTTATAACGGCCTTATTTATTTTTAGTCCCTAACTAGCGCATGAAAAGACATGCCAAAATATGGTAAGTACCACCTTAGTACTTTTCAACATAAGCTTAAACACATTGCAATAGTACCTACCTACTTATAATTTGCTACATTGTGCGTATCAGAACCTCAGATCACTTATTTATTGATCAGAACTTAATAATAATTATCACTTTCCTGGGTGAAGAAAAAATCATGAGGAAACCTGAGGGTTGTTTTGATAAATTGGTTACATTATCAACACAAAAAATAAGCAAAACTTAAAAGTACTAGTAAAAAAGACTTAATTGTCAAAAAAGTGATATTTTGATAAAATTACTTACATAACGATTCTTGAAGTGACTCACATTCACATTCACATTAGAAAACAAGTGTAGTAAAAATCAATATTTTTGTTAAGTACCTATCTACGCCACATGTAGATAATCAAAAATAAAAGATACACAAACAACATTAGAAAAAACAATTTTTTTCGTAGATACCAACTATATTACAAACATACGTAGGTCCATACAATGATATTTAAATATTATAGATACGTTATGTCCTTACAAATCAACCAAAAAATCTGTTCCGAAAAGAGCTACAACACGTTTATCCTTTGTTTCACTACACTAATCACATTGGTGACAACAACACACACTTCTGACAACAAGAAAAGCGTGTGTATCGTCTTGTATTGACAGAGCGACTACGAACAGAACGGTCAATTGCCTGTTCTTACGCTCTTCATCGTCGACGCGCTAGTGACATAATAATATCTATCTCTTTTTTACATTATAATATCATTGGGTCCATATAAGAGAAAATGAGCAATAAATATTAATATTACAAATGTAATAAAAGAACCTAAGTTACCTTTTTGTGGCTTGATCTTTTTTAACTCTACCAATTACGTAATTTAAGGCTAAACTAGGGTTCAAGGTATAAATTAACTAATGCAAAGTCATTAAATTTGGTCATGAATATTTCTATAATCACTACATTCATTGCAAAGTAAGAGCAATGAATAAACTATGAGTGGCTCACTCAATCACTTGGAATTGCGTTTCCGTGAAACATGAAATATTACAAAGTTTTTTAAATTACCTTTGTTCAGAGAAACTACATGCAATTTAGCACTATGATACGATAAGCTACTACAGTCTTTACAAAGTTGGTTGAGGCTTGCGACTTTAATAATTGAGTTCGCAAATTTATTCTAATATGTAATTTTGGGGGTAGGTAATGTGTACCGCATGAATGTAATGAGGTGAAGTAACCGGGCGCTCGGGCGCTCTGCCAACCTCCCGGGACCAGCGCGGCGGCCCAGAACTACTTGCCAACTGCCAAGTTAACTCACTATTACGTAAAACTAAGCAACTTACAGCCCAACATAGAGTCACTAACGGTTACTTTAATCGCTCCTTAGTAAAGATTCATAATACAAATTCTGTACTAAGGAGCGATTTAAGTAATCATTAGTGACTCTGAGTTGGGGCGTTAATTGAGTAAGTTCTCCAGATTATATACCTACCTACTAACCGGTTTTAAATGGCGTCTAGTAAAAAACTTGCGTTGCTGAGGAAAAGTAAAAATTTAAGACCTAAGTACACCTACCTACACTAAAAAATATCTGCATAGGTTTTTTCATGTTTTGTTTATTTCAAAACCGATTAAAACAAAAAAACAAAATATGTTACCCCAGGCTTACAACACAACAGTGAAAACATCTAAATCGGTTAATCCGTTTCTGAGATTAGCGGGAATAAACGCACAATTTTTTTTATATGTAATCTATTGCGTGAAATCGCACAATAATAGTTTTTCAAATATCTTCCGTGTCCAGACATCGATAGTTATGTTTATATTATGTATATTATGTTTATACTATTTTATTTGCTTGGCTTGGCTTGGTATTTATTTAACTTTTAATTTAAAACACAACTCACAATTTCCATAAAATATTTTGGGTCCTACTCTATCAATAATAATTTATCAAATTAATAAATTTTGCTGGCTGATTAGGCATCATACAAAAAATTAAAACTGCATCGACACGATACCTATTTATGTAAACTAACGTAACCTATAGCCAAACGCTACCTATAATCATATACATACATACGTATAATCGTATACCAATGCGAAATAAAAACTTTATCCCAATCCAACGTCATTAATATAATTTTGATGTGAAAGATTTGATGTTATGTCGCCCGACACCTCTGAGCATCGACAGCTGCAAGCTGCAAGCAACCATTGCCACCAATCACCATTATTCGTCTGACAATGCTCCCCTAATCTATGACCGTGATAATAGCAGTGCCACACTATGACCCACCAAGTAACTGCGTTGTGATCACAGCTATCATGTTATTTCTAGGTACGTTCATATTTTGATTTTATTTTCCATAACGATTTTTTTATTATTACGCTATTTGTGAATGGATTAAACTTTCGTTGACTGAATTTCACAAGATGAATCTGTTGCTTGGCTTTATATGAAAAATGATGAATGATGTTGTTTGTCTTAAAAACAATTTAGGTATCATTTACCTATCAAAACATTAATTAATTACACCTATTATCAAAACAAATATGATTGTAAGAACAACTGTTAAACAGCTCTAACTTTTTTGAGTAAATTAAAGTGTTTACTGTTTACTTTAACAAGCACATTGATGTAATTTAACATATATGAATCGAATGCATCGAAAGCATTCATAATTTATTGATACAAGAATCGAATGCCGAAAACATTCATATATGATTTTAGGTCTATTGTGTTATTCTAGCGATAAAACTAGTTTAATTAAATAACGAATTGTGTTACATCTCATCTCATTCTACTTACTCTATCTTTTGTAACTCCATACTCTAATACGATTCTCTTTACGAAACGATGATCGAACCACGTCTATAGAGTAGCTTTTAGCGTGTTTTGTACCTACGACAAGCTGGAGTGCTCTTCATTTCTGCTAAGCGAGACCTAGAGGAGCACTTCACTATGTCCTCTGCGCCTGTTGCCTCCGCTCTAGCTCGGCTATCGACGTTTTGTTGTGTCTTCCAATATAGGACCTATGCAGCAAGGGTTTATATGCAGCAAGGGCATATTTTTCAATGAAACAACTTTAACTAATCTTGTACCTACTCTTACCTGTTCTAATAATCAATTTATGCAGACAACTTAAAAATAGAGTTGCGTGAAAAATTAAAACCATAATACTGTGAAAAGATACACCTATTTTATTCAAAGGTTATGATGCGATATTCTTATTCTTAGGTCGTGAATCGTGATCTTACTAAGTTGTTTTTTTTTCACTTTTTAAACAAATATAAGTTGCAAATTACTTACGCAGTAAAAATTAGGCAGATAACTTAAAATTCTTGCCTATTTATATACAAAATATAGTAAACTACATAGCTATGTAAGTACCTGTAGCTTCTGAGAGAGCAATGCTCAGTTTATGATGATTGCGAATAATGATCGTAAAGTACCTCCTGTATCATTCATAATACATTATTATTTTGTTCCTATCCGTGGTGATATGGTGGTGATTTAAAGAAGAAAGTTTGGGAACAAGGACGGAGAAAGAGTGAAATGTGAAGATTTGTACAGAAGAAGACAGCCCGCTTCCTTCGCATTCACTGCCGGCGCCTTTATGTGTTTTGTGTCTATCATAAGGCACGCGGTGAATGCCAAGAGCGGGCTCAGATCACCCAATGTAAAAGAAGAAGAAAGAAGAGTGAGGCAGAATTACGAAAATCCGGAGCAGATTTATTTTGTTATATAAGTAACTTCGTTCTTAGCAGTTGTATTAAATGTTCTGCACTGTCGTAGATCGCAAAATAATCAGTTCTAACTAGTTTGCGATAGTTTTGATATTGTTATCTTAAGTTTTTATTTAGTTCGTAATTAATTAGCTTAAATTTGTTATGATTAGTGACTGTTTAGTTACAATATGTGTTTGAAATTGCTGTAACCGTAACATAGTAAGCAAATGAACGCGGGAACCGTCGTAGTTAAATGACTGGAACATCATATTTTTAGGGTTCCGTACGAAAAAACGAAGAACGGAACCCTTATAGAATCTCGTGCGTCTGGGCGACCCCCGTTTACAGCCAATTTACTCCGATACTACTGGATCAAATGAGTTGTTTGGTACTCATGTACTTTTTTGTGACCAA
This sequence comes from Thymelicus acteon, assembly GCA_951805285.1. Classification (NCBI taxonomy): domain Eukaryota; kingdom Metazoa; phylum Arthropoda; class Insecta; order Lepidoptera; family Hesperiidae; genus Thymelicus; species Thymelicus acteon. Next base: position 5,082,287 of record OX638215.1, on the reverse strand, counting down.
AGACGAAGGTATAAAATGAACAACTGAATTTTGAAAATAATTTTTTTAACGAAATCAAAATTAAACAAAAACTGTTTTACAAACCGTATCGCGTGTGGTATATCAAATGAAAGGGCTTATTGTAAAGATCTCAAATATATTTTTGTTATAGTTCTACAATGGACAGTTTTAAAATTATTGAAGAAAGAACGAAAATTAAAGCCAATAATTGACCATTCCCCCCCCTTTTGTCTGAAACTACTGACGCTACAATTTTGAAAAAATACAGAGAATAATTTAATCAAGTTTTTTTTTAAACCAGCAACCTGGCTATTGGCGTTCTATTTTTAAATAAATTAGCTTTTAAAAATATATAATATATGCGTTTCATTTTTAAATTACGAGCATCTCAAAACTTATCGAGTGACCTATGTATTTATTTTTCGTCAAAAAATTTGACGCTGTAAATGTTAATTTGGTTGGGTGCGATACGATTGCAAGATGAATAACCGGGTAACGCCCATGATTAAATATTTAATTAGGAACGTAGTTACGTACTCTGTGACGATGGTTATTAAATTTATCGGAGTTTATTCGTAGACTTTTGTGTACAAGGGCCTAATATAATGTAATATTATTTTCATCAGTGAAGACCTTCATTGTTTTGCAACCCGCCGCACCGTCACCGACTGACGACTCACCGTGGGCACGGTTCACCGCACCGCTCAGCACACAGCCACCAACTGGCCTGACTAATTAAAATCTGTTATCCTTCATTGTACACAGACTCTTGTCCGTAAACAAACTAATTAACCTTGGGAATGGATAAAGAACATCAACGGTTCACTCACAAAAAGTTGGAAACTAAAGACGAATGACTTCTGTATAGTGTCAAACTTTTAACTTACCTGAGTAGGTAATAAATAATCTATTATACCTACCATGAAAATCATTCGTTAAGTAAGTACCTATATACCTACTAAAGGGTACCTAATATAATGAAATTGCCTTGAATATAATTTATTATAACTATAATACAAAATCTTTCAAATATTACGTACCTACCTAAAACTTCTTATAACTATGTATAATGATTTCGTTGTGTGTCTTGTCTTGTGTCTAACTTATTTCTTTTGTGTCAGCACAATGGTGCATGTGTTTTCATCATAATGTATAAGTGTCAAAATAATTCGGTCAAGTAATTTGTTCCAAAAAAATTGCTTACTTCGCAAATGAAACATACGATATGAATTGTGTTGTCGAATGTTATCTCAGTTATGTTTTCTCAAATAACTTTTCATGCCCTAAATCACATTTTCAAAATCATGTGTACCCTAGATAATAACTGAGGAGTTACTTACTCTATCTATCCCTACATTTCTATTTGTTACCATTTTATAGAAAAGAAAATCCAAATACCTAGGTACGCTAGATGAAGAAAAGTTTTAAAATTGTTCAAAGTGATCTCTCTTCTTGATTTGTGTCTCAATGTGAATAATTTCTAGTGACATAGCAATGTAAACTATATCAATATTATACAATTTATTTCAGAATGCTGAAAATACGTACTTTTGGATAAAGTACGTAAAAAAGTCGGTGCTCCGCGGCATGATCAAATGATCCGAACGACTCGATCATATCGATGAACCGATCAATATCGGATCACGCTATCATTGTTCAATTCTCAATTGCTGTGCAATTAATGCACGAAGTAGGTTTATCTATAGGTATGATTCTTTAGAAACATGTAATGATTGTCAAACTACTATAGGTGCAATCAATTGCGTTATAGGTATACCTACTTATAGCGATTTATTTACTTGCTTTTATTTTTGTTGACGCTTCCCGCCCACATCAGACTTTTTATAGTACAGATAATCGGGCCGATTTTTCCTGCCATATTATTTCTGACCGACTTTTTGTAGGACGTTGCACTATTGCTATCAGTACGTTTTATTTTTCTCCTACAAAAAATCGGTCACCGATTATCGGACATGGGCGGGAAGCGTGATACAGAAAGATTTTGCTTAGCTACGTACCAGCATAATGGCGTAACGAGGAGGGGAGGGGGCAGGGGGGCAACTGATGTTTGGATAGTAACCAACTCAAAATTTGAAAAGACCGGACAAGTTCCGTTGTTCCGTTGTAGTTCCGTTGGATAAAAAAAATAAAAGTCCGGATATTTTAGTGAAACAAAAAATAATCTCTGTGTGGTTGGTCCTACCCTTTGTTCAGGTTAGAGCAAGACGAATCTATGGCAAGACGGTCTTTCCACGCTCTTTGGTCGAAATTTTCAGGACATGTCCGCACAGTTGGAAACCCTATGTTCAAAGGTAATCTTAGTTATTGATATCAGTGATATCACTCATAAATAGCTTTTATGTAGTTTGAAATCTACATTTACGTGCAATACTTACAAGCTGTTTTCATGCGCAACAAACATACCTAGGTACATTTTTATTTAAATATAAGTAGCTGAAACTTCAGTTATTACTATTAAGCAACTAAGTAATGCCATCAAAAACAAAACTTGTAAAAAAAACCAAGTCTCGCAACTCAGTTCTTCTACCGTAAAAAGTTGTGAGATCCATGTAATACCAAGTCGGTTAATTTATTCAGTTCCTACTTAAGGGTCCTTCTGTCTTAAGTTATTACGTAATTAGCTAACCTAACAAGTAACAACATCTTATAGTGACCATATTATCAATATTAAAAATCTTTTATGTTTTAAATAAATAGATCGACTTGACCATCGCATGAAAACACAATGTATCTTACAAGTAATACTATATAACCTAATATATAACCTACATATTATATTAATTTGATTGTTTATTGCGATTGCCAAGTCAATCTATTTATTTAAAACATAAAAGATTTTTAATATTGATAATATGGTCACTATAAGATGTTGTTACTTGTTAGGTTAGCTAATTACGTAATAACTTAAGACAGAAGGACCCTTATGTAGGAACTGAATAAATTAACCGACTTGGTATTACATGGATCTCACAACTTTTTACGGTAGAAGAACTGAGTTGCGAGACTTGGTTTTTTTTACAAGTTTTGTTTTTGATGGCATCTCATTTCTTTTTGTAGATAGTTCTACTTTTTTCCTTTTACAAGTTACCTTTGAACATAATTATATCTAGGTATCTATCTACACCTATTATTTCATTATATTATATACAGGTACACTGATTCATTCACTGCAAATGTTACTTTGTTATACAGGTACAGTAATTCATTAACTGCAAATGTAACTTTGTAATCCTATATATTTATATGGGATTACAAAGTTATTTATGCAGTTGATGTATCTAGAAAACTGGACCAAAATTGCAAAATATTTTAGTTTTTCCTTGATCTATACACTAAATACTAATTGTGTTCCAAATTTGAAGCTTCTATGTCTTCTAGAAGTGCCTTAGAGTTTTGATGATCGGTCAGTCAGTCAGTGAGTGACGAAATTAAGAAACTTTGACTTGTTATAATTCTTAAACTACTGGTTCAAATTGAATGAAATTTGAAATATACCGTGTATATACAATGCCTGCTTGGTAACTAAAAATTCAGGCTTCTAGTTTTATCCACAACGAAGTTATGGGGGGTCGAAAATGGCCTGAATTGCTTCGAGAAAAGGATGGTACGGCCGTGCCGCTTTTTTGCTCGACTTGGCGGGGGCACTGCCGTGCCCCCAGATAACTTAAATAAATGGTAAAGAATGTGGTAATTTATCATTCAAAAATTCTCACTGACATAATTGGAGCACACGATATGTTTTTTTTTAATAATTTCTTAAACCGTTGAGATGGTGCCTGTGATCTGTGATACACGAATGTCACAAGTCACAACATGGATGCAATGTGTTTCGTAAACTTTCATTGCGCATTAAAAATGTACTTGAAAATATGTCAAATTTAATTAAATGTGACATATTTTCCATTGTAATAAGTGCCTACCTATAAAATAAATACAATATTTGATTTTCATAAAACGTTACTTAATAGATTGTAATAAATTTAGTGATTGATTAGTAGTTAATTTCAGTGAAGGTACACTAGGTACTATGTAGGTCAACAGGGTCCAGTCTTAATTCAGTTAGATTATTATCTTTGATTCTATTGTAACTGTCCACTTTACGAAACTACAGTCGAAATAAGTTGCCGGCTATTTCCATAAAAAAAGTAAAACACCGGAAGAACCAATAGCTGCACCAATACCAGAACCAAGAGAAGCACAAGTGACAATAGAGTCACTATTTGTTGGCAACTTTTTACGAACTTTAGTATTTTTTTAAATTCATTTTAATGGTACTGAAATATTATTATTATGGTCAGTACATAAGTAATACCATTAATACTATTATTATTTCTCCATGGGGTTCGCCTGAATATCTACCACCCTTGAGCAATGAGTCAGCAACCAAACGAGTCGTCGTGTTCCGGCTGAGGGCTAGAGAGCCAGTTCTTTCTTTTTCTTTTCTTTTTCTTGGCCGGTAACGCATCAGTGATGCCTTTGGTGTTGCCGATGTCCATAGGCGACGATGACCACTTACCATCAGGTGGATCGTCAGCTCGTTTGCCGGCTGGAAATAGCCGGTTGCCATAAAAAAGTAGGTTTTTCTCCTAAATTCGTAACATGCAATAAATTTTCATAAAATTTTCAATAATGATAATGGTATTTAGGTAACGAATTTGGACCACTGGAAGAACACTCGTTTTTAAAATATATAAAGTGAGATTACCATAAGCTGGCTAGAGTAGCAGCATTTTCCCTTGATTAAGATGGGAGATCCGGCCACTACTTGGACAGGCAGAGACATGAACTGCATGTTGAACACTCAACTCTTTTTGGTACAATGAAACTTAAATCCCAGTAAACACGGATCATGATCTGTCATTCCAAATCATGATTCTGTGGTATGCTTGGATAGCGGTGTAAATGTGTAATAATATATTGTCATCGGCTTCGGCAACGAAAAAAAAGTGGTGGTAAAATGGTTACCTATTACTAATATTTGTTTGGCTATGAATTGGCTCTCCAACACTACAACCATTGTTCCTAATTTTAATTTGATACTGATTTTCATTATCATTCATTACTTAAATTACTTAAATTAAATGGCATACGCGGAAAAATTCAGTGCCACTTTTCATAATTTTATAAGATTTTTTTTTTATGGAAATAGCCAGCAAACGAGAAAGAAAGAAATCTATGATGATATATCCGCATCAAATTGTGCAACATACATTATGCAAACTTTAATTTTGGAATCCTAGCAAAGGTGCGGCGGTACTTTACACCACAACAGCTTTTAACCTTGTATAAAGCACAGATTCGGCATTGTGTGGAGTACTGCTGTCACATTTGGGCTGGTGCTGCCAAATGCCACCTGTCAACGTTGGATTCAATGGAGAGGCGTGCTAAGAGGCTTATTGGTTGAGACCAATGTTTAGAGTCTTGAGCACAGGCGCGGAGTTGCTAGCCTCTCGCTATTTATTCTACAGGATACATTTTGGTGAGTATGCACAGGAATTACACGATTTGATTCCGCCATCCCCTTTCAAACATCGAACGTCCCGACGCACAGCGGGTATCCATCTCTTCCTCGTTAACATCTCCCCTGTACGGACTCATCGTCGGTGTTTCCGTTCGATATAATGTCTCTTCAAGGCAAGAGTGAATAGGCTTTTCCTAAGTTAATGCGTTTTACCACCTATGACTACATCGCTTATTATCACTTACTATCAGGAGGGATTGTAGTCAAGCATTAAAGATATAAAGAAAAAAACTTAATTTCAAACTCAAATAAATAACTACCTACATATTAATCATTTTATACTAACAAAATTACTGACGTTTTTTTAATACATATGTCCTCTTTTCGACATTAATTTATTATGCTTTCTCCAAAACAAATCTGGCAACGTTGACAAACGGAACACCATCAATTTTTAAATAACTGATGCTTATGAAGTGAAATGCAAACTTACAAACAATCAGTACAATTGGAATTGAGCAATGAACTAATAAATAATATTCGTTCACTGGAATTGAGTAAAAATATTTAATAGTATCTTTGGTTGAGAAACACTGAAGTACGCCAACGCCATTTTTAAAAAAAGTGGCCAAGTGCGAGTCGGACTCGCCAATGAAGGGTTCCGTAGCAGCAAGTAACATAATATAAAAGTTCTTGTACTTCATTGTAACTGAACGATGTTTTTTGCGGTTTACGATTTATGACGTATTAAAAAAAAACTACTTACTAGATCTCGTTCAAATCAATTTTCGTTGGAAGTTTGCACGGTAATGTACATCATATATTTTTTTTTAGTTTTATCATTCTCTTATTTTAGAAGTTACAGGGGGGGGACACACATTTTACCACTATGGAAGTGTCTCTCGCGCAAACTATTCAATTTAGAAAAAAATTATATTAGAAACCTCAATATCATTTTTGAAGACCTATCCATAGATACCCCACACGTATGGGTTTGATGAAAAAAATTTTTTTGAGTTTCAGTTCTAAGTATGGGGAACCCCCAAAATTTATTATTTTTTTTTCAATTTTTGTGTGAAAATCTTAACGCGGTACAGTATACATCCACTGACCAAGTTTCAACAGTATAGTTCTTATAGTTTCGGAGAAAAGTGGCTGTGACATACAGACAGACAGACAGACAGACAGACAGACAGACATGACGAATTTATAAGGGTTCCGTTTTTTGCCATTTGGCTACGGAACCCTAAAAAGAAAGAGTTAAGAAAACTGTTTGTTCCGTAGTTGTCTATGAATAAAATTAACCAAATTGCAGTTAAAATCATGGAGGATAGAGGTAATAAAATACAAATGCAGAATTAGTGTCTCAAAAGATGTGTATCTTCCATGTTAATACTGAATTAAAACCTGAATAAATATACCAGTAGCTTGTCGTGAAAAATATTGTGTAGAGAAATATATCTAAGTCATTGCCCGAAATTAAATTTTGTTTACCTAAATTATTACACTGTAGAATCTTTATTAAGCGAAACACACGTATACTTAGATAATGATTTGTAGCAGAGTCCTAAAAATTTAGTCTTGGTAACTTGGTATTGATACGAGTTGTAAAGCGCCCTGCCCTGCCCGCATAGCGGAGAGTGGCGTTGAGCGAATGTCACGTATTGTCCGTGCTACCGGGCGCCTCTGTTTATCAGCCGGCTACCTAACTCCCCCCCTCCCCCTCCCCCCTCTCCGCCCCTCCGCCTCCCGCTCTCAGCTTCACGCCGCGAAATAATTGATGCGTGCATATTTCTAACTAGTCCAATTCTCTGCTGTACGGTGCATCAATTTATGTATTTACAGGAAAAGAAAAAATCTTGAAAGTGCAAGAAAAGAATAAAGAAATCCATGTATTATCCATTGGAGGTTCATTGCGGGACACAAGCCTCCCCGAACTTACACCACAATGACTACGGCGCGGCGGTCCTGAGTCTTCTGAATCCAGTTCTTTAGATCATCAATAAGTCCACCTTTGGTTTGCTTGCTGATGGTTGCGATTCCACTATAAAATAAATATTGCTCTTACCCTTTATTATATTCCTTTAGACATGCTTTAGGCAGCTAAATTTCCACAGTCCTTTCTTAGTGATCTCTATGTATAAACATATCCAACACCCTCCATCCATTCACCATCACAAACTTTCATATTTATAATATTAGTATCACATGTATCCATGAGTATTATCACAGATTTGTTTAAATTTTTAATTTTCATTAACTTTTGATTTACTTACGTTAATAATAAAAAAAACTCAACTCTACGCAGTTAAATCTATACAAATATTTATACAAATAAATAAAATTGGAGTGTCTGTTTGTAATACTAAAATGACCGCTTTTTACTAAGTGCATTTCGATGTATACACGGTACATATACGTAAACAACATTTTTTACAATTATTGTCTGTTTGTTCCGGCTAATCTCTGAAATGGCTGGACCGATTTTGACGGGACTTTCACTGGCAGATAGCTGATGTAACAAGGAGTAACTTAAGCTACTTTTATTTTGGAAAAAAAAATATGGCATGTTGCAGAACCACGTCTGCCGGGTCAGCTTGCTTATATTATAATAAGTACTATTAGATATATTTTATCTTCTGTGATATAACTACAATATATTTTATACATTACAATGTTTCTTCATCCACTCCATACAAACTTTTAACTCTTTTTACCCGACTGCCAAGGAAGGTTTTTCACGCGTATCTTGTATGTATCGATATTCCAAACCGCTGACCGGATCTATACCGAATCTTACGATATCGTTAGATTCGGTATAGATATATCGTTAGATTCGTCTTAATAATGCAAGTATTTTTAGATAAGTGAAATAATAAATAAACAAATATGGTAGCTGTGAGATGCCATTGTTGCAAGAATCAAAAAATAAAAATAAATCGAATAATGCAATATGGGTATCAAATTTAAAAGCTCACCATAAGAATTTCAAAAAGGTATATCTTATTAGCTTTTTTGAAATAGGCGGTTTTTTTTAATTTTTTAATTTATAATGTCTTCAAGAAAAGAGTGAATAGGCTTTTACTAAGTTAATGTGCTCACCATCTTGGACCACATCTCCACTTACCATCAGGTGGGATTGTGGTCAAGCATTAACTTATTAGTGTAAAAAAAAAAAAAAAAAGAATCAATCACACAAAAAAGTCCTACCTAAAGACACATGCTGATATAGCCTAAATACAATAAAAGACTTATAAAGTAACACAAATTACGCATTCAAATGTAAGCAAATGACAGATTTATTATATCAGGAAAGGCGAAAGAAATCCTTTAGAATTTAGATACTTCCTGCACCGTCCAAATTGGAAGGTCTACAAAAACTTGTATTTTCTTTATTAAGTAAATACATCTATATAATACTGTGAAAGGCCATCTGTACGTTGAAGTTAATTACCAAAAACACTTGTATTCGAGTAACATATACGAGTATAGCCAACATCGAATTGAAGCATAAAACCGTAAATTAAACGTTTTGAACTTCAGTTTATTGCACTGATTGCAATATGTGACTGTATTGCATCAGAGATGACCTTTGTTCCAACCGGGAACTTGATAAACAGGTTTAAGCTTTAAAATTATACAATACACATCCATACACATCCATAAGTGTCTAAAAAAAGCAAAGCAACAACCCATAATTATCCCACCGCTGGGCTCGGGGTCTCCTCTCACAATGAGGGGTATTAGGCCATAGTCTACCATGCTGGCCAAGTGCGGATTGGTAGACTTCACACACCTTTGAGAACTTTATGGAGAACTCTCCGGTGTGCAGGTTTCCTCACGATGTTTTCCTTCACCGAAGCAAGTGATAATTAACTTCTAATACGCACATAATATTTGAAAAGTAGAGGTGGGTGCCACGATTTGAACCCGGGCCCCTTCATACGTGTCTAGTACGAGAAAAATTCTAAATAATTCATATGAGGGTTGATAACTACTGGCCGGCTTCCACCCTCCTTGTGAATAGTGGGATCCCTTTAGGTTTAATTTCGTTGGTTTTGATGCAATCATTCCCACTTTATACCTGTAGGGAAGGTGCTCTGAAAAAAATTGTTTTAAAGATTTTATTCTACCACTTTGCAGTTTTAATATATATGTATTTCCATGCCAAATTACAGGTTTCTAGAAATGGCTCTCTGCGCTATGCTGCGGATGGACGGACATGGTGAAACTATAAGGTTTTCGTTTGGACTACGGAACTAACGGACTAATTGTATTTTAAGGCCTTTTTAATGCTGAAGAGTCTCCGGCCTGAGCACAGAGCAGCTCCAGGCTAAATATTGACAGGGAAATGTTTCACGTGTTTAGTTGCAGTGTTGGAGAGAGGGATCGGGTCCCCGTTTCATTCTGCTGGCTGGCGGCAACGCAAGGACGACGCCTTCGGTGTAAGCGCTCTCACACATGTTGACAGCAGCCGCCGACATTTCAACTTTGAATATTAGCGGTAGCTGTCGACCGCTCTCTTAGTATAGGAGCCAGTTGCAAAATGGATTCCGAAGAAGAAACGCTGTTATTGCTCTTGTTTTTTATCATTTTATTGTTGTATTCTTGCAATTTATAATTCCATATACAATCATATTTCCTTAATGCCTCAATTAGCAATTCAACATCAATATCGTCACTAGAACTCAGTTTAGAAACCCGCGACGCTACCGCTCTCTTGTACTATTTGCAGTCGACTGACAAAATGACGGACGCGACATCCTACAACTGCATAGGACGACGTGCTGCTAAAAAATGGTTAGCAGTCATAGATTACACAGCCATTATCCAAGAATCCTTCCAAAAGGAAAAGCCATCTTTCCTTTCGGGTTTCTTAACACTTTTGGGTCAACCTGTATATTGAAAATATTATTTGTTCTACACATAAATATGACTTGGAAAAAAAAAAGTGCTTGAAACACACAGAGAGAATTATAAAGTTAATATAAAATTTAAATGTAAAATAGAACTATTATAGAACAATAAGTTAAAATAATTTAACGTAATGGCTCTGTATTTAACAAGTAGTTCACTTCAGTACGTAAATAACAATTTTGCATACTACAGCGATTACTATAATTGGTTGCTCCCAACCGCAAAAAATGTTGACGATAGCAATGTAACACTTCTTAATTAATGTATTACTTATTATACGTACCTTGTATAATTAGTTAGAGCTTACGTTCCATAATTTTGCTTGCATTATAGACAAAATCATAACAATATTTTGTCTCAACAAAACTGTATTGTTGCAAAAAGATGCAATGTTCACCTTCCGTTTCAGAGACAAAATTGTGTTAAACAGGTCAGTCGGTTTGTTTTTCGTAATGTTAAAGATATTACTAAATCTTTACACTGCTGTAACATAGCTGACTACACGAGTTTGGTTAGTATGAACACTGCCTGCGAATCGAGGAGTCCCGGGTTCGATTCCCGGCCGGAATAATATTTATGTGACGGATGAATGTTTGTTTGTGATCTTATTTGTGTAGTCCATGTCACCTCAACCTGGGGAATCCTAGTGCGGAGGTATTAAAGTATTTTTAGAATTCCGTAGTAAAAATGGAACCCTTAGGTTCCGCGGCTCAGAGAACTTATAATTGAAAGTTGTAATTTGCTACATCATTATCACAGCGTTAACGTGGTAGAATAAAATATTTTAAAAAATTGTACACCTCGTTCACACGTTAAGAGAGGTTTAAATATTTCTCTTGTCTATTCCATGGAGTGACACATCTATGACAGGTCGTTTAAAAAAGTAAGAGTTTGCACTATGCGATTTTATTACGCCGCTGCGGCAAATTGGCGCACCTCAGTACTACTGAAATAATGGTTTTTTCGCCGCAAAGTACATGCGATATAATTCAAAAGTTTCACCGCAACGGCCGAAAACGCATAGTGCGCACCTAGGCTAAAAGGAAAACTATCAAGGCTATGGCCTATGGCCTACTTAACGAGTAATTGTCGATTGTCGATCGACACAAACTACAGACCCCGTGCCCATACTGCGCAGCCCGACAGGCACTTCTTTATTTATGTGTAAGATTAACTTAATAATATTTATTTTAAGATATAAGGGACCGTTGGAAGCAGACTTGACCATTTTCACCTGAAACGCAGGCACGAGCAGAGAAGACCGGCTTGGACTCGATGGATGAAGCCCCTTACTTCCCAAAATGCTATAAAATATTATTGAATCTCAATTAAATCTTCTCGATAGAAACTACTGTCTTGTATATATTCATTTCTTTCACTTACCTTTCCCACATAACATACCAAAACTTGGAGCAAGCCACTTTATAGCTGAATAAAAATGTAATGCTTGAAGATCGATTGTTAAGAGAATAATGCGGGTTTCTTTTTTGGCTAGTCTTCGACGCATCGGCGATGACTTGGTGTTGTTGTTGCGACGATAATTATTTATCATCAGATGGTTGATCTGCCCGTTTGTGGCGTGTTCGTGGTCTGCTAATTACATAATAAAAAAGTGATCAATTATATTAAGCGACTGCAGATGCGGTCAGTAGTTAGGTGGCCAAAATGTCTTGAGTACTTACATGCTTATGACAACCTGATTGTTAAGCCGTCGCATTGGTCCCAGTTACTTAAAAAAATTTCGGAGACTTTCTTGGCAATTTTGGCATTGGGTTCTTGGTATTGGGTTTGGCACTAACTCTACCAATCTGCACAGAAGCGGCATGATAGGTATAGCTTCCTTAGGACCTCAGGTACCTACAGTATACGGAAAATTATGTCCGCGTGAAGTTGTAAAGGCCGCTGGGGATAACACCACGTCTTCAATCAGCAGCTAATGAGTTGAAGCCAGCTTTAGCTAGAGGAAGGGTTTTTAACGCAACCCATCGTTATTAGCTTAATTAAGTGTATGCTAATGTTATCATGTTCAATATAAATTTATCAGATTTTTCCTTTAATTCCATGTTACTCCATGTTCATTAAGATGAAGAGTGTGAACGCTAGTAAGCGTGGTTCACTACGATTAAACATCATCTGATTACGGCCTTACTTAAAGCCAAATATAGGTAAGTATTCCCAAAGATTGATAATATGTTTTATATGGATGTGTGGGTGATCATGGGGATAAACCACGACGCGTGTATGTGAGTCACAGTATTGACTACGTATTCACTCCGTGGAATGCCTTCATTGTCATTCTCCGATAATGGACTTGGCTGACTTTCAACACTTGAAACTACTAAAAGATTAGTCGGGTTTTCAATGTGTGCTCGTATGTAAATATCTTCTTCAATTGTATTGTATTGAAAATTATACTGAGGTGTATAGTATACGTGAACGTAACTCTTCATTCAGAAGACAAACGTTGATGCGATTTGACACAGATGAATTTTAGTACTTGGCAAATAAAATCATGTCATACTTGCACTTCGATTAAGCTTGGAAAATGTTTTGCAGTTTAATGACAATAAAAATACAGTGAGCCTCAACTTCCTAAATAAATTAGACTACATATTGTTTTGGTCAGCATACGAGTACCAACGACTAACCGTTAGCGTAATATCGCTACAATACAAATGTTTAAAGAATCTTCTTCTATACTAATATATAAAGAGGAAAGATTTGATTTTTTGTTTGCATTGAATAGGCTCCGAAACTACTGAACCGATTTCAAAAATTGTTTCACTGTTGGGAAGCTACACTATCCCCGAGTAACATAGGCTATATTATAATTAAAAAAAATAGGGATCCCTAATAAAACTGCAATAATGTAACCCAAGGTGTAAAAAAATAAGAAAACCGAAGCAAAGCGAGGGCGGTTACTCGTTTTTAATAAAATCCTCAATTTTTATTTTCCATTCCTATATGGTATTATTATATGATGTTATAGAGAGTAAATTGGCTTTTAATAAGTTAATTCACTAACCATCCTAGACTTTATCACCATTTGCCATCAGGTGGGATTGTAGTCAAGCTTTGACTAATCTTGTGTAAAAGAAAATATGTTTTTTGAAATCTTGAGAATAAAATCCATAAATATATCAAAGTTAAACTGTGGTGAACACTATTGTCAGTTAATTAAGGCAATTTTATCGTTAGAAGATTGAGTTTCTTTTTCCAAATTGAATGTTTTGATAAACGTCACAATTAGACTACTGGCCCATGCACAAAAATCATGGGTCATATGAACCACCAGGTGACGTATATAGGACGATATAAGAGCATAAAATAATAAGATTCAGCACTATGCCGTCACTTGTAAGCTGTCCAACTGAGTGCTGGTGAGAATTCAAAAGTGCAAGTAGGGTGAGTAAATTTTGGTCACCAAATTTTAGTCACCAAATCAAAAACATTTACCGACTTTGTGGACCACCTTTTTTGTACGGCACTGCGCGCTTTCTTATTATTTTTCATGGCCCTATCGATGATTAAAAATACCGTACAGAATCAAATGACCAAAATTTACTCACCCTACTTGCACTTTTGAATTCTCACCAGCACTCAGTTGGACAGCTTACAAGTGACGGCATAGTGCTGAATCTTATTATTTTATGCTCTTATATCGTCCTATATACGTCACCTGGTGTTTCATATGACCCATGATTTTTGTGCATGGGCCAGTAGTCTAAATCATATTATAAATTAGCTATCTCGGTATGTCGCCTAAAATATATGGAATTTACGTACATCAAATTCTGCTAAAGTCAGGATATTCGTACTACAGATCATTCTCTAATTTTAGAACTAGTCAATGTCATAATCTCTTCCAGGCGTTTAATTACACTTGCAGAAGAGTAAGTAACATGGTATGAATCGCAGATTCTACGAGAATGCCGAATTATAACTTACTAAGTACATTAATATAATATGAAACACAGATTGCAATCGTTCAGTTCGTACTTCTTCCTACCCTTGACTATGCCGATATATGCTATCTAGATGGAACTGAACCACTGAGGAGCAACTAGACAAACTTGATCGTCTCCAAAATATTTGCTTAAGATTTATATTTGGCCTCCGCAAATATGATCGTATCTCCAAATAGCGTAGCATGCTGAAGTGGCTCCCAATTCGTCTTCGACGGAATGCACAATCATGTTCTTTCCACTTTACACTGCGTGCTATTCAATCCGACTACCCCCTCTTATCTTAAAGAACGTTTATTAGGTTCCAATCCTCCGTTCTCTCAACCTCTCTCTCCTTTCTTCTCATAACCTTTCCCTTCTGATGCCTTCTCATTTTTCCTCCTTCTACTCCGAATCCTTTAATACTGTCGCTGTGCGTCTTTGGAGATCTTCCCCTTAAAATATGTTGTGTACACTGCACTGTCACTCGACAACACTTTGTAGACAACACTTTCGAGTACAAATCTTTGGATTGCCACCTATCTTTAAATCGGAAAGTCAACTTAAAGATTAAGCAATTATTTAGCATTAGCTTACCGAATTACAATACATAATGTCATCCAAAATGCGGCATTAAAAGTAGTAGTAGAGTCAGACATATTGATAGAAGGTACATTTCTAAGAAGAAGAGATTTATCGTATTATATCTGTTGAAGACAAAGAACTACAAACATGAAATATTTTCAATATCAAAAGTATTTACATCTGTCGTTATTCCTTTTGAATAAACAATATTTTTTATACATTTTATTGTCCGAATAACAAAGAAAGATAATTTACAAGTCGCAACCTTATCAAATGCGTTTGAATGATATCAAATATGACGTACTTAATACGTTGTATACTCTTTATCTTAGTGCGAATTGACTACAAGCCCTTCGTTGTGTTAAAAGTACGTTTTTCGATTTTTTATAATTGGCTAGTATTATTACTAATAACTACTAATTTATCGGTAATTAGTGACGAAACTAATTAAGGTGTAATTACGATACATTTAATTGGGATTTTAAAAATTGTTCTGTCACTGTTCATAGCGTGAAATGTGAATTTGAACTGAATTTCAAGAACAGATTTTCTAA
Organism: Thymelicus acteon; assembly: GCA_951805285.1. Lineage (NCBI taxonomy): Eukaryota > Metazoa > Arthropoda > Insecta > Lepidoptera > Hesperiidae > Thymelicus > Thymelicus acteon. Next base: position 5,066,805 of record OX638215.1, on the reverse strand, counting down.
ATTTGATCAAGTTCAGAGGTTTGTATGGAGTTGGAATGACAGGACTATAAATAACGAATTTTATTTACAATACTGTTCTAGAATTAAATATTAAATTATTTTTTTGAGCTATATACAGGGTGTACCAGGGCGAAGTGACCGCCCGGGGTCTATTGATTATTTGTACAAATACCATTAAAGTACAGGTCGTATCGATTTGTTTTTTTTTTATTAGCTTTATTTTTTTTTGTAGAGAAACCTGATTGCTGTACTATTTTTTTTTTTGTTTTTACATTTATTTTCATTCTGTTTTTTTATTTAGGTACCAGTTGTTATCATTCTTTATCTATTGGAGGTATAAAATCTACACAAAATTAAATAGGATATATTTTTTAAAGATTATTAACTGATTTTTTTTAAATTACCCCTTTTTATTTAATTTCGCTAAAAAGTTGAAAAAATGCCCTAAGAGTATTATTATTTTATCAATTATTATTAAATTACATGATATTACCTACAAAATCTCACAAAAATGTTTGTAGTTATCTCAATCATTTACCGAAATACAAACTCTTAAGATTAAAGAAAATGTCGTTTTATCCGTGTTTTTAGGGTAATGAAAAACTGCTACAATAGATTTTTCCTCACATCTATTGGCAAGTAGCAAAACAATAGCTACTTCAGTAGATGGCGTTGTTAAGCAACACTAATATAATTTCCAAAAAACACAATTTACCAAAAAAAAAATTCCGAGCACAGCTGACAGCTCAGTCATCCGGGTACTGTACCTAAATCAGGACATCAGTTCGCTTGAGGATGATCCGTAGGTTTATCCTTATAAAACCCAGAGGAAATAGATTTATGAAAACTTTTCCGGGAGCTCTAGAAGAATTTAGAGTATAATTTAAACTCTAGTTTTGGTAGAATTATAGTTTCCAAGTTCCAATTGGTAAAAACGTTTTGTATTGTTCTTTAGGTAAGTAAATAAAATTTAAACTATGGAGGTCGATGTGTACAATATATGTGAAATACTATATCATATCAAGCTGTATAATTAAAGACGTAGCATAATACAGTAGATATAACGTCATGACGATATTTTATTCGAATGAGTCATTCGTGAAATGCATTATCATGAATGTAGGTAATTGCTGATTACTGCCCTCAGCGTTAGTAGGTATACGTAAACGTAAAACCAGATTTCCTTTTCAGTACATAGCTCATGATCGGACAAAGGAAGGCGATAATTAGTAATGAACAAAAATAGTCGTGCAGCCGGGCCCTGGGCCAGGTGACGTCAGCGCGCCAGGGCCGCGGCGGGGCAAGACGGGCCCCGCGCCAGTGCCGCGCGCGCCGTCGCCCCGGCCGCACGCCGCCACCGCCAGCTAGCCCTGCGCCCGCCCGCCGACCAGCTGCCAGCCGCCAGCCGCCAGCCCTGCTGCCAGCTCCGCCCCCTGCGCTCCCGACCTCGCACGTGAGTATACCCTACACCGCCACCTCCGACCGCTTTCACACCGAACGACCGTCGCGACGTAACATCCGATGCAGATTTCACTTCAGCTCCGGCGGCGGGCTCCCGATCACTTCGCCCCGCTCTACTTTACCTCGGACATTTTCATTAAACAGTTATCGCTCGATGGACCCTAGGTTTCTCGCGTTAGCACGGAGAAGCGTGGCAACCTTGGCGCATCGTGCAATGCAGCGGGGACCTTGCAAGTCACGCGTCACAGTAACCTCGCCTCGCGCCGTGCTCGTACTGCCGCTGTGACGTCTCGCGATCTAACTCGACCTCGGTTCGTCACCGGCGCACGTCATCCATCGCCGCTTGAGAAATACCACGATCGAGTAGCCACGGTGTAGGTGAGCAATGAACGTTGAACGGGGGTCTACGGGCGTATCGCGGGTTTCGCTCGATAGTACCTCGGTGCCGGGACATGTTGATAGACGTGTTACAGATCGAACACAAACAGCTGACCGACAGTCGGCGTGTTTCTTATTGCAGACAAAAAATAAGACGCGGTCACTCAAGGACGGTCAACAACTATCGAGTGGTATTTCCCGTTTAACGGAGCGACAAAGTGACATACAAATGACGTGCAAACGACGTTGGTCATTATCGACGTTAATTGAAATAGTTGAACGCGGATAACTCGTGGACGCATCGGTTCGTGAACGAATACGACGAGTAATGTTTTGGATGTGAACGTTTGCGAATCGAGACACTTACAGCGTTTCCAGAGATATCGTGCTGGAAAAACACGCCATTCTCGTGTCGCGTGTAGCGACTATCAGCTGAGCGATGCGGTGCGCGCTCGCCAACACGGTTAGTCAGCATTGTTTACGCGACTATCGTCCTTACGTCGACGGTGCACTGTTTATAATAGTACGCGCCGCTACAACCTCATTGAAACACGTCAACAGATACGAACTCAACTACTACGTAATTTCGCTATAAATGAGTACGTACCTACAGTACTCATTGGTTATGCCTAAATTGAGTCAAGCGTCTTAAATCGTTAGCGATTATTTACCGATTTAGTAAATGGTAGCGATGTAATAATTGTAATTACTTTAAGCAGGTACTTATTAAATGTAAGGGACATTCATTATTACAAAGAAATACTTACCTACTCAAATTCTTAGACACATTATTTTCATTTTATTTGGATGATAGAGTAACATTGAGTATCCACTATAGAGAGTTCATTATGTATACATAATATATCTACGCCAAGACAACTTAAGGTTGTTCTTTTATTAGGTAGTTTACTTTTCGTTTACCTGCGTACCTATGTATTACAGGTATTTATGTTTTTCCATATAACCACATGGCGGTATAATAATATTATTATTATTATTGTACCTGGATCGGTTATAATGTATGCATAATACACCCGTAACCTCTAAAACTTCTCTAGAATCATTTTACCTCATGCTGGCATTGGTGGTGGAGCACAAACCGGTAGGCCGCGTTACCCTTCGCCGACCATCACAAATGTCTGCCTTTAGAGTTTAGCATTCAAGCCAAACGTACATTACCAAATATCTGACGAATATATAATATCGCTTTATAAATCAAAATAATGACAACAAGTTTCCATTTTCCAGTTTGGCCTTAAATTATCTATATATCTTCAAATAACACTTCCTGTTTACATAATCTCATACGTTATTATCAATATCTTATTATATTAGCGGCTTTGAAATTTTAAATAATCAAGATGCGATATCTACTCTACATAATGCCTTAATTGCCTCGCACTTGCGTTCCCTTGACATGATTTAACAACTTCTCTTGCTCTTTCCAGAATAATATGGTCAGAAAGTACGAAAGAATGAGTGGTCGCCAGTCCTGGAGTGAAGAGGACATGGCGAAAGCCGTGGCCGCCGTGGTGTCCGGCAAGATGGGCTACAAGTTGGCTGCGAGGACCTTCCACATCCCGCGGTCCACGCTGCAGCGGAGAGCCAGCAAAATCCGCTACCAGCAGCCGGACGACCCCAAGCCCCTCATGGGACACTACCGGCGAGTCTTCACCGACAGCCAGGAGAAGGATCTAGTCGGCTACATAAAGAGCATGGAGCAATACTTCATGGGTGTCTCAAGACGCGACATCAGGGAGCTAGCCTTTCAATACGCCGAAGACAATCACTTGAACCATCCCTTCGACGTGAACACCCGGATGGCCGGCGAGGATTGGGTCCGGAACTTCCTGAAGAGGAACCCGGAACTCCTCCACAGATCAGAGAAGGAGTACGACCTTGAGCCGGTGAACTTCGACCAGTTCTACCACTTCATGTGTCAGATGTCTTGATGGTTGTTTTAACGATCGCAGCGACATAGGTCACGTTCGTAGCCCACCCGAGAGAGCCTCACGATTATCGTGTATTCGAATCCCAACTACGATGCCTGTATCTCTAAACACGTACATAGTATGACCAATGCAAATGTAACTTCTAGCTTACGAGAAATGTTAATAATTCGAAACTAAAGACATTTTATATACAACGAGCAAAGCTCAAAATTTTGTACCGTTGTCTGTTCTTTAATTATAAGTAGGTATTCGTATAGTATCTCCTTAATTGTAATCAATTAAGTACTTATTTTTTACAGTTATTCCTTATTTATAGTTTAAATTCTGTTATTTAATGGTAAATGCTAAATGAAGGGCTGTGATAGCAAAGAATGGTGTATTTAGGAGAACATATCGTGCTAATGAGGGGAGTACTTATCTAGGGAAATGGTTCAGCTCGTTTTAATTGATTATGTAGGTAGTGCAATGTTGTTCACATAATAAACTGCTCATAAATTATATTTTAAAGTAATCGTTCACTTGCGCAAGGCTGTTATAAAGTCGTGTTCCTGTGTTTAGCATATTTCGATAACTTTTCAAAATGCTCCATGTATTTCAGTACACTTTAAATATTTATGCAACTTCAAAGATTCCTTTCAGCACTATCTCAATCCTACAACATGAGTTTTCAGTTTTACTTTATACATGAAGTGGTTTGAAAAGTACATTATGTTACAATTTTAGATAATTTTATAATTGAATGGTAATTTAACTAGTTTGTACGGGATATGCAAAACTATACCTAAGTATTGTGATATTGGTGTTCGGTGATGTAGGTGGATTGTCCTTAACTAATTCTTTATTTAAAAATTATATCAAAATCGGAATATAAAAGATTGTTATTTACTTTATTCAAAATTATTATTAGACGTTAGTAACTAGTTTACCTACAAAGTTGTCGTTACCTGATTTAAGTTTTGATCTCTTAAACGTAGTTAACACTCGGTAGGGAGGTACCAAGAAGTTTATATTATACACCGGAGAACACGCTTCGAAGAACGGACCTGAAGACAGGTCACGTGACACTGGATGAATAACTGCGCAATATTGCGATTGGTCGAAATTGTTCATCCAATGTCACGTGATCCATCTTCAGGTACCTCTTCGAAGCTTCTCCTCCGTATAAATAATAAAATTTTAATATAAACTTCTTGGGAGATGCCTATTGGATGCATCATGTGTTCATAGGTCTGGACTAATAGTAGTGATGGTTTTAATTTTATCTCTTGGGAAAAATGTTAAGAATGCCAAACAATGTTAATTTTATTTTGAGATTTATATTTAATTTTAATTCGTATGGTTAAGTACTTAATAAGTTTCATCCACTAAATAAAGAAATTGAAATTACCTATTTGTTTTCTTTTACTTAACAATCTTCTAATTTATTTTGTTCTTGTTTATAAAGGAAAACCCTCTGCACTTTACTTATCGGGCCCCAAAGACCCAAGAGCAATCAATAAATAAGTAGTATCACAGAAGACATAATAGTACTTAAGCAGTAACTTAGTATTCAAAACTATTTAAATATTGTCTACAGAATCCAGTCCTGTGTAAAGTCCTTGATCTATATCTACTTTAAAAGTACTTAACGCTCACTACTTTCCGATTCCTATCAAATTCACAATGAATGATTCGAAAGTCATTGGCCGTCTCTTTACTCATTATAATTTCATAAAAAAAACTACGTATTGTTCCCTAAAATCGGACGTATATACAAGGATATCACAAATCAAATCAAATCACTCTTTATTCACATTTACATAGAAGTCGCCATAATCGGATATACCAACGTATTACTATAAAAATATAGCACTTCACACTTCTTGATGTCCTAAAATAAATTAAAACGCAATTAATTTCAACATATCCAAATTAATGTTAATTTAATTCTTTAAATTACGCATCAGAATGAAGATGAAAAAAGTAGTTGGATAAACAGTAAGCGTTGAGGTTACAACATTGCCCGTAGGTACTTGACCCAACGTGTATGAAGCTCAGGGTTAGAGGCCGGAGGAACCTTTTTTAAGAGATCAAATGGTGCTGTTAAATACATAAAACAAATTTTTAGCGTAACCGACAATATGTACAATATTATTGCTATAGGTATTCTGTAAATCATGAAATTAAAAAAGTGTGATAAAAGAATGGAAACTTCTATCTGTAATTAGTGCTGTTCCTATTTTTGAAGTGAAACTTCTATATAGATGGGGTATTAGGAGATTTCTGTCACGAAAAAGCGTTACCGCGAAGTGACGTAGACGACATATCGCGATTTTTAATGAGTATTATCATACGGTAGCTGTAAAATTAGGTAGAACTCACAAAAAAGGACATGAAAATATATTTATAAGATCCGTTTATTATGCTTATTTGTAGCGAAGTGTCAGCCGTTAAATCACCCCTTAACAAAGTAGATTGAAGCAACTTACTTTAGAGAACAAGCAGATAAGGTGGGAGACCTATATACTGCTGTGACTTTTAATCTGTAAATTATTTTTCAGAATTGGTTTATTTTATTAATTATCCCTTCATAGATACATTGTTATTTATTCTGGTCAGGCGTTTATCACGGTTACCTTATACGTATTGTATCAGGTTGTATGTTGGTTTTTAAAATTAGGTTTAGAAACATGTGTAATAGTTAAACACAAAAATCATATTGGTCACCCCTAAACAGAATTAAAGAAAATTAAAGAACCTATTCAACTGATAGAACCAGCGACTGATCAAGAGATCTGACCGCCCTAGGCTAATTATGAGGACGCGCCCCTGCCAAAAAAGTAGTGAGTAAAGTAGTAGTGTGAAAATTTTAAGATGGTTCATAAAAGTTTTCAGATCGATCTGCAAGCGAAACTAACGTTGTCCTTTAATCTGCATGACATTCAACCTTAGGGTGGCAAACCATTTTTTAAGCTGATCGTACACAAAGTACCTCATTAAAAAAACACGGACACACTAACGCGCTGTCCTACGTGGGCGAATCAACGCGAACGCGAAGCGACGCGGCGCGATGCGAAAATAACAAACAGTCGAGATGTATTGAAGTGTCCTACGTGACCAAAAGAACGTAGAGGGCGTTGCGGTGCGGCGCGGCTTGAAGCGAACGCGATCAGTTGGTTTGATATTTTCGCGCGAACTTCAGCGGCGCGGCGTATGTCAGTGGCGACTGGCGGTGAAGTGACAATTCGCGTGCACGTAGGACAGAGGCGCCGCTTCGCTCCTCGTCGCACTAAATTCGCATCGGATCGCTTCGCGATCGCATTCGCGTTGAATCGCCCACGTAGGACACGGTGTCACAGAAACGCGCGTATAAGTGAAGATAATTAGAACGAAGTTCCTTATCGCGCGTTGCGAAAGGGGGCTAGACGGAAAAATTAAGAGGAAAAGCTGTAACGACACTTTTTGTCGTCGTTTATTAATTAAAGCGAGTACTAGGCGACCAGAAATGTTCGAGGGTGCGACATCAGTGATACTGTACAATCATAGTATGTCGCTGTCTTATTTACTCTTCGGTATTTTGCATAGGCACAACAGGGATATCTATATTACGATCATGCACATTAAGTTATTATTGCTATTTCTCTTGTCATGCCAATTAATATGCGGAAGAGCGACAGGGATAGAATAAATCTATCACTGTCGCTCTGACAAGACACTTGTCAGGATTGTTTGGCAATAAACAATATTAGGAGTTGATTTATCGTTTTTCAGTACAAAATGTATGGAAAATGTTTTTAGCGTTTTCTGACATTTCTAGTGCTCATACCTTAAATGGTCCCACAGAGTATTTTAGGATCGATACGCATAATTTTTTTTTTTTTTGGATTTTAGCACTTTTTTAGCTGACCGTACATTTTCTCAAAAATCTGTGAATGCAGTTCAGAATATCTTAAAAAATTATGGATAGTCTCGTAGGAACGTTTTCCTATAACTATAATGGTTAAGGTACCTGCCCTTACTGACCCGTCTCAAAAATCCACCCTGTATATAGGAAAAGACATCTCAAACAAAATATGTGTTCCACCGCCGGCTTGCCCTCTGTTCTCTTTTCAAACTAGAAGCCTCGTTTGCACACTTGCCATAGAGTAACTTTGTATATGACACTTGCCGAACCAAGACTGCAAGACTAACACCGTGTTCCCTCGTAGGACACCGCAACTTCCTCTACGTGCTTTTGGTCACGTAGGACACTTCAATACATCTAGACTGTTTGTTATTTTCGCTTCGCGCCGCGTCGCTTCGCGTTCGCGTTGATTCGCCCACGTAGGACAGCGCGTAAGCAAGCTTATTTAGTCCATTAACACGCTAGTGGCTTGCCAAGTTCAAAGGCTCCTTATGATTTTTTCATTAAAAAATGGTGGGAACATTGCACAATAATTTAATTAAATTCGTTTTAGTTGATTTAAGTTAATATTTTGTTTTCTTACCGATGATAAGTGCAATGCACACCCCCGAACCCGATGTTCGCGGTGTCTATTCTATACGCTAGTAATAATAGTTCAATGGTCCAAACGTGTTAAGTGATAAAAATCTACATAACAGAAAATAGAAAAAAATCTAAATTACTTGTCTACTTGATTTCTAAATTTTAACTACTAAATTGTCCGTTTACAACTTTACACGTATTAATTTACTTAAAATTTAGTTAACTACTTAGTACATATAAACCGAACATTATTGCGAGGCGGATTAATCAAAACGCGCACTAGGCACTGAGTGCCTGGCAAGTGGCACTCGTTTGCCAGCTCACCCACTCGCTCGACCACCGATCGATTCGAGTAACAAGTCAGTGTTTGTTTTATGCGCGCTTTTTAAAATTTTAAAATTTATTATTATTATTATAAAATCACGGACTCGTCTCTAGGGACTAGACTGTCTCGGTCTAGTTGAAATGTGTAGCCTGTGTAGGGTAGATGCAGTGATGCTAGATTAGTGCATGCGAAGACACGATTTTAGCGCGCCCCCCCCGATCCTCGCGCCCTAGGCTGCAGCCTAATTAGCCTAAGGGTTAATCAGGCCCTGGATAGAACGGATATCCTAGAAGTACAAAATAAAAAAAATAAACATAATAGCAATCCTCGTATAACAGATAAATAAAAGTATCCACATTTTAAATTGACAACCCTTTAGCCTAGTTTGTAGCGACCCTGCCTGCGAACCGACGGGTCCCGGGTTCGATTCCCAGCCGTGATATTTATGTGACAGATACCTAAATATATTTTGTACTCCGGTCATGGGTGTTATTTATCATTAAATCATTTATATCCACCCTAAAGTCATACAATGTCAATATAGCTCTCCATGACGTAGAGTTCTGGCTTCCTTAGTCTCCATTTACTAGTACATGTTAAAAATGAATGTTAAAAACCACTAGTCGATAATAATTATTCCTAGTGACAAATCAGTAATTGAGGAAGGTAGTAAAAATAAATAATAGTGAAAAAAAAATACTAAAAAACACGCTTTTATACAAAATCCAACTAAAAATTGAAAATAAACTTGAAAAAAAAAGTTCCTAAAAATACGTCACAAAATATGGATAAATTAAATAATTTGAATACAATACTGAAGAGAAATTCTTTTAGAAATGTTATAAATGTCGCTTTGAAAAAACAATTAAGTAGCTTCTATATTTCAAAGTGTCCTATTCTCAAAGAAAAGTATCTCAAAGAACTTTTGCAGTAATATTTTCTTCGAAGAAGCGGAATGTCTTTTACTTTTATTTCTATCATTTTTAAGGCAATATAAGAGGCGAAGACGATGAGAAACGAATGAAACAACCGGAAAGATTTCACTACTTTACAAGGTTTTTTACCCAAAGATGAAACTGATATGTATCGGTTGAGTTATAAACCCTTACTTAAAAACTGAAGTTGGAAAAAAATTAGGACGTCCAATTTTGTAAATATTTATTATATTTATTTTTTATCATTTTTATACATTTATGTCACAAACAAATCAAAAATGGATTATGTTTCTCTTTCTTTTGTACTCTTTAGTATTAGTTTCTTTTATTATAGACCAGTAACCAGTATAGTAATCCGCTAACATATTTTTGTCCCAAAACCCTTGGTACCTTTCCTCAAATCCTTCAAATCTTAGTGAAAACATTCGCCATGCTCATCACTCACGCTTCCCAGGTTCTCAGGAAAAAAATCCAGTTGAGAATGTAAAAAATGAATTTTTAACGACATATTCACTCCGATTCTTTGGTAATTTCTCAATAAATTGGAAAAAATTCTGCATAATTCTCAGATTTATTGTTTCCCAAGAATTTTTTTACTACCGCTTTAAATGAATACCAAGCATCTTTTTCGCCGCTAGATAAATAACCATAAAAATGTTCATCCTTTAACATCTTTCTTATTTGGGGCCCCACAAAGACTCCTTCTTTGAATTTTGCATCAGACAGACTCGGAAAAATGGTTTTTAAATACTTTCAGTAGTTTCAGTGAAACAGAAGTAACAGTCAGTGGTATGATTTGTTGGTTCTCTCCATATCATTGGGATACCGAATCGCAAATGTTTTCTTTTTCCGGCAGCCCAGTTCAATAATGTACTTCTGCAATGTTCGCACACTACACCAGGAACCCATTTTTTATCAAGGTTGGTTACCGAGATTTGAAAGTAATGGAAATAGGCTCGTTTTACGGCCTCAGTGATTGGTCTCATCTTTTTTGACAAAATAATTTGACCACAAACAGCAAAAGTTATTTGGATTTAATTTACACTGCCTTGATGACATTTTAAAACAAATGAAAATGTTTAAATAATACTTAAACGCAATAAAAACAAACCGTAACCGCAAACACAACTAACAAGATAGCTTACTTAGATTAATGTGGGTATATCAAAAATTTGACGTGATAAAAATATGAGACATATATTTTTGTAGTAAGGGGGTAGGTAGAAAACACATCCAATATGAATTATCTTTGGGTAAAAGAAAAACGGTTTTTTTGTAAAGTAGTGATTTGCAAAAGTATTCTGATCAAGGTAAAGTTCACACCGACGCCTCCGCGCCGCGCCATACAGGCCCAGTTTAAAATTAAATGATGCCAGTATTTAGTTAAAAATGTGATATAAATAACATAAAATATTAATACCTAAGTAAAAACTACAAAAAAAACTTCAAAAAAAGGAAGAGGTTCTCAATTCACTTAATGTAGAATGCGACGGTTTGGAGGACGAGGAATTGACGAAACTCCTTAAATGTTAGAAATAAAAATTGCCAAATTTTAGTAGTCCTTCTTCCAATTTTTATTAACTTTTAAGGTTTTTTATACAATTGCGACTATAAATTTTAGCGCTAGAGAAATAAATACTTTTCTAGAATAAACTTATTTTATTAATTTTATTAAACTTGTGTCAGTCGTTAAATTAAATAAATTAAAAAAACTTTTAAATAACTTTTTAATTAAATAAACTTTTTTTAATAACTCTTCTAGGTGATTTAAAATTAGTAGCACGAAATGAAGTGTTTCTTTTTCTTCTTTTATTTCCACCAAACTTAACTTACAAGAGACAGACAAGGTTTTTAATTTAAAAAACGCATCAAAATTTGTCCTTGGCTATGTCACAAAGATAAACAGATACTCAGATACACAGACAGACACTTTTAGTCTAACTTATGTCACTCCTCTTTTTGCTTTGGGGATTGAAAATTCAACACAATAAAAAGATAGCATTTAAAAACCTACAATAAAAAATCATTAATAAAAGTTTTCAGTTAAGACACAACATTGCAACATAATACCTAATTTGTACAGTAATTATGTATGTAATGAAATATTATTTTTATTTTAATACTTTACCGTTATGGATGTATTTTTTACCTTTTCCTCATTTCCTTGAATTTAACAACTGAGAATCATTCATGATATATGTTACTAACATACAGACCACACGGTGACTTACCTCATAAAACTTGTTAACACAATTTAATACAGTTCCCACAACGTTACAAAAGAAGAAAAACCTTATTGTCCGAGTTTCAGTTAACTGTGCGGTATTCAATATTCTCAGTAGGTACTTCGGTACAGGGTTTTATGGCGACGCTGTAATACTTCGGGCAACTTGCGCAAAGACTTAAGCTTTCACAACAGAATCTCAAAGCGGAAAACTGAAAGTAAGTTTTCTTTCTTCGTTTTTGCATCATTTTACGGAGCTCCTTAGAATAGGTTCTTGTTCCTCGAACTTGTTTCCTCGAACCGTTTTTCAATTTAAATTCACGTTCCTTTGTGTTTTCTAGTGAACGTAATTGTTGACTGTACTTTAATTGTTCTTCGAGTAGTGGTAGTAAACAAGACTATTGTATCCGTATTTACTAATGAATAGTGAATAGTTTTAATTGAGTGATGATGAAGAATGAATGATTTTGATGTTATCAAATCGCACCCTTAAAATGAAAGTGACCTAACTCAAAATTCCTATAATTTCTGTTTTTGCTATAAACTTACCTTAAAATGCGTACCCTAAAACCCTGTGATGAAAAAGAGCTCGAATTATGAGTAAGAAAAGGACAACCTAATAATCGGTCACTTTCATTGATCGCTCTATTCATCGATATTATACTTTTTTGAAAACTTTCTTGCTCATTTCCCACAAATTCCAATTTTTGAGTTAGGTCACTCTCATTCTAAGGGTGCGAAATATGGATTTTCGTATATTTATATATGTATCAATTTTATTAATAAACGTTTAGCTACTTTTCTGTCATAATAATTATATCCTTAAAGAAAGTAACACAGTCGCTCGCATGGAAACTTAGATGGAAACTAATACCTACATTGCAGCTCGACATATTTTGCTTCACAAGCAATAGCACTTTTCTAAGAACATAGGGGTTTGTGAAGACAATAATTGCGACGGTCCCTAGTCCCTAGGTATACATATAAAGCGACATGTCAAAAACCCAGGTTTTACAGGAAAGCGAAATCATTATTGTTCATAGCGCTTTAGAAATAAAAATATGTATAATTATAAACATAAATTTGTCACAAAATTTAATACCTTAGATTTGTTTTGGCACACTCGCTTGCATGTTTTTGCTATCCTAGTACTCTGGCTTGCTTTCTATATAAAAAAAACTACGACGGCAAAAAGTGTCATTACCGGCAAAAAGTGTCGTTACCAAATTTTCCGCCTAGCCCCCTTTCGCAACGCGCGATAAGGAACTTCGTTCCAAAAAACCATTTTTGACTTATCTTTATACAGTAGAACCTCATTAAGTCGAACCTCGATAAGTTGAAAACCTCCAAATCTTGAAAAAATCTTTTGTTCCCTTCCCATCATACACCAAAACCTCTATTACTCGAAATCTTAACCCTCTATTAGTCGAAATAATCAGTGAGTCCCTCCAAGCAATTTTGGTACATATTTTCCCTCCATAACTCGAAAAATTAAATTTTACCTCTGTATCTCGAATTACTTTATTTTACAACCTTTACAACTTGATTATTTGAGCTTTATTACCTCTATAGTTCAAAGAAAAATAAGTTACCGACTTTAGAATTCGCCGACAGTGTAAGTACACCATTGTTTTTTAGAAAGCAATTTAGTAGTATACAATGAATAGAATTACTACGAACTTATGACTCACGTTAACACGTGTTTGCTTGCCTGGTGTCAGATGTTTAATTGTATAATTTTTTATTTCATTTGAACTTTAGCGAAGCAAGTCGTTTGTCTCAACCTCTTTATGTCGAATCTAAATTCGCTTAACTCGAAATTCTCTATAAGTCGAAAACTCATTATCTCGAATTTTTTGGCGTCTCCCTTGATTTTCGACTTAAAGAGGTTCTACTGTACATATACGTAGGGACCGTCGATTTATAAACGCAATAAGTACAGCGTAAACATATAAAGCTCTATATTTGTTAAAATTATTGTAATAATAACAATAGTATTATTAGTATTGTTATTTGTCGAACTCGGCAACCTATAGATATTAGTGAATTTTAAGAATTTACCTTACAAGGGTATGTCCGTTATTAATTATTTTCACGAAGATTTCGGTCACCAGTGAATGTGTTAACACCACAACGACTCGACGACTTGTTCCATCTCTCTTAGGAGAACATTTTAAGATGTCAGTTAGTGGTTTTAGAGAGAATGTTTACTACGGTGCTAGTCTTTTTCTTTGTTATAACTACAAGGCCTTTTTTATTTTTTTACCCTTGGTTTACCCGAAACTTTTTACAAGTAAGGTTTTGCCCACCCCTTTCGAATTTTTCGAACTGCTTATTTCAAATATGTATTTGAATGTTCCAGAAACTGATTAGATGTAATTTTGCTTTGTAAGCAACCCAAGTAGCTCTCCAGCTCCAAACAGCAAGTTGTCTCGTTATTTACTTAAGAACCCCGGGCAATCCAATTAAACCGCGTTATCTAGCTCAAAGGAACGAGCGCTGCGCAGCCAGAACCAATCTCAAAGGGGCTGCCTTGCTATCAACCAATATTACGTATTTGTTTTCTAAAGAGTTACATATGAAGACTAGCTTTAATTATACATAAGCAAACGTTTTAGAAACGCTATGGCTTGTGTCAATAAAAACAGGTAAGTACTTCCACATAAACCTATCACACGTGAATCCAGTTAGTTCTGTTTTACATTAAGACAATGCCAGGTCATCCTTATATATGTAGATCGTCGATAACACATGCTGTTTAAATATACCATGACAATTGAGATGAAATTGGATTTTGAAGTGTTGTTTACGTTTACGAACTTTCAGGACGGCCGGGCCTCACATGTCGAATCCTATGCACTAGGATTCTCTGTGTCGCTGTGGCATAAATAATTACAGCCATGACCGGAGTATAAAAATATTTGTCACATAAATATCTGCTCGGTGGTATCCACTGTAGCTGAGCGCACAACATTGTGTGGAATAACGAAGTTCTATTGGTTGTTTAAAACACATTATTCACATTTCGACTCATCGTGTTCTGACTGGGGACTTGAGAGCCTGTTATTTCTCTTACTTGGCTGGCAACGCTGATGTCCATGGGAGACGAAAGCCACTTGCCATTAGGTCTAGGCCTTAGATATGTTTGTTCTCGAATCGTGGGTCTAAACCTAAACATATTATCTCAGTGTGTACGTCACTGAGCGCAAGATTCAAATATTACGCGGGGATCTAAGTGTTACTTTAGATGTTTTCACTTCGATGTTTAGTATGCAGTGCTACTGCGCAAGTACCTACTATGTAAATTTCTGTTATTATTTAGTCGAGAAGGCTAAGGCACGGCAATCCAATTACACTGCTTTGGCTAGCTCAAAGGATGTCTGGAGCTCGCTTCTTGCTTTGCAAACTTGCCCTCTTGGAACTGCCAGGAAGTGCAGCGAACTTCGACCGACCCACTTTGATTACATCTAATCCCTTTGGAGTCATCTCTAAGAAATTTCACATACTCTTGATATATCTACTCCAAGCTATTAAGCTATAGCTCGTATTTCTTCTTTTAATATTTAATACTTAATAATAATAATCTTTTATACCTTATTACTTGGCAGCGAGGAGAAAAAGACAACACGAGAAACAAGTGGGTACGACGAGTTTCGATAGCCATGCGGGCCTCACCAAACCAAGCAATGAAGACTACTACCAAATACAATAGGGTAAGAAGAACTATTGGATCGAAAAAAGTAAATAAAAATAAAACATTTCTGGCTGGGGTAACGTACACATCAAACGAGCTTTGAACGCGCTTATCGCGCTAGTATATATGTATTGCGTTGTAGGCGCGTTTGTATCAATACAAACGCAAAAATCTGCTTTTTCGCAGTGATATTATTATGCATAAAAGAGGTAGATATGTCACTAGCGCGCCGACGATGAAGAGCGTAAGAACAGGCAATTGACCGTTCTGTAGTCGCTCTGTCAATACAAGATGATACGCACGCTTTTATTGTTGTTAGAAGTGCCTGACATTTGACATACAGCGTTAAAATGCCTTCGTGTATTATACCAATGTGATTGGTGTAGTGAAACAAAAGATAAACGTGTGTGTGTTGTAGCTCTTTTCGGAGCTAATTTTTTGGTTGATTTGTAGGGGCATATCGTATCTATATTTAAATATCATTGCTTTTTCGTCATCTCCATCGCTGTGAGCGCGTGGCTCTTTAACCACTTATAGTTCTATCACGGTTCTATGACACCGTTTAGGCACTACTGTTGGTCTAGATTATTTCCTATCCGATAATGTTATCTTTCGACATCTTTTTTTTCTTTGAGTTTTCGGTTTCATCTTGTATCTTGACATTGTTGTCACACGATAAATGTTAAGTACTGATTATTTGTTACATAAACGGACTACTATAAAACACAGTTTTACAAATTATCATCTTGTTTTCATACATCACCTCACTTCATAACAAGATGTTACGTGTAATAAGTTTATAGTAAGTTCTGATTTTAATTTGCATATCTGTCTAAAATTTTTTTAACTATTTATTTCTAAATCGTTTACCTTATTCATTCAGTCAATTCAATTAATCAGTTAATTAATGTGAATTAATTAAATAATAAAATGAATTTAAAAGTAACGGACATCTAAGTTTAGTATGAGTTGTTTTAAAAACCATTTATCGCACGTTTTGACTGTAATTTTAAACCGTACATAATGGAGAACAGAAAATAATTGTAGTTGCTAACGAAACTGTATGAATATATTTCCAGCTTATGTATATGTTCATACTTCGTAATTAAATGTAATGCAAAAATTTCGGGGCGGCATGAAGTGAGAAAATTCCCCGATGGATTCTTGCTGGGGACCGCCACTGCTTCTTATCAAGTGGAAGGCGCTTGGGACGCAGACGGTAAGGATAAC
Source organism: Thymelicus acteon (assembly GCA_951805285.1). NCBI lineage: Eukaryota > Metazoa > Arthropoda > Insecta > Lepidoptera > Hesperiidae > Thymelicus > Thymelicus acteon. Next base: position 5,050,141 of record OX638215.1, on the reverse strand, counting down.
ATTTAGAAGGTAGTAGTATACATTGTTGCGCTGGTCTCTCTAATAGTAATAATCTAAATTTTACTAACAAAAAATAACCGACTTCAAAATTACTCAAAAACTTGATAGATACTTGTCAGATCTCGTTCAAATTTATGTGGGACCACATGACAAGCACCTGCTTTCGATTAAAAAAAGAATCATCGAAATCGGTTGGCGTGATATTGAGTTATTCGTCACGTATTTCCATTTGTCACGCACATACTTAATGCAAATTTAAGACTTATATGGTTTTCTCATGGATGCCATTGTCAGATCTCAATAAAATTTACGTGGGACCACATGACAAGCAGCAGCTTTCGTTTAAAAAAACAATCATCAAAATCGGTTCACCCAGTCGAAAGTTCTGAGGTAACAAACATAAAAAAATAAAAATACAGTCGAATTGAGAACCTCCTCCTTTTTTGAAGTCGGTTAAAAAAAGTAATTTAGGAGGCCTTTCTTTCGCTCCCTGAAAAAGTAATTGAAGAGGCATCTCTCTCTCTCCAAAATTAATTAAGGAAGCTCTCTCTCTCTCTCCCTGAAAAAGTAATTTAGGTGGCCTCTCTACTTTCTCAAAATTTAATTCAGAAGACCTCTCTTTCTCCCTGAAAAAGTAATTCACGAGACTCAGAGTGCACTCCGCCTTGCTACTCCAGTACGAATTCAAAAAGAGGTACTTGACTAAAGATCAGAACCGATCCCGATACAACTTTGCAAATATTTTACAGGAAAGTCAGAAAACATTTGGGATCATTTGACTCATACCCAACCATGCGTAATAAAAGACTGTTCCAATGGCGACATAGCAGATAACTCATATGTCTTGTACAAGAGAGACGTGGAAATGATGAGAGAGCTTGGGATCGATTTCTACAGGTTCTCCATATCATGGCCAAGAATTTTGCCGACTAGCTTCCCGGATAAAATAAATCAAGCTGGTGTCGACTACTACAACAATTTAATTGATGAAATGTTGAAATACAACATCCAACCCATGATTACCTTGTACCATTGGGATCTACCACAGAAACTGCAGGAGCTGGGGGGATGGGCAAACCCAGAGATAATAAACTGGTACGGTGACTACGCGCGTATTGCTTTTGAACTTTTTGGAGACAGAGTGAAACTATGGAATACTATTAATGAGCCTCACCAGGTTTGTTATCAAGGATATGGAACAACCATCAAAGCACCTATGTTAAATATCCAGGGTATAGCTGAATACATGTGTGCGAAGAATTTGCTACTAGCGCACGCTAAGGCGTTCCATATTTATGATGAAGAGTTTAGACCGAGTCAAGGTGGAACAATCTTTATCGCGTTCAGTGCTCAATGGTATGAGCCAGAAACAGAGAAGGAGATTGAAGCGGCAGAAGAAACCAACCAGTTTATGGTAAAAAATTGTTAACTCTTTGTCTCTTTACTATTGTCCATGTTTTTAGACGACTCTTATTTTGTAAACAATCTAGGCACTTTTTATTGAAATATTAATATGATTAGTTTAAAAATAATTGTAATTGATGGTTAATTAATTATCTGTCATTAAATTATATTCATTTTGTTTAAGCCTAATTAATAAATTACAAATTACGATAAAAAGATCCTGTGAGATTGTTTACCAAGTAGGACTTGCCTAAAAAATAGACTATAATGTGAATGTCAGTCCCTTCTTGTCGAAGTGAAAAACTCTTTAGGCGCGTTGGGCATTTTTGAATTGAGATAAAACCAATCAGCTCGTCACATAGTATTCATTTTTATCGATCTACCTGTAGCGCCATCTCTGAGAGAAGTACAGAACTATAGTTACTTAATTTACAGCTCGTATTAATATCAATATTGTAGTTTCCATTTCCATATACTTTACGAGGCGTTGGCAGCCATTCACTAAAAATGTAATGAATAAAAAACACTTCATTAATAGTATTTCCTGCACAATAAAATATTTCCTGACGATTCAAAAAATACACATGTAATGAAATTGTTCATGTTTTCACTTCTGTCGGCAGTCCCGGAGTGCATTTTTTTTCTTTGTACATGTGTAGAAAATGCTGCTGGCTGTACCTATCATAAAGAATGTTAATATTATTTCAGTGGGCAACATACACTCATCCAATATTTTCAAAGACTGGCGATTTTCCTCCAGTCATGAAAGAAAAAATTGCAGCTAAGAGCGCAAGTCAGGGATTCCCGAAATCACGATTACCTGAGTTTGCCCCTGAAGAGGTGGAGTATATACGCGGAAGTTCAGATTTCTTTGGACTCAACCATTATTCTACTAACTATGTATACCGAAATGAGTCAGTCTTTGGATTCTTTGACGAACCATCATTTGATGATGATTTAGGTGTACGTCTTTACCAAAAAAGCGAATGGATAATTGGACAATCGGAATTCGTAAAGGTATTTTTGTTATATTTTGTACTAACTAGAATGATTACTTAAAAAACGCAGTTATTATGGCCAAATAATATTATATTATGAAATATTTATTTATCTACATAATAGACAGTACCTAAATATCACTTGCTTAATTAAGTAAAGGAAAATTTCGTGAGGAAACTTTAACACCTGCCAGTTGTCCGTAATGTTCTCAAAGGTCTGTGAAGTCTTCTAATCCACACTTTGCCTGTGTGGTACACCAATGCTTGTATCCGTCACATTGTTGGCGGAGACCCGAGTCCGAGTGGCCAAGTTATGGCTGGCGGTGATGACTACAAAGATTGAGCATTTTATTTTAATTTTAATTTCATTTTTTAAGTTTGATTTTTTGAAATGAAACTTAGTTTTTTTCTTTCTTTCTTTCTTTCTTTTTTCTTTAAATATTGAATTTTCATCGATCCTCGATAAGTCTACGAAGTTTGAAAGAAATCTGACTGTTTAAAGCTAATATAAAGCGTGTAATTACGTTTTCTTTCTTTCTTTTTTTCTTTAAATATTGAATTGTCATTGGTCCTCAATAAGTCCACGAAGTTTGAAAGAAATCTGACCGGTCGAAGTGGGTCAAAATCAAGTTCAAAGAGAAGTTACAAACAAACATACAGGTGAAGCTAATATAAAGCGTGTAAAAAGATCTATCTGACTACAAGTATGCCATTAAATACAAAAAAAAAATGTTTAAATACCGATTAACTAATGCTGTTACAGTTTAATTGTAGTTTAATTATGATTTTTTCAAGTCCGTCCCATGGGGATTTTACAAGTTGCTAACGAAGATCAGGGAAGACTATGATAACCCGCCGGTATTCATCACGGAGAATGGATTCGCAACGTCTGTCGGACTCCAAGATGATGATCGCATCACGTACTACCTCAACTACATTGATGCCATGTTAGATGCCATTGACGACGGATCTGACATCAGGGGCTATACGGCGTGGAGCCTGATGGATAACTTTGAGTGGATGCAAGGATACGTGTAAGTAAAACGTTACGAATATAATGAAAAATGGGAAGTTTGAAATGGAATAACAGTAGTAACACCAAATATTATTCATATTTACGCGTTATTTGACAGTGTAACCTGTAAATAATAATGCCATGGTTTGGCTAAGAGCTTCAGCCAGACAAAAACTCAAATAGTCCTTACATAGATGATCTTGTGGTCTTGGGGGGTATAAGGCTTTAAAACCCATCCTTATCGTTAAATAAATTACCCTCTTAATCGTTAAATAAACCTAATCCTCTTCTTCTCACAGCGAACGATTCGGCCTGTACGAGGTGGACTACACGAGCGAGGAGCGCACGCGCACGCCGCGCAAGTCCGCCTTCGTGTACAAGCAGATCATCAGATCGCGCGCGCTCGACATGCACTACCAGCCCGACACCACGCTCATGACCATCGACGAAGGACATTGATTCCGCATCTTGTAAATGACTGAGTTATAAATGACACAGTTGTTAATAAATTGTTTTTGTTTTGTCCGCAATTATTATTTATCGTGCTAAGTCGTATATATTTAAAAAAAAATATAGATACGTTATGTCCTTACAAATCAACCAAAAAATCTGTTCCGAAAAGAGCTACAATACACACACGTTTATCTTTTGTTTCACTACACCAATTACATTGGTATAATACACGAAGGCATTTTAACGCTGTATGTCAAATGTCAAGCACTTCTGACAACAACAAAAGCGTGCGTATCGTCTTGTATTGACAGAGCGACTACGAGCAGAACGGTCACTTGCCTGCTGTTCGTACGCTCTTTATCGTCGGCGCGCTGTATAGTGCAGTGCTCGTCGTTTTTTTTCTTGAAGTAGGTAAATATTTACTTACTACAGCTTTTTGGCTACGTACCATATATTACCGAACAGATTTTCATGAAATTTTGAACACAGACATGATCTGGAATAAGACATGGGGTAAATTAGTATCCCGGAAAACACGGACAAAGATGCGGGCAGAGCGCTAGTCAAAAATTACATGTGTATAATTTGCTTAAAGAAACTCTAACCAAGACGATCCGATTACGCTATAATCAAAGAGCGTCTCTAAGCTTATTTCAAGGTTGCTTTTAGAAACCCCTTGAAAATGTAAGATAGCGGTTTGGAGAAACTTTTTAACCGACTTCAAAAAAGGAGGAGGTTTTCAATTCGACTGTATTTTTTTTTTATGTTTGTTACCTCAGAACTTTGGACTGGGCGAACCGATTTTGATGATTGTTTTTTTAATCGAAAGCTGGTGGCTGTCATGTGGTCCTACATAAATTTTATTGAGATCTGACAATGACATCCATGAGAGAACCACATAAGTCGTAAATTTGTGTTAAGATGTGCGCGACAAATTGACGAATAACTCAATATCACGCCAACCGATTTCGATGATTCTTTGTTTAATCGAAAGCAGGTGCTTGTCGTGTGGTCCCACATAAATTTGAACGAGATCTGAAAAGTAGTTTTTGAGACTTTGAAGTCGGTTATTTTTTGTTAGTAAAATTTATGTTAATTCATTTCATTCATAATAATGTTAATATTTCTACAACAAAACATAAAACATATTAAGAAAAATGATTTTCCGTTCAATGAACTGCGTACGCAATAAGTAATCTTCACAAAGGAATTTATTTATATTAGGTAAATTTGGTAAATTGCTGATTGGTTATACATTATTATGCCAATGTATATTTTAATCTGGCAAAATCATGATTATAGGTGGAGCTGACCAGAGAACATAATGGGAAATACAAATAAGGAATAGAAAATTAATGTAAATAAATAAATTAATTAATTAATAGAAATATTTCAGAAATAGAAAGTTATTAACAAACTTTTATGATAAACCGATTTATCGTAAACCTTTAAACTGCTCATGTATAAGCAACCTCAATAAATGTACCCATCATATCTGAATTGAAAGCGAGACGTGTCATTGTTTACTTCAGAGCCTGAAGCAATCCAATTACATTTCGATCGCAATTGAGGTATCAAAGAGCTTTTCAAACCTCACGGCGAGTCGGCTCACTGAGAGCGTCCTCGGAACCGCCAACAACTTAGAACAACTCTACAAAATACTAACGACGAACGATATCGATTGCATGTGGTTCACAATACACCAGCAATTACAGGTATCGTATGGAGGCATGGACGTATTATTTTATTAACGGAGCCGAGAATTGTTCACTGAACTCTAGCATTACCCGATGGGATACGGATATGGATATATCCGCAAATAGAACACAAAGCAACGCCTTTGGACTCAATCCCCTGGGGATTTCAATTTAGAGCGCTCGCCAAAATCTCTGCTCTGGTAAACCGAGTGGTTTTAGGTGTATATCGTAGGTCACATTTGCAGCTAATATTCCTAAAGCTAGTAATGATAGAACAGTAGGTACCTGCATCTTATGTTATTGTTAATGTTTCAAAACTCAGGAAATTTAACTTTATATCATTGTTCATGGTGCTGTTACCAAACACATAATGAATTTAAAATGAATTTAAAAAAGTTTTAATGTACATATTTTTTCCCTTTTCTCGTTCTCTATGATCATAGATTTTTTCACTTACTCACGTTATTCGTTTCATCCATAACATGTAAGTATCTATTTCATGTCTTTCGGTTGGGACAAGATTTTTCAACGAAAATTACGAAGCCAGTGCAGATGTGCATTATGAAGGCGTATACTGAAAAGCATCTGTTTGTCATTTTCGCTCACAATATCCAAATGAAAGGCGCAAGTATCCAAAACTCCAAATAAATCCAAAAATACAGTAAATTCCTAAGTAATAGGCAACGCTCTGTTTAAACAATATCTGTACGGTCTTTCCAAACGAAAGCGACTTGAGGCCGCTCTACCTAAATGGCCTCAAATGCATTCGCAAATAACACCATTTGTCAACAGTTGCGAATGCTTTGCCGTCACTGAAGTAAGTAAAATAATTGCCAATGATGTTGTATTGATAATTGCAAATAAAATAGACTGAACGTCGCAATTGTATCATAGAAGACATAATAGTACTTATATTGTATGTTTTGGTCATTATAAAATATCATTTCCAACTACAGTTAAATTAGTAGTTTGTACAAAATTTAATGATTCTCGCTTAACTAATATGAAAAAATATGAATTAATCAATAATAAAATATCTTTTGATCATAGTGGTAAATGTAAATCTGAAATTAGTAGGATAATCGACTAACATAACATTGTCCACACACGGTCACAATCGCCAAAGTAGACCAGCTTGGCAACTGGCTTACCTCAAAGCAACTGATCCCTAATAATTGTTATGACAAACTTATAATATACCTAAGTGACCTTTATGTATGTTTGGATATGTTTTTCCCCTCTGGCTGAAAAGGGTCGTCTCCATAACATTCATGTACGTAAATTTTGACATAACAAACTGTCGAGAACCCGTCTCAAACTTTACCCTTGGAGGGATATAGGAAGGTTACCTCTTGAACTTAGAATAAACGTAAACTTTTTTAGCTGCATTAGGCATAATTTTTCGTACATTACACACTTATGATAATGAGAAACTTGTGTACATAGGTACAAAACACCTTAAAGGGAGAACCTATGTACTAATAAATCTATAGTATCTAAAATATATTATGTTTAACAATAAAAAAACTATTTTCTGTTCTGAATGTATGATAAATCATATTTACTAATTATGATATTTTTTCTTTTATTTGCCTGCAGCACATTTTCTCGCTTTTCATATTCATAATTGTCCTATTACGCTGCGTTAAATGAGCAGTTTTTGCCATTATTGAAACAAATGAGACAAAAGTTATGGTAATTACATAAAAGATTACATAAGAGGTTCAAAAACAAATAAGTCATCAGGTCATCACCTAAAGCTATTATTAAAGATCAACGCCCATATTAAAATGCCGTTTGAATGAAATTTGCAAATTATTTCGAAAAAATGGAGATGGAGGTCATATAGGAAAAATATATTTTCGTGCAAAGATTAAACTGTTTTACGTCAGCGGCGCCGCGCCGCCGCGCCGCCGCGCCGTCAGGAAGAAATATCGTTCCCGCTGTCATGCCGACACCGGCACAATGAATTTCGATTATCAATTTTTTTTTTATTTTAAAATGGAATTTCATTCTGCCTTTATTAAAACCACATGAATAGATATTATTAAAACTAAAACTCACTCATTCTTAATACATAAAAACATAAGATTATATAGCTGAGTAGGTACATTTCAGTATTAGTAGCAAAAAATAAGGATGATGTCCAATAATTAAAGTAAATTCATGTTAATTAATATATAATGTAGAAAATCATAATTATACAGACTAGGCTCTGCAATTTTTTATTTCGTTGCCTCTCAATATAAAAAATTAAAAACAAAGTAGAGACACTTTGTTCAACAATCACTTAAATTTTTCAGAACGTGATTGTACAGAATGAAGCCGAAATTACATCAAATTGTTAAACCTAATATTTTAAGTAAATTGTACGAAAGGACTTCATATTACGAAATCACATTAGTACCACACAAATAACTATAAAAAAGTAGAGATCATTTCTGCTTTATAGCAAAAGTAACTTCATAGTACCTAGTTACTTTTGGTGCGAAAGTTTAAATTGGTTGTCGCACATTATCGTTTATAACCGAATCACACAAACAGTAAGGCCCTGTCACTTGGAACAGCAGTGGAGTGATATCATTTTCTAATATATCAGAGTACCGTCTCATAATGCGCATGCATATTATATCCGTTATTCCCGCGGGATTACGCACCTGTCTCTACCGTAACTGCCAACTTTTATTTTACTCCAACTTTTTGTCTATAGGACACGAATTTGTATTCTGTCCTTCACCTAAAACTTTTATCTCTTTTGTTCTAATTTTTAGGTACATACTTACAGAAAACATGTCTAAATAAATGTACATAGATAATACAAAATTATTATGTAACGATATAAAATAATAATACTTATTGTCCATGCTGGTGAAAGCTTTTATCGAAAGCAATATTATGTTCTACATCGTCATGTATCGATCATAGACCCGGGAAATATTAATAGAACTGAGCATATGATCATGGAACAATGGATCCTAGATACAGGTCTGCTCGGGGTGAAACAATAGAAAATCGTTTCAAGGCACTCAAAACAAAGGCCGCTCCAAAATAAATATTCATGTAAAGAACTGAAAAACATTTGAATGTGAATTCTATCATCCGATATTTAAATCTGGTAGCGGTGCGGTCGGGCGGGCGGGAAGGTGCCTCGGGCGGGGGCAGCGGGGGCTCGGCGGGGGGCGCGCGCGGGGGAGGGAGGCTGGTAATTAGGCGGCCCGGCGGAGGCTGTATTGATCGGTGCGTCTCCTAGCAACGCGCGAGATGGCAGCACCGCCTGCCCTCGCACCGGGAACGACGTTTTTGTTCGAGCTCACTCTAGGTGAGACCGCGTTTTGATGTAATCTCCAAAGAGATGATTTAATTCGATTCGTCTGGTACATCAACAAGGGAGATTATGACGCTATTAGTAACCTTGTGGACCGTTTCAGTGGGTCCGTTTTAATGAATTGAACAGAGAATGTTCGGGTTTAGCGGAACGCGACAGTGAGCCCGCAGCCCGCAGGTCGGGAAGGTTTGTCGTCGAACAAAGAAAGACATGTAAATTTAATAAAGCCGCGTCATGGCAGACCTCCAAGCGGTTCGAGACGAACGCCGTGCAAACATAATTACGATAATATTACGAGGATGTGCCTACACTGCCTGCTGCCTACACATTTCGCTCATCCGAGGCATTCGCTGGCAGGCACGCCTCGCCGCCGCGCGCCGGTGCTTGTTTCCATAATTACGTACAAATCCCCGTTTATGTTACTCTGTAACATTCTCAGCTCCAACATTCTTACTTCATAAGGAGCTGGTATAGCAATGAAGTACATTTTCTATATAAACGTTTAATATAGTCAGGACACAGAATAATAAAGTTAAATCCTAGGGCGGGCCCACGTCACGTAACGTTTAAAAAAATATTAAATGAAAAACACCTAAAGATACCACTTCTATAATAACTTTCATTTATTTCGGATAACGCAATACATTTCCAGGTTTAGTTAGTTAATCATTAGTTATTAGCTGTTAAGTTTCAAATAAATTAACAAAAATATATAACTAAAAGAATGAAAAGTCATTGTTTTCGTTACATATTATCATAACAAATAAAATAAAATGTTTTTTTTTTTTTTTTTTTATCTATCGATTAAAAGTTTTAGTTATTAAAATTTAGGTTAGTAGTTCCTTAATAATTTAATTAATATGCAAAAAGTAATATTATGGCTCAAAGACAACACTCTTTTAAAAAGGAAAATAACAATGGATAAATGGTCGCTGGTAAAATATTTGAGCGCACTGGCAAGCACTGGCCAGTAAATGTAAAAGTACTCGCGACATCTCGAAAGCATATCTCGTAGCTGTGTCGAGCTATTTTCAAATAGCAACGTCGGAGCAAAATGTAATAACGCTTGCACCGCCCCTTCTTGAGTTGCCCTGCATTTTATCCCCGCATATTTCAGACGAGCGCCCTACATTTTCTTAGAAATTTACTCCCTATATAAAGAAAATAGAAATTATTGGAAGCAAGCGTAGATTCTACTCGTAGCTTAACATTCCGTGCTGAATAATGTTGAAACATCTTTCGTTTTACTATTTTCAATTTATAATAACGTTTGAAACATAAAATAACAAGCTTACAAATATTTTTCGATATTATTCTTAGCTACTTAGTTCTTTATCAATGTCTTGACGATATTGGATCCAAGATGGCTACGCTTTTTAATTAATTTCGCTAAAAATGTAAATCAGAATATTCAAGGGTACGCCGTTCGTTTTCTTTTTGTCATCGTGAATAGTCGGCAGACAAACCGATGAGCCTGATTCAGTTCATTCATCATATTAATATATTTTTTTATATAAGTTTTCCGGTTTTTGTAGGTAATGAAAGTGAGAGACATCCAAAAAGTCTCTAATTTATATTAATTCATTCTTCTTTTGTAAATACTAGACATTCAGTCATTATAAATAGTCATCAGCAGAATACGCATCCCATGCGTTCTCTGATGGTTTGCCGACGAACAAAACTAAAATCATACAAACAATATAATAAACTAAGTATGATTGCTATAAATGTGTCTCTACGTGTCACTTACAAAAAGTCATAAAATAAGAAGTAAAAGAGAAATAAGTACTCGCAAAGTTGGACAGGTAAAATACGAGTATAATGGACTACTACAGATTTCACTTACTTTTAATGAAAATTGACGTGACGAGGCTAGGTTCTCCAAATGGGGCGGAGAGTTTCAACGCAATTGCATTTACTCGGCCTGAGACTGAGACTCGGGCCTTTCAAACTACTAAGTTTTCTAACGTAATGAAATTGCGTTGAAATAAAGTTATAACGACATAATATTTGTGTAAGTATACCACAAATAATAATAAGGCAACTAAAAACCTGTTTATAATTAATTTGATGGCGATGTAGTCCATCTATCGACAAATTATCATGATGCTTGATTCATGCATACAAAGATGCTTTGCATGAAGTTATTTAAAATGTATGTAGATGTTACTATACAGGGTGAATTTTCCAAGTATGCGTGGATGGCCAAATCCAAAACTATGAGGAATAACATAAAATGCTAAAAGAAGTCTCGGGGCCGATTTTGATGAAAACTAAAACAGCATCATTACATTTTTGAAAAATCAATATTCCTAGCTAGGAATCAACCCCGTTGATTTTGAAAAAAAACACATCCTGTATTATTACACCATTCGATAGTGTCGCCAACAAGGATCGAATTCTGGGAAGTAATGACATATGAAAAATCAATTTTTCTGGCCATGAAACTCCGTTTGTGTAAAATCAAAAGAGCATTTCTGCGGGTTGTAATATAAATCTAGTAATACCTACTTCATGTAGGTATACCTGTCGACATTCTCGGCCTTCATAATTTCTCTTTACAAGACTCCCCTCAATACAGACACCTGAGAGGCTAATTGGCACATCAACTGAATTTTCGCTCGAAGGCATACGACTTTCAGGAGCTAATTAAAAAACCTCGGCCCTCTGCCTGTCAATGTCTGCCCCACTAACGAGATCCCTAGAACAATACTAACTCTGGAAGTGAAAACTCCAAATAATTATAAACTCCATACTAACTTCACCCTTTCGTTTTCCGTACAGCTACGCTTTATTGTGAAAACTTTTGATTACTATGTATTTTAGTGTTGAAATAAATTGTAGTTTGGTAACAATAATGATTCTGTAACAAGATAAATATATCATTTTGTGAATCAATTTCAGTAAGTACAGTATCATAAAAATTACATTTAAATCGAGTATTCGTAATTAAGTCAAAGAATAACGAAATATGCCCCCTAAAATACGTCTACATACAGTCCATACACTATTCAATACATTCGTCATGAATGATGCACATGGGAGATGAAAGCGAGCAATAAGCCGAAGTAATATCACGCGATCAGATTTAGCTGGAGGGTTTTCACAACAACACGACTCAATCGAAGTCACCCGTTCCCAAAGTAATTACTACACACCGCCTGACCGAATGTACTTATTAAACGTGCACAAAGAGAAACACTCTATGAACGTAAAAAGCCAAGGTACCGGGAATCAGGTGGCGGTAGGCGATGCAATTGACAACAGGATGTGATCCTAACTATACGATATTTTACACGCGATATACGACCTTAAAACGGTTGCTTTATCGTGTAATTTCAAGCTACGATCCCGCGACCGTTCGACACAGACGTCAGCCGTACCGTTGCCAATAGTTACATCCGGGCCGCGAGCCCGGCCGAGCTCCGGCTATATCTATGTACATTATATAGTGTACGCGTACATAGATTATTATGTACTCGCCCGGCAACATTCAGAGCAGCTGAAATTACCGAGAACTCCGTTTAGTAGGTATATAGATGGGAATCATATTGAACGTTTGGTTGCTAAGACTAGGTGGGGGATTGGATTTAGTTGCGGCGTACTTGTAGATATCTATTTAAGTACAGGCAGTCCTCGTACTTACGGCATGTTAGGTTCTCGAAATACGCGACGTAAATCGAAACGACGTAAGTCGAGACATATTTTTTCTTATTATGTTTACATGTAAAACTCAAGGGTTAGGATCCACACGGACTCGAAATTAAAAAAAACTGCATTTATAACAAAGGATATACCTACATACTTTATTATCAAAAGTAAGTTCTTAAAATAATTATATATGCACTTATGAAATTGCTAGTTATTTTTCCTATGCCGGAAATCGAAACAAATGACGTATGTTTGAGGAATAGTGTCAAAACATTGTTGGACGTAACTTGAAACGACGTAAATCGAAACGACGTAAGTCGAGGACTGCCTGTATGCAATGAACTAATATATGCTATAGATATCTTTTCCGTCTTTCGCCAACATTATTAATGCTTACAAAGTTATTCTCTTTTTGTTTTTACCATTTGTCTTTCTATGAATATTAGTATATAGAGTTTATTAAATATATTGGCACTTGGCAGTCATACTCAAACAGGAAAGTGAACAACAGCACCCGATATTTTCAGGCTTAAAGGCTTAAACCATTCGTAATTATATTTATATAGACCAACCTCTCCTGATCGAGATGGATTCTTTTGAATAATGGAAGAGGACACGGCTCGTCTACTATATTATATTTACCAGTAAAAATATCGTCCATTCAATAATTAGGTACATGATGATGATAAGTATTGATATTTTCATGTAAATAATTCCTACCTACCAACCCCTAAATTTAAATGAATTTTAATAATCTTTTATTCAGGTAGGTATCACCGATACACTTAAGCGTCATTTTTTTAATCTACCAGCTTTTCGGAAAGGTGCTTTATCATGGAGGAGAAGAAAAGCCGTAAAGAAACTCTTCAGCACATCTTTTAAAAATAAAACTTATATTTATTACAAAAATAGGTATTCCTTAACCTGAGCAGAACTGTTTGCATAGCTGGTCATCTCCATGCATCCTTATCATTTAAACATTCATCTATACTATAATAAACCTTACCTATGAGTTGAGTTTTTACACGTTTCTTCAAAGATTCCACCGGCAAGTCACGTATTTGCTTTGGGACTTTATTATAAAATTATACACCAAGCCCCATAAGAACGCTGCACTTTAGAAAGACGGTACGAGGTAGCCAATTGATGCATCCTTTGTTTTGTTTTTTATATAACTATTACGTATTATCATTGCCTTCAATAAACTCATAGTGCTTCAAGAATGAAGATAATAAGGCTTAACAGTTTCGTAGTTTCTCCTAATAGTTAACTATTCAGCAACTGCAATAGGCATCAAAAATACTGAATACCAATAAAAGCTTATCTATAACATTCATAGAACACTCATAGGAACAGCCAAGTAAAATGTACCATGTAGGTTGCTGGGATGGCAGACGGCCGACGGGCAAGTTGAGAGAACATATTTCCTGTTCCCATTATTTTGCAAAGCTAGACTACATTCACTTGGAGAGACAGAACAAAGTAGAGATGGACTTACAACTTGCATTCGCTTTGTAAACCTGCCTCAAATAATTTGAAATATTCCGAAATTCTTGCGTTACAAAGCGTGCGGGAATCTCTCGGACTGCTACGGGACTGCTGTTGTATATGAACTATCTAAATGAGACGGATTTTGGTGAAAATCTGGTTTCCAGTGGGCAAATTATATATTTGTGTGTATTATGTACAAAGAGGTTCCATTTTCATTTACTAAATAATACAAATACCTATATTATGTACATGGAAGATACTGCAGAAAAACTATTACTTATTTTTTTAAAAAAACTTTTAATAAATAGTAAAGGATGGATTACTAAATTATGCATATTACAAGACCGGCCTTTAATCAAGTAACTATTACTCGTTTACCTAAAAAACAATAACCATCACGTCATAAAATTAAAATTTAATTCCCATTCGCTTACACTACACTCCAATATAACCCCAGATTAACCAGAATTAACTAAGTTAGCAAAATAAAATACCTGCGCAATACATCCCAGCTTTACTTAAGTTATACGAATGGCACAGTAGGTCTATCCCATAAACCGGGGTATAAAACCGACGTAGTTGCTGTAGAGGCGCCGTAACCATTCCGCCCGACAAATGAACGCTGAAACGAAGGTTCGAGAACAGACCGTGGAGTTACAGACCAAATCCAGCTCGTAAACTTGATTGAATACCGTCTCTAGAATAACCGTTCTATTTTGTTTATGGGAAAAGGAATGTAAGTTATGTTAAGCTAGCAATACACGGGTGTTTAATCATTAAATAAAAAAGACTATGTGTAAAAAAAACGCACGTAACTTACCTCTCGTTCGCACCCATGACCCGGCGCGCGCTAGCAATCCAACCACGTACCTCTCACTCGCACCCACGGCCCGGCGCGCGCCATCAATGCAAAACGACACCAGCGGATGCTGTGCGCCTAGTATCACGCACCTTCATCATGTCGCTTTTTGGCTGTCGCATCATAAAAAAAATACTGTCTTATTTTTTTCAAATGCCCCATAAGAAGTATAACTTCAAAAAGTTGTAGAAATATTTCATTCTGTAGTCTGTAGTCAATGAACTAATATACACAGTAGTGTTGTCACGTGATCCGTCTTCAAAAGACGTCTTTGAAGTTTACCCTCCAGATGTTTACATAAACTTGTTGGCCGTAAGTTAACCATTACCCAACAAAATGATCCAAGGCCGCCCTTATGATATGATTAAATAAATAATTATGACTTCGGTTGAGCGTACTAAGAAAATATTATTACGTAAGCTTAAATCCTCCTCAATTTTATGCAGTAAGTACCTGCCTTATTTTATACATGTAGTAACTTGCCCTTGGCTTACCTCGGAAAATAATCGTACATAGATATTATACATTAGCTTAATGTTTATTAATATTAATGCACCTGATACAATTATTAAAGTGAACAACAATTATTAAAGGGAACAATAATTATTAAAGTTATATCGGGATTGCGCAGTTTAAATTTTTTTTTTACTTGATGTACCATTTAATTGTATTTTTTTTAATTTAAAAATTTAATTGGTGTTACTTACATTCATAGACTACGTTGACATTTACTGGTTAGCTCTGACCGCGTGTTGAAAATCAGATATACATACCACTG
Source organism: Thymelicus acteon (assembly GCA_951805285.1). Taxonomy (NCBI): domain Eukaryota; kingdom Metazoa; phylum Arthropoda; class Insecta; order Lepidoptera; family Hesperiidae; genus Thymelicus; species Thymelicus acteon. The sequence continues at coordinate 5,034,470 of OX638215.1, read as the reverse complement.
AGCATGTAGCAGTTATTAATATAATCTTTTAACGTGTGTGATATTTAAATGGAGAATATACTCGTAGGTACGAGGTTTACATTATGTAGCAAAGATAGGAGTGAAGCGATAAGTCCCGGCGGACTAATTTTGCAAACTCGGCGAGAGTTGCCGGCGCTCGTTAAATGAATGCACATCATAACAGCATTTGAGAAGATTTATACAAAACTAGCTATTACCCGCGGCTCCGCCCGCGTGTTCAAAGGCAAAACAATGAGTTGTTTATCATGCATGACACATTCCTGGTACAAGGATTAATAAGTAGCAGTGCCACAATTTAAAAGATACTAAGAGGAATCAACCATCTTCCACCTTCGAACTATAAATATAAAGTTATATGAATATTTATATACATATTGTATTAATATTTTCAACTATAACTTTATATCAATCCATAGATCCATTACGAATTATAGAAGGACCAACACATTGTTACTTTTAGTATGGAGTGATTCAAATATGCATCTTTCCATGGGAATGAGATAAGATCGCAATTTTGTTACCTTGAACGCAATTTTATTAAAACTCAGAATATCTTTGAAACTCAGAAATAATTTTATAATAATTATCAAATGGAATTCTGGTAAAGTGCAGAAGAATCCTAAAAATTACCTTCAATAAGGCAATATTGTCCAGAGTCTAATAAAAACAAATATTTCTTTCTTAAATCTAATTTGACTATCGAAAATTCGACTAAAGTAATACTTTTAGAAAACTTATTCCAGTCATAGTAAACACTGGAAGATATTTGCATTAAATATGGAACGAAAATAACGTTTTCGATTAGATTTTCAGAACATCCGCTTAAACCTCACTCCGCTTTAACACAGTTCCAGTATTAAATCTCGTAGAGGCGTAGCTACGTCATCTGCGCGTCTACGATTATTTTAAGCTGCTTCAGACTGCAATGTATGAAAGGTTTATTCCGTCGTCCTATTAAATAGTGATGCATTTTATATAAATCATGAAACATAATGTCGACTAAAAATCATTCTAAAGATAGATCTTTTAAATGAATATTATCAATTGAAAGATCCAATCCAATGAATATTACGTATCGACGCTTGAAAGGCAAAAATTACCAAGCGACATGTTCACAACTTTACACTAGAGCATTTTAAAATAAAATCGCTTTATTAAGCATTTAAACTGCATGTAAAATTCATTGGAATTAAGTAGCTATGACTAATAGGCGATTTTTTAAGATTTTTTTTAATTAAAAACTTTAAAATGCTCTAGTGTAAAGTTGTCAACATGTCGCTTGGTAATTTTTGCCTTTCAAGCGTCGCCGCGTCGGTATGTGTCTTTAAATGAATATTATGCTTAATAAGTTTTAATATATTTTATCATGACAACACGCATGCAATACAAGCGATCCAGCCGATGTAATGTGATTGGAATACCGTTTACTGGTTTCCACTCGACCCGTTTACTGCCACTTGCCAATTCAAAACACGTTCACTTTTCCCTTTCTACAAGTTAAACCCAACCACGTTCAGACAATAACTAGTTCGCCGAATAATATTAAGTAAATTTCTACGATACTACCTGTCATTATTTACATAGCCTGAAAAACAACCCTGTAAAATAGTAGTGAGTCTCACAAGCTAATAATCTTAAATTTAAATTTAAAAACCCCCGAAAGCTTTATTTACACTAAACATAGCTAAGAACACTCTCTATTAAATCACCAGACAAAAAAAAATAGATCAAAATCGGTTCATCCGTTTGGGTGCTACGATGCCACAACAGACATACAGATCCACAGATATACAGACACACAGGTACACGGACACGTCAAACTTATAACACCTCTCTTTTTTCTTCGGGGGTTAACATTCGATGGGGGTAAAAACAAAATGAAGAGATCGATTCCCGACCATCATATATAGGTAATGTTTATTTATTCTCGTCTGAGGTGCGATGTTGGTTGGAGAACCAGTGAACGATATATTAAATCATTGGAGCAAACTGATGTGGGTTCGAAATCTGGTGTTTTATATTGAGAATAGGTACATAATTAATAATAGATGAAGCTATCTTTGAAGAATAAGCAATAAGTTAGTGCGTGAGATCTGATGTTAAAGTCACGTTATTCACACTCAAATGTTGTATAAAAACTCAAAAAAAGTCCAACACCTTCGGGCTATCATCGATGCGTAAGCTAACCACGACGATGGTAAATCTGCTTGGAGCTGGTACTCAAATATGATGAAGGAATCATAAGGCATATAACTTCTCCTCGTAATAAAATCACAAACTACTAAAATCTTGGTGACGAAAATCTGTTTTAATAAAAACATGTGTGTAAAAGCATGCCGTATATGTCTTTACAGCTGCACGCGGACAAACAAATTAAACTAATGAAATTTACTTTTGGAACTTAAAAAAATAAGGAAATATAAAGCGTATTGCCTTATTCCCAACACATACATACACGTACATTGATATTATATATTACGGGAAGGGTTGTTCCTAAATCGCAATGGCGAACAGCGTCTAAACGCAATAAATCTTGCCTAAGATTCATGCCTCTTCGTGATGGGGTTGTGATGACGTCACATTCTTCTTGTACTTTTATACCTAAACGTAGAAACTCCAATTTTGCGTAGTAGATACTCCTTTGTTGCATTTATTTAACTTTATCTAACAAGGCAAATTAAATAAATGTAGGTATATAACACAGAACATCTTAGATGTTATATCATATAGTGTGTTATATCATATAGTGTGTTATATCATATAGTTACTCATATTGATATTGTATAAGCAAAATGAATACGAGAAAATTGTCCATAATGGGATTTACGTTGGTTTTCGATATTACTGTTTGCTTATGATATTGACGAAACAATTATACCTATATTTGTGTAAGAGAGCTCCGGCTACAGATTATAGGGACTAGTGTGACGTATGGTCCACCACCCACTTCTGAATGTAATCCAAGAGGTGCGTCCATCATCCCTCCGCGCACGTTTCGCAACCTGATAACGACACCCACCCCCATCCCCCTGCCGACGCAACAAAATGGACCTAATATATCACTAATAACATTCAAGTATTGCCATAGAGAACTCTACATGTTCTACAGGGCCACACCGGTGCTACAAAGACGCCTTCATTATTCGTCTCTCACGAAAACTGCCATGGATGCTAAAACAAACTCCTAGCGTCGCGTTACTGAAAGAGGCATTAAAGGAAATAATTAAAAACCTTGTTAGTCTCAAAGCAATAAGAGCGCCGGCAAAGGAGCGTCGAGCGCTGAAAATAAAACACAAACGCTGCGTTAGTCGGCTGCTGGAACCTGTATAAATGCAGCACATTTCCAGGCGTCTCGCTCTTTATTGCCTGCCGTGGAAGACAAAAGACCTAAACCTGCGCCTGGGGAATATTAATAAGTATTTATCTCACGGCACGATAGGTGTAAATATTTTCACAAGCATCATACTTGTAGCTGTACCTACACTTGGAAATTTGAATGGAAATTGAACAAAACGCAAGCAGCTTACACGACGCCGCCGTCGGGGAGTAGTGACAAAAATCCGATTACACTATGAATGCAATTTACTTATTCATCGCTAAGTAATCCCGATCCACAAAGAAATATTTAAGCCCTCGCTGCGTAAACAGGGTTTTACGAGTAGGAGAAAGTTTGCACACCCATACACCCTCCCTGGATAAAGTGACACTATACGGCAGTAGCGATCGGTGTACTTCGGGGCCGCTTAAGCGCCTGAGCACTTCCATTTGATCAATACATACAACTGCTTAAGTGTTATACAATCTTATTCATTTATTGAACATATTGTTTTGAATAAAAGTTTCATACAGATGAATCATCAAAATGATCCCTTAAAGCTTTGCCTTAAAGAAAGAAACATAAAAGTATGGTTTTATGAAAGCACGATGCAAGTAAAACTTTTTTTGGTTTATAAGCATTTAACTAATAAAATTTTCAGAAAATTATTCGATTAAGTAATTAAAGTGTATTAAAATTGCGTTTTTAATCTTAACTTAATTATTGAAAAATGGGAATGATAATGGGAAATCAACAGTAGACAAAATATTCAATTATAAAATTTAATTTCAATTTCGTATTAGAGTACGGAATAGATAGATACATAATTAATACAATCACTTTGATGATAGACGCATATTAAAAACTAAAAGCAATATTTATTTAAATCATTGAACTTCCATTAAGTATTATTCTTACGGCTGTAATGCGACATGCGAAAGATGGACGAAAAATTTGATTTTTTTGATAAATTTTTGAACATAGGCCGCTCTCATCGGTCCTAAAAATTCCACTTTTCTCATCAGATTATTTACCTACTTTCCTATTACTACCGAATTTAACCGATTACAAAAAAACGTGATGAGGTCATTGAAGTACAATGTCATAGAACAGACATCTCGAACAAAATGTTCTATTTTCAAAATCGAGCCCCCGTTCTCCTTTCAAAATCGAACGAATCCATTGAAAATTGAAGCCGATCGGCGCCAATTCATTGGGACATACATTGTGTTCGCGGTGTCGGTTCTATTATGCTAGTAATAATACTTCAATGGATGAGATAGAGTCTATAGATTTTATTGTTCTGAATGAGGACCATTTTTTAACAGTTATGTTACTAAGATAAATTTAATCTTGAATGACTGACATTGATTCTAAACCTACTAGACAAGTCCATAAGCACGAAAGGTGCAAACTCATGCGAAACGTAAATAATAGCGAGGAGTGTGCCACCGTGAATGTAGTCAATTTGTAATGGCGTCACGCGGTCTGGCAAGATGGCGGCGTCTACGAAGAGAAAATACAAAGCCATTATTTGCAGATTTTCCTATTCCAATTCTCAGTCTCACACTCAAAGTATCCTTTATTTTAGAAAAGCTTATTTCATCTCTAAAAAAGGTAAAACTTTAAATTTCTTTGTTGACGTATAAAACATAACGTTACCATTGGAACTTTTTTAAGTGCGCTTTAATAGGTAACGGTGAAGTAACATAAAACCATTATTAAGCCTCTTACCCTATCCGTCTAAGTCAACATCGGTGTAGCGAGATGTGGCGGGGTGGCGTGGGGGTGTTGCCATGGCAACGTACGGGGGCGCGGACCCGAATTTTATCGATTCTGGTACAGACAGCAGCCGGGCGGGCTTTGCCTACACTAACATGATTCAGCACCCGTGTTTGCAGATCTCAGAGGTTTAGAAGGGCTTTGACATTTGGTAACACATACGACGCTTCTGTTTAAACAGCTATTTGCCCGCTTTGCTTGAGTGTTTTATAAATTGCCGATTTTATATCGATATTGAACCGAATATAGCGATACAAAGGTATTGCATAATATTGTACTTTTAAATTTCCATTTTGGACATGATTCCTCTGTAGATCTAAGTATCTCATTAGCGGTGATAGCCCAGTTGTTTTAAACGTTGGTGTCAGAGGGGGCCTGGGAACGAATAGTGCACGGACCTCTTTGTAAAAAAATAATAGTTGAAAAAAAACTAAAAAGTACGCTTTTATAGAAAATCCAACTAAAAAAATTGAAAATAAATTTGATTTAAGAATCGTGTAATTGTAAAAAAGTGTGGGGTGCTTTTTAAGATATTATCAAAATGATAATATTCTACTCATTGACACAATGCACCCCACGCTTTTATTACAATTATTCAAATTTATTTTCTATTTTTAGTGGGATTTTCTTTAAAAGCGTTTTCTTTAGTTTTTTAAACTATTATTTATTTTTTAATTTTTTATTATAGTTTGATTTTTTTAAATGAAGTTTAGGTTTTTTCTTTCTTTCTTTTTTTAAATATTGAATTGTCATTGATCCTCAATAAGTCTACGAAGTTTAAATGAAATTTTTGACCATTTGAAGTGGGTCAAAATCAAGTCCAAAGGAGTCGGTTACAAATATACAAGTGAAGCTAATAAAAAGCGTGTAAAAATATCAGATCACATGAAGATCCAAGTCCGTAGCTCTACTGTACAAATCCTACATCTTGGTCAAAACGTGTGGTACCCATGTTGTAATCTTTGGTGTTTAATATCTATTATGTAGGTACCTACAATCAATGCATAAGTACATATAATAAAACCGTAAGTGATCCATGTCTGTTCATGGAAAATATTTGAGAAAAACTTTTACTGTGGGTATTTATTAACGCAGCAGATTTCATAAAAATGTTTTTTTGAATTTTTGTCCGTTTGTCTGTGCGGTTAACAGATTTCGATGCGGTTGTATCCACTGATGTACTGTAGTGATGTTGGGTTAACATTTAGTGTTTGTTTTATTTCAATCGATTCACAAATATAAAAGTTATGTCAGTTTAAAGAATATCGTCAATAGGTACCGTACATAATTAGAATGTGGGCTTACCGTAGTGAAGCGAGGGAATTTACTAGTGAATCATATTTCTCAGAAAGTTTCTTATTCATCTAACACTAACAGGATCACGCATGACGTCTAAACTTAAGGACGACGAAAAAGAACAATGAGCGTCAAAAACCATCAATTATCTTCTACACCTTACATAACCTACTAGTCGAGTGTAGATAGATACTTACCTAATTTTAATAACGGCTTCACTATCTATCTTATAATTTCATCAACCTAACAAGCAACAACAAAGCAACCACTTGGACCGCCTCTCCGAGCTTGGGTCATCAAACATCAAGTTAGAAGTGTTGTTGACAGTTCGCTAATAGCGCGCCTGACGGATGATTGTGAAAAGCTGGGAAACAATGGGAAATAGAAATGCCAGAGAAACAATTACGATTTCGACAAAAATTTCGTTCCATGGACCCGTGGATAAGTATTCTTAGAATAAGTAGATTTAATTGCAAAATACTAGTAGTAGTAGTAGTCACTGTGAAGTAGCTAGGTAGGTAGGTACGCAGTCACGAGTTAACCTTCTTAATCTTATTCCACCTTAAAGGTACCTTTATGTTGAGGAACTCGGATGGGCTGAGTTCGGGAAACTGCGTCATATCTTGCCGTCCAAAACACTACCTCAGTGCCTGAAGTCGAAGGTGTTCGAGCGTGTGTTGCCAGTGATGACATACGGATCCGAGACGTGGAGCTTCACTATTGGCCTAATGCATAAGCTCAAAGTCACTATGGGCTATGGAACGAGCTATGCTCGGTATTTCTCTACGCGATAGAATTAGAAATGAGGAAATCCGTAGACGAACGAAACTGACCGACATAGCGCGGAGAATAAGCTGGCTGAAGTGGCAATGGGCTGGCCATATAGCCCGAAGGACCGATAACCTTTGGCGAAGAAAGGTCCTCGAATGGAGACCACGCCTCGGAAAAAGGAGCACAGGACGCCCCCCGACCAGAAGAAGACGGCGGGAATCCGCTGGATTCAGAAGGCTCAGGACCGGTCAGAGTGGCGCTTGTTAGGAGATGCCTATGTCCAGCAGTGGACTTCCAAAAGCTGATGGATTGATGGATGGGATGGATTATGTTGAGGAAACATGGCAAACATTCCAAGAATGAATATCAGTTGTTTCATGATTCGTGCCAAATCTTTGGCTTAAAACTCATTTCAGATTATAATTTTCACATATATAAGTAGGTAAGTTTTCTTTGCGCAGAAGAAGTAATAGATATTTTAAATTCGGTTACAAAGTCAGACCATAATGAAAAGAACATACCTACCTTGGAATCAAATCTTTTTAGTTACAAACCTATAGATAGGGGCCCGAGTTCGATCCCTAGACGATTCAGTAACTCAGTATAGTAAAAGAGCTAGTGAACCATCTGACTAACCCGTTTCCCACAGAGCTAGAAATTTTTGAAGTGAAAACTTATTTAGCATCGTTGTCATTTGAAAGTCGATGAAACGAAAAAGGGACAGTAAAAAGAGACAGACACATAAATTCATAATCGTTTTATTACTGGATACATGGCGCTAGCTGCTCATTTTACTCTTCATATTATGTTAAGAGATGGCGTTAGTTACCACTGTTTTATTTTTATTTAGTACCTATACAATAGTTTTTGAAAGATAATTAAAAGTTATACACGTTATTAAATTAATACCTTTATTTTTGAAGGTTTCACTTCTACCAGGTGTGAATTGCACACATTTTAATTTTAATTATGTTTTATTAACAGTCAATTAAGAAAGTACCGTTCTGGAAGGCATTTCGCGGTTGCGTCATACCTTAAACTTTTGAAAATGCAAAAAAAAATTACCTTCTCCCATAAAAAAAATTGCCAACGTATTTTGAAGGTTGCAAGTATGTGCCAGAATATAGCAAAGTTGTCATTGGGCAAGCAATTTATATTAAACCTGCTCCCACAAGGCTCAAATTTTGAAGGAATAATCTTTAAATTGTTTAAGAAGTATAATTATTGTAAACAGCCAGAACATTCTAGCGGTTGCAAGTATCTGCCAGACGAGTATACAGGGTGAATTTTTCAAGTGGGCCTGAATGAATAAATCCAAAACTATGAGGAATAGCGAAAAGTGGTCAAATCGGCCCCGAGACCCCTCTCGGGGCCGATTTTGACGAAAACCAAACCTGCATAATTAGGTTTTTGAAAAATCAGTATTACTAGCCAGGAATCGAACTCATTGATTTTGCCGCATGAAAATTATTATTTTTTGTAGGGTAACACTGTTTTTTTTTTATCATTGTGTACCAATGTGTACGGTACGATCTGTTCTGCTCTATAAGGCGCAAATTCGGCCGCACATGGAGTACTGCTCCCACCTTTGAGCCGGAGCCCCAGCTGGCCAAGTGGATCCATTCAACCGAATTCAACGGCGAGCCATTCGTCTTGTTGACGATCCCAAACTTACAGACGGATTGGAGTCGTTTGAGTTGATGAGAGATGTAAGCTCTCTCTGCATATTCTACCGTCTGTATAATGGGGAATGTTCTGAAGAACTGTTTGGTTTAAACCAAAACACAGTAACAAAGGAACCACTCGAGATTAGTTCGACGGCGGCTCAGTGCTCACTGCAGCTGCAGCCACGAGCCGGAGTGTGGTACTGACAGCTCGCTAATGGCGCATGGCGGCCGGGTTTTGATTGCAATTAACCCCCCGACGCGATGCTACACAGATCAGCTGGAAACTTGGATAAATTGATCTGTGTACCTACATAGATTTTTGGTCCTGGATTAAATGTTGTCGGTTATGATGAGTTTAAAAAAAGGTTGCATAACTAGGTATACCTACCCACTCGTGCAAAATCATCTGTGTAGGTATTAATTAACATTTTACCAAAAACTTTCCCCTCCACTTCTCTCCTCACCTCACATTCACCTTCCTGCCGTTTTTACTTTATTACAGACTAGCTGTGCCCCGCGGTTTCACTCGCGTTTATTTGTGGAAAAAACTAACTACTAAAATGTATGATGTTATAATATAGCCTATAGCCTTCCTCGATAAATGGACTGTCAAACACAAAAAGAATTTTCCAATTCGAACCAGTAGTTCCTAAGATTAGCGCGTTCAACCAAAGAAACAAACTCTTCAGCTTTATAATATTACTATAGATGTTCGATGTTTCAGTTTTGGTAAATGTCGATTAATCTCGCGATGTTGTAAATCTCGAAATCTCGTGATTTTCGTTTTAATTGTATTCTCGCGAGATCTCGACTAGTTCTAAAATCTCGCGAGATTACATTCCCTAGTACCTACTTTAAAATACCATTTTACCCCTTGAATCCCCGCATTTTTTAAAATCATACTTACCAAAAAATTACCTACATTTATACGCGTACTTATTCATTCCAAAATAAAATTAGGTAGGCTGGTAATACTTCTTCTAAAAGATTCGTAGATAAACAAAAGGGGCCCAGATATGCCTAACAAAAATTATGCGGGCACCCAATAATTCGCCCCGTAGAATAATTTAACAAAGCAGTAGTTACTTCACATCGAAAACTACAACTCTCGAAGCGATTTTTGAATAGGAATAAAAAGGAATACGGGGTCGCAAAGGGTTCCGAGATATGAACTACTACCCTTCGCATGCCTCCCCTATCAATTATTTGTTACCAGTTACGCATATTCGCCGCAGCTCGCCCGCTGGCCATCACTTATCGCGGGACGAACTATCACTGGCAACCACCTCGTCTATAGAAAATATTATGAGTGCAATGCTTTTAAAATTAATATTTAATAAATTAGGTTTTTGTATTTTTTTACTCCCGAGTTCAGTACCCGACTGGAGCAAGTATTTCCTTGAGATACAAATAGTGCATGCGTTCCGAAGAAAAAAAATAATGGTATTAAATAAATAATAGTTAAAACAAAAACTAAAAAGCACGCTTTTATACAAAAGCCAACTAAAAAATATAAAATAATTAAGAATCGTGAATTAAAAGCGTGGGGTACATGGTGTCAATGAGTAGAAGGGATAATATTATCTTAAAAAGCACACCACGCTTTTAATTCACGATTCTTAATTCAAATTTATTTTCTATTTTTTAGTTGGATTTTGGATAAAAGCGTGCTTTTTACATTGAAGTATTATTACTAGCATATAGAACCGACGCGATAAACACAATGTACGTCCCAATGAATTGGCGCCGATCGGCTTTAATTTTCAATGGATTCGATTTCGAAAGGAGAAATTTTGAAAGTAGAACTCCCGGCGGGACACATTCTGTTCGAGATGTCTTTTCTATGACATTCAATACAAGACTTCAATGTTTTTTTAGGTTTTTTTTAACTATTATTTATTTTTTCATTTTTTAGTTTGATTTTTTGAAATAAAATTTAGGTTTATTTCTTTCTTTCTTTTAAATATTGAATTGTTATCGGTCACCGATAAGTCTACGAAGTTTAAAGAAATCTGACCGTATGAAGTGGGTCAAAATCAAGTCCAAAGGAGTCGGTTACAAACAAACATACATATCGCCGTATTAGAGCTAAAACCAACTAACTCGACCATTTTAGGGAAAAAATATTTTAGAGTTATTGCGTTTTGAAAGTTTGTACGAATTTTTTATATGATTCCGAGGACGTACGCTCATTTTTATTCGTATTCTTATGCTCTAAAATCTGTAGATTACAACCATATTCACTTTTGGTATAGATATGGAATAAATAATACAGTAAAGATCTAAAACTGTTGCAAGGTACCTCAGTTAGTTGGTTCTACCACTCAAGTTTTATATGGTTAAACAAACTATCTCTGGTTATCGTGTTTTATTACAGAGATTTATTTCATATCGAACTATGAATTTAATGCTAAAAACCACTATCCGTGGTTGTTGTGTTTTGTTGTCTCTTACACAAATATGTACGTAAATAGATAGAAAAAAAACGTTTATATGGATAGTTAGACGGTTTTAATGGTACACAACATTGAAATACCGTCCAAATTTTTCAGACCTAAGGGCCCGGCCACAGCTACTGGCGGCGCGGATTGCGGCGCGGTGAGCGGCGCGGCAAGCGGTGAGCGGCGAGAACAAATGGTAGACAACGTATGGAGTATGCCACAGCTACAGCGGCGCGTTTTGCGGCGCGACCGGCGGCGCGGTGAGAGTCGCGGCGGCGGCGGACTGCGCGGTGCGCGAGTGAAACAAATGCCGCGCGCGGCCGTATCGGTGGACGAACTCAGCATGTATTTTATTTATCTTATTATTTATTATTTTTTATTCTTGATGTATTATATTTATTTTTATTTCATGAACAATAGTAAAACAATCGGTTGCTTCAAAGACTAGTTCTCATCATATTTTCTTAATAATCCATGTGACAGCTCATTCCATCATACCCTTTTGTATTCGTTTTTCTTATAATGACAAACATGGCCGGTATCTTAATTACCTGCTTACATTGTTATGTTATTTATTTATTTATTACATTTAACACTTTATTGTTTGTACACCAAAACATAATATATATAAAGAGCACAAGGAAGGAACACAAAACAATGTTACTATTTATCTACAGATTATTTATCAATATTATTATATATAATATTATTATATAGTGGTATAAGTACGTCCACCGCTGACGCCGCCGCGGTCGCAACTAATCTAGCTGTGGCATACCACCGCAAATCGCGCCGCCCGCCGCGCCGCTCGCCGCGCCGCAATCCGCGCCGCCAGTAGCTGTGGCCGGGCGGTAAGACGTTTTAAAATGACTTATTCGTGTTTATCACAGGAAAATTATGGAATTTTATGTACTATCTCGATATAATCACTTTTAGAGTAGGTAGTTTTTGCAAAGTAAGCCAATTTAATTGGTATTACCATCGGATCTAAGCGACTTAGCTTTAAATTTGTTTTACCATTCGAAAGCAGAGATTTTTCTGAGTCGAATGGTGTAAAAAAGTGTTTTTAGCCCAAAAATTGAGATAATTTGTTTTAGCTCTAATACGGCGATATAGGTGAAGCTAATATAAAGCGTGTAAAAAGACATTAAATCCAATTCTGCATCACTCTGAGGGTGTAGGTAGGATCTTTTGTAGATTCTAGATACACACAAATAGTTTATAGTACAGCACGAATCAAAAGATAATCGTGTTCTCTTCCATTTCTCTTTGAAGTTCTCTTTGAAGTGCAAAGAACCTATAACAGCCTGTTTTCAATAAAATGTACGAATCATAAATTACTATTATGTACATTCAGTTACGGTAACATTTTGAAACCCACTGTCTTAATCTTTGCCATTTTTACTGAAACAATAACAGCGCGGCAATATCGCGGACGCAAATTTTTTGAATGTTTCTCACAGCCGGCATTCGCAAAAAGTATCGCGGGGTCCGATTAACACAATATCCTTGAAGATGTCGCTCGCAAAAAGGGGCAAAAGGGGACAAAAGTCCCTGAAACATTTCTCATTGAGGCGAAGGGTGGTAGGGTGTGGGGAGGCCCCTTTCCACTTCGCCGCACGACACCCCGCTACGTGGCAGTCTCCAACCACGGTGTCCATAATTTATGCTTTCGAGCGGACCACGAAAAATAAATGAGCATCGGTAACCAGAGGAAATGGAAAAGTAACTCACGTTCGAGATTGCGACCTTAATACGACATGCGTATCGATGGAGCCCCGTGTTGACTTTCCCTAACCAAATAGGGCACCTACTTAGCGAAACATTTTTCATTAATCGCTCACCTAGTAAAACAACGGCACATCTACGTTTGTCATATTTTACAGAAGCGAATTTCAAAAATTATATAAAAATGTTTAAAATTAATTTATGGGTTCTTTTTACGTTTCTATCAGGTTGTATGGTTTTGGTTACTAGTATAGACATTAATACATAGGCTCAGCTTTAGAACAGGGAATGTCGAAAAGATGGTTCAAATATTTTTTTTTCGGTAGATTATATTATTTAATGTTGATCACCAAAGTTTCACTTTACGCAAATTAGTAGTTTATGAGATATGAATTTTTAAAGTATCAAATTATTCCCAATTATTTGCTTACATTTATAACTTGTTACGTCAAAAACTCGACAGCCATCTTGAATGTCATGTCAATTCAACGGGTTTTCCATAAATTATGATAGGTTAGGTTATGGTTGTCTGATTTTTTTTACGAAAAAATGCGGGGTTCCGTCGACATCTATGGCAAAGCCCCCCGTCATGAAAAAACAACTGAACTTAAATCGAAATAAGGATAGGTTAGGTTATGGTTGCCTGATTTTATTTATGAGAAAAATAGGAACCCCGCGAAGCGGGGTTCCGTCGACATCTATGGCAAAGCCCCCCGCCATGAAAAAACAACTGAACTTAAATCGAAATAAGGATAGGTTAGGTTATGGTTGCCTGATTTTATTTACGAGAAAAATAGGAACCCCGCGAAGCGGGGTTCCGTCGACATCTATGGCAAATTTACCACTATGTAGATTTACCACTTTTAAACACGTATACCATATAAACTAAATTTCGCATTTTTTGCAGATGTGCCATTATATTACTAGGTGAGCGTAATGACCGGACTGATTTATTACTCAGCCTAGCAACAGGAATAAAAGATCTATTACGAGTGATAACTCAATATATTTTTTACATAAGATAAGATTGTCTACTTTAAATATGAACGCAGGACGCGTTATAAGTATTATATAAGTTATAGTGTTATAACTGGTAAGTGGCAATATTTAGGAAAAAAATATGGATATCTATACTAATACATATAAGAGGAAAGATTTGATTTTTTGTTTGCGTTGAATAGGCTCCGAAACTACTGAACCGATTTGAAAAATTCTTTCACTGTTAGGAAGCTACACTATCCCCGAGAAACATAGACTAGGTATATTATATTTTCAAAAAATTAGGGATCCTTAATAAAACTCCAATAATGTAACCCAAGGTGTAAAAAAAATAGGAAAACCGAAGCAAAGCAAGGGCGGTTACTCGTATTAAATAAATAGAAAAAATATTCTACTTACAGATAGCAACAATATTTAGTGGGGACACGTTTATTTCTAAAAAAAAACGTTTACACACTCATAGTTTCACACTCGCTCTAAACGTATTAACTTCGTGAAAACATTTTCATTATTTTCTTGAAGATTCGCATATTATATGGTGGAGATGGATAGTTTTGGAATTGTAAAGTTTTCCCATTATTGGTGAATTGGTGAACGTTTAGAAACCGTCTCATTTAAAAATACATAAACGCTTCCACTAAACGTTATTGTTACAACCAACGTGTAGGGTCAGGTGGTAAACAGTGGCCCAGTAGTACACAGTGCACCACCACCCATATCCCAAAAACGCGTCGTTGCCAAACCGTACTGCAAACGCGAAACAATTTGCCTTCAACCACCTCCCGCACTCCCCAATCGACGGCGCGCTCCCGCCCGTAATGGTTGTACAATACATAGTTTTGTTCTTGGAGCCAAAAAAAGTAAGTACACGTGTTTTCATTTATTTTCTTTATAGAATCGTTATATATTTAGTTACATTATATTGCACTATTTCCATGTGTAAATTAACTATTCCTTTATAACTTAGATATATAAATATCCTTTGAATTTGGTATGTTTAATAGTTATGTAACCATATAGGTTAAAAAGTGGTGTCTGCACACAGTGGATCAAAATCGTAGGGTACACAGTGAACCATCGTTCACTGTGTACCAATCACTGTATTAATTATGTCCGATACAATTTATGCATAAACTTTTCAACTGTGATTGTAATAAACAAGAAAGGCGTTAATAGAAGATATAATACCTACTAATAATAATAATATTTTTGTTTTAGAATAGGTCGAACTACAACAGTTACCGTTAAATTGGCGGACATGGTGCAAAATGTATGAAAAAAGCTGTAGATCTTGTAAAGAACGGAATGAGTATACACAAAGCAGCACAAGAATATTTAACTGTGAGAAGATATGTGAAAAAAAACACGAGACTCAAGATAATGTTGGATTACATTACAAGGGGTCCTATAATTTTATTTAATTTTTTTTTTTGGTGGTAACTGTTATAAGAAGCTTTAATTATTTTAAAATTTGATTAAAAGACAGGTAATACTCTTAAACACTGTTAATTATAATGTAGAATATAAAGAGCCAAGCTTTAGCTTTTTTTTTCAGTGTTCCTAATTAGATTTATAAGTTAAATTTGAACACACTAGTTTGTTTTGTACTGTTTTTATGTGGTTGTTGCTGACGAATACAAATATTAAATTAGTAAATACTACGTTACTGTTTTATTTAACGACATTTCTATCAACAAATATTTTTAAATATGCGATAAAGGTAGGTAATTAAAGTGATGGTTCACTGTATACACATTGGTCCACTGTCGACTCACCCCCCAATTCACTGTGTATTTACACTGGTACACAGTGAACCATTCGTCATCTTTTAAAAAAAACCAATATTAATAATAAACTATTAGAATTGGTGCTGAAATTGATATGCAAAACACAAGTTTAATAAATTTCCTTTCGTCTCAAGTCAATAGTTCTTAATTACATTCACATACGGTGGATTTATAAATGTTTAAACTTTTAGTGGTTCACTGTTTACCATGTCACCCTACTCATGGGCGTAGCCAGCCATGGGCCTAGGGTTGGCAGCAGTCTAAAATAATATGTAACTAGCAAACCAATAAGTATACCCGCGATCTTACCTCGGTTATTTTTTTCATACAAAAAGGTTACACCCTATATAGTCAAAGTAATAAGTTCAAAATGGTGAAAAATAGAAATAGCTCTTAAAATACGTGCGATAGATCATTCTGTCCGGAATGATGTCTAGAAAAATGTTTTGGAAGCGTTTACCAGCACGTAAAAAAAGTTTCAAAAGTTATTAACAAATTAAGTTGCATAAGAAGGGTATTTCGTTTTTTGTTAATAACTCCGAAACTATTAACACTTAAGACATTTAAAAAAAAGGATTCTTAAAGAGGAGGAAATTTTCAAATAACTCCCAACTCCCGGAACTCTATCTCGATTATTTATAATTTTAATTTAACTGCTGAAA
Source organism: Thymelicus acteon (assembly GCA_951805285.1). Taxonomy (NCBI): domain Eukaryota; kingdom Metazoa; phylum Arthropoda; class Insecta; order Lepidoptera; family Hesperiidae; genus Thymelicus; species Thymelicus acteon. Next base: position 5,018,000 of record OX638215.1, on the reverse strand, counting down.
ATGGGCCTCCACGCGACATTTTTAGGTCGCGACGTGGCTACGCCCATGCGTGTGCCTATATTGTAGTATTACAGATTGGAACAATAATGTTTAATGGAGGGACGTTTTGTGTTCGGACGCGGAGGGAATTTTGTTTAACAATTTCTACAGATTTTTCGACAATTTTTTCGAATTTGAAAGCGATGGACAGCGGAGAGATAATTGAATATCCAGGAAAATTGAGGAAGTTTCAATATTTCCTTATTTTCTTTTCAAATACATATTTCGGTTTGGCTGAAACGCACCGATAAGCCTGGAACGTAATGCTAATGCATTCGGTTTGACGAAAACGTTTCACGGCACAGGACGCGTATAATGGATTAGACCTCTGTGGATAGATCCTATAGAGTTCTACACCGCGCAGCGTTGCACAGTGCACTGATAAGACAAGTGATAAACATACTTTTGACAATCTGGCCTTATGAGAATGTCTTTTTGCAAATCTATCCTTTTGAGAATAATCCGTTGGTTGCACTGATTACTGGCAGCTTAAAACACGCATAGGGCTTATTTCACAATCTTCAAGTAAGTCCGAAGTAAGCTATTCGTTGGCTAAGTTGACATTTCGTGTATGTAAAATGACACTTTAACGTCACTTTAACCGGCGAATAGCTTAATCAGGACTCTACTTGAAGATGGTGAAACAAGCCCTTAGAGTCTTATTCACGTAGGACGTAGGTACCTAAATGGGCGACGATAGCCACTTACCATGAGGTGGATCGTCAGCTCGTTTGCCAGCTATTGCCATAAAAAAGACCCATTTAATATGAACAGTATAATAGACACCAATTGTTTATTTCGAAGGTCTGAAGAAGACCATTAATACCTCGGAATCGCGGCGGCGGCGGTACTTTTGAGTTCGAACGTGAATCCACGTTCCCGGTAATCGACGAGTTAATAGTGCTATTTCTTAAAAAGATAACAATGCCAGCAATACACGAGGAGCTTTCAAAGACATTGCTTTAAAATAGTATATTCGAATAAAAACACGGTGGTTATGGTCGCTGACGATCGGTCACTGACGGTAAGCGACCTAATTCAGCGTAATACTACTCGTATTACCAGCCTTATACTATTTCCAGGGTTGGCATGAATAAATCATTTTGATTTAAATCATGATTTAAATCACGATTTAAATCAAATGATTTTTTCAATAAAAATCAATGATTTAATCAAAAATGTGTAATTTCATTTTCTTTCACAGAAATCCACATATAAAAACCAGGGGAAATGCATATCAGGCCACGCGCACTGTAGGTTTCCGAAGTAGTACGTTTATCGACTAATACCTACTTATTAACTAAATACTTATCTGCCGTCCTCAAGCTAAAAGGCGGCTAAATGTCATCTGGTAAATTTTTACTTTATTAACAGTTTTGATATTTTTTTGACCTTTAGTAATATTTAATATTTGTAATAATGTTTAATATTTGTAGTAATATTTGAGTTTGACATAGTATGACAACATTAACAATTGTTTTATAGAGAATCACTAGCACGATTTCAAAATAATCCTGAGTTTTTTGGCTCTACCTCAAAAACTGTTTTTGTCACTTAACCGCCTTTTAGTTTGAGGACGGCAGTTATGTTAACATAACATAGCCGTGATAGTTTTCCTTATAAATTCATCATATAATCTACATATTTTGGAGAATTTTTTCACTTGTCCAACTCCAACCGTTTAGCCGACAGGGGGGGTCCCCTCCTGGTCCCACTTGACTCTAAGCAAAATTTGCACTTTAAAGGCAAATATTTCACAAACGGACCCCTAATTCCAAAAATGGTCTTAAAGACCCATAACATTTTTGAAAGACCTTTTGAACGATACCCCACTCAACAACGATACAAATCATCCTCACGTTACAGCTGTAGGGGAGGTACCCTGAAAAAAAATGTTTTTCAATATTTTTTTCTACAATTCTGGAGTTTTAATAATTTATAATGTATATCCGTATCAAGTACAGCTTTCTAGCATTAAGGGTTTCGGCGCTTTGCTTCGGACAGATGGACGGACGACGACTTTGACGAAACTATAAAGGTTCTGATTTTACTTCGGAACCCTAAAAACAAATTTAGAATTTGCATTCACTTGCTTTTGCACATTTGCTTGGCATTCACATGTCAGACAAAAGAGAAATCCCCGCGGTGTGTCCGCGCAATCCCTTGAGGGCGCGTTCTGTTTTGCGCAAAAATATTTTAAAATAAAATCAAAAAATCAAAAAAATCGTGATTAATTGGGATTTTTTTAAAAAATCGTGATTTTTTCGATTTTTTAAAAAAATCATGATTTTTTCCAACCCTGACTATTTCATTTGCTCGTTAATATTCTAGTAGCCAACCGGCTATTTAACTAAACCACCACAACAATGTTTTAAAAATGCTAAACAGTACAGAAGACTTAATTCAGAGCGGTTTTTGTTTTGTAATTTTCGTTGCGGTTTTAGAGGTTTCCCAGTATTTCTCGTTCGTAGTTTTCTGTTTTTTAGAGATCTGTAGTCGTGAGATACCCGTATTCATAAATAACATTAATATTATATGAGTTCATAATACCGACATACATTTATAATTAAATAGCTAGTTAATTTCTTTAAAAATACCACATTTTTTTCTTATCACATTTATTGACAGAAAATATAATCATACAATTCGTCTTCATATTTCCAATAATTATCGATTTATGTAATAATTTTGTTAAATTACAAAGGATAATCTTATTATAATAGGCAACTTTATTCGAGTCTACTGCATCACCAATCAGTTATAATAAAACTAGACTAACTTATCTAGTATACTTATATTACACAGTTATAATTAAGTATAAATCAACGCAAATCCGACATCGCCTGATGCACAAACACACTCAAATTATCAAACTCCTGGTCTATCACTGCATCGAAGAATAACTTATTATTCGCTTGAGAGTCTATCGCTTGTAGTTTCATGTAAGTGTATGGAGCTAAGGCTAAGTGGTTCCGTATACTCAATTTACCATCTGCATCTGGTATTAAATGACGCAGCTTGCTCACCAACTGGGGGTGAAGATCCCTAAATATTAAGCCCTTTTTTCTACCGTCAAGACACTGTTCGTAGAAGCAATTGATGAAGTCAAATGTATACGCTCGTAAGACTTGCTTCTGTTCGTTGAACTGTGACGCGTCGCCGTACTTCTGTTTTATCATCGAGAATATTTGTTTGTACCTGCAACAAATTATTTTATACTGATATAAACACATAACCGATTATTATTATAGTTAATAGTCTCGGGCGTCAATAATTGGAAATCCATTTTTAATAAGTTAGCATTAGTCCTCTGTGTACTTCGTACATAATATAATTATTATATATGTAAACAGTCGACATAGGATGTCGTGTGTTACCTGAAGGTATGCATCTCAACGCATGGGGGGCTAATAAAGCAGAAAGAAATATCTGACTCTCCCAGCCAGAACAAGCCAGGGACACAGAGTATCGAATTAAACGTGGTAATAACGATGCAGGGTTCTTTCGAACATATGGCTTTCGTTTTTATGCAACATTCGCACAAACAACTCCACAGCCGTGGCTAGGAGTAAGACTCGTGTTAGTTTATCATTCATTGCGCACTGCGAAGAACTGGAATAGCTTGCCAGCATGGGTTTCCCGTCCTACAATGTAGGTATCTTCAAGAGAAGAATGAATCTATAGGCTTTTACTAAGTGTGTTCATTTCAATAAACAAGCGTCTCACGTTAGCAACAATCCCGCGGTCTTATCGAGCAGCACAGCGGAGGGGCTCAGCAGCGCCAGAGCCAGCGCCAGCGCGGGCGGCGCGCGCGCCACGCCCACCGCGTGCGTCAGCTCCACGCGCGCGCACCGCTCCGCCACGCACGCACTCGCGTACACCCCGCGCATGTCCTCTGTCAACAATATATGTTTTTGAAGGTAAATTTCTTATTTGTGAAGTATAACTTGTAACGATGCGACGTTGTGGAAGGGGTAACACAAAATTGCAACGTTTTACCGTCACGGCGTATGAGTACTACAAAAAGGCTAAAGTAACGCATAGCGTAAATTAGGGTATGGTAGAGCTTAGTAAGATTCGAGGATAGTTAATAAACTCGGAAATAAAACGATATGTATATGTTGTAAAGAAACTTCACATCGTACATGTGTGCTCGTTTACATGCACAGTCTTTTCTATTAATATAACGCTGGGTCTCCTCCATTACTCTTGCTATCAGAACTACTTCCAAACCAAGAGTACTACTTAGTGGTTTACTTGTGTGGTAGTACTTGGTGGTTCACTGACCAGGATTAGCCTGCAGTCCGTCATCGCACACGGCGGTGATCCTGGCCGCCACCAGCGACAGCAGCTGCGGGTAGTCCGTGTCGGCCGGCCGCATGCTCATGAAGTACTGCTCACTCCGCGTGCTTGCGAACACCTGGAACAACGTTAACATATTCATTATTTACTGATTTACTGATCTAATGTTACAATATATCGACGCTTGAAAGGCAAAAATTACCAAGCGACATGTTGACAACTTTACACTAGGGCATTAGTTTTAGCCGTATTGGGGCGGCTTAGAATACTAACCCCAATCCCACGCCGGATGGGTGTCGTAAAAGGCGACTAAATCCAGCCCGCTGGTAGTAGGGCCCCTCGAGGGATTATATTGGTAATATTGATTTTAATTCTTAATTAATACCATTGTTACTATTATTATTTCTCCATGGGGTTCGCCTGGATAGCTACCACCCTCGAGTATGAGTCAGCCGCCAAACGACTCGTCATGTTCCGGCAGGGGGGTTGAGAGCCAGTTCTTTCTTTCTTTTTCTTCTCTTTTTCTTGGCCGGCAACGCATCAGTGATGCCTTTGGTGTTGCTGATGTCCATGGGCGACGATAGCCACTTAACATCAGGTGGATCGTCAGCTCGTTTGCCGGCTATTTCCATAAAAAAAGAGCATTTTAAAGTTTTTAATTTTAGAAAAAAAAACCCTAGCTCCCCAACTCCGAGTCACTAACGATTACTTAAATCGCTCCTTAGTAAAGAATTTGTATGGTGATTCTGTACTAAGGAGCGATTACACTTACAAGATTGCAATACATGTGAGTGAGGGCGTTCATGATGGCGCACTGCTCGAGTGGCGCCGCCCGCAGGTACACCTTGCCCAGGGAGTCCAGGATAGATGTCACGTGCTCCACGTTGTCCCCGTTCAGCCATTCTACCAGCTCCAGGATCTGGAGACAGATACAGTTGTATTCTGGATTTGACAGGTTTTTTAAAAAGTGGTTCACTATCAAAACTTGTAGGGATGATAAAAAATAATTCACTGATCTCACGACTGATAAATGGTAGGTAGGGTACCTTTAGTCTTTTAATTTGTGTGGAGACATTTTGACAATGGGACTTGTTAGACTTGTTAGAATCGTATTGTGAGAAGTCTGACATTCGCCAAACTCTGTTACTGCCAGCAAAGATACTGTACCCAGAATGATAAATTACTCGTATACCTCAGCAAAAAAGTCCTTTTCGTTCCAGAAAGGCAGGTACTGGGCCAGAAACCTGGTAACAACGGGTATGCCCTGCATCAGTGTGCGCTGGAGCACCGACAGTCTGCTCAGCAGGTCTTGCTTCTCCATGTAGCTGTGTGGAGATACATCTAGGAAACCTGTCAAGAGAATTGTACAGTATAATTGATGATTAAACGAACTTACCTGTAAGTGAAGTTCAATCCCAATTATTCGAGAGCTTCGTTCGAAGATATTAGCATAGCAACACTTGTAGTAGCCACGTACCGCCCGCCATTTCGCACTGAATTTTAGAGGTAGATAAAAAATAAAACATGAAATTATCAATTTTTGTAGGGTAGATTTGTAAAACCTCACTTAGTTGGGGCGCTCTCCTCTTCGGTTCGTCATTCAGTTCAGAGATTTGCTGAGCTGTTTCATGTTTCACGACTAGGGGTGTAGTGTATATGACATTTACACTAGGGAGGGAGGGATGCTAATATCTTCGAACGAAGCTCTCGAATAATTGGGATTGAACTTCACTTACAGGTAAGTTCGTTTAATCATCAATTATTCTTCGAGTTTCGTTCTCGATATTAGCATAGCAACACTTGTAGACGTTTAGAGAAGGTAGTCGTGAAACTAATGATATTATATTATTTTTAATTGTAATATGATAGCAATATTTTTCTCTTTAATTTCAATCTATTGAACAATATATTGGTGACAACAGTATATACCTATGTAATACCGTATATATAACACTCGGTAATTATGCTACTGATAAGTAGCTAACTGTATTTGCTATGAACATGACGAGTGTAATGTTAACCGAATAAAGTAGAATATCCACTGAATTCTGAAAATTTTATGTAAAATATTCATTAAAATATTTAAGGATAATAAGTAAATTACTTAAATGAGGTAAATATAGATTTGGCAATATTATCGATAATATATATGGTATCCTTTTTATGTAACCCTTGCCAGTACTAAGAGAGTAAGTAATTTTATGATAATTGTGTTGACTGAAATTTGTTCTTTCCCGAAAGATCCATTTTTTTTTTGTAGCTTTTGGTCACACTACTACAGCGAGTGTAGCAACGAAAGCAGCAACTATGTCGCCAACCACAATTAATTCCAAACCTGTAAGTAGAATTAAGTTTCTATAGAAACACTGTTTTAATTAAAAAAATATTTTCTATAATGTATATAAAAACATAAAACGTTTGTACGGATGTTTTCTATACACTGTGAAACCATCCAACCGATATGTCTTAAAATGGTTTCATTTGAAAGGCAATAATTCGAAAGTGGTTTGAGGCCACTAAAATCCATCCATTGATAAAGTAGATTTTCCATTTTTCCCATACAACAATTTGAACAGATTGTTAACACAAAAAACACTGATCTATAATTGTTATCAGAGATTTTATAAGTGTAATGGAACACACAGAGCATCCACCAGTCCTGTATAAAAAACGAAATCAATGTATTGACTTCTTTTAGAGTTTTGCGGCCGAAAATCACATGAAATATATGTGCTGTAAAAAATACTAAATTGAATAACATTGGATATTATTATGTTCCAAATTAATTAGTATTTAAGTAGTAGGCCGCAATGAAAATATTTTCTATAGAAAAATATATAAAATATAATCCTTATTTGTCTAGACTGATTTGACCAATTACCAAGGACTTGGGTGAACTTGGGTAACCTTATGATCTGTAGAATTAAAACTTGTGTGAAACAATAAGAGAAATTCTATTACAAAGTATTGTAAGGATAAAACTGTTTTCGTGGCGAATTGACGATACGCAAACTACTGTTTTCCATCACATATGTAGTACTATGCGTAAGCAGTTGGGATGTTTTTATAAGGGAAACAATATCCGGACTTCAATCCGGTAACAATAGTGTGATTAGTTAAGTATACATATAATACCTAAAATAAAATTACTCAATGTTAAAAAAAATTTATGGGTGGAGGCCATTAAGAAACAATCTCATTGTTAAGTTTATAGGATGACAGATATATAGGCGGACCGCAGACGCGCAGTCGTAAGACTTGAATATAATAAAATCAAACCACAATACCCTAAGTGTACCTCCGTCCTAGAACTGACACCTGCAACATTAAAAACAAGTAAGTAAAAAATAAGTACGTTGAGAGTACGTACTCGTATATTGTAATCCACGAGAACTACTGGCGACAAACTGCTTCGCAGTTTGACAGACGTGTAAAGCATGCAATTGTACTTGTTTGTTGAAATAAATAAATAATAATTACATTATTGTTTGTCTTATTTTACAACATCACTCGATGGCAAAGTTTACCGCTCATTTGTTGAGTATAATGTTGTCATAGTGATAATGTCTGGTTACTTTGGAGGCGGAACCCCGTTGTTGAGGCATGCACATAAGGAGCATAACATTGTATAATTATACAATCTGCGGTATACATGTATGTTTTGCATGTATAGAAATAGTTTGTATCTCTAGGCTGGTATGCAAAAATGAATCAATCGTCCGCTAGCACGGAAATATTCAAAAATACGCAATATTCAAAAATTTTACTTTTAATGAAGCAACAAATAAATTAACTAATACATTAAGCAATGGATGATACAATTAATCGTACATATACAGGGGGTATACTGTGGTATACCTACTATTTGTAATTTCATTATCATTGACCGGCAGGCCAACCAGGAAATAATTCACTCAAGTTTGTTTATTATTATTAAGTAGAAAAAAGACAACTATTCCGTACGCCTCAGTAAGTTAAAAACCCGTTGAAAATATTAGCTATAGGTAATAAGCCAAACGGTATGTACCTACGGTGTACAAACAGGATGTAGCTTAGTATTCTCTTCAATTCGGCTGAAACTGAACAACTGATCACATCAATTTAGAAGAGTGTATAAAAACTTGAATTAAGTTGTCCTCAGATATTCAAATATAATTTGAAATTCGGAATTAGTACTCATAATTTCATATGCCCATATAGGTATCAATTTGTACACATACATTTATTAGTTTACTTTCAGTCTAATTAAATCCATACTACATTATATTTCAATGTCTGAATTGTTATTGTCTTTTTTATTGGAACATGTGCGATATTACTGTATAATTAGGTACATTTATGTCAATTGCTCCACGATGACATAAGAATGGTATGTTCCCGAATTTATCAATAAGAGAATCTTTCGTGAATCAACAATGGATTTGATAGATAAAATCTCTTAGTTTTATTATTATTATATATCCATTTAGAGCTTACAGTTTTAGGCGGTTTTTAGGCTGGCTTTGTGCGAGAGTCACATGCATCATTAGACCAGCAGGTCGAACAATTTTTACGCCCCTTACGGCGGTTGTCGGAAACATTACTGAAAAGTTACTGTTGCTTAAGGGCCTGATGACAGGCTTAGCTGGTTATTGAATCGCAGACTTTATGATCAAAGAGGAATTTAATTCACAAGCCATGAAAAAAAAAAAACGGCGTCACCAACGCGTTGTCGACGGAATAGACAGCTACTGCTGTTAAGGTATCACCATCGGTATCCAGTACCACCGTAACAGTGGTGCGGTTAGCAAAAAACTTTTAAAAGTTGATATTATAATAATTGTTATAACAACTTCACACTACTTCGCCGTCGGAGATAAAACTCCAGTGAACTTCAAAGTTCGATGAAAGTAGTGCAATTGTCACCCCGATATCTGCAGAAAGAAAGTGAGACTACTTGAGTAACACGTGGGCCCGTATAATGCTGTATATATAGCATAAGGGCATGGCCACATGGCTTTTATTGCTGGTAATTGAATATATTACTATGCTCACGCGCGTCGACGAAGGTTTTTGGCAGTACTAAGATGCAATTTGCAGTTGGCGAGAGAATCCCCTTGGTTCGTGTAAATTGTAAATGGTGTTGGGTTTAAATGAACCTATTACGTTTACATTTATTGTGAAATAAATAAATAAATAATATACAGCTATTGCTCGTTGAATAGAAATCCTTCGCAGTTTCATGCGAATAAATAAGTACTTGTTTCAGTTCACCGTATGTTGTCCAGTGTGACGTGAGTTCCTTCAGAAATATATATGTATATATATATTTTTTTTTTGTTTGAGTAAACAGTAACCCCAAAGGTAGATCTGGTTATCAAGTACTTTGTTCAACGAATAGCGTGCAGTATTAGTTCCGTATGGAATATACGCTAATCAGCTGCATAATGCGGTGAAGATTCTTTCTGGAACACATGTACAATGTCGTGGAAATACCCCACAAGTAGATTCGAATTGCGAGTACTTCTTGTTGCAGTTGTCTGCGTCACACGGTGAGGATTCTTCATGGAACACATGTACAATGCAGAGGAAATACCCCACAAGTAGATCCGAATTGCGAGTACTTCTTGTTACAGTTGTCTGCGTAACACGGTGAGGATTCTTCATGGAATACATGTACAATGCAGAGGAAATACCCCACAAGTAGATCCGAATTGCGAGTACTTCTTGTTGCAGTTGTCTGCGTAACACGGTGAGGATTCTTCATGGAATACATGTACAATGCAGAGGAAATACCCCACAAGTAGATCCAAATTGCGAGTACTTCTTGTTGCAGTTGTCTGCGTAACACTGTGAGGATTCTTTATGGAATACATGTACAATGCAGAGGAAATACCCCACAAGTAGATCCGAATTGCGAGTACTTCTTGTTGCAGTTGTATGCGTAACACTGTGAGGATTCTTCATGGAATACATGTACAATGCAGAGGAAATACCCCACAAGTAGATCCGAATTGCGAGTACTTCTTGTTGCAGTTGTCTGCGTAACACTAATTCGAATGTAATGCGAGCAGTGAACCCCACAGGAGTCCCCAAAGGACAATCCGATTATGTTTTGTATTTATATACTATCTCGATATAAATTCATTACGGAATATTAGTACTAGTACATACTAGCGATGGAAGAACCCTATAGGTAATTCTTGTTAGAAGGTACTTTTTTATTTTTCTTTCCTTCTAAATAAGAAAGGCTTCAAAAGAAAACCCGATTAGGTTTTGTATTTGTACACTACTGCAATATCAATCCCTTATAGAATACATATACTAGCAATTGACAGGTACTTTTTTAATTGGAATCCTTCAAAGGATAACCCGATTGTTTGTATTTATATAATGTTGCAATATAAATTGATAAATTCCTTACGGAATACATTTACTAGCGATGGAAGAACCCCACAGGTAATTCCGGTTAATTAATAGGTATTTAATTAATTAGCAGGTATTTATTTGGAAGTCCTCCCAAGGGCAATCCAGTTATATATGGTATTTAAAAATTATTGTAATATATTTTTCGTACGAAAAAAACACGTGCTAGTAATGGAGAGAAAAAAAGAGGAATCCCTGAAGGTATCCATATAAAAATCATATATTCACTGATATATAACAGATATTCTGTTTCTGCTTCGTAATTGCGTAATTACTTGCGAATTACATTTGCAAGCAATTTTTTAACCGACTAAAGTAGGGTTATGATTTTAAGTTACTTGCTGTATTCTATAAATGTTTGAATACTGGAATCCACCTACCTGCTAATTACAAGCGTTGATGAATCGCTATCCAATCCAATCCAACGATTTCCTGTACGGATCCAACGATATACACTGCAGATCACTTTTACTTTGGTAAATTTTTCGTTCTAAACTTTTTATTATTTTACACAAGTAATTGAATTCTTCATGACTATTAATCTTTATTTTAAGCATTTCACTTTTAACTACAATTTTGCGCCCATGCGAAACAGCGAAGCACTGAAACGTGAATGACGAACCGAAGAGGAGAGCGCCCAAACTAAGTGAAGTTTTACAAATCTACCCTACAAAAATTGATAATTTCATGTTTTATTTTTTATCTACCTCTAAAATTCAGTGCGAAATGGCGGGCGGTACGTGGCTACTACAAGTGTTGCTATGCTAATATCGAGAACGAAACTCGAAGAATAATACAATATTCTTGATTAGACATCAAAATCAATGACAATGATAATAAAATAGTTCAATTTTTGCAAAATAACTTTATACAATGGATCTTATGAAGAGTGATAATAATTATCACTCACATAACGTTATTTTAGACAAGTATATGCTTTCAAGAAGTACTGTTTGCTGTTTGAATTGCTCGTCCGCGAACATTTTCTACTTTCAAGTAAAAACATGTCAATTCGAGTTTTTAGTTATTGGGAACAAAAGCTTTGAATAAATAGGGCGACCCACTATGCTGTTTAAATAATTCAATATTTCTCTCTTCTATTCCCAACTCGTAATTTGTGGGCTATTTACATACTAGACAGTGAGGCTACATGCATGATAAGATGCAGGTGACGTAGCTCAACGTAGCAGCAGAGGTTCATATTACAAAATCTACTCTGTACCGCGCTGCTCAGTACTTGCTTGCATGCTTAGTCTTAAGCTGGCCATACATGATCAAATTTACTTGACAAGTTTGCAGCGGACTTGATGCGGCATTCAGTAAACTTGACGGTGTATGAACATCTATGTATGGAAGATTACTCATGCAATCTGGATTCCGTATCAAGTCCGCTACAAACTTGAATGTGTATGGCCAGCATTAGTCAGCGATGTCTTACAGTTGGAGAGTAGATGCTGCAGATCATACGAGAGGAAGGCCTGCTCGGCGTCAGTGGCCAGCGCGAGCAGCACGATGCCCGTCGTGTTGCACAGCAGCGCGCGCAGCCGCGCCGGGCGACACAGCCGCTGCTGCACCGCGCCTTGCAGCAAGGACGCTGCGCTACACACAGAACACATAATAATATAGATAACTAGATACACATAGAAATATAAGGCTGCCTTTACATTAGCAAGTTTTACTCACGTAAGTACAATACGGCCGACGTATCTTGGCGCGTCTGAACTTAGGCTCTGCGAACTTTAGCGCATGTAAGACATGCTAACGTGTGACTGAGACATAATACGCCGCGTACCGAGCATTGCCGAATTATGTTATTGCGCAGCCTTCTGCGCGGAGTTCAGACGCGCCAAGTACGTCGGCCATACTGTACAGTACAATTATACTAGTCGCAGTATCTCGCTGCACTCGTTGACATAAGGTGCGAGTAGGGCGAAGCATATTGCGCGCTCACTCGCACTTAGACCACGAGTGCAGCGAGATACTGCGACTACTATACCTTGTAAGTTTTAGTTAGGTAATTAACTTAACCTTTTGCAAATGTAAACACACTTTATAAATAACTTATCGTAATTTCTTAATACTTGTGTAGGTATACTTCCGAAAGTTACTTACGTACGTAAATCTTACGGACACATCTTACAAGTGTATTTACGGCCTTACTCTGTACACAGCCAGCTCGAGCAATGCACACATGGATAGTGGATACCATTCTCGGGCACGAAAAAATGGAATTGAATCGGATCAGCGTTGAGCGCATCACTCTTATATAGTTCATGTGTACTATGGTTACCGAATAAGACTGGTCTGAAATATGGACTATACTTACTTTAATTAAAAACAGGTCCAGCCAAATGAAAGAAAAAAATACTTGTGAAATTCCATTTTAAAAATGTGTATACCAAGACACTATAAATTTAAGGGTCTTTCATATTATTGTATTCACAATAAAGTAATGTTACAACTAACATTTGCACTTACTCGGAAAAGTCAAGATAAGTCTTCTGCTGACTGTCCTCAGCATACTGTTTTGACCCAATATTCATAAACTCCATGTTGGGGACGAGTGGATCAGCCTTTTTATTTTTGCCACCAACCTAAAACGATCAAACTCAACCATAATTATATAAAGTTTACAGTTCAATGCTTTCCTACAAGTCAAATTGGAGTTGTAGTCGACGTTTAGATCTTGTGTGCGTCTATCATAAATCTTTTCATAACTTACGATAAAAAAAGCCGACGGGCTATAACTATGAACACTTAAGGTTTAAAATTCTTTATTTCTCAGAAGATTTACAATCGCTTATTGAGAAATTAAATAACATACAATACATATTTCATTAGTAAAACGAGATTTGATAAGCTAATACTACAATAATTTCCTTATTATTACACTTCACCAATTTATTACATTTATTGCAGTTTATTAAAATTATTGTTATGTAACAAAATGTTTTAATACTCACTGAATTTATAGGATTGATCCAAAAAAGTCTCTGTTGGTCTGTCCCTGAGTTGAGTAGGTGACTCTGAAAGGGTTTTAACGATTATTACAGTTTTAATACTCTACTAATATCTATAAAAAAGCAATATTATAAAACATATTTTTTTTTGACCTGTTCAAACAAATATTATAAAGGGAAATAACAAAATGTTAAGTCATAGAAAATAAATATATATTATGTATACCAATAACTAATGAAGCTTTAATCTGATTGAAGCATTATAACTAGGAGCAACTAACCTGACAATTTCTGAACCGCTCAACAAGTACTGGATTTAACTTCCTAAATGATGTGTGTATAGAGATGGATGGAACATCATTGGGCACACACTCCGGCTTGTAGGACTTGAACAGACCCAGCAGGACTTGTAGTTGACGGTACATGTTCTGTAAGAATAAGGAAATTATATTGATACAGACACCAAGGTCTTGGAGAGGTGTCCCAAATTTGATTCCTGGCCAAGACAGACATGTGACCAATTAAATTTTTGATATCAGGTTGTGGGTTTTTGTAATGTCCAATTTGTCTTGTCTATACCAAACATTAAGTTTAAATTCCTGTTCATTTTCTAGGTGTGTGCGCTCTTCTCTTTGTGTTGTTCATGGCACCCCAACACAGGGAATCCTACTGTGTGGCTATGAGTGTGTAGCATTATTTTATTTCTTAAACTAATGGTACCAAAAAATAAAGAAGATACTAGATTTAACTGATATGACAAGACATGACTTCCTCAATAGTTTCTTTCTAAACTTTCTAAGATCAAGTAAACTACAACAATCTTCTCCAATACAAAACCAAAATAAAATTAATTTATTAGTACAATGAATAAAATAAACTTTTAGGGTTACCTTTTTACCTTCTCGTTTCTTAGCATAATTAAGTAGTTCAAGAGCTCGTCTCCTCGTCACATCTACTGGCTTCGTCAATGTATAAACCAACTTCATGCAGTGAGCAGTCTGCAACAATATTCATATACATAACTAGCTGACCGGGCAAACGTTGTTCTGCCAAAAATTTTTTAGGGGTAGGGGGATGAAATATAGATGTCCGATTCTCAATTCTAGCCGATATGCACACAAAGATTCACGGAAATCGGTCGAGCTGTTTTGGAGGTGTTCAACTTCTAACACTGTGACACGAGAATTTTATAAATTAGATATTATTTTTGTAAACTAATCAGTTTATTCTAGAAATATATGTATATAATTTTATTATTTATATGTTATAATTTTATTTTATTAAATTAGCTTATCCTGAAAACTTACCAAGCCTTCATAGGATAACATGGTGTAGAATATTTCATACCCAGAATCTAGGGAATCCATATCAATACAATCATTATCCATGGCAGCTGAAATCATACAATTATTTTTTCCTTCAGAAAACACATTTTAAGTTGATGCACCAGTTTGGCAATATCATAGGAGAGAATCACATCACACAACAAAAAGGCTTTAAAGAGCAAATTCTCTGTACTCATGTTTTTTATGTTCTTTAAATAAATAGAACTATTTTGTTTTTTAGAACTTTAAAACATACCTGTTAGCCAGTCCAAAACAAAACCTATTCTAGAAAAATTTGCTTGATTTTCAATATTCGCCATCAGCCATCGTAAGGAATACTCAATAGTCCTCTCTGATATTCTTTCTCTCGGCACCAAACAAGTGCCCAAGCTTGTCCATTTTGTAATAGCTGGAAATTTTAAATGACTCATGTACAACTGTGACTAAAAATGTACAGAATAGAAAAGCATAGAGTTATTAGGTACTTACGTATACTTAAATTTAACCATACTTTAAACAAAGTGTGAAAGCTTTCGTAATCCAAGCCCTCATTATCAGCGGCATAAGCCAATTCATCCACTTTACTCTGAAACAAATCTTTATCGAAGCCCTTTTTCAATGATTTTATATACTCAATTATATCTTCTACGTCTGTCATTGTCACTCTTATATTATTTTGTTTCCGTAAGAATTGTTAAATGTTTTTAAAGGCGACATTAATCACAACAATATTGCTAAAATGCTAAGCAAAATTCAAAACAAAAATACGTTAGCTTGGGCCTTGGCTTGGACCATGGTTACACTCAGTGTTGCCAACCCTAATCTAGATTAAAACTGTAGAACTGGGTGAATTCGCGTTTTTGAATTATTTTGGTGTTTTTTTTTTTAAAGTATGTGGAAATGCGTGCAAAACCATGAAAAAAATTAGCACATAAAATTTCCTTTCTAAGCCTACAAAAGTCCTCAAAATTCGATATGCTAATCAAAAGTTATTGGGTCGTCAAAAAATTTATAAGAAATGGTAATGATATTGAGCAGCCTGGTAATGACCTGGTAATAATGTTAAGGTAAAACCACTAATTAGAGTATTATTGGTAACGAGATTGGTAGTAATAAATTACGCAATTCTAAGTATGAATTATTAGTTCATGGAAATAAAATTACCTCTGGTAAAGAAAGGAATATGAATTTGAAATTTTGTGGGGAATGTCTGTTAAAATTATAAATAATATAAAAGATGTGATAGTCCCATATTTAGCTAGGTTAGTAAATAAATGTGTAAATCTAGATACTTTCCCAGATCTAATGAAGTACAGAAAGATCATACTGATTTTTAAATCTGGGGACAAAACAGGCCTTAATAATCACAGACCTATTTCTATTTTACCTACGGTCTTCGAAAATAATTAAGTTAAATTAAACGCTGAAGCACTTAACCGCTTGTAATTTACTTCACCCTGAGCAATACGGTTTTACCGAAAGCCGTAATACAACAAATGCAGGTGCAAGGCTTCTCAAACTTATCTTTGAGACCTGGGAGAATTCACAAAATCCCATAAAGGGTATTCTGTGACCTGTCTAAGACGTTTGATTGCATCAATAACAATTCACTTATCTTGATTGTGTCGTACTTGACGAGTAGAATCCAGTGTGTTAGGATAAATGATAACAAGTGATCGAGATCTCAATCTGTGATGGGTGTACCACAGGGCTCGTTTCTGGGCCCCTTCCTTTTTCTAGTATACTTAAATGATCTGCCGTATTAAATTAAGAAATATGCAGACATTATCATATTTGCTGATGTCACTTCTCTTATATTTAAGACGAATAGAAATAAAATAAATGACGATGTAAAAGTTCTCAGGTGTGTTTGTCACACCGGTTTACTACAAATAATTTACTGATAAATGCTAAATAACTAAGTATATAGAATGTTTGCTACCAAATGGAATAATACGAGACAGTCCCCTTTAACACGTACAGCAGTACCAAGCGCGTCACTTCACTGTGCGACTAGTAAAAAAAGTCCAGTTTATATTTGATTCACCTTATAAATAATGAAATTATAACTATGGAAAAATCCACGGTTTTCTTGGGTGTCACCTTAGATTCTAAACTATAATGGGGCAATCATATATCGGCTTAGTTAGTTAATGCCATTAGAAAGATAAGACAGTTTACTGATGTAGAAATTGCTAAACTTGTTTATTTTGCACACTTTCATAGCCTCATGTCCTATGGTATATTGATATTATTGATGTGGAGTGCAGAGGCTGACATTGATGCGATATTTGTTTTGCAGAAAAGGGCAATTAGGACCATCTATAATTAAAATTACGCCACTACCTGCGGGAGAGATTTAAAGAAATAAGCATATTAACAGTAACATCTCAATTTATTTACAATTATATTTTATTCATAAAGAAACAACGGCGGTTGGTTCAAGCAAAATAGTGATACGCAAAATCATCAAACTTGAAACAGACATACTTTTGGTTACGGATTATTTTCACCTACGTAGAGTACAACGTTCTTTTGAGGGGCTCTATATACGTTTTTACATTAAATTACCTAAGTACATGATTTGCTTATTCAAATGTATAAGAGATCTCTGAAATCCCAGCCAGTAGGCAAAGGATATTATAGTATAGATGAATATATTATTGACAAAGATGCATGTAAATTAGTAATGCATCCAGTTCCGCGTCAGTTAGAACATCTTGTGTAATAATTTCATTATTTTAAAAGATGTGCTGTGGAGTTTCTTTACGGATTTCCTTATCCATGACAAAGCACCGTTCCGAAATGCTGTTAGATTTAAAAAATGACGTTCATAAGTGTATCAGTGATATCGACATGAATAAAAGATTATTTCATCTTATTTCATTACATTTTTTGGAACGAAGTTCCTTATCGCGCGTTGCGAAAGGGGGCTAGGCGGAAAATTTGGTAACGAAAAGTTGTAACGACACTTTTTGGTATCATTAGTCATTATAACTCGTGCGGCGTCGTTACATGTCGTGCGGCGTGCGCATGTTTCTCTGTCTGTTCTCTCTCTCTCTTATAGAAAGCAAGCCAGATATTTTCGTTTCTTGCATTATGTACTAGGATAGCAAAAACATGCAGCAAGTGTGCCAAAACAAATCTGGGGTATTAAATTTCTCATCGGCTTTGTTCACGTAGTAGCTTGCTACTAACGAGGACACTTTAATTTATTTTTCTTTTCAGAGAATTTTCTTCAGAAACTTTTCTTTATTTTATTTTCTTCTTATCTCTTTCTTTGTTTTCCTCTTCGTACAATGCACAATCTCCTCTGATTTCGTTTTATCTCCTCCGTCTAGCAATTTTTTGTTTCTCTTAACGGTTTTGGCCTTTATTTGCATTAAATTTTCGTTTATAATTTATTTTACTAAAAAGATATTGCAAAATTAAAAAGTTTTGTAGATTCTTTACCAACAACTTGTAGCTCAAATTTAATTTACAACACACATATCAAAAATTTATCGTTGAAAAAGAAATTGCTAGGTCTCATTAGTCAATCAAAATTGATTTCAAAATCCCCAATCGTCATTACCATTCACACAAAATCATTCCCATTTACAAAAAAACAAATGGGAATGATGCATATGGTAATGATATTTTTTTCTTTTTTGCTTAAAATTCATTTTGTTATTCATTAATTTATGAACTCTTTGTGCCAGTTAAAATCATGTTCCTATTACACATACGTGTGGAGTATTAAAATTAATGTATAATTTATATTTACCTTGTAAGTCCAGTACATGGCGATGATTCAAAATCGGGACAAAGTACTGAACGTCGTTGTTTTTCATGAATAAAAGTTGTTTCTCCATGCAGCAGTAAAAATTTGGCCTGTTCCACTTTTTACAGTGGACCAGACGAGGAGAAACGAGGGGTACTTTATAGCGTAGCCCAAAAAACATTTGAGAAATATAACGTTTGACGGTACTGACATGGAGTTGACGAATTTTCGTGACTAAATTTTAATTCATGTTTTTTACTAGTTCTGCACTGCTGATTCCATAATATTATATGTTATAATGTACCTAATTAAATATTGTCTCAAAATATAAAATTAAACACGCAATGTGTAAGGCAGGTTTTTCAAAAAATATTTTGGAATATCTATAACAGCAATTTCCCTACAAATGGTAATGATGTTTTGGGTGTGTTATTCAATTTTTTTATATAAATTTCTTCAAATAATGTAATGAAATATGTGGGCGCTTATGTAAAAATATGTTTAAAAGCAGTTTCAAAAATAAAAAATTATAAAAGTAGTAAATTAAATTTTTTATCAATCGGAACATCTTTTTTGTGTCTTTGGCGAATTCACCCAACTGCTTTCAAAAAGCTGTAGAAAACTGCAAAATTCTACTCAAAAAAACAGCAAATCTACAGTTTTACTTATTTTGTGCTATTAGCTGTAATCAATAAAACAAAACAACATATTAAAGTAAGAAAATTATACTTGTATTCGTAAATGAACTTTAAATCTATACAAATTTACACAATTTCTACTAAAACTGACTCTTTTTCAGTCTGCACATCCTCTTGAATTTCAGTATCATCTTTTTTTATCGTACATATTTTTATGAAATCGATAGCATTAAACTCTTAACAATTTTTTTATTTCTGACTTTGTATTTAAAGTGCCTTTTATAATGGTGGTAGACCGTTTATTCCTAAGTTTGGGTTACGCAGCGAATAAAATAGATGGCCTTAGTATTATAAAGAAAAAAACTGTAGATTTGGAGGTCTAAACTAAAAACTGTGACCGCTCATTTACACGCGCGTGTAGCGGATCGTCTCGTGGCGCGTCCGTAAGCCACGCCCCCTACGCGCGTGTGAACACCGCGCGAGCGCTCGCGCGAGCCCCTTTGGCCGCGCCTAACAAACCGCTCCCGCCGCGAGCCCGCGAGCCACGAGACGCGCCGCTGTCTGGTCCGCGAGCGCCCTGTTCACACGCGCGCGCACGCGCGCGTCTCGCGGATTGTCTCGTGGCTCGCGCGCGCGTGTAAATGGGGTATGAAGATATCGAAAAAACTGTAAATGTACAGTTAAAACTGTAGAGTTATGAGTTGAGTTGGCAACTCTGGTTAAACTCTAGCTTGGACGCCTTGGCCCTTGGTTGTCAATTTGACAATGTATATTAAAAGAAATATAATTATGGTACAGTGCCTCCAACTTATCTGTGAATTGGAGGAGGGCGCTGTCGGACGCATTGGACCAATCATTGGACGCAATTTGAGACGTAGTAAATGTCAAATGAATGAGCACAAAGAACTTATGAATGGCGTAGCATTAGTTCCAATTTTAGCCATTTCACAGATAACTTGGTAGAACTTGAATATCCTTTTTGTTTACAGCTGCAACGTTAATAAAAAGTAAGAAATTGTAAATACTTGTACTCGAAAAATCTTTTTAATCTGTGAAACAAAGTATCAACTCCAAGGATATTATAGTCTAACAGTAAAGAATCTTCGTTCTTTATCTGAAGAGGGATGACGACACATTGAATGACTATTTTCGATCAATCACAGGCCAGATTAAACTTGTCTTTCATAATTGTAGGGTCCATACTTAGAAAAATTATATCCTATTTTGATATGGTTCTTCGAACGTTCTAATGATAATTTATGTGGCGGTAAAAAATTATAAAATAACACGTTTTATTAATAGTATTTTATTGTATTGAAAACTGTTATTTTTACATAATTATTTTTGCATGAGATCATATTGAAATGAAACATATTTAATACGGTACATTTCTTTTATTCTAAGTATATACACCAGACTAATAAAAAAAAATTAACACAATCGTATGATATATCCTGAGACTATAGACCATGTCTATAACTATAACTATATACATATATACAACAGGAAAATGGTCATTCAATGTGATATAATCCTCTTCAGGTACCTCTACGAAGATTGTTATCCAGTTAGACTTTAATATCCTTGGTCAACTCTAAAGCGCATTTATAAAGTGTGGTATCAAGTATATTTTTGCATATTATTATTATCTTTTCATGTTTCACAGCTTACCATATTACATAAAATGGCGTCAACTGTTGATCGGCTAATGTTTGTTAATATTTCACAAAATGTTACGAAATTTAATAATTCGTTTTGATGTGTGTCTCTATTAATAAAATATTTTACATATAAAAGATGTCAAACAGGATTCATAAACATTCGACATTTGATTAGCTTGGTTGTTTATGGTTTTTAAATGTTCAGTGTGGCATATTTATAAATTTTGCGCGTTTAAGGGAGATTGACATTGATATTAATTTAATTAATATTAATCGATTACTTGTGTATTGTGTAAGAAATCAATATTTTAAAAACATCACTTAAGTTAAAGAATAACACTAATGTTTAGAAAATACCGTCATACGTATAATGGGGTTACATAGTTGTAAATTGATCGAGTAATTATTGTTTACCTTACAATATGACCTAATATAAAAAATCTACTATGTACTAGACATTATTTGGATACCACACATACAAATAATATAGCTTTATAACAATGTTTATTTGGTATGTATTGTATAATTATATGTTTAAAAATTTTATAATTTATTCATGTATAGTATTGTACAGTTTAGGAGCAATATGTACTGAGATTGGAGAGAGTAATGAGAATCTTAAGAAGGTTGTAAGTAGAATGGTTTATTTACAAAAATTACACGCTATTTATACAGATTTTAAGAGATAAGTCAGCCAATGAAAAAATATAACAAAATAATTCGAGTTAGAAATTTCGACGCACTCGCAGTGTATATCTGCAGCACACCTGCAACACAGCTGTGATTAGTAGTTAAGAAAAAATAATAATTTTAATAGGAAAAGCAATAAAATTCAATCTTATCCCTTTTTTGACTTGGCAATTTTCTATTTAATTGATTTTATCATTTTTGATATCACTGCCATATAAAAAACATTATTGAATAGTCGAAACTTGTAAAGTTTGTGTTTTCATATAAAATATAGTTAATTATGAGAAAAATAAAATATTTGTTTACTTGTAAGGTAATTGACTGTTCTCAAGGCTGATATCACTAAATCCATAGACAATACTCAAGCTATCCGTTAAATTTCGCATCTCTACTCTGCTTGAAATGTCAAAATGAACGAATTGTCTCAATTGTCGTTTGAAGTAAACAGTATGGATATTTGCCAGTAAAGTGTTTAATAAAATATGGTTAAAATAATTTAATCAAACAGTGGATAAACACAAATATCCATAAGCTGGTAAAAATGTGGCCTTCGCTTCTGAATTTGAGCCGCGAGGAGTGTCGACGGACGCTCAGGAGACTCGGTATATATTTAGTTTTATAAATGGCATTCGTTTTCCCTCCTATGGTTTTCTCGCGTTGTGACCGTTTTGTTTGACGGCATTTAATGTGAAAAGTTCTTTAAATTCCCGTACTATATCACGGGTTACTATTTTGTTTACAGAATTGGATGCCTACTCGAATATAATCAATGTGTTTAGAGCACAAGGGCCATTGGAAGACAACAGAAAAAAGTTGCTTGAGGAACTGCGCGCCGTTTTGCATATTAGCAGCGATCGCCACAACGCCGAAGCGCGTCGCGTGTCTAACGACGAGTTTCTATCCACTATTGCTGAACAGTAAGCTTTATTTCAATTATATTTTTTGTTTGAAGTTCATGGTTTATTTTTAAATCAGTGTTCTAACAATGACAAAGATGGCTGAGCTTGAGCTTGTGGGTATGGAGTTAATGTGCCTCTTCACATTTTGCAATATAAATTGTGATGTGTTCTAATAAGATTGGAAGTAAAATGTAAAGTTTGAGTAATTCAATTCAATTGTCATTTATTTCTTAGCCTAGTAGATAGGACTAAATAGTTTGACAATTGTTAATGTTAATCTACTTGTGTGGTTTGATTTACATTATTTATAATTCCCTATTAAATAACAAGTAATTATAATGATAGTTTAGTTTTACAACTTCTATTAATTTTTGACACATAACCTATGAAGTATATTGATGTCATTGTCTTTTATAATGTCAGTTGCAATTTTTTAAGGATTATTTTTTTTATAGCAAAAATTATCTTTCTGTCATTATTGTAATTTTTCACATCTTATGTTTTTATGAAAAAAAAAATTCTTTACAATATTTACATAAGTATTTTTAAATAAGTATTACCTACATATTTAATTTATTGATAGAGGTCAAATTGAAAGTATAATTTGCATGGAAAAATTAAGAAAAAGTTATTATAAGTAGTAAATTTTTTTCAGGTTAACTGGTCCAAACACTGGACTAGGATGGGTTTGCGAGGGCCGGAGAGCAGTGCCCCTATTGCCTCGTGGTATAGCACAAACCGTGTACACAGAAATAGCAGATAAGATTGGTGAGAAAGCTGAGAGTGAAAATGCTGAATTAGAGAAGAAACTGGAAGCCGAGGAGTTGGCAGCTCCTCGGTCTAATGAAGAGGAGCTGACTGACACTGAGGGACTTATCGCCGAAGGCTCTCAGATGGATGAGCCAATGGATGAAATAATATACCCCCCTCTTGCCATGGAAGACCATTCAAGTAAAGTAAGTGGAAAACTTTTGGCCAATGTAAAGTAAGAATAACTGGTTAGTAAGAAAACTGTGGTATTATGTTGAAATTTTTTTATCACAGATATGGGAAACAGAATTAATATGTCGAAAAAGAAAAATACCTGAGAGCAGTGCAACACCAGATGAGATTACAACACCTGTCAAAAACATGAGGAACATACCGGCCAGCACCAACCAGAAACATTTAAATTTGTCACAGATATACTCAAAATATTCTCAACCACCTACCAGTAAGTATATTGTATGTAGCTGTAATAGAAATTTATAATAACACAGTTCTGCTGAATCTCAAAACTGCATTTCTGTGTATACCAGTATTTTGAATACAAAAGAAGTTCAAATATAATACAATACAAATGAATAATTACTTCACATTTTTAATTAAGTCTTCTAAATAAAAATACCCCTATATGTACCAAATAGTATAGTACCTAAAAACTAGATGATTGAGATCCCTGGGAGTGAAAATTTCTTCAAAATGTAAAATTCATCTCCCACAACTATTTTTTCATTTTCGGAAATATATATAGCAAGGTTTGGGGCTATAGACTGCACATTTTTCCAGACATCATAACATTGGTAACCATAATAAACAGTTACTTAAACAATCAAGCTACACCACATTTTTTTCCTTATCCTTTGGATGCCACTCCATAACTTAAAAACGACTTGTCAGATTTGGCTCAAATTTAATGGGACCACATGACAAGCACCAGCTTTTGAATAAAAAAAAAGAATCATCAAAATCTGTACACAAAGTTATGTGTACAAAGTTATGAGTTACCAAGTCACACAAAAAACAGTCTAATTGGGAACCTCCTCCTTTTGAAGTGTATTAAAAATGATTATAAGAACACCTAAGTATTATTAGTAAAAATATCATTTGTACTACATTTTAATTATTCTAGGTAATCTGTGCAATTTATATTTTATATATATTTTTTATTAATGTTTTGTGCAGGTAAATCATCAAGTCAATCTAAACATTCTTACAATCAAGTCAGCAAAGTGTCCACTAGCAAATCAAGTCAGCCTCACCAGCCCCGCGCGCATCCCAAGCACAGGGCACACCGACAAACTTCAAAAAATACACAAGTTATGTCTAAGCTTCATAAGAAACAACAGGACATGTCTCCCAGCAAACAGTATAACCCCGCCTCCATGCATTTGGAGTACTCCGGTGCGCCAAACTCCTTCCAGGCCTCTTACGCTCAATCAATATTAGGTAGTAAAAAATCAGACTACATGGATGAATTAAAACCCAAAGTGTTATCGTCGCCCGGAATGGTGACAGATTCACCGACCATGCAACTTCTAACGCAGCCGGCCACAGTGCCGCACGAGCTGGGGGTGTCGGACAGCGCCCACCCCGACGACCCCTCCCCCCTGCAGGCACAGAGCACGCCCGTCAAGCAAACAAACCCTTCCAAACCCTGTCACCTCATTATAAAAAAGAGGAGCGACGCTTCTCATCCGGAAAAGAAAGTACAAATGCCTGAATTCAAAATTTTACAAAAACCTGATGGCGTCAAAGTCATTTCGAGTAGGCAAGTTGTAGTCGCGCCGAGTTCTGGTCACAAAGTTGTAAATACCACTAGTAAAGTCAACACGACAAAAGTGATCGGCTCCACACCTAAACCGCGTCCAACAAATCCTCATGTATCAGAAAAAATGATTGTAGTATCGAAACCCATGGACAATAGAATAATGTCGAATTCCAAAATTATAGTAACTTCCTCGGCTGCCCATACACCCAGCAGGGAGCATAAGCCTGTTAGTTCAAACAACATCTTGCCAAAAACATCGGAATCTTTAACTGCTAAGGGAATACCGGCTACGGATTTGAAAGTTTCTGCAAAAACCTTCGTATTAAATCCAAAATCGGGTCAGAAAATGGTTGTGGTGCCGGCTAAAAATAGAACAAAGTCGGGAAACGAAGGGCAGATGCCTATGTTACATTTTAAGGGGATACCGACGGCTATGAAACTCATCCCTGTAAGTTCACAACCCGCCAGTCAGACCCAGGTAAAATCTTCCCCCATTACGGTAGTGTCGAGGCCAGCTGTGGTCAACACGATACCATCGAATGCCAAAATCGTTAGTGTAGAACCGATAAAGACGGCAAATCTAGCTGATATCGTCCCCGTCAAAGGGATGGCACCAGTTCCTACCCCTAAAATGACAAACCCTATCGTCCGACCGGGCAGCGGGAAGGGCAGCTTGATAGTTGTACAAAAAGGAACGACGATAGGCAAAACGTTAACGTTTACTAAGAATGGTAGTGATACGAAAATAATTATGGGTAAGAATGTAAATAAGCTTCTCCAAGCGTCGAAGCCGGAACAAGCCGAGACGAGTAAATGTGCAGGGAACGTTATCGTATTAGAACTGAATAATGAGCAAAGCGGTCGCACGACGACCATGTCCGAGATACTGGACAGTCGGCACACCAACGTATCGCGCGTCCCCGAACAAGATAAACAGTTAACTCACCAGGAAATAACTGAAGACACCCCGGTACTGTTCGATAGTCAGCTCACGGAGGAGTCGTGCAACACTAACAGCCTGGACTCCGCGACCGAGAGCATAGCGGACATCGTACAGATGGACGAGGGTAGCTTAAGAATTATAGATAAAGATGACGTCAAAACGAACCTCATCAAAGACGTCGACGGGAACAAGGACTCGTCGAGCGTCACAGACTGGGAAATGGAGTTAGATACGGTATCGAAAAAAGGCAAGGAGGACGACGATAAGTTGAATTCGTTACATTTAGACCTGGGAATGTCTAGCGATAGTGAGAATGAGTTCATGGCCGAGAGCTGCCAGCAACAACACTCGTCGCAGGAGAGCATTCCGCGGTCGTCGGCGAGCGGTAAGTTGTGCACTTGAAAAGTTTATCTTTGCTCCGTTTATCATGTCGCTAAATTTGTCTCCATTTTTTAGGGCATAATGAGGAATTATTTAGCTCGACTAGAGGCTTCTCGCTCGCCACGCGAACGTTACTGAGTCAGTTGCAAGACGACGGCTCGTCGAGCAACGACTCCTCGTTCGCGTTGAAATCCAAAAGCGTAGACAAGGGGAGGAAGCTCGATAGAATCGATAAGTCGGAGTCGGAGGCCTTGTTCAAGGCGAAGGAGAAACTGTCGGAGAAGGTGGCCGAGCCCACCTCGCAGCAGAAGCGGATAGATATCTATAGCACGGCGATAACGAGTACGGATATAAATTTGGATTCGTTTTCGTATCTAGACGAGGGGATGTTGGTGGGGGACGATGTGTTCGGTGAGAGCAAGCGCGAGGCGCGCGGCGCGCTGGACGACCAGCTCAGCCGGCTGCTGGGCGAGGACTCCGCCAACTCCACAGACTCACAAGCTGTAAGTGAAAGTTTGCCTTTAAACAAGTAACGAGCAATAACGTAGGGTACATGCAACATGGTGAAACGTTTCTTTACAATGCATTACGATAAGTTCGGACATATAATGTGAAGTGCAGAGGTGTAACATTTGCGTGCGACACGTTTTTTGTACAGTAGTTTAACTAGACAATTTGTTGATCCAGAATCGGCCTTGTGATTGTTGATTGAACCTTCTTGAAAGAGGCTAAAACATTTTGAGCACATATCTCTAAAGTTAGAGTTCTAAGTCTCCGTTCGAGAATACTTACCCATTGTAACTGTATAGAACAGACGATTTTATATTATGTATTATAAAGTTGAATAATGGTATTAGAAAATACTAAAGTATGTTATGACAATTAGGTTACTTCCTGTAGAACCATCTCTGAATAGTTTAGATGGGACAACATATTTATTTATTTCCTTGTATATAATAAAACATCGAGTAATTGCCTAGAAACAATGAATTACAAACAACTTGCCTTTATGTATGCTTATCTTATATATTCTATTTTATATAAGATGTTTTTTCATTGTAGATTATATATTATAATAATAAAATGAACGTAATATTTTTAAGTGACAAAGTTTTAATAACTGTAGACATATAATTGTTTAATGTTTATATTTTTTGCATATGGATATTGGATATACCTATCGGTGTAAATTGTAATGGAGGGGAATATTTCGCATATTTGATAGCTAGTTAAATAAACGTAAAATGAATGCTCAAGCAATAAAGTATTGTAATATAATGTTTATATTATATATAAAACTATAAGTGAGATAGTGTTATGGGGCAAGAATACTATGTTTAATATCAGTGATGAAATAATATCATTTGTCCATTTTTCTTAGACTTTAAATGCTTATTTAAAGGCACATACCATTGAATTGCAATACACTGTATGACTATGTACATGGTGCAAGGGTTACCAAAAATATCGCTAAATCTTTTAAGGATCCTTTTTTCAAATAGGTGGCTAAAAAGCAGCACTTTATTTCGACTCCCATTGTCTTGATTTGTCAAGTTTGCAATCAATGCAACTAAATTTTCTATAGAAAAAAAGCTTTAATCCGACTGCAGTATTACTAATTTTGATTTAACATCTATGAGCCGGTTTCTAAACCTATCTATCTTTACTATTAATAAAAGATTGAATTTTTTTTTAATTGATCTCCCACCTCGAGAGATAGTATATAGGGTAAGCAGTACAGTGATTGGCCCTGTAAGGTGATGATTGACTTTGACAATTTCTTGTTACAAAATAGGGTTCCTAATTTTATTATGAAACATTTTATGTTAAGTTGTTCCTTGGAAAGCTGCCAATTTAAATTGATTATAACCATTTCATTAACAACTTTAATGCAATAAACATAAAAAAGGGACGAAAAGTAAAATGATTGGCCCTTGTATAAAGATTGGCATACCCAAAGTATAACGATTGGCATGCTAATCATTATACTTTGCGTTTATTTGCCCGGCCATGGTATGTTTATATTCTGTAGGTACCATTCTTTATACAAATTAATAAAATTTAACGATAGTTATGTGCAGTATATAGTATATCGAATTCTAGTCAATTCGAAGGTTTGTATATAATAAAAAACAGATCAGTAACTAAAATAGATTTAAGTAAGTTAGCGACTGAGTTGGAGTAATTGTCGGTATTCATACATCGCTTTTTCTGAGACATCTTGGTACAAATGATTGGCATAGGTAAAAGTATAACGATTAGCATGGCCAATCATCTCATTGCTGCTTCAAGTCACTAAGTACAAACGTTAGCCCGGCTGCCATTCAATTGATCTTTCATATAAACTGTGGATATTAAAATTGGGCCCCCAATTTTTACGTTATATTGAATGTTTTCGCGCCAATTATGACATATTAACCAAAACACAATGTTTATTAAAACAAGAATACAAATCACACAATAAAAGTAAAAAGAAAACTAGTAAATATCATTACAAAATGCTTAGTTCTTACGAATTTCGTAACAAAACACCTCTTTCGTTGCAGTCGCCGCAAAATTATTTTTTATTAGTTTTACTAGCTAAAAATTTAAAAAACTGCGAATTACGTTTGATAGAAATATAAACACAGAAATATAAGAATATTTTTTCAAGCCTCGTAAACCAATACAACTTTTAATAAATTGATTTAAATCAAAGTACCGATTAATTTGAGGGGGGCCAGGATTACTACTGCTTACCCTTTATGAATTTTTAATAAATTAATATTAAAGGGAAACCAGAAAAGGATAGATAGATAGAACCAGCATAAAATACCCTTTTGCAAGATTATCTTAGATAATAGTTTGGTAGCTTTAAAATTTATGTTGGCCTTCAATAACTTCAATAGCGCTATGTAGCCAATATAATACGTATTTCATATGGAAACGATTCCAAATTCAAATTATAACATGTTCCACATAAACGCTGAGAAATTAGTTCGCCTTGTCCACTCCAAACTTCAATCCATTAGCAACCATGAAACAATAAAATATATTCCGTCTATAGACATGACGTCATCAAAAGCAATTGTTTAAATTATTTACATTGACCCTTTAGGATAAAAATTCATAAAAAATAATTTCTCAATAGCAATATTTTTTAAAACTTGGATTGGAGTTTAGATCAACTTTTCTATGGAGTAATTTTTATTTATCACAGGTTTTATGTTCTGGTTTCACTGAATATGTATAATAACATTACACAAAAACAAGTGTTTGTTTCAGTTAATGTCTCTGTTCAGTTTGGAATTGGTTGTACCACACCCAAGAATATTTTTTTCTGTGAATGTTTTTAGTATCGACTGCCTAAGTTTCAGGATGTGCACACGAGATGGCATTGTAGATATATTTTTATCATAATGAGATGACTGCAGAGTATTAGTATGCAAAATCTTATATCGACGTTAGAAAGCAAACACGTAATGACCCGAAAATATCAAATTCATCACAGCCGAAAAACTTTTTGAGCTCGAAAAAAAATTTCTGTTTAGTAGAGAAGTTATGATTTTTTTTTTCGAAAAATCAAAAATTTTATTGGCTCTGATGAACAATTTGATCTTTGCAGATTACTACGTGTTTGCTTCCTAGCGTCGAATGCACTGTATAGTATTTACTATGTAGTTATAATATAAATCGTCATCTCTGGTGCTATGTCTTCACACATAGATTATAAGTTATGCACAACGCACAAGTTATAGGTTTGTTATTTAATATATAATTTATGTTAACATATAGGTTCTCTGTTGGTAAAATAATTTTACATAAGTTACTTAGGATTAAACTGTATTAACAGGTAACCATGGGCTTGCAGTGTTAAAGGAATAGCATATTACAATTTTATTGCAAACGTAGAATCTAAACAAGGTGGCTAATTGTATTAATAAGCAATAATTTTGTTATGCGTAAAAAGAATATAACACAAATGTATATATTAATATATTAGCAATAAATAACATTGGTAGTAAATAGTAATGCTTCCGGATCTATATGACATATTTTGCAGGCTCCAGAAGTAGGTGCAGAGTATAAAATGTACTTATAAATATACATCGTTACATAATAATCTGATGGACAAGATATTTATTCGATAGTAAATAATAGGTTTACTACAGCTGTATATCAGAGTGATGCTATCCTTAGGCCGGACGCAAAAGTACAGTGGACCCCCGGTAATCCGACAAACATTTTGCAGGGCAGTGTCGGACTATCGAATTTGTCGGATTATAGAATACCGCCTAAGACCCCCTATAGTCCGGATTTTTTTTACAAAAGAGTACCTTGTAATCCGACAAATTACAGTAAAAAATGACCACACGCTAGACTGACCATCACATGAGTCAAATTCAAACTAAGCAATCAGAATCAAAACAGTACCCTACGCGTCGAGCACAAAAGTGGTGCTGCGTACTTGTTCAATCATGCATTAGCGAAGATTGTCAAAAAAATATTCAATAATAAATAATAGACCATGTCGGATTACAGGGGGTGCCGGATTAGACAGGGGCCGGATTACCGGGGGTCCACTGCATTCATAAATGCATGTCCCCATTTCCTTGGCTAGGTTGGTTTTGATCTTTCACCAGTGTAGCCCTTGAATAATGTTGTAATTTGTCTCGATTAGTTAACTAATGAAATATGTATGTCCATGTAAGTCAACTAATAATAAAATACAATTATTAAGCACAACTAAAGGTTATGTGCACTTTCATTTTGCAAAATTATAATGATGTTATCAGTTATCAGCTAAATAGGATAGTTTACCTCTGGTATACAGAATCATAATATACTGATATGCTTTATCGCAATGGTACCATTTACATACCGTTATGATTGTCTTCATAGTTTAATTGGCTAAAATTTATTTACATCTCGATATAGTGTATCATTATTACAATTTACATACTTCCCATGTTATAAGACCTACTCAATTACTAGTACATAAATTATGTATCTGTAATGAACATGCATCTAAATAAAATAACAATAATAGTTTGCGATATAGTAAAATATACGAAGGTAATATTTTGCTTGTAATGTATCTAAAGGTTGTGTAATTTATCTAAAAAATGGTTATTATAATCCGTAAGTAATATTTATGTTTTTGTTTGCTTTACATCTTTATTGTATTAATATTATACCTAAGTAGGCTTAGCATTGATTTTCCGCGTTAGGAAGAACACAACCCGGTACCCGTTTAGATCTCGAGGAGCCCGAAAATTCAAGTGTCATAGGATTCAAGTGTTTCGGACGCCAACACTATTATAGCTCTAATTTTATTCATGGGGTCAAGACGACAGGTTATTTGCATTCCCTAAGTCAAAATTCAGCGTTGATTAATGCTTATGATCTTTAAAACATGTCTTTCAAAACACATAAGGGGCCATCCATAAATTACGTCACACGTTAGGGGGGGAGGGGTGTCGATGTAGTGTGACATTGTGTGACGAGGGATATTAGGAGGTTCTAAATTTCGTGACGTCACATTTCAAAGTCGAATAATTGGTATGTATAGTTAAACTTATTTCGGAATTGCTGTTTTAATTTAATAATTTCTAGGTGTAAAATTTCATAATATGTGACGTCATACTAGGGGGGGAGGTCTCACAAATGTGACCAGCTGTGACAAGGGGGGGGAGGGGTCAAAAAGTCATGAAATTAGTGTGAAGTAATTTATGGATGGCCCCTAAACATGAATTATAAAATATTACGCACTGTAAGGTATACAGAAATCGGAACGGTTGTTTTCCATTAGTATCGTTTGTTCTCACTGTTATAATATTCCTGTTTATCGCGCTTTTTGTAGAATTTGATATCATTATATGTTTTTTTTCGTCAACAATAACCATGGTAACCAAGTACTTATGACCATATTAACTGTACCAATGTCAGTTGTAAAATTTGAATGTGTCTTAATACCTCAAGTAAGTCTTTTAATGTAAATATATTCATGTTATATAACAATGTACGTATTTATAACGAATTGTTTGTTATACAATGTATATTTATATTTGTATATATTTAAGTATGTGCAATTTCTTTATGATCAATGATATAATTTATTCATGTCA
The DNA here is from genome assembly GCA_951805285.1 of Thymelicus acteon. NCBI lineage: Eukaryota > Metazoa > Arthropoda > Insecta > Lepidoptera > Hesperiidae > Thymelicus > Thymelicus acteon. The sequence continues at coordinate 4,985,357 of OX638215.1, read as the reverse complement.
ATGAAAATTATACATAGAAATATATGTTCAAGGAAACTAATATTATTTGTCCTGTGTGATACCTGTAAGAACTACTTGTTTCCAAGAATGTACAAGAATATAATTACCAAAAGATCGATTTTTACGTTTGTATCCATTTGGAAATTAAATGTTTGAGTCCTCTCGATATTACAACAGACAACTTACACTATATTCACGTCACACGGAAACAAAATTGAATCTCTCTACGGTTGACTTACAGTTAACACTATCCGTAATTTATGTTAGAAGATTACCTTTACAAGATTCATTTCATTGTCGGTCATTCAATGTCGGTCTTCTTAGCTCGAAGGACCATAATTTTTGGCGAAGTCTACGTATGACGCCCAAATTAATAGCGTACCGATTATATCAGTGGTAATAAACCTTTTTTTCATACGGACCACAAACACGTACTAGTCATGTTGGCGTGGGCCGCAAAATAAAGAAATAAAAAAATTTGGTATTGATTTCTTAGGTTTACGCGGTTATTATAAAATAAAGTAACCCCAGATGGGCCAACTACAAAAGCCTGGCGGGCCGCACGTCGAGTGTAGCTGAATTAGATAAACTGCTAGCGAGTAGCCAGACCTATTGCGTAACTCTTCTAACAAATGTGACCATCGATTTAAGCTGTCAAAAACCTATGCCCGACACGTTCATTATCTCGGTACGGACGTCCAGCTTTACTTGTTCTGTGATACGTATTGCGAACGACAGGAATAATATATACAGTGCCACCAAGTTATCTGTGAAATGGCGAAAATTGGAACTAATGCCGCGCCATTCATAAGTTCTTTGTGCTCATTCATTTGACATTTACTATGTCTCGAATTGCGTCCAATGATTGGTCCAATGCGTCCGACAGCGCCCTCCTCTAATTCACTTAAAAGTTGGTGGCACTGTACTCCATTTTTGTAGACGAGACTTCTTTGGTCAACAAAAGCACTACCTTTTATTAAAATATTAATTTAATTAAAAAAAATTAATGGCGAACAGAAATTTGTTTGAATTAAGTATTATCATTTTGTTTGCCTTATTTTTAAATTACAATTAACGATATACATACAGTTAGTTCGCTTTCTAAAAAGGACTCTTCGTAAAAAAACGGAGTGTATCTACATGAGTCAGTGTCCTGTCCGACTACAATCTGTAGCTCGAGCACGAATATTTGCGAGAAAGTATTCGTATGGTTAACGTAAGCAATTTGTCAAATTTGTATGGCATTTTAGTACCATTTACGTACGATAGGGGCGCTTTTGAAAAAATGCCATACAAATTGCTTACGTTAACCATACGAATACTTTCTTGCAAATATTCGTGCTCGAGCTACTGGTTCTTCAAGTCGACGAATGAATACGCTTTTACAAAATTAATACGTTAAGCCTAAATCTAGACTAAATCGCCACTTAACATCAGGTGGTGTAGTCAAGCAGTAACTTTTAATACGTTGTATCATGTCTGATATTACGAAGATTTTAGGAGTCAGTAACCGCCCTCTTTACTTCGGAAAGCTAAGTCTTAGTACCTGCCCATACTTCAAAATTAATTAGATGGGATTCTATAAAATCTTTTTTATATTGAAACAAACACCATACCCCAAAATTTACTAAAATACATCAGTGAAAATCGCATTCAAATCTGCCAAGCCGTTTGTGATAAACTGAGGAACAAACGCACAAACTGACAGAGATTCTAAAAAAGCTTTGTATAGGATCTATTGTGTTAATAAATTCTCCCGATAAGTTATTTTCAAATATAGCTAGAAAGTATTTCTTGTGAGTATACATTGTGTTAAGAATTATTAACACAATTAATTAAAAATTAGGTTGTTGCAGGCAGCGTTTATTGTCATTGTAAAAAGCACCTTTTGTAGAAGTGGTAGTAAATTTTTTATTAACTTTGGAATATAACTTGTATCTTGAATCACTGTGTAGATGCAACTATCCAACATTTGTGGACAAATGTACATATATAATATGAATTATTAAAATTCTTGTTATTTAAATATTATTTTAAAATAACGAAGTGAAACTATTCCTATGAAACGATTAAATATTTAGGTATTTTGTTACCTAGATGCCTTAAAACATGCCTTGAAAAGAGTTCTAACTGAGGCCAATACGGAACTGTATTGACTAGGCAAAAGTACATAAGGAACTCACATAATGTTCAAATGATTGTAACACTAATTACGTTGTGATATTATGTTGTCCAATAAAAATATTTAGTACATAATCAAATATGTAATATAATTGAAATAATATTTTTTTAATGCGATGGAAAATACTAGAATTAGTGTTTTAAAATGGACGTTATTACTGTCAGTCCGTTGCTGTACTCCTTTGGAACCAAATATATTGTGAATAATTTTCAATGAGTTCATGTTTATAATAAATACTAAAATAAAGTGGAGATCCATAAGTCTCCTTATGTCACTTTCTGCTGAATTTTAAACTATACTTTATTAGTTCCGTCATAACTTTTGATATTTTTTGACACTACAGTTAGTAAACGACAACTTATTTTGGAATATTAAATATGAATAAATTTATTATTATATAAATTGTTGATATTTTAACTACAGTGTATCTTTTCATAGCTACGACCCATCGTCTTGGTTAAACAAATATGTGTGAGACTATAAAATTTATTCGGACAAATTATTACACAATCACTATTAAAACTAGCAATAATATTAGTAAATATTTTCTTTGAGGTCTACAATTCAGTTTATTCTGTTCTCGTTATTACTTACTCTGCTTCCGGTTTTTTCTTCATTCTCCACGTAAAATTACATACTAACTTAACTCCTCACATAACCTCGCTACAAAATTCATAGTTTAATTAAATTGAAACCTGATTTACAGATCTATAATTAGTGCAATTATACTTCTATACATTTATTAGATAATATAATTAATTGTAGATGAGCGCAGAAGTAACGAATTTATTGTAACACTGCATTCATTGCTGGTAAGTGTGTAATGTAAATGATGCATCGTTTTCGATGATATTTTTGTAAACGATGGATCTCGTGTGGTGTGTGTTGGTACGTTTCTGTCTCTGGAGCAATCACTTTGCATTATAAAGAAATAGTGCCATGTCTAGAAGTAGTTTGTGATATGACAAATTTGTACATAGTAATGTTAAAAACTGTTTTTATTGAAGATATCAATGACAAAAGGGTCAACTATAAAATGTTAGAATAATAAATTTGTACCATAATAATATAATTGTATGAAGCGCATTTTTTTGGATGTGTATGTATGTATGGTTTAAATAAATTTGTTTTAGGTGTAGCAAATGTTATAGATTTACATATTTTGGATACCGATGCAGGTGAATATGTCCAAGATGCCATGTATGTTCGGATATGTGTTAGCATCCTAAAAGGAATTACTTTTGTATAAATGTTTTAATTTTTTAAGGGCAGTGGCGACATTTGACCTGCATCTTATTTTAAAAGCTTAAGAACTTACATTTGTTTGTGAGCTGTAAATATTTTGCGTAGACTTAGTTTCGTCCTAGAATCACAGCAACATGTTAATACAATTTCTGTGTTTTGGCATTAAGTTTATTTTATCTACTTATTTTAACAATAAACAGTTTTATCATAATCGCTTCTTAATTCCGAACCCTATTCATAAGAGGATAATAAATAAAATTCATCTTAAAAATAGATTTATATTTAAAACGAAGTAAACATTACATGGTTACTCGTAAAACTTTATATAATAAAAACAATTGCATACAAACCTAAGTTAGCGAGCTACAAGCGGCATTGGAGGTGCAAAAAATATTTCCAGGACAGGATAAATACTGTATTCGTCTGGTACTGTATGATTTACGTGTATCACTTTCTCTTATTCTACCGGTCGATATTCGATATGTTAAGCCGTCACCTTGTGCATGGCTTCGGCGATGTAGTTCACGTTCTTGGAGGAGATGCCGGCCACCGAGATGCGGCCGTCCTTCGTCAGGTAGATGTGGAAGTCCTTTGTGAGTTTTTCCACCTGAAATCAATTTCGTCGTGATTATTTAAGATTCTTGCATCTCTAAGTGATTCGCTAAGTAACGGTCCCGTTCGATCAGTTTTAGTGTCCGTGGGCGATGTCTAAGTGTGCGTTGTACGAGCGCCCTTTTAAGGAATGGGCAGCGACCCCTCAAACCATGGATATTGAAAAAGATTTATTTATTATGCGTTAACAGGGTGTCTTAAAGAGTTTGCCTCCTGACTTGGGCCAAAAAAATTCTGATATGGGGCCATCCATAAATTACGTCACACTAATTTCATGACTTTTTGACCCCTACCCCCCCCCCTTGTCACAGCTGGTCACATTTGTGAGACCTCCCCCCCCTAGTGTGACGTCACATATTATAAAATTTTACATCTAGAAATTATTAAATTAAAACACCTGTTCCGAAATAAGTTTTATTTCCATTTTTTTTTTATATTTACCCATACATACCAATTATTCGATTTTGAAATGTGACGTCACGAAATTTAGGACCCCGTCCCACCCCTTGTCACACAATGTCACACTTCATCGACCCCCTCCCTCCCCCCTAACGTGTGACGTAATTTATGGATGGCCCCTATGCCCCTTTCCGTTAATAGCTAGGAAGCCCGTGTATGAAAGTCACAACCTATAAGTTCCCACTGCTAACCTTGGGTCTCCTCTCACAATGCGAGGGGTACAGGCCAAGACCCTATATGGAGTTATACTTTGGCTGTCTATTTCACGGTACAGCATAGTCTGTGTAAACTGTAGACTAGTGTAGACTATACCTGATCTGGCTTGAGTCCGGTGAAGCAGAACATGCCGATCTGGTCGGTGATGTGGCGCCAGGAGTGCGGGTTGCCGGCGCCTTCGATGCCGGCTCGCAGCTGCGTGCGCATGCTGATGATGCGGTCCGCCATCAGCTTCACGTCTGCCAACCTGAAGTGAATTGTTTGTGGTTTTTAACGTTCCCTCCAATAGTAGGCTTCAACCCATTAACGGCCCAATACTGAGCACAGGTCTTTTGAGGAGGCTTAGAGAATACTCCACCACTGCTCCAGTGCGGATTGGTGAAAGGGTTATTGCCAACCCCACTGTCGGAATTTTCATGCCACCCGAAGGCCTCCGGCATGGCTTAACGAGGGTTATGCTATGATAACAATCATAACAGTTTTATGTCCGCAGTACTGAGGTGCCCAAGAATTTTTTGTCACTAGCATCCAACTACCTATGGCGCCCACTATCACTTAAATCGGCCGCTCACTTCAGATCGACACAAGCCGCCGGGCTATGACCTCTTCAATTTTAAGATAAACAGTATTTAATAACTACATTCGGTGAAGCAAAACATCGCAAGAAAACCGACTGTCTATTCAGAAATACAATACTCACGTACAATACGGCCGATTTATCTTGGCGCGTCTGAACTTCGCGCAGAAGGCTGCGCAGTAACACAATTCGGTAATGCTCGGTACGCGGTGTATTATGTCTCAGTCACACGTTCGCATGTTCGTGTCGCTATCTCTGTCTTACATGCGCTCAAGTTCGCAAAGCCTATGTTCAGACGCGCCAAGATACGTCGGCCGTATTGTACGTAATACTGCTCTCGTACATATCTATACAAATAAATAAAATTGGAGTGTCTGTTTGTAATATTAAAATAACCGCTTTTTACTAAGTGCATTTGGATGTATACAGGGTACATATACCTAGACAACATTTTTCACAATTTTTGTCTGTCTGTCTATTTGTTCCGGCTAATCTCTGAAACGGCTGGACCGATTTTGACGGGACTTTAACAGGCAGATAGCTGATGTAACATGGAGTAACTTAGGCTACTTTATTTTAGAAAAAAAATAGTTTGTTAGGCGATACGAAGTTCGCCGGGTCAGCTAGTTAAGCCAATATAAGCACACAAAGCGGAGAATGGCAATGTAAAGCACACTAACCACTGCTTCCTCAAGTCGGGCGTGTTGAGTATCTCCTGCACGAGGCGCGCGCCGTACAGCGGCGGGTTGGAGTACATGGTGCGGATCATGATCTTCACCTGCGACATCACCTTGGCCGCCGACTGCGCGTCGCCGCACAGGAAGGTCAGTGCGCCCGCGCGCTCGCCGTACAGCCCTGGAGACCGTCCACGATGCTTATGTATTATTACACGCTTTATATTAGCTTCACCTGTATGTATGTTTGTTTGTGACCGATTCCTTTGGACTTGATTTTGACCCACAAACGGTCAGATTTCATTTAAACTTCGTAGACTTATCGAGGAACGATGACAATTTAATATTTAAAAAGACAAAAAGAAAGAAAACCTAAATTTAAATTTAAAGTAAAATTCCAATCTGATCCAATTCAATATTTTAATCCTAGAGCAGTTTAGGCAATCGAAATATAATTTAATTATGTTTTAAATTAATATGTTTGTCGAAAAGAAAGCGTACCGTTGTATATATGTATGTAAGTCCGATGGAGTGCTAGTAAGTGTTTACTAAGCTAGCCAGCCCAACTCGGATCCCTGACATTGACGGCCATGCTGCTTCCACCTTGGACCTCCTGCTAACCTCCCACCCTAACGATTATGCTATATCCGTCGAGGCGCCGCTTGGTTCGTCTGATCATTGCCTCGTACGATCTTCGGTACGATTGGCACGACCCGTTGACAGACGACCTTGCGCATCTCGTCGGGTCTGGCATTTTGGATCGGCGGACTGGGATGGTTTGCGGGAATTTTATTCATCGTACCCGTGGAGGCGCATTTGTTTCTGTTCAGCTGATCCCGATGCTTGTGCGCTTTCCATAGCCGATGTGGTACTCCAGGGCATGGAATGTTACATTCCAAACTCTGTGGTACCTGTTGGTGGTAAAACCCAAGCCTGGTTTGACAGAAACTGCTTTAAGGCAATAAGCCTGAAGCAGTCTGCTTTTCAGGATTGGGTTATGGCGCGTGAGCTCGGAGACGCATCTGTGAGTCGGCTGAAAAAGAAATTTAATGCTGCCTCGTGGTCCTCAAAAAAGCAAATAGCCAAGGCAAAATTCAAGCACATTAACAGAACCGGCAAGAGACTGCTGAGCTATCCGTGTGGTAGCCGAGCGTTCTGGTCTCTGGCCAAAGCCATTCAAGGCAATTTCTGTGTATCGTCCCTTCCTCCTTTGCGCAGAGCAGATAATACCCTGGCCCACACCGCAAAAGAGAAAGCCGAAATACTGGGCACCCTCTTTGCGTCGAATTCGACTGTTGATGATAGGGGTAACACACCGCCAACCATCCCGCAGTGTGGTGAGCTGATGCCTGACGTGCATTTCACTCAGAATGCCGTGCGTCAAGCTCTTTTTTCCCTTGACATCAACAAGTCGAATGGGCCAGATGGTATACCTGCTATTGTGCTAAAAACGTGCGCTCCGGAGTTGACCCCGGTTTTAACGAGCCTATTCCAACTCTCCTATTCTGCCGGCATTGTCCCGTCTCCATGGAAGGTAGCTCTGGTCCACCCTATTCCCAAAAAGGGAGACAGGTCAAATCCATCCAACTACAGACCAATCGCCATAACCTCTCTGCTCTCCAAACTAATGGAGCGTATAATAAACACCCAACTGCTCCGGTATCTAGAAGATCGCCAGCTGATTAGTGACCGTCAATACGGTTTCCGCCACGGCAGGTCAGCTGGCGATCTTTTAGTATACCTTACTCATTGCTGGGCAGAAGCAATCGAGAGCAAGGGAGAAGCATTGGCTGTAAGCTTGGATGTTGCAAAGGCCTTCGATAGGGTGTGGCATAAGGCATTATTGTCTAAACTGCCTTCCTACGGAGTACCCGAGAAATTGTGCAAATGGATTGCCAGTATTCTATCGGAGCGGAGCATCAAGGTCGTCGTTGACGGAACATGCTCAGATACGAAGCCCATAAATGCTGGCGTCCCACAAGGCTCTGTGCTTTCACCCACACTGTTCATCATGCATATCAATGATATGCTGGACATCGGGAATATTCATTGCTATGTTGATGACAGCACGGGTGACGCCCGTTATACAGGCCGAGCAAACCTTTCTCGGGTGCAGATTGAGGAGAAGAGGATGAAACTTGTGTCTGAAGTCGAGACATCTCTGGAGCGGGTCTCAGAATGGGGCAGACTAAATTTAGTCCAGTTCAACCCCGAGAAGACACAAGTTTGCGCGTTAACCGCTAAAAAAAACACATTTGTCATAGCACCACAGTTCCAGAACATTCCTCTTAACATCTCTAAAAGCATTGGGATCCTTGGTGTTGACATCTCGAATGAAGTTCAGTTTCGGGACCACTTGGTAAGTAAGGCCAAACTAGCTGCAAAGAAATTAGGAGTGCTCAACAGAGCTAAGCAGTACTTCACGCCTAAGCACAGGTTGATGCTCTATAAGGCGCAAATTCGACCACACATGGAGTACTGCTCCGACCTTTGGGCTGGAGCTCCAGCTGGCCAAGTGGATCCGTTCAATCGAATTCAACGGCGAGCTATTTGTCTTGTCGACGATCCCATGCTTACAGACGGACTAGAATCACTCGAGTTGAGGAGAGATGTAGGCTCTCTCTGCGTATTCTACCGGCTGTACAATGGGGAATGTTCAGAAGAACTATTTGGCTTAATACCTGCAGTTAGTTTTCGACACCGCACATCACGGGGTTCCAGGTTCCACCAACATCACCTGGATACTTGGCATTCGTCCACAGTTCGGTTCTCACGTAATTTTCTACCTCGTACGTGTAAACTGTGGAACAAACTTCCTGCATCGGTGTTCCCCCTAAGCTATGATATGGGGTCCTTCAAGAAGCGGGTCTATCGTCATTTTCTTGGCCGGCAACGCGTTGGTGACGCCCCCAGTGTTGCTAATGTCCATGGGCGGCGGTGATCACTTACCATCAGGTGACCCGTCTGCTCGTTTGCCTGCTAAAAGCATAAAAAAAAAGCTAATATATCAACGTATAATTATATCAACAAGAAAATGATGATGAATTCAAATTGTACAATACCTATTACAAAATATATTTATGTACACACGTCAAACATAAAAATGCGCAATTTATTACAACACAACAAAAACTACAATAGAGAAACAAAACACTCGATAAGATATTGGGGTCAAATACGTAAACACTTATGTTGTTTCTACGAATGACGAGAGCAATAGTGAATCAAGTGAATGCGAACATCTCCGTATCATTTGCAATATTTTAGTATATTACATCTGGTAGCACTTTATCAGTTAAGCCTTCAGTTAAGTACTTCGATCATAATGATCATGCCTGTATTGTTATTTCATGCATATAATTATATACGTACGAAATTAAAGACAAGAGTTCTTTAAAAAAATCTCAGACCTATCCAACTAGAGGATAAATAAAGGTGATTACTAATATACCATTTAAAAAAAAAAGTTTAATTTAATAAGAAGTACTATAAAAATCCAAAATTAACATGCAATAGGTACAGTACAAAGTCGATGGTGTGATAAATGAAGGTCAAAAAATATAAAGAACAGTTCCTCGCTTCGAAGGGTTTGCTAAACCCCGATCGTAGTCAACCGATCTACGAAAATCAAACCTTCGTTAACATTTCAATTTACTAATAATTAATATGAATAAAATGAAATATTTAGAATTTACATAATGTGAATGCATGATGTCTGAACACCATCAACAAAACCTAATCTTTATGGCTAATACGTATATTTATCGTTCCAAACGATTTTACTCAATTTTACTGTATGCAAAAAATACATTGATTTTTAAAATTAAAATGAAACTTGCATATCTGAAGGTCGATGCGAAAGCAGTGCCACCTATCTTGCTTCGGTGATACATTATGTGCGGAACCATATGTGCACCGTCAGTGGTTGAATTGGCTTACTTCACGTTGGCTATCTATTATTAAACAGTATTAGTTAGATAAACCAGAAGACCTAGTTATATTTATATCAAGCACAAACAACTGTTCCGTTTATTTTTTAACTGTACATTTTCTATACTAATATTATAAAGAGGAAAGATCTGATTGTTTGTTTGCATTGAATAGGCTTCGAAAATACTGAACCGATTTTAAAAATTCTTACACTTTTGGAAAGCTACACTATCCGCGGGTGTAATAGGCTTTATTATATTTTCAAAAAAAAAATTAGGGAACCTTATTAAAACTCCAATAATGTAACCGAAGGTGTAAAAAATAAGAACACCGAAAAGCAAAGCGAGGGCGGTTACTCGTATGATATAAGTACACTAGTTGCCAGAGCACTAGCTGTGCCCGCTGTTTTACCCGCGTTTTCCAGAATGATACGTACCCTATGCCTTATTCCAGATCATGGTCTATCGGTATGCTAAATTTCATGAAAATCTGTTCAGTAATTTTTGTGTGTAAGAGTAACAAAAATCCTTATAAAGTTTCACATTTATATCATTAGTAGCATTACTAGGACGTAAATGATTTTATTAAGTTTTCTCACCCATATTCTTAGCGAAACTCTGCGCAAGGGTGACCTGGTGGCCGTCCTTGACGAACAGGCGCACGGCGAAGGCGTCGTTGTCAACGTTGCCGGTGGCAAAGCCCTGGTACGCCATGTCGAAGAACGGGAACAACTTGCGCTCTTTGATCACCTGACAATGTCACAGTTTTATTGGTGTGCTGAATACAATCCTTGGCATTCAAAAAAATTCAAAATTTTTTGATATAGGTACCTACTTATCACTGATACACATATGTATGTCATTTTTAGGGTTCCGAAGTAAAATCGGAACTGTTATAGTGTCCGTCTGTCCGAAGCAAAGCGCCGAGACCCTTAGTTTTTTTTATGGAAATAGCCGGCAAACAAGCTGACGATCCACCTGATGGTAAGTGGCTATCGTCGCCCATGGACATCAGCAACACCAAAGGCAACACTGATGCGTTGATGCGATGAAAGAGAGAAGAAAAAGAAAGAACTGGCTCTCAAGCCCCCAGCCGGAACACGAGACGTTTGGCGGCTGACTCATGCCCAAGGGTGCTTAGTGCTAGAAAGCTGTAATTTTGCATGGATATCTTTATTAAAAGTCCAGAATCGTAGAATAAAATATTGAAAAACATTTTTTTTTCAACAGTGTGAAAAAACCCGTTGAACATTTAGATTATCAAAGCTAATTACGAAAGATTATCTAAACGAATGTATTTATAGTATGGCCGACAAACAACCATAGAAGCCTCCAGTATACTAAATTCTAGAAAATGAACACTCTGACACCTGATGGTAAGTAAACAAAGGCACCAGCAACCTCAACAGCGTCACCGATACGTTGCCGGCCTGAAGGAAACGGAAAATCTGCTCATAAAGAAAGCTTTACCTTCGACAGCTGCTCCCAGTCGCTGGGCCGGGGGTCCACGCCAGTGGGGTTGTGCGCGCATGCGTGCAGGAGGATTATAGAACCCGCTGGGATTTTCTGAAATATGTCGACATTGTATGTTATTTTAACCTAATATAAATTTTAAGTATACAAGGGATTGAAGTGTCTGTTTGTAATATTAAAATAACCGCTTTTTACTAAGCTTTTGTATAGACGGTACATGTACCCAAACAATTTTTTTTACAATTTTTGTCTGTTTGTCTGACTGTCTGTCTGTTTGTTTCGGCTAATCTCTGAAATGGTTGAGCCGATTTTGACGGGACTTTCACTGGCAGATAGCTGATGTATCAAAGAGTAACTTAGGCTACTTTTATATTAGAAAAAAGAACAATAACTTTTTTGTTAAATACCTCGCGGACGAAGTCGCAGGTAACAGCATTCTAGCTAGTCTTATTGAATTTAATTATTATCGTTGTTTAACAACCTTGTAGGTTAGATGCTTTTCTGTACCGAAGAGTTACCAGATTCCATTTCTGAGCCACTTATGTGACATGTTCTCGATTTTTTTTTTGTGATCATTCGTTAGTGAACGTACATTTCTACCGCAACACAGGAATTCCTATCGTGAGAGTGTCCCCCGCGAGTCCCGTACCCATCCAGTGGAGGAGATTTTTTAGAGGGGCATCGCGATTGAAATTTATTAAAGGGGACAAAAGGGCGCCGAATGTCACTGGTTTCAATCTCACATTAAATTATCAGAAACTTACTTAGATAGCCGTGAAATTAGTTCAGTAAAAAAAAATGTTCCCCATAGATTATTTTTGTATTGGCCCACGTAGGAAAAATATTGCCCATCCCTGCCTCAGAGCGAAGTATCATAGATTTCCGTCGTTTGGACCCACGCCGAAACAGCATGATTACAATTTGAGGCCCTGGGTTACTAGGAGAGTCCCGTGACCTGTAGACGACCGCGACAATTTGAGGCCTTCGGTTACTAGGAGAGTGGGAGTCCCGTGACCTGTAGACGGCCGCGAATGAGTCGATGCCAACGATACCTATAAATATCTCTCTTATTTTAGTGAAAAAAGCGCGTTTCTCATACATTATGCAATGACTTTCCGTTGTCTTCACGGTGTTATCAATCACGCATGCGGTACGTGATCTCCATAATAAGTTATCATATTATAATGGCTGTTAACAAATATTACTCAGTGATCAATTGTTTATGATTATGATGAATCGTATCTTCGTGAGAATTAGGTACAGATATGTTTTATGTCACGTGTAGATTTTAACAGTTTAGATTTCCAAAATAATTTTTCGTATCATAAACCTTACATTTAAATTAATTATTTTTTACAATTTTATTATTCTGATTAGCTTAATTTAAATTTTCTCGCTACATTTGTTCTCATAGGAATGCTGTTGTCAACTGCGATCTAGCGAGAACATATTTTCATTATAATAGTAACAATAATTGATGGAGATTATATAATTATATAATTATCACTTTATTGTGATAACAGAAGATGTATCTTCCTATGCTATTAAAATATTGTTGCGAGATCGAGTCTTTACATTGCGGATAGTTAAAAAAATCTCGGGTAATATTTATTTACATGCTTGTGCTATATAAAGTTATATTTTTTTTTATAAAATAAATCAAACATAATAAAGGTCAGAAGCAAACAATGCCCCCCTAATTAATTAAAAAAAATAAAAATAATACATGTAGATATACATATTGTATTCGTCTCTATCCTCTATCCCCTAGGATAACTACATTGTTTGTTGACTTCAATACTAACTAGGTATTCTAATCATAAACTTTGGATAAGTTAGAAGATAAAATATGAGATACTAAACACTTTGACTTTGCTAGGCAACAGACTTGAGACGGATAAATAGATAGAATATTATACAACGGCCGAAAGTAGATTAAGACCTAAGTAACATCAGAAATTAATAATAGTCTGCTCCATTTTCTTATCTGTAACCTAAATAAGAGTAAGTACTGAATAAACAGCAATGATTCGAAAAATAGCTGATATGCATAAGGTTGAAGATCGCTAGAAACTATTTGGCCTTGAAACTACTATTATGCAATTGGCGTCTGCCCTGTGCCAAGGAGTTAAAATAAATGTTTCCAGACGAATATAGGAAAACATTAAAAAATCTGCAAACTGCCGAGGAATTTTTACGTTTGGAGTTATTTTTAAACTTGTCGACCGACTATAATCCTATTTTGTGTACATACCTCGACAGCGAATAACCTATTAATGCTTTTTACTGACGACTTGGTCCGGAATCATTTGGCACTCTGTAAATCTGTAGTTTTTGGTCCTATAATAGGTATAACAGATAAAACCGCATCAAAATTGGTTCGGCACAAATAAATAGAAGATTCCTTTTTTGCAATGCATAAAAAGCATATACACACATTGTTATTGTCGTGTTTCAAAATCAATCACCCAAATTTTTATAATGAGAGTTACAAATCCAATGATGTCTGAACCACCCCACTTAAGCGGTTATCCTCACCCATGGTCATTAAACCAAGCATGACAGCTGCGAGCCGGACAAGAAAGAAGAGCCAAAAAGAGAAATAAATAAATTAGTCTTACGGAGATATCCTCAAGCGCACCCTGCAGGTCAAACCCATTGGTCTTGGGGTCGAAGTAGCGGTACTTCTTGTGCGGCAAGCTGAGGGTGTTGCAGATCTGGGGGTGGTTGCCCCACGTGGGGGACGGCATCCAGATCTCCTTGTTCTGCGCGTAGTGCTTCGTGATGAACTCCAGGCCTAGACGGAGAGCGCCGGTGCCGGAAAGCGTCTGTTACAAATATATTTTACATTAAAAATACGTGCCATCAAACTCTGAATAACAAAGTCAATGATCTCGAATTCAAAACTGTCGATTAAATAGTACGGTTTGAAGTAAAATCGAAATAATAAACCATGCGTTTTAAAGTATACTAGCTGACCGGGCAAACGCTGTTCTGCCAAAATATTTTTAGGGGTAGGGGGATGAAAAATAGATGTTGTCCGATTCTCAACCCTAGCCGATATGCACGCAAAGATTCACGAAAATTGGTCGAGCCGTTAAAAATATATACATTAGTATATATGTATATATTTTTTATTTTACTTTACTTTTTAATCTTTAATGAACTTTTTGTTCCGAGTTTATGTTCGCAATCATTGACATTACTATAAAGATTTTGATGGCATATTACATGTTATTTAATAATGCTAAACTGTAAATGATGGAAGTTTGTACATTGGCAGTATCGTGAACGTTTCACTTTAACTCCCAATAATTAATGGCAAGAAGAATGTCATGTCATGACTAGCCATAATTAGCGAAACGGCCAAGCCATACTGTCTTAATAAAATTTAGGGTGTGTAGAGTTTTAACTCATGCTTGTAGTGTCAGCAACCAGGCTTGGCTCATCAGGAGTCCTGATAACATTTTAACTGTGGTTTTATCAGGGTTGGAAAAAATCATGATTTTTTCAAAAAATCGAAAAAAGCACGATTTTTTCAAAAAATCCTAATTAATCACGATTTTTTTGATTTTTTCATTTTATTTAATATAACTATATTTTTGCGCAAAACAGAACGCGCCGTCGAGGGAGAGCCAGTTCTTTCTTTCTTTTTCTTCTTTCTTTCTTGGCCGGCAACGCATCAGTGACGCCTTTGGGGTTTCTGATGTCCATGGGCGACGATAGCCACTTACCATCAGGTGGATCGTCAGCTCGTTGGCCGGCTATTTCCATAAAAAAAGGGATTGCGCAGACACAGCGCAGGGATTTCTCTAATGTCTGACATGTGAATGCCAAGCAAAAGGGAAATCCCCGTGTAGTGTTTGTACCGACTGGGAATTAAAAAGGCTGAAAAACTAGTTTTTTTATTCAAATATTATAATAATGATATCGATTTCTCAGATTTAAATAACCCTAGTTTGTAACTTAATTATAATTTCTGAATTTGTTTTTAGGGTTCCGAAGTAAAATCGGAACTCTTATAGTTTCGTCATGTCCGTCCGTCCGTCTGTCCGTCCGTCCGTCTGTCCATCTGTCCATCCGTCCATCCGTCCGTCTATCCGAAATAATGCACCGAGACCCTTAGTGCTAGAAAGCTTTAATTTGGTAGGGATATACCTACATATTTATTAAAATTCCAGAATCGTACAATAAAATATTGAAAAAAATTTTTTTTTCAGGGTACCTCCCCTACAGGTAACGTGAGGATGATTTTTTTATTCGTCGCGTACCCTATAGTGTGTATCGTTGAAAAGGTCTTCCAAAAATATTATGGGTCTTCTCAGGCCATTTTTGGAATTAGGGGTCCGTTTGTGAAATATTTGGCTTTAAAATGATAATTTTGGATAGAGTCAAGTGTCCCTCCCCCCCTGCCGGCTAAATGGTTGGAGTTGGACAAGTGAAAAAATTCTCAAAAATAGGTTATATGATAAATTTATAAGGAAAACTTTCACGGCTCTGTTAGCATAAGTAGTTAATGAGTATTAGTCGGTAAACATGCTACTTCGGAACCCTACATTGCGCGTGGCCTGACACGCACTTGCCCGGTTTTTTATGTTGATTTCTGTGAAAGAAAGTGAAATTAAACATTTTTGATTAAATCATTGATTTTTATTGAAAAAATCATTTGATTTAAATCGTGATTTAAATCATGATTTAAATCAAAATGATTTATTCATGCCAACCCTGGGTTTTATAAGGTTGTACTCCTTGTACGTCTTATTTTTTCCATGAAATGTTTTTGGTGAGATTCGGATAATATTATCATCACCCATAACTTTATTAACCTAATAACCCACTCTGCGTGTTTATTAAAAAATAGTGTAGGAAATTAGGACACAGAGTACTCATTCTAAGAGCATTTCCTCGATGCAGCCACCGCCACTGCACTGCGACCTCAGTAATGAGATCAACTTGAGAGCTCACTTAAGAAAAGGGTTATGCTTAGGTCTATATATAGGTATATATATATAGGTCTCGGCAATTTTCTTTATTCAAAGCAAAGTTTTTGGAAAATCTTTTAATTTTGAACATTAATAAAAATCATATTCCTTTAATCCAATCATTAATCAATTCCATATATAAAATTATAGCATTCATAATTTATTTTAGATTATGATTATTAAGATTCAACTTAATGGTAAAGCAAAATTTACAGATACTCCTAAATAAGAAGTTTCATTGTTTCTAGAATAGGGATGTTGACACTAACCGTAAATTAATTAACTTAATTTATGTTTAAAGTATTAATTGTAACATTTAAACCTAAAATATTACTGTTTTATCAAAATCAATCACAATAACTTAAATAATGATATTTAAAATGTTAAAAATAGTACTCACTGTCACGTGACCTCAAACGCCATTTTGAGTATATAACGTCATTGTCCTTATTTTATAAGCAAATTTAACGAACTTCAGTAGACCGCTAGTATTGAATACCGGTTAGTGACGTCACGCGACGGTTTTAGTTGGAAATTTGATATTGTATAATATTTTTGTCGTGAACATTAGGGTTCTATCTATAAAATAAAACTGTATCGTAAAAATAGTCAACGTCCCTATTTTAAATCGATTATTGTTAATGTAGATTCAATAAAAATAACATACTCGTAATATGAAAACAAAAGACGCACGCTACATAGATATGCACGTGTTAGGAAAATGCGATATAGGTATCGATTATGTAAACCTAGCTTATCAACTTTATCTTCTTTAAAACCATTTAATAATAATTTTACATTGATTATGATGTAGATAAGGGTAAACATGAATGACTAGCAGATATGAATATTATAATAATCTTATACTGAAAATACTATTGCCTCAATCCGCGACGGTCTGCGAGACGTAAAGGCTACCATGCCAGACCGATCGAGGGGCCCTGGGTTCGATTCCCAGCAAGGCGGAAATATGATTTCTGTTCTCGGTCTTGATGTGCTGACTTAATCGCATTACCATCGACATAATAAAATTATCCAATACTATTTTATGACCACCTTAAAAATGCCTAATGCTAGATTATAAATGTGTAGAAGTTTTAAGCCGCCTTCATCTTCTTGGTCCTTCAAGCCGGATCTTAATCAATGATACATTTTTAACTACAGTTTTTTTCGTCATCTTCGTCACCACAGACCGAGTCCTAATATGCAATACAATTTAAAGTTGCCTCTATCAGTATACTCTAAACGGCATTCAACCAGCATGGACTAGTCAGCAGACTTATTCATAAAAGGGGTCCCACAAACTGGACCGTCAATTGACAATTATGACAATTTATAGTACATTAAATTCTACAGGACATGTTGATAAATCTTAAAATATGTTAATACGACCTTACCTGTACAGTACAATTGGAATTGTTTTGAATGACTGGGCTATCGTCTCCGAAGGCGAGCTTGGCAACAGCGTCTGTGTATGAGGCCTCGCCGCCGATAGGGGCATACTCGTGGTTCAAGCCCTTTTTGTGAAGGATATCTTCAGCCTGCACAAAAAAAGATTGTCAGCCTGTTTGTCGGCTATTTCCATAAAATACACCTATAAAACAGCCCACCGTCATAGTTAACATACCTTTAAAATAACACACATGTATTCTTCATAATTGTTATAAGAAAATATTCTTTATTTATTTTGCATTATGCAATTATTAAACTAAGAAAATAGTATTCATAAGCATTTTACTTGTGCATTATATATTTCCAACGCCCCAACTCTGAGTCAGTAATAGTTACATAAATCACTTCTTAGTAAAGAATCACCATACAAATTCTGTGCTAAGGAGGAGTGCAATTTAAGTAATCATTAGTGACTCTGACTTGGGGTGTAAGTGCTTTTAAAATAAAATTTTGAATAGTTTCCTTCAATGCAATTCATTAGTGAATATGGCATTAAACTTAAGTCTGTCAATAGGAAAAAATCTGCTGCTAAGCCATAAATCACAACAATTACAAAACCAACCTTCCTGACCGAAGGCAACACAAAAGGTTTGCCTTCATCGTCTCTGTATGCTCCCACTCCAAGGTTGACCTTCTTGGGGTCAGTGTCTCGTTTGTAAGCCTCTGTGATGCCCAGGATCACGTCAGGAGGGCCCATGGGTACATTGCTCCACCAAGTGCTGTTAGAAACATTTTTTTATTGGCTATACATAGAATAGTGACATGATACAAATTGACTTATTATTTAATAATGCAGTCATTTCAAAAGCTTCAAGGCATTTTTTTTTATGGAAATAGCCGGCAAACGAGCTGACAATCCACCTGATGGTAAGTGGCTATTGTCGCCCATGGACATCAGCAACACCAAAGGCATCACTGATGCGTTGCCAGCCAAGAAAGAGAGAAGAAAAACAAAGAAAGAATTTTTATTTAATTATTGGGATACCAATATCAGATACAGTTCATTGAGATTTTTTTGATAAATGTCCACATTTTAATAATGCAGTTAAAAGTAACATAATTATAACAATATTTTATTCAATGGTATGAAAAAGGTTTAATTTAAAGTCAGCTTGAAAGGATCTTAAAAAACATAAAGTTTACTTAGGTATTACTTTGTGGAAAAGCTTATCAGGTATGTGACAATGTGAAATGTTTAAAAGTCTTCACACATTAAACCAACTTGTCCTCTACGATAAAGAGTCAACTCATAGGAATGAATAGAATTGTAAGCTTTATTGGATTTGACGCATATGCTATGGTCTCAGATTGGAACATATTCTCATTGACATCAGATATGCCTAGTGAGACCCTCTTCAAGCCACATTTAATAAGTAAAAAGCAATTAAATTTACCACAGCCTAATGAGTTAAAATTTTACTAATCTAATGCAATTAAAAATTATTTACAGTAAATAATTATAAAATTGCATTCTATAAAATTTAAGATGCTAATAGCTAAAAGCTACAAGAGACTTGTAATCTTATTAGAATTTTAACATCTGTTATGCTCTTTAATAATTTATGTTTAATTTCATCCTAATATTAGCTTGGCAATTTAAATCATTTTAGTACTTTTAAGGTTGCTGCATACGTAACGTGGATGGGACGGGGACGGAGCATAAATATACGTGCATGCCTCGTTCCTGTCCCGTCCGTGCCTCCGTGGCGTATGTGCTATTGTCATTTTCTATGAAACGATGTTTCCAAAACTTCACGTCCCGTCCTCGTCCCGTCCACGTTACGTATGCATCGACCTTATTTTTGATTAGATAAAAACCACGGACCTAGTGATAATAACATATTTTATATTCATTAAAAAGTTAGCTTGACAACAAATAGCCGGCAACACTTGTAATGCAGACTTACTAAAATAAAATAGCAAAGAGCAAATACTACATTTATTTGATTTACTAAGCAACAGGATTTAATTGGACAGAAAACAAGAACTACAACAATATATTGTAATAAGCACGTGTATGAGCATTATGAGTACTACTATGCAATTAGTGATATACAAAGGAAGTACCTACTTTTGATATTATACAAAAAAAAATTGCATACTTTTACAAGATAAACAATTTATTGTCAAAAATTACGAAGATTACGTAAACGAAGTAAAAAGCCGGTACGCTACCTGCTAGCCCTCAGGGCTGAGTTTCCGAGTACTGCTTCTACATTATTGTTTTTTAACACTTGAACTGTTAGCTTCTTTAAGGCCTGGGCCATTTTATAATTATATAAATGCAAACACTACACAGACCAAAGAATTAAAAAGGTATTAAACAAGTTTAATGAGCGGATTATTACATATGACTGACACCTGACACACACACACACACACTGTATGACTGTAACGTCTGCAACGGCTGAGAATCGTCCCTCCCCCTCTCTCACTAACTGATAAAACAGAAAAGAAATCATATGTCAGGGTGACCCAACCGCAAAAAAAAATTACCAATACAACAATAAATTTAAAACACTGAAACAGAAGATAAACTAAATAATAATTATCCTAAGCTTCTAACAACTTATCTATATTCTGAGATTAACGGGAGCAACGGACCAAAAAACAATAGTCATCATAGGATTCCCTACATATTTTTTCTCAGATTGAATGTCTTTTATCTAGTCACGAGTAACCGCCCTCGCTTTGCTTCGGTTTTCTTATTTTTTTACGCTTTGGGTTACATTATTGGATATTTTTTTTGAAAATATAGCCTATGTTACTCGGGGATAGTGTAGCTTCCCAACAGTGAAAGAATTTTTGAAATCGGTTCAGTAGTTTCGGAGCCTATTCAATGCAAAAAAAAAATCAAATCTTTCCTCTTTATATATTAGTATAGAGTATAGATTAACGAATTACAGTTTTAAGAATTTTAATAATTTTTCGGAATTAAACTCATGATTTGCTGTATAGAACTCTGTATTATGATTAATAGAAACACTACAATGAGCATTTTGTAATTGATATTGACCTAAATCATTAGGGCGAACGAAGCGAGCCCTTATACTGTTCCACAATATATGCATTCTTGTAATACCTTTTACTGAGAAACTATTACACTTACAGGTTTGGGCTTTGACATAGTATTTTCTATTTGATGTGTTATCAATCATAAAAATATTATTTTATACACTTTAACAAAATAGATTTTTATTGTATTACTAACGCCATCTGTAGGAAAACAAAAAAATATTTTCATGTAACTTCCCCTTCATGTAAGTTTTCCTTCTGAAATTGTAGATAGCTCTGATTACATTTATTGAGTGTTGTATTATCGTAGGATTTTCTTTTCAGGATAATAATACAGTGCGCTTAGTACGAGTTTTATTTGACATAACGACGGCATAAAGTACCAAGTAGGTCCAAACCGGCTCACGATCGCGCGACTGACAAGAGGTCATTAAAATGCCACTAAAACCACAGAAGAAATAAAAGTACTTATAATAAGTACAAAAGGTACACTCCGCAAAATCATTTAAATAAATAGTGACTCTTGCTCCAACTCAATAAAGTGTAATTCAGGTGGCACAGCGCTAATGAAAAACGCGTAATGAGTTGCCTTCCATTCTAACACTATCGCTTATCCTCTGGCAATGTCAGGGTTGTCTTTTTTGAAAGAATAATAAATTAATCTGAATGTTTAAAGACAAGTTAAATGCCCATGCTACGTTTATGAAAAAATTAGAAAATGACCATACGGCTTAAGTTTGTGTGTACATACCTACTTTGTCTATGAAATAAATGTTATCTCTTTTAGGTGTTTAGGAAACAGAAAAAATAGTCGATCGTCAATCTTAAACGTCAAATATTCTTTGAATTCTTATTTAATTGTAAGTACCTACCTAGTAAATGTACTACAGCAGCGATCTATATGTTCTACTACATTAATACGGTCCGTTGACAATACCTGACGAGGCAACAACGGTTGCAGTGTACTATTAGCACGCGCGGAGTTAAAACGGCCGCATTGCTGCGATAAAAACAACGTAGATGTGTATTAAAAATCTAACAATACTTTATACTAGTATTATAATAAGTATTAATGACTATTCATTGATTAAGTGATAAAAACTTCGTAGTTCGTAACAAAACAAGCCTAATAAAAGGTATTTCTTGATTTAATCCAATATTTTATCCAAAATAGTCGGCAGCCATATTATTACAAACCTGACGCTAGTCTGTCTCGTTTGCACGACAACAATCCGTCTGTACGTGCGAAAGAGAGAATCGCTAGGAATAAAATCGTACGACTCGTACATAGATTTAAAAATGTACAGGTGTTCCATAGCGGAACTATTCTAGGTATTAGAGACGGAATAAATCTTATTGCGTTTTTATGTCGTTAGGTACATTTGATTACAATTGAAACGTTAATCCGTATAATTCTGTGTTCGCACCCTCATCGTTTCATAGAAAATGTATACGATAGTGCATACGCAGCGGAATCCCGTACGGAACGTGGCCCGTACGCCGCCGATGATGTTTTTTTCGTCCTGTACGGGAAAAAGCCTGTTACTTATGCATTGGGCTTTTTACTCATGAGGGCAAAAACTATTAGTCAACATAATCTGTAATGAGGCAGTTGCATGTCTGTTCCTATCTGTGTCTATGACCATAGCCTTCCCCCCCTGCCGCGTTCGTTTCGTGCTCGTGCCGTTTTGCTTCATTTGATTGTATTGATGAGCGTTTCTAGTAGAACATATAATTCATTGTACTACAGTAATTAATAATGTGAATATGGGAGACATAAATTAAGATAACAAATGTCAACAACGTCAACCTAATAACTAATTAGGTAGAATTTCATTTCTTTACCTTTCGATGTCCTTAGGAAGTGTGAAAAACGTGAGATTCGGATCATTATTCTTGTTTAAGCAGCGGAATGCGATGCAATATGCTTTTGCCCTCATTTTAGTTCTCATCGTAGGAATAGCGTGACGCAGCGTGCTGTATCGAAGTATTAAGTATTTTCTTCTGAAAGTTTAATTTTTAATATGTGTGATAGATTACGAACGTATGACAGCCATTATCAATTTTCTGAATTAGCCAGACATGCCGAACGCGGCATGTACTTGTAACGCCATAGCTAAAATGCGGAGTGCACCAGGCCTGCTAAAATCCACGTTAATGAGGATCAGTAAAGTTATAGCAAATTCTATAGAACTAGTATCCACGCGATTCTTTATGGCATATGAATGATATATCTTTTTGAATCATCCAAATCGGACCATTACTTACGAAGTTATTAAGTAATAAACATTGCCGTTCCGGCCGCTAAAATTCAAACTACGCGGGCGCGTGTGACGTCACAATATCGGAGCCGAGCGCAGCCGGCTAATGCACTCCTTCTTCATGATTTGACGGAGCCGATCTGACGCAGTTGGTCACTATAGTCGGCAATTTATTTACATGAAGGGTTGTTATTTTGTATATAAAGTATACTAATATAATATATATATATATATAGTAATATAATATACCTAAGTACTAATAAAGTAGAAGATGGTTTTGTACAAGCTCAATCAGATAAACTTCCAAAAGTGGATTCTTTCATGGTTTTTGATTACCTAGGTCATCACCTAGATAATCATTCTAAGTTCACCAGCGCTAAATCCGTGGTTGGAAACCACAAAGGTAAGGGTGCTGTTTATTTATCTACATGTACGGTTATCATCAGAAGTAGCTTAACATTTTAGTACCTTGTTACATATTTCTTGAATTTGTCATAATGTTGTTCGGAAACCGTCGAAACAGTTACAAAGTACTATATAGTTATAAAGTACTATAATGTTAAGCTGTTTCTGAGGCTGACTGTTGGTAGGTAGGTACTTATTAGGAATCTTTAGGTCTAACTTCTAAGCTGTTAGTAGTAGGTAGGGGTAAGAAAGAATTAATGTAAAGTATACGTACAGGGATATATTCAGAACATATGAATGAAGTGTTTATAGTTTATTGATAAACGAATATTGTTTTCGGTATTATGTAGATCATTTCGCGGATGGCTTTTTAACCTACTTGCGCTTTATAGTGCATAGTTCCCTACGCTGATGATCTATCTATGACAGAAACCTTAATATTGGTTGTTAATGGTTGTTTTTTAGGGTTCGGTAGCCAAATGGCAAAAAACAGAACCCTTATGGATTCGTCATGTCTGTCTGTCTGTCTGTCCGTATGTCACAGCCACTTTTTTCCGAAACTACATATAAGAACTATACTGTTGAAACTTGGTAAGTAGATGTATTCTCTGAACCGCATTAAAATTTTCATACAAAAATAGAAAAAAAAAAAAACAATAAATTTTGGGGTTCCCCATACCTACTTAGGACTGAAACTCAAAATTTTTATTTCATCAAACCCATATGTGTGGGGTCTATGGATAGGTCTTCAAAAATGATATTGAGGTTTCTAATATCATTTTTTTCTAAACTGAATAGTTTGCGTGAGAGACACTTCCAAAGTGGTAAAATGTGTGTCCCCCCTGTAACTTCTAAAATTTAAAAAAATGTATGATGTACATTACCATGCAAACTTCTACCGAAAATTGGTTTGAAAGAGATCTAGTAAGTAGTTTTTTTAATACGTCATAAATCGTAAACCGCAAATTACCTTTCATTATGTTACTTGCTGCTACGGAACCCTTCATGGGCGAGTCCGACTCGCACTTGGCCGCTTTTATTTCCCTCTCACTCATCGTTACAAATCATCCTTTGAGTAGTAGTAGGGGCTCGACCAAAATTAGCACTATAAAGGCAAATATTTCGCAAACGCAACCCTAAATCCAAACATGGTTCTAGAAGACCCATAATATTTTTCGAAGACCTTTTCAACGATATCCCACACTACAGGGTACGCGACGAATAAAAAAATTCATCCTCACACCTGTAGGGGAGGTACCCTGAACAAAAGTTTTTCAGTATTTTATTCCACGATTCTGGGGTTCCGATACTTCCGATTTTACTTCGGAACCCTAAAAAGTAAAGCGTATTGCTGCTGAACGGTAGAGAAGGTGGATTTCCATGACTGTGCTGCTCAAAAGGGAGGCTGCAAACATAGCGTAGAATTTTTGATGTGGCTCCATAGACGCAGCGAGGAGCCATCTGCCACTGAAAAAAAATGTTACGGAGCCCAACCACAGCTGGCTATATAGATACAACTACGAAATTTATATAAGTTAAAGATATGGTTCCCAGCTCAGTTACTATTGAAGATAAATCATATATTGTCTTTTTACAACGGAATACCATTTTCTACGAAGTTTTGAGTTTTTCGGCACGTTAAAAAATAGTTTTTTTTTGGCGTTTTCATAGAAATGTTTGAACGTTTAAGCACTATACAATACTGATACATAGTTAAAAGGTGAAATAGGCATAAATGGGACACTTAATTTGTTTCAAAGTCACAATTATCGAAACAAAACATTGCGCGCCGTATCGCTGCCAGCGGCTAACTGGCGGCGACGGGCATCGTGACGTCACAGCCACGCAGTGAACTTTGTAAGTAATTTGGTCATAACTTCGTCAATTTTTGTCGTAGAACAAAAATTTTTACACTGTATGTTAAGGATTTCTTAGCTCTATAAATCTGCATTCTCAACTAAAAACGTTACGGATCCTCATTGGCCGTAAACTTCGCGAACCCTCCTAAAGCACCGCTTTTTTGCTAATGTAATAAGATATGCTTAATTGGTAATTGTCATAAGCAATAAATCCTTTTCTATTCAGTTTTCGTCTACAATACATATAATGATCTAAAGTTATAAAAGTCTTAGGATTGTAATACTCCCCATTTTAATGGTAATCAGTACGTAACGGGCAACATTTAAAAAATGCGTCAGATTTCTGCGCTATGCGTCACTGCTACAATGTCGTAGAAAGGTCAACTCAGCTGTTTTTTTGCCACGACGCGCGAAGCAGTGTTTGCGAGCGAATGCGATGCTCTGCGTCCTATGTATAAGTTACTCTATGCTCTGCGTCACTCGACGTTATGACGTGATTGATATCCAATTTTCGTACTATTACCAAAGACATGGAGATATACTCTATCTGGATCATAAACTTTGTAGAGGTATCTGAAGTTCGATGACGTCATATCGTAATGACCATCATTCGACCAATCACAGGCCAGCGGGTCTATTATGAACTCTTAATTCCAGGCATGTTCCAGTGTAAACGTCAAATTCGTATTACCAAAGCGGTCACGTGACACTTTTTAGCCAATCATACGTCGTTCCAAGCCCGATAAATGAATTGCCTGGAACAAGAATGGTTTTATAAAAGTTCATAATAGGCCCGCAGATTGAGGTTTTCCTTCATAAATTATTGTAGGGTGTCAAAACTAAACACTTAGGCTAAGCGCAGATTGAGACTTTTTGTCACGGAGACTTTTTGTTACCCAGTCGAGTGCTATGAAGATATATGGGAGTGCGCTGACTATGGTGACATGACAGCACGGTGACAACTGACAAATAGTTCCTAGCAGAAGTAGCAGACGGCAACATCTAGTGACGTGACTGTCACCCGGCCGGGAAGTGCACTCACAAGGCGACAGGGTTCCTAACTTAGGGGTTTTCCCTCCTTTAAGCGGTAAATATGTAAGATGGGATTTTTTAGGGGTCTTAGGTATATGTTTAGTGTTATTTTTATACCCCATTTACACGCGCGCGCGAGCCACGAGACAATCCGCGAGACGCGCGCGTGTGCGCGCGTGTGAACAGGGCGCTCGCGGACCAGACCGCGGCGCGTCTCGTGGCTCGCAGGCTCGCGTCGGGAGCGGTTATTTAGGTGCGCGCCAAAGGGGCTCGCGCGAGCGCTCGCGCGGTGTTCACACGCGCGTAGGGGGCGTGGCTTACGGACGCGCCACGAGACGATCCGACACACGCGCGTGTAAATGAACGGTTAGGGTTTTTGTGACTCTTCATATTTTTTATTTATTGATCTAAATAAAGATGTAAGAGGCCCCGAAATAAACTAGCCAATCAAAGGACACTGGGACTTTTGGAATTTAAATATAGGATATCAGATTAATCTGCAATCTGGAATAGAGAAATCCAAAAACGAGTATTTGTGAATTTACCTTACAAAATATTATATCGATATTTTAATCGAAATTGATTTATTTGTAAGAATTTTTATGTCCAATTAATGAATAGAATGGCATTGAATGAAGATACCTACCAAATACCGCTGGAAGTATTAAGACGTATAAGCCAAATCGGTAAACAAGAAAAATATTCTTTCCTGGTCCCAGAACCAGAACCATCAACGTCAAATTAATGATTTTTGATTTAATCGCAATAAAATCGTTTACAAATAATTTATGTTCCAAAGTTTGATTTTATTAAAAGATAACTGTTTGATGGTGTTTTTTTTAACTCCTGATCCAAAAAGAGGGTACAATTTTTTTTGCCATTTTTAGCCAATTTAAAGGGTACGAAATTTTGACATTCTAGCATCTTTTTAAAAGTTTTTTGCCATTACTTGGTTCACTGACTTGGCATGGCAACACCGTCAGTGACTTTTCAAGTGGGTGCACCGTGGAGACAGTGACAAAAAGTCTCCGAGACAAAAAGTTTCAATCTGCGCTTAGCCTTAGAAAAAAAAGAGTGCGTGTACTTTATGCGTGGTAGTTATACTTCTTTGACTTATTTAAATAAAAATTTATTTTAATAATAGTATGCTGTATGCAGTATGTATAACTGCGTATAGATATAGGTCATAGATTTAGAACCAGTGTACAGATTCTCCCATACATTTGATAGAGAGAGTGGCCAATTACATTAAACATATATATATTGTTTATCACAAGTGCAAATAATGGTGAGTTGTGACAAACAATGAAGAGTGCGTTGGCTATTTGGAAATTTAAAGTTTCAGTTTGTTTTTTAAGCAGAAAATCCTAGTAAGTTTAAGTACGATACGATAGTGGATAGCAGTATTCTTGGCTGCTTGTTAAATTTTGTTACATTTCTTTTAAAATAACCCTAAAGAAACGTAAATTCTCTGTCTCCTGTGCGGTCACGCCGTGACTGAATCTATAGGTCATAATCACAACTTTTTCTCACTTTTTTCATAATGGCAACTTGATTGACTTTGAAGTTTGTAACAGTTTGAAAATAGAACCTTAAACCGGAATGTCAAAATTATTATGACGTTTTTCTTTTCGTGCTAAGAAAGAAGTGACGAATTAGGTGTTTATTTTCGTGTTAAAACCATTTAATTCAGAAATATGGCCGCTGAAATAAAGCCTGCGCCCAGGACTCCGAACGATAGATTTTCTACAACCAAGAAGCCAGCACTTTTGAACAAATTAGAGGGTTGCACTGACGATGTAAATGCTGCCGTGGTGATTCCTGGCGAGGATGGAGTTATTAGTGTTTGTGATGATAAGTAAGTGATTTGCTTACCTTTTGGGCGTATTATTATTAGGATCATTTAAGAAGAGTCTGCTTGTCATGTCGAACACAGACATGAATTTATATTCGATTCTGTCGTGTCATACCACCCTTTTTCGACCGGTAATATTCAATATCACACTGCCCTGGTGCGTGTCATAACGCCTACTTTAATCAAAACTACTTGCCATTTTTAATTACTTAGCATTAACCTGTTTAAATATTTACAGTAGTGATGCTGTATTGTTTATACTTGGTCTATATTAAGGCAAATTATGTCGTCATTCAGGTGTCACTGATTCATCAATTACCACTGCTGTGATAAAACTTGTTGCATTATTAAGGAACTTCTAATAAGGTTTACTGTAAAGACTGCTAACTCCTACTGTATTCTGTATATTACAGTACCTAAATTGATATTGACGCTTGAAAGGTAAAATTACCAAGTGACATGTTGACTTTACACTAGAGCATTTTAGTTTTTAATTTTAGAACAAAATCGCTTTATTAAGCATTTAAACTGCATTTAAAATTCATTGGTATGAAGAAGAGCTATGACTAATAGGCAATTTTTTAAGATTTTTTTTTCTAAAATTAAAAACTAAAATGCTGTAGTGTAAAGTTGTCAACATATCGCTTGGTAATTTTTTGCCTTTCAAGCGTCGATATTTATTACAGTTACTCAGTTTTTAAGTACAATATTAGCCAATATGTATTTAGACATTTCCAATTCATTTGGTGCAATTGATTATAACCCAAATTTGCCTATGATGATTTTGATTTGATGATGAGTTATCTCCAGGATATATAATCATTTCCGTCTCTAGTTTCTTCGTTAGGAAACCTATTTCCAAACTATACTACACCACAATAAAATGTTTTGTTTACATCTATTGGCACATTTTTGTATCTACAGACAAATGGTTTATCATGTTGAATGGTTTATCTTGTTTGTTTACAGAACTGTACGAGTATGGTTAAAGCGTGATTCGGGACAGTATTGGCCGAGTATTTGTCAGTACATGCCTTCAGGTTGCACATCAATGTTTTACACCCCTGAGACTCGCCAGTTGTTTATTGGACAAGAAAATGGCACCATCTCTGAGTTCACATTAGCTCAAGACTGCAATAGGATAAATCCAGTGAGTATTGTTATTTTAAACTAGAACTCTGCCCGCAGTATTGCCTTTGCTATGTTATTCCAGATTGTGGTCTACCTATATGGGGCCATCCATAAATTACGTCACACTAATTTCATTACTTTTTGACCCCTCCCCCCTCCTTGTCACAGCTGGTCACATTTGTGAGACCTCCCCCCTAGTGTACCATTCAGCTTAATTATTTAAAGATGCTCTTAAACAATTTTCTTTATTATTAAAACACTTCTTTGTTTATTATAACTTTTGGAAAGAAAAAAAAATTTTTAATAAATTTGCAAAACATGTAGCAACATTTACAATATATAAAAAAAAAACAATTATTCTGTCATTGTACGTATTTTTGAATTCCCATTATTAAAATTATTGTGCAAATTAAAATACTATAAATTATGTTTCAGAAAATTAGTACTATAATTGCACGTAATTCAAATTTTCAGTTCTTCATAATTATAAAAAAAAATTGTTGCCCAAGCCAAGCCAACCCTGAAGTATTATGCGGTAATTTTTTCATTTTATTAAACTGGTGCTAAACACACAGTTTATGCTTTAAGGATATTTTTTTATTATCTTTATGTACTGTGCCTTATTAACATAGATTAGTACAGCTGCGTCAGGGTCGTTCACTTTACATGTGGCTAAATAGAACTGTATTTCTGTAGTAAACAAAACCATAACACACAATAATTTGTTTTATTAGGGAATAATAATTTTGTATTAATATTAGTACAAAATTTTCATTTCGCTTTGGAAAAACTTGTCTTACTGGAAAAAAGTATAGATAGGATTCTTTAAATTAAAAGGGCGTAAGGGGTTAGCCACATAGTTTGAAAAGCGAATAACGGTTGGGGTAAAAATGTCCTCGAATGGAGACCATGTCTCGGAAAAAAGGATATAGGATGGTTATTGACCAGGGTACTGACCACTCAAGGAAGACAACTGACATCCGCTGTAACAGAAGGACCAGAATAGTGCAAGTTAGACTGGATTATATCCAGCAGTGGATCTCCGGAGGCTGGTAGATGGCTCCTTACACAATCGTATCATAATAAATAATGTATGTTGAATTCCTTTTGACGACCCGTGTGGTGTAATGGTTACCTTGCCGGATTGTCGTTCCAAGGGTCCTGCGACTCCTGGGTTTGATTTGAAGCGGAAAGAATGTTGGGTTTGTATTTCTGTTCTCGGTCTGGGTGTGTGTTCTTGTCTTTGTGTGTTGTCCATGGCACCCAAGACACAGGGAATCCTAGTGTGGGGCTATGAGTGTGTAGCGTTATTATTATTATGTACTAGTTAACCCGGCGAGATTCGTATCGCCAAACAATTTTTTTTCTAAAATAAAAGTAGCCTAAGTTACTCCTTGTTACATCAGCTACCTGCCAGTGAAAGTCCCGTCAAAATCGGTCCAGCCATTTCAGAGATTAGGAACAAACAGATAGACAGACAAAAATTGTGAAAAATGTTGTTTTGGTAATGTATTATGTACCATGTATAAATCCAAATGCACTTAGTAAAAAGCGGTTATTTTAATATTATAAAAAGACACTCCAATATTATTTATTTGTGTAGATTATTATTTATTTGCATATTAACGAAGGCAGTGTTCACACAGAGCCGGGAGTACCTGGCGCACACGGCGCGCGTGACCGCGGTGGTGTTTAGCCTGGCGTGCGAGTGGGTGCTGTCCGTGAGCCGGGACAAGCTGTTCTCGTACCACTGCAGCGAGACCGGCCGCCGGATCGGGGGCTACTCGTTCGAGGCATGGTGCACCGCTTTGCAGTATCCTTTTGACAATTTACATTTGTTCTTTAATAGGTCTTTCTTTCTTTTTCTTCTCTTTTTCTTTTTTCCGACAAAGCATCAAGTCTTTGGTGTTCCTGGTGTTCATTGGCGACGATAGCCACATACTATCAGATGAATGGTCAGCTCGTTTGCCGGCTATTTCTATTAAAAAGAAAAAAAGGAATGCATCGTGCGATTATTAGGGTTAATAAGAAAAATCAGAAAGCAGTAAGGAAAAATCTAGGAACATATTGTAACAATGATGGCCTATCGATTTCAACGTTGGTCTCCTGTACCCGGGAGCCTGAGCTCCTGCATGCACCTCTATTTTTCAAAAAGTTTTGTACATATTTGAAGTTAATTATTACTTTCTTTGGTGAAGAAAAACATGGTAAACTTAGAAAAGAACCTAAGAAAAACCTGCAAATCTAAGAGTTTTCCATAATGTTCTCAAAGGGCGCTTTACCACGCAAGTTAAGCAATTGAAGAATCTTTTATCTACTCTGCATTTATAATGTTTTTGTTTAATTGGTTTTACTATTTCATGATTTCATTGTTTATATTTTGAAGATTGATTTAATTAGTCGGCAAACGAGCAAAAAGCACACAGGCAATTGATTGTAAAAGTTCCCACAAGCTGAGATAAATGCAGTGAACGGGCTTTGTTCACCGCACTGGCTCAGACTTTCGGTTGTTCCCAATATTCTATAGCTATTCTCGTATTTTGAATTGATGAATTTAAAATATGTATTTTATGATAGTTGCAGTAGTCATAAATTAATGAATAGTATTTAAAGTTATTATTAGGTAACATAAAACAATTTTTTCGTGAATATTTCGCCTAAATTTGACAATTTCTGGCTTTGTAAGGTATTCACGTTAAAACAAGGTGGATAATATTTCTGTTTCCCATTTGTACGAAATATGGCGATAGTTGTAATGTAATAGAAGATAATATAAAAAAATGTTTTACCTGAAAAAGCTATAATAATATTTATTTAAAAGAATTATGGAAAAGTTTTACTTATCCCAGAGTATGTCACATTGTACCCCAGATACGGGACAGTGTGTGACAAATTTATAGTGTGTGTGTAATAATTTATATACATGTTAAACTTAACACTAAAAAGCCCTAATCTCAATTCTAACGCTTCATTACCTTTCATTGTGTCTGTCATTATGTAAATCTGGTGTAATCGTGAATGCAAGTGTTTCCTGAGCGGGCGCTAATCAGATTCGACTCGCAGTCGAAATACGCGTTCGTCGGCGACTACAGCGGTCAGATAACGATGCTGAAGCTAGATAACAACGGGGCTGCGCTGGTCACCACGCTCAAAGGACACACCGGGTACGCCATACTTTATAATAAACTAGCTGACCCGGCGATCTTCGAATCGCCTAACAAACTATTTTTTTCGAAAATAAAAGTAGCCTAAGTTATTCCTTATTACATCAGCTATCTACCAGTGAAAGTCCCGTCAAAATCGGTCCACCCATTTCAGAGATTAGTCGGAACAAACAGACAGACAGACAGACAAAAATTGTAAAAATTGTTGTTTTGGTATATGTACCTTATATACATCCAAATGCACTTAGTAAAAAGCGGTTATTTTAATATTACAAACAGACACTCCAATTTTATTTATTTGTATAGATAATAAATAAACAAATTAACGCTTACACACTCATACCCCATACGCAGTAGGTTTCCCTGTCGCGGGTGGCATGGACAACACAAATAACACCCACGACACGAGCACAAATATTTGTGTCACATAATTATTTGCTCCGGCCGGGAATCGAACCCGGGACTTTCGCTTTGCAGGCAGGGTCACTAGAGGTGCGGTGTCATACTGTTTATCTGACAACTTATGTCGTTATTATCGTCATAATAATCCATCAAAACAAAACATGCAAACCTTATTAGTGTATCAACAGATTAAAATTTTCCAATATGTTAAAGGTAGATAAATTATTTATACTGATAACCCGACCTTACCTTACTTCACGGGAACGTCATTTAAGTTTAAAAATAAAATAATATTTTTAACATTAATTAATGATATCAATTGATTAATTAATTGTGTCTCGATAAAGAAAAACATCGAGAAAGTTGCCTAATCGGCATTTAACAAACGCCTTTCTCTCTCACGTTGTAAAAGGGGGAGAAGACAACCCAGTGTCATAAAATCTTAATATATCTAACTATATTATATTGTAGGGATTATAACGATAATGGGAATAATAGAAAAAAATATCCATATACCTAATTAGTGTCATCAATCTACAAAATTTTCAACATGGCCCAGCCTGCTATATTTTTATTACATATTTTTATAAATTTGTTTATCATAAAAACATAATATAATAATAATATAATAATAAATATAACATAAGTTTTTAATCTGTAACAACTGATTAGAGCTACATACTTTTATAGTATTGATATTTTAAAACATTTGTACGTAGATATTACTGTTCATTAAATTAATTACTCCGTAATATGCCTCGGGGCTTTCTATAATTATGGTACTCTCGTTAATTATAATGTGAACGATATCGTATTGGATAAGTTGTACCGAATAATTCAATTTATTATTCTCTTTGTTACTCTGTAATACCACTAAAGTAAAACATCATAGAACTAAATGGCACTTTGTTTAATTAAATTAAAGATACCGTCTGTTCCGTTGAATTAAACTTTAATACGTCTGGCAGATAGTCGGCTATATCTACATAAATAATGTACCGTCTTTGTTATCGTCACATGTCTAGAGACAGCACTGGCCTACAGAACTTCCCACAGTAGAATTGGCAATCTGATCTAATCATAATGGAGTAGCGTGTGCCGTCGCCGCTTTAGACCCGGTTCTACAGAGCCATGACTCGGAAGAAAAAACATACTTTCGCTTTTTGTCGAAAACTAATCAAGTTCAAATCGTTTATACTGTAAATTTTATAGTAAGCTAGCTCTTCCCGATACATTAAACTTTCATGCTTTGTGCTTACACTTATCATATATTAAGAGGAATATCAGAAATTTTAAGCCACTTGGAAAAGTTTTCTATGTTTTTATGAAAATAAATGATGTTAAATGGAAATGAATAGTGAAAAATGTTACTCTATAATATTAAGTTCCTTTAAACTAATGGATGCGGTAGATATCCTATTATTGTTACAGATACGGATACAAATAGATATCCCGTAAATATATTAATGATGCTCACTTACTTGCACATAAAATACGTATACCTATATGAATATTTTTCTTTTAATTTTCAGGTCTGTTCGAGTATTAAACTGGGCGCCACTACCTCAACTTTTGTTTAGCGGTTCGTTCGACCAAAGTATTATCGTTTGGGACATCGGCGGGCAGAAGGGAACAGCGTACGAGTTACAAGGACACAGGTAATTGCTTGAAAATTATAGATAAATATTTTTTGTTGTACACCACAATGTAATTGTAAATACAATGATCGTACAAAGGGTGACCTTGTACATGTCTAGTAGAGCTAAGTTCACTATTTTTTCTACCAATTATTTTTGTATAAAGAAAGTTTGCTTCAATGGGAGGCGTATTCTTGAGCATATTGATGAGGTATTAGTGGGCGACCTGAGTGTTGTACTTAATTTAGTACGCAATTAATTTACAACAAGTTACAATTGTTCACAATTTCGTGACTTCGTGATAATTGGCGTACTCAACAATTTACACATTGATAATTTAGAATTCAATTATTTGTGCACCAATCTCTTCACCAACTTTTTTATGAAGGTTGTCTGGAAGAGATCGCTAATCTATAAATCTATATATAAAGAGGAAACATTTGATTTTTTGTTTGCATTGAATAGGATCCGAAACTACTGAACCGATTTCAAAAAATCTTTCACTGTTGGGAAGCTACACTATCCCCGAGTAACATATATATTAAAAAAAAAATTGGGATCCTTAGTAAAACTCCAATAATGTAACCCAAGGTGTAAAAAAATAAGAAAACCGAAGCAAAGCGAGGGCGGTTACTTGTTAGAGATAAGACTGCCTGTTATACTTATGTATCTATGTGATTCAAGTTTCTAAAAAATGTTGGTGTACAATAAAGAAGATTTATATTGTATTGTTTTTAAACTCCTTTACAACTTTCGCGTGTGATCCACCGGTTTCCCCAGCAACAAAGTGACCGATCTTTGGTACATCGGCGGGTGCGCGATGCTGGTGTCGTGCGGCTGTTGTACTTATGCATCTTTGTGATTCATGCTTCTAAATTATATTAGTGTACAATAAAGAGGATTTATATTGTACTCTGTTTGAACCTTTACGACTTGTACAATAAAGAGGATTTCTATTGTATTTGAATCTTTACCTTTACAACTTTACCTGTCATTCTGCCATTCGCCCATCAGCAACAAAGTGACCGGTCTCTGGTACATCGGCGGGTGCGCGCGGCTAGTATCGTGCGGCGAGGACGGCGCGCTCGGCGTGTGGGAGATGGGGGTGAAGCGGCGCGAGACGCCGGCGTGGCGCGAGTCCGACCTGTGCCAGCTGTGCCGCGCGCCCTTCATATGGAACGTACGCGCTATGATGGAGAAGAAGCAGCTTGGTTAGTGTTTCAAAAGATACGTAAAGAAGGATAACTCCGTATAAACGCGAGCAACGCACACATTTTTCGTGTCCGTTAACGGTGAAAATATTCTGACCCTGACAATATAATACTTAGACGGCACTGTTTTCTTTATTAAAGGCGATGGAACATTCCATAATAATTTGGTAAATAGTCTATGCGAAAGACAATTTGAAGTGTCTCTACCTGTGTCCTAACGCGTTTATCAATACGGTAAAATAACATTATGCAGGCGTGGCCAACAGTTAGCGCGCTACAAGAGGCTTGGCCTTTTTAATACCAATACGCATTATGCGATAACGTTTGACAGTTTTTTTACACATCAAAGATTTGAATTCCGTTGACCACGTTTCGCCTAACGCGCCAAGTAAGCCGCATTCCGCCGTCAACATAACGGCACGTGTGTGTCTGTGTGCGTGCAGGTCTCCGGCAGCACCACTGCCGCTGGTGCGGCGCGGCGGTGTGCGGCGCGTGCTCCCCGCACCGCCTGCCGCTGCCCGTCATGGGCTTCGAGTTTCCACAGCGCGTCTGCACCGCCTGCTACGACACGCTGCGCCATGAACCGTGAGTATACTGTACACACTATACACTGTAAACACTTTACATTGTATACTGTACATGTTAACAATAGGTTATGTTCTTCGTAAAACTGTTCTTATAAACACGTGTTCATGGCGATGCACGTTTGTTAACTTGAATCCGAATAGGTGGTATTATATTACAGATAAATTATTAGCAACTAATCGCAGCACACTGCACGACTGCACAGCTTAAAGCAAGAGCAGTTAATGAATGCTTCTTCGCCTTGCTTCTTGGCGGGGAAGCCTCGGCCGGAACGCCCCTCTTTTTCTTCAACTGTCAAAGGGCGCCACAATCACTATGTTAAAGTAGTTCTCGTCGGTAATCACAGATGGCAGTACAGGCAGTACAAACTGCCGGTACTTAAAATTGCCAACATACACTATACACTGTACACACTATACTCACTATACGCATGCAAACATATTTGATGATATTGACGCTATTTAGATAAGAGATCTTCACGAAAAAAGTGAATAGGCTTATCCTAAACTAGTACTAGTTGTCAAATCAATTTCTGAAATTTCTATACCATATTAATTATAAAGAGAGGAAGTACTTCTAAATCAGCTTACAAGATTGGACCAATACTTAAATCATGCTAACAAATAACAAACAAAGAAAGTTAAAGTAAAACTTGCTTGGAAGATCTTTTGAAGAGGTATGCTATCATTTCTGTTTAATATATTTCTGATCTTAGTTTGACAGTGTATCTAATTTGTATAATGATCCCCAGCCGCGAGTCGCTGGCGTCGTTCCACGACATGAAGCACGCGGTGGCGTCGCTGTTCGTGGACGAGGCCACGGGCCGCATGTGCACCGCCGGGAAGGACCGGGTTATCAAGGTAACAGCTTGCTACTGTCTTGGGCCTTGGGACACTTTTCAATTATTTTTATTTTTATTATTTTTTTATTACAAAATCCATAGAGCTCTTTGAAGAATTAATTTTTTTTACATTTTTTAGCCTACATATACAGGTTATCACTAAGTACGTCCATTGAATATTATTCTAGTGTGTTGAGTGTAATTATTATCTATCCATCCATATTCAAATTCAAATATTTTATCCAAAATTGGTTTGGTTTACAAACACTTTTTGAGCGACGCCAATGCTTCAACAAGGCCCTACTGTGAGAGGGCCCGTGAGAAGAAGCAGCAAGAAACTATCGAGGTGTTTTATCTGGATAAATTTGTAGTGACTTGACGATTATTTCCATCCATCCATCCATCAGCCCTTAGAGGTCCACTGCTGGACATAGGCCTCCCCTAACTTGCGCCACTCTGACCGGTCCTGAGCCTTCTGAATCCAGCGGATGCCCGCTGTCTTCTTCAGGTCGTCAGTCCACCTGGTCGGAGGGCGTCTTATGCTCCTTTTTCCGAGACGTGGGCGCCATTCGAGGATCTTTCTTCCCCAACGGTTATCGGTCCTTCGAACTATGTGGCCAGCCCATTGCCACTTCAGCCGGCTAATTCTTTGAGCTATGTCGGTTACCCTTGTTCGTCTACGGATCTCCTCATTTCTGATGCGATCACGTAGAGAAATACCGAGCATAGCCCTCTCCATAGCCCGCAGCGCAACTCTGAGCTTGTGGATCAGGCGAATAGTAAAGCACCACGTCTCGGATCCGTATGTCATCACTGGCAACACACACTGCTCGAACACCTTCGACTTCAGGCACTGAGGTAGTGTTTTGGACGACAAGATATGACGCAGTTTCCCGAACGCAGCCCATCCGAGTTGGATTCTACGAGTGACTTCTTTCTCGAAGTTGGACTTACCCATCTGGATCACTTGTCCCAGGTAATTGTATTCGTCTACAACTTCAAGAGCAGCGCCGTCAACCACAACCGGTACGGGTGAGACATGGACATTTGACATGATTTTCGTCTTGTCCATGTTCATCTTAAGACCCACCTGTTTTGAGGCGCTGTTCAAGTCCCCGAGCATTGTACCAAGTTCTTCCAGGGAACCCGCCAGGATGACTATATCATCGGCATATCGCAGGTGTGTGATGTATTCGCCATTGATGTTAATGCCACGTCGTTTCCACTCCATCAGCTTGAACACGTCTTCCAACGCAGCGGTGAACAGTATTGGGGATATGACATCCCCTTGCCTGACACCTCTCTGCAGTTGGATGGGGTTCGTTGCTGTGTCGTGTACTCTGACGGACATGGTGGCTGATGAGTACAAACACTTCAACACCTCG
The DNA here is from genome assembly GCA_951805285.1 of Thymelicus acteon. Classification (NCBI taxonomy): domain Eukaryota; kingdom Metazoa; phylum Arthropoda; class Insecta; order Lepidoptera; family Hesperiidae; genus Thymelicus; species Thymelicus acteon. The sequence goes on along the minus strand of OX638215.1, from coordinate 4,946,773 downwards.
ATATACCGGTAGTCGATCCGGCACCGCTGGAGAGAATTTAGCACCGCCCAGGTCTCGATAGAATCAAAGGCTTTCTCATAGTCCACATAGGCAACACACAATGGCAGATTATACTCCTCGGTCTTTTGTATAATCTGTCGCAGTGTGTGTATATGGTCTATGGTGCTGTAGCCTTTTCGGAATCCTGCTTGTTCGGGAGGCTGGAAGTCGTGACGATTATTTATAGATGAAATATTAAGAACGGTCGTTTAAGTTTTTGTAAGTGTTATCCTACCTAATAAAATACCATTTCTAGTTGTCTTATCCTTGGTATGAATTTTGTCACGCTAACGACGGTTGACATAATTATAATCTGTCGAAATTAAGCGCTAATATATTTTGAACTTTGCTTGAGGAACATTAATTTGAGGGTTAATATAACATGATGTTAATACTATACTTAATACTATAGTTGACTGGATGAACGACCATAATCTTGACATAAACTTTAATAAAACAAAATTAATGCAATATAGGCCGCATCAAAAACCCCCGCTTGACATAAATTTCATATATAATAATTATAAAATAGAATGTGTTGACGCGTTCACTTTGCTAGGACTAGAAATTGATACAAATATTAAATGGAAAAATCATATACAAAAAATTAGAAGTAAACTCTCAAGTTTCACATACGCCCTAAAGGAACTCCGGAAAGCTACAGACCTTAAGACGGCCTTGTCTGCATATTACGCTTACGCATACTCATGGCTCACATACGGAATCCTACTTTGGGGCAACAGCGTGGATACACATTATGTCTTCACATTACAAAAAAAATGCATCCGTATCCTAACAAATATAGACGAGATGGACACTTGTAAACCGCATTTTATTAATAATAAATTGTTGACACTGACGTCCATCTATATATTAGAGGCGTGTAATTTTATAAAAAAGTATCCAAGTTATTTTACTTTTCACGACGACGAACCGCGACGATACCCAAGACGTAAAAAAAACACTTTAATAATTCCGAATGCAAGGTTAAAGTTATATAGCTCCGGGCCATATGCTATGTGCATAAAAATTTTTAACAATTTGCCAGATCAAATAAGACTAATAAAAAATGACATAAAATTTTCAACACAATTAAAACAATATCTAATTAATAAGTGTTTTTATAACCTAAATGATTACTTAGAAAAACGACAATAATGCATATAAAATAGATCGGTCTGCTCCCACTATGTTGCAATACCCAAATAGGGTTCATATGTGCCTCTAAAATCCTATGTAATAACTACCATCTATGTAACCACTATGATTGCAATAAAAGTATTGAGTATTGAGTATTGAGTATTGAGTATTGAGTAATCCGCCCTTTACGTGTCATATAACCTCTACATGGTATAGAACAAAGTCACTGTTTGTGTGATAGTAGAAATCTTAAAATCAATTGCATTTCCTTTTGTTTCAATGTATTGGTATCAGATATCCGTAAGCAAAGTACATAACCGGCGACGTTGCTTTGACGATCTGGCTCGAAGGACCATGTTGTAATAGACCACGACTCACAGCGACGCGACACGACCCGGAGATGCTTGTAGAGGCCAGCAAGGCTGCAGCTTGAAGTAACTTGACTCCACTATTTCGTGTTCCCTGACCTATGTAACTTTGAAAACAGTCAATAAGATCCAAATTTTATACGCTTTGACAGCTGAGGCTGTCAGTGACATATAGGTACCGTGGCATTGCGCTGCGTCTCGCTAAATAAAATAAAATGAATAAGGTCTATATTTTATAGCCGTCGTGTCTCGTTGTGAATTGACCCTTAATTACGTGAAAATTTGAGGTTAATTATACCTTCCAGGTATGGGACATCAGCGTGCTACTAGCGCCCGCGCCCAAGCCTGGCACCAGTGACCAGTAGCACACGAAAATCATCCCTCCATCAACGGCATACGGTCGGTATTCGCCGGCATACACTTCACAAGCATTCATACATTGGATCGAAGTTACATTTAAAGGGAATTGTCGTTTAATTAGAATGTAATCGAACGTATCGGTTACGTTATAACAGCGTTGTTAAAGACATGTTAACGAGTAACTAGTTGACGTTCGGCAGTCGTCTCTATGATATAAATACACTGTACACTGAAACTGTGTAAGCGTTTATTTAATAACTAAACTTATTTAAATGATGTTACGGTAATCCTGGAAAAACTTAATGGTCATCTTAAGTTACACTTTATAAACACTAGATTTTGTCATTCATGAGACAAAACAAAGCGGCGCCTACATCCAGAATTTCCATGAATCAAAATTTTTGACAGCCTATTTTCTCATCATTGTTCTTTGTTACATCTCAACACTCCCCATACTATAAAACTATGCGCTTAGCGACAAAAGACACTAATGAACTTTCAGTAAATTCTATGAGGATAATGTTTATGTATATTTATATGATAGAGAAGAGAAGAGTGATGTTCGGTCACTGTGATCTTCAGGCCAAGTAGTCCTAGCGAGACTCTAGTCGGGCCAGTCCGAGTGACTTCCCACGACGTGTTTCAACACGAATTTTGTAGAAAATCGTGGATAGTTGATGTTATTAATATATTTCTAATTATTTCCTGTTCGTAAAGTATATTTAATGTTAATGGTCCAACGAATGTTTTCATTAAGATTTATTTTTTCAGCTATTCTTAGACTAAGACTGAATCTTTAAGAGTATAAATTATAATGAGGAGCTCGTCAAATGTTCGTGTGTTTAACTTAATGAGTAGGTGTTATAGCGGACTTTGTAGATGTCATTCATTCAAGTACTTTTGTTTAATAGTCGCCTATCGTACTAATAATAGCAGTTCAACATTGGAGTGATTTCAATTAGTTGTGTTGTATTTAAGAAAAAAAAAAGAAAAACATCTGTTAAAAAACATTATCCATTTCATTACATTAGATATCATTTAATTAGAAAATAATATGAGTGTGTGCGGTTACATGAAATATTTACAATGGTGTTCATTAAAATTGTCTATGGTATAAACAATTGTATATGTATCAAAATACTATGTCTGCTTCATTATAACAAAATGCTTGCTAGTTTAAACATGTTTTTGCATAAATGGCATTCAGGTATGAGTTTGTTCATTGCGTTCGTTTGTTTCCGCACTTTCCGACAGACGACTTTCGGTTAAAAATAACACTGTGTGGGGCACATGTGTGCTATATAATTTTTGATAGAGCAGCTGAAACTCATATATCCCTTATAATCATACTGTACATTTTGTACAAATTTATTACATTGTGCGAATGTAAAAATACCCTAAATATTCGTAGATTGGTGAAATGACGTTAATTTGTGCACAGTGTGAACTAAAATGCTAATTGGAAAGAGTTACTATGTTGTAATTAGTTCAGATTTTATTCTCACCTTTTGGTTTTTCAATAGCTACACTAGAATCATCCTAAACAGAAATCTATCTGTTGAAAAAAAAAATATGATAGATTTCCCGTCTTACTAATAAAATCTTTATAGATTCTTGTTTTTATTTATTAATAGTTTAGAAGACCCATAATATTTTTGAAAGATCTTTTCAACGACACCCCACACTATAGGGTACGCCACGAATAAAAATTCATCCTCACGTTACCTGTAGGGGTTAGTACCCTGAAAAAAAATTTTTTTTTTCAATATTTTATTCTACGCTTCTGGTAATTCCAGCTTTCTAGCACTAAGGGTCTCGGCGGTTTGTTTCGGACAGACAGACGGACGGACGGACATGATGAAACTAATAATAATAAGGGTTACGATTGTACTTCGGAACCCTAAAAAATGAGACAGAGCTGCTGTGAGTTTTGGATACACTTGATTCCACCTATTTATCAGTAAGGACGGATTAATGACATAATCATTTACTTTAAAGTTGCGGGCTTGTGTTTTAGTTACATGTTAGAGCTCATCACTATCTCGGGTGAATAGTGCTAAAGACAATATTATACACATTTGCATTATGACTATTATATTATAATTATAATAGCAGTTTCTGCCAGATAGATGTTGTGTGGAAGACTATATAGTTTAGCTTCGCGTCAGCTGAATCATACTGGATTGTTTATAAAAGATTTTCAATATTTTTGTAACAAACCTAATCGCACTTATTTATATATAAGTAAATTTTATTGCAATAAATATTTCATTAACATTGAAGTTCAATATTTTTCGAGAATTTTGTGTATAGATAATTTTATTTAAGGTGCTCCCTCACATGGAGCATTCGCCTGTAATGTAACGTTTCAGATTCGATTTTGAGCATTACATATATTATAGTATTATAGTATTGCCTCCCTGACTATCATCAGTCCGTCGAATGCTCATGCATTCGAGTGTAATGTTTAGATTTTGAGAATTTAGTTGATTTCACAATGTCAGACGAAGCGGTCGTTGTGCTGAGCGCGGCAATATTAATTAGACATTGTTATTTACGAAAAAAAAAACAGAAGAAACGATTTGGTGCCATGAATTATTGCATTGATGTTACAAGTTGCATCGTTATATTACTTATTGTATCATCAAGTTCCGCACTGTAATGTTCGGTGCTTTTCTCGAATCTGTAACATTACAGTTTGCGCACTGTAATGCTCGGTTCTCCTCCCTTACTGATGTAATGCACGACTCTGTAACGTTACATTACAGGCGAATGCTCCAAGTGAGGGAGCACCTTTAGGACGAAATGTCTGTCTTCATATTATATTTAAGAATTTTTGAAACGAGATTATTTTATCGTTTGAGGTAATGGTATGTAACATTTTCGTTTCAGTATGGTTTATTACATAAAGAGCCAGTTTAGGAAAGCTAATTTTAGTTTTTCGGAACACTGTCGGCTTGTAAAAGTAATAATTTTATACAAAATATTTTAAAATCTAAATGTTCTCTGCATGTGTGCGTCCCACTTTAAACGTGGCCAACTTCAAAGTACCTTTATCTTTGTAAGATGTAAAGTTAAATATCCACACTGTTCATTATTTGAAACTGATTTCTGGTGCGGACCAATTGAATTTATTGTAATGAATTGAAATTAAAAATCGAATTAATTGAAAATAAACATTCAAAATTATATGCGATTAGAACCTTAATAGGGGTTGCTCGATTGTTGTAATTAATGGCTCTAGTTCGATAGTCGACTGAGTATCACACGGGTATTAATAAAGCTTCGTTGCTACTGAATATCGCAACTAAATAATAAAAATGCATTTAAGATTAACTGCAGTCGGCTAGTTTAAAAGAAATCTGATTAATATTTTATACATATTAGAATTTATTGATTGAAATGGCTATATGATGAACACAATAATACATGGAAGGTAGGAATATAATATGAAAACTAAGTACGTCTCTGTGTCAAAATACCTTATTTTAAGCAGATGTTGAATACGTCTACATTTTACAAAATACAACATCTTTATTAAAATAGAAGCTGAGCTGTTGGTATCAGTGTTCGACATAAACCAATATAAATTGTATTGGGTGATTTATGAAGTTTTAAACCACCATGAAATACCCATGCACATGAAACTTGCGAACAAATCAAATACATGAAAGTGATTCTTTCTTATTTTATATTGTGTATTTCTTATTGTACTTTTTATAGATACTTTAATTATTTTTTTGTCCAAATATAACATAATCATTATTTACCTTAGTCTATGACTAAGACTTAAATTAGATCGTTTCGATTGTCGATTACTTTAGGTATATCATTGTGCTACTTATCCTAGTTTTATTTTAATTATTTATAATATCGATTTATTTTGTATTTAATAATTCATAGGCATGTTAACTACGTTTTGTTATTGAGGTTTGGATAAATATATTTTAAATAAAAGGCTTTTAAGTTAAATCATATAAATAAATATTTTCTTATTCACGAAGCTTGTGTTTGTAAAATAACACTGTATTATATAGTCACTGTAATTAATAGATATGTTAAATCTATATACCTAGGTCGCTTAAAGTTTTTATGCCAATAAAATAATGAGTATACATACTGGCGTGTATTATTTAACTACGAATTGACTGTCGACTAACGAAGTATACTTATAGTTTAGGATAGTAATTGGTTTAATTTAAAGTAACCATATTACAAGACTATTAAGTGACTTCAGGAGGGATTCTATATTTCTGCAAAAAAACGAAGTTATTTATTTCTGTGCTCGTTTTTGTTTTTTAAACTATTCCGAAGATTTCATATTTCCCTTTCGAAGTAGACGGGTAGTAAATGAAGTACATCTCAAGGACAGTTATTGCAAAATAATTTTAGTTCGATTAGGAGATACACCATAAATGCTCACTGGAGGAAACACCATTCCATAGTACAGATGCATAACATAGACAAATACATAAAAACTTCAAAACTCCTCGATGACGATATGTCGATTCACAGCCTTGTATCAGGTACACTCGGTCTCGCTTCCACAGCGGGGGAGGGCGGAGCCAGCGGGGGGCGAGGGGGCGTTCACCCCGGGCACGAGTACTGGTCCTTGGGGACGCACACCTGTCCGTTGAACACCTGTCCCGCCGGACAGGTCAGATGCGTCCTCTGTCCCGTGACGCAGAAGTAGTACCGCTTGCACTCCGTCCCCTGTTGGAGGAAGAAGCCGTCCCGCTCGCAGCGTTTCCCGCCGTGCTCCAGGAGGTCGGTGCGCGGTGCGCCGCACTCGTGTGCGTGGTCGACGCACGCGTGCCCGTCGAAGATCTTCCCGCCGAGACACGATAGAGTCGATATACGGTCTCCACCCTCGCAGTAGAAGTATCTGGAAACAGTAATGTCGTCAATCAGCTGATGACACCGCTGAACTGAAAGCAATGTTCGTTGTGAGACGCGAGACCTAATCAGGAGAATCTTGTGTTCTGCATGAGCCACACCACAAATCAAATCAAATGAAAATCTTTTATTCATATAGGTATCACTGATACATTTATGCACGTCATTTTTTTTAATCTACCAGCTTTTCGGAAGGGTGCTTTGTCAAGGAGGAGAAGAAAATCCGTAAAGAAACTCCTCGCACATCTTTTAAAATCATGAAATTGTACTGATAGTGAAACCATTTTAGATAAATTTATTATACATATCTAAACTGTATTTTAGCTGGATTTAGTTTTCCTCTTACCGTGTGAGGAGTAAAGGCCATAGTTCGCCACATAAACCAAGTGTGTATCAGCAGACACAAATTATAATTTTCGGTTTTTTTGAAGTAAACCTTCTTTGGCGCAACTTGAGAGTTATGTTCGGTTTACACGTATTAAGTAATTAAGTAGATAACTAAATTTTAACTAAAAAGTTACTAAATTGTCCGTTTACAAGTATTAATTTAGACTAGACTATTTTTCGAACGGAAATAACGCTCTAATAAACTCTTCTTACATTGTTAAGTACCTTGGAAAATATGATTCACTCCTAAATCCCCACTAAGAAGTCTCCTGTGTCCCCGCTGATGGACATTTATAGAATTTAACCGATTCCCTTTATAGATCAAATGCTTTTGATTTACCTATGACAGTTAGATTCCAACTCAGCGTGGTAGCCGTCGGCCAGCCCCTGGCATGAGTAGTCCTCCACGGGGCACACGCCGGGCCGCGCCAGCACGCACGCCTCGCCGTCGAAGGCGCGCCCCGCGGGGCACGCGTACACCGCCTTCTCTCCGTCCACGCACGCGTAGTACCCGCGACACCCGCTGTCCGGCGCGCGGTACCGCCCGTCCGGCCGCCCGTAGCACGAGTCCCGCGCTAGGCTCGGGCACAGGTAGCTCGCCGCGGGCGCGCACCGCACGCCGTCGAACACCTCCCCCGCCGGGCACGCCAGCAGCGTGCGTAGCGGACCCTCGCAGTGGAAGTATCTGGTGCAGTTCGACTCCAGGTCCTGGTACATGCCGCTGGGCATCCCCCGGCAGTCCTCCGACATCTCCGGGCCGCGGCAGTAGAACTCGCGGGCCGGCACGCAGAGCGCCCCGTCGAACACGCGGCCGGGCGGGCAGCCGCCGCGCGCCACCACTCGCTCGCGCCGGCACTCGAACCACGAGGAGCAGTCGCGCCAGTCCCGGTGCGGCCCGTCCGCCCGGTTGAAGCAGGGGCTGCGCGCGGGCGGCGGGCAGCGTACGCTCGACGCCGGCTCGCACCCGCCGCCGGAGAATAGCAGACCCGGCTCGCACACTCCGCGTCGGATCACACGACGCGCCTCGCACACGAAGTACTCCCGGCAGCCGGTCGACCGGTCGGCGTAGGCGCCGTCGGCCGCCCGCTGGCAGAGCGACGAGCAGGCCTCGTCGGAGCAGAAGTCGGCGTCCCCTGCGGGTAGGGAGACGGCGGCGGACCGCGGGGGAGGGCAGGTCGCCGTGCAGGCCCCGCCGGAGCACGACGTGACGCCGCGTAGGTCCGCCCCCCGGCAGTGCAGCTTGCGGCGACATTCATGGGAGGTGTCCGGGTATTCGCCATCCGGGAGGCCGGCGCACACGGGCTCGTAGCAGGTGCCGGCGCCGCGCGAGCACGCCTGGCGGTCCAGGTCGAACCAGGAGCCCGAGGGGCAGGCGTGGTCGACGGCGGTGCCGTTCTCGCAGCGGTAGTAGTGGCGGCACGCGGCGCCCGGCGTGGCGTACGCGAGCGTGTCGTCCGGGGCGCACGTCCTGCGGGTGCACGCGTGTCGCCCGCGCGGCACGCACGCGCCCGCCACCTCGCTGAAGACGCGGCCCGGCCCGCACATGTAGCGCCCTCTCACCGTCCCTCCGATGCATCGCACGTATTCCCGACAGTCGGACTCGTAATCGGCAAACAAGCCATCTCTTGTGCATGAAATTTCCTTTCCTCCTGCAATAACGACATAATAATATAATTACTTTGGGCCTGTAATTTCTGCACAAAAAAAACGTCTTTAGTTAAATTGGTATATTATCGTTACTTAAATGAAAAAGGAGCGGTTCATTCATCATTTAAGTTAGAAAAAAATTACTTAAATTGTAATTAAGATTCGAGACGAATAGGAGGAATAATTCGTGCATTAATAATTTGCAAATCGACGTCGATCTGTGTTAATGGAATGACGGATGTGGTCGACGTGTGTCGCAACACTCGCAGCGCGGATCGCGGTACTCACCGGCGGGCGCGAGGAAGAGCAGAGCGGCGCCGGCGGCGGCCAGCAGCAGGCGCGAGACAGGCGCGCGCGCAGACATGTCGGCTGCGACTGAACCAGTGAGCCCGCCAACCTCTCGGCCGGCCGGTACGAGAGCCGCGACTACGAGACGAGACTCGGCGCGAGCGTGACGCGGCATCCGCGGACAGGGTTCCTTGACATTCGCACGCCCCCGCCGTAACTCGATCCCTGCTGCGGCCCGGATGCAGCCTCCGAGTTAAGAATCTAGACACGCCTTGTTTTGATGAACGCCCGCTGTTGAGTGAAAACGATCGCCGATGTAGCGTGGCCGTGAACTTTGTCATCTTCTTACGTAAGCACGGTGAGAAAATAGGGTCAGTTCGTAAGTTATGATAGGCATGGCATGGTTATTGGCAGGAGGATGTAATACCATCATAATGTAATATCGTTCCTGGACGTGATCGTATCGATAGTTAAGTTTAATTAAGTTTTCGTTAGTTTAAATCGATTTTAGTTAAGTAATAGTTGAGTCACAGGCAACAGCCACAATGCCCACAATGCGGCTATACCCGCAGACAATTGATACTCATCTACGTTCACAAGGCTTCTATTTATTTTTATCTCGAGGATCGCTCGCCTGCCATTCCGTCATCGGATCCGTGGGAAACGAATGTAAAAAATGAAAAGGCTGGGCATGTCGAATCATAATAAATATGTACTTGGTACTGAGGCAGAATCTCCGAGAATCCGCATTAGCCATGCGAGGTACGCGTTCTAACATTAACTACTACCTATTGACATGCATCAGATAATAAATACATACCAATTATAGCTTTTATTTACGTATAATATGTAGTATCAACTCGTGCAAGGAATTTGTCATTGAATGACATCCTTGTAGCGATGCATCGTCATTGTTTGTTCATATTGTTCGCAGATGAACTGATCTTATCACGTTGGGATGACAATACTTTAAAAAATTACCAGAGCAAGAAGGGTTACAACAAAGAAGAGCAAAAACAGAAAATGCTTCAGGCGGTCTTATCGACGAATAGCGATTTCTTTTAGACAACCTTAGATACATTAGTGGATAGTAATTTGTATGCAAGGAGAAAAAATTAAAAAGACGAAGAGACGTGCAGCAGTACCTACCCAACCGCTAATAAATGAAGGTGAAAGAAATAGAAATGAGTCAGGTCATGTTAAGGTAGTGAGTAAACGACAAAGAAAATTAAAACATCTGATAAAAATGAATTTAAAAGAATTTTTAAAAAACAGCTTTAACAAACAATATTTCAGTTGTAATTGGTCGGTGTGAAAAGTTCATTTTAGGGTTCGTGCTTATTTACTAGGAATTCCCTCGTTTGGAGCTAAACCTGGACCAATAGCGTGTATCAAGCTCATGCTTTTTATACAAATGCATAGTAGGGGCTCTAAAAGCTCTGCAGTTCCTAAAGCAATTTGTAAAACTTCCAACTCAACTCCGTACTCCGTAGGATGAGAGGTGAGTGGTTCGTGGTGGTGGTGGTGAGTGGTGGTATAGGCTATGCTTATTCTAGCCTTCGCGGTACAATCGGCCTCAGAAATAGCTTAACATTTTAGTACCTTGTCACATTACATTTCTTGAATTTGTCATAGATGTTGTTAGGAAACCGTCGAAACAGTTACTATTACAAAGTACTATGTTGATAAGCTACTTCTAAGGCCGACTGTACACATAACGAATGACGAGGCAAACCGCTCGTCTATGCCTGGGAGATGTTCAAAACAAAGGATGTACTAATATTAACCGAAATAATGACGCTAAAAAGTTGCATTAGTTCGGTTAACCGGACTAACCGAACTACTGCCACTAAAAAGTTGCATTATTTCGGTTAACCGGACTAACAACCGATCTATTGCCACTAGACCGGTATCTCCTATCGGTGGAATTGTTACATGGAGGGCAAACAATAAGACCAAATAAATATGACATGCACTTATTGTGGACCACATTGCATGGACTCCAATATTTTTTCGCTCACACGGACCTTGTGTCCTACAAGGCCGAAGCCTCCCGAACTCTATAGTCTAGTCAACAAGTTCAAAAACGTGTTAAATAGAAATAAAGCTCCTAAAAATATGCGCGATAGCTCATTCGATTCGTAATGACGTCTAGAAAAATGTTTTTGAAGGGTTTATTAGCACATAAAAAATTGCGATTTTTATTGACAAAATAAGATTTAAAAAAAACTATACTTAGTTTTAAATTAATAACTTCTAAAATAATGATATTTAAGGAATTTTGGAAATATACATTTTCAGCGTTCATTTTTTTTATAAATAATAAAGATAAAGTTCCGGGAGCTGGGAATTTTTTATTGGAAATTCCCTCTTCTTTCAGGATCTTTTTCCAAAATTCCTTAAATATCATTATTTTAAAAGTTATTAATTTAAAACTAAGTATAGTTTTTTTTTAATCTTATTTTGTCAATAAAAATCGCAATTTTTTATGTGCTAATAAACCCTTCAAAAACATTTTTCTAGACGTCATTACGAATCGAATGAGCTATCGCGCATATTTTTAGGAGCTTTATTTCTATTTAACACGTTTTTGAACTTGTTGACTAGACTACTAGGTACATAATATGCAAAAATATATTAAACTAATATTATGGTAAACTTTGAGCATTAATGGCAGACTTGTGAAGCTCAAAGTCGGCACCTTTTAAAATAAGTCGTTTAATATTAAATTCCGATGTGAAACCAAAGGAATGCGAATATTGTGACGTGTCTCACGTGTCCCTGCGGGGGGCGCTCGTAATTGTTATCGATTAACGACGATCATTATCTCACATCGATCAACTACGCCCCCCGCCTCCGTCCTTCGCCCCCGGCCCCCCGTTGCTTATAGTTCCGCATCCAATCAGGCTCATTTTTATTGGTCGTTATGGCCCATGCGAGAACTACCCGCAAGTGGTGGTGGTAAACATTGTTGAATTTTCTATTGCTAGATTTCTTGCAACATAAGATGTCGTAAGTGCACTGTCATAGCGTATAAAATTTATTGCATTGGATACAATTAAAATGATGTAGGAAGGCATTATGACCAGCTAAGAAGCTTACAAATTAAAATATTATAACCTGAAGAAGACAGCGTTTATACGCTGGATTCCAAAAGCTGAGGAGAAATCAGAGGGGAGCGTGTTAGCGGAGGCAGTCACCTTTTACTAGCTAGGAGAAGCTTACCTTCGACTACTACTAATCTTGCCGTTTGTGTTATAATTTGTAATCATTTTGGGGTGTAAGTCAACCAACCAACGTTCCCTCCTGTTGGTTTTGTTTGGTGGCTGGGCTCTATACCACCCAATATAATCCCGGTGTGCATGCTGAATTGCACTTGGCTAGCTCCCCTTTTGAAATTGGCTGTAATGTTTTTACAGATTTATTTTCGTCGCAATGCCGGAGAGCCTGAAATAATTCGTAGATCCTGAAATAATGTCCCCGTCATTTTGGGTGGGAACACTAGCAAGCTATGGTGAGTAGGTACATATCGTTTTCAATTTGTTTTTTACGTCCGTGAGATCCGCTTATTTTTTAAGAAATATTTCCAAAATAGTCCCAAGGTTCCTTTTAGGCACCTAACTTTATTTCGTATTTTCAAAGAAAATATGTAAAGACCGTCACGCCAAACAAGTACATCATAAATCATTAAGGTTACGCAAAAATTTCGTAACAACGCGACAACAATAAATTATTATGTTGAATTTATTTTTAAGACTAGCGGTTTTATTACTGCCGAAATGTAAATTTTTAAATAAGCCGTAGAAGAAAAGATTTCATTAAATTTATTCAATACAAGCCATATAAAGTCAGTAAGGAGAATTTTATTATCCGTTGGCAAAAGCAAGAACATTTTTATTGAGCCACTTCCGGGTCGATTAGCTAGCAATTTATCATTGTAGAGACACAGTTATTACACAAGTTCTACCACACAGTAGAGCTTATTGTAGAGAAAGACAATAGTTTTTTCAATGTCAAACTAGAAACTTCCGTTTGGAAATAGATACCTTATCCTGTTGTGTGTCCTACAAATCCTACAATAGACACGACGAAAGGTAAGTAGTAAGTAAGTCATCACCTTCGTATCGCCCATAGATATAATTAATACCAAAGTCATAATGTTACTGCCCAAAAATACACTGCCAATTGTTTTGAAACTATCGATTTTCCATGAATTCTGCATGTATGTACATACATAATATATCTAAAGGACGATAGCATCATTTGTGGACATACAATTTATAAAGAGGGAAATACCGTGTTGACAGATCTACGAAATTGAACGACTTGTGGTAAAACAAGGTTATTTAAATGCGAAATAACAAAAAATATTCTCGTCATCGTCATTCGTCATTACATTTGCGGTATTCCACGGTGGCTCTTATCCATTAATCTACCTTAATGACTTTTCCAGCGCAACGATTACATATGGAGTGGACGTAGCAAAAACACAACGTGCTTCTTACATGCAATTTGACCAAAGTGAGCGGATTAGCTGGGATTCCCCAATTAAAATAAATTGTCGTCATCGACGCTTTGACGGTTGAATAGTAAAGGGTGAAGTCGACTATTTAAAATTCAGTTCATGTATTACATGTAAGAACATTTGATTTAGGAGGGTATCTGAGGACGGACCATGTGACACTGGATGAATATCTGCACGCTATCATTGGTCGAAGTTACACACCGATACCCTATGAGTCGTAACGAGTTGTAAGGTCATCATCAATCAGGCCTATGATTGGGCGAAGATATTCCTCCAATGTCACGTGATCCGTCTTCAGGTACCTCTTCGAAGCGTAGCCTCCAGATTACTATAAGCTTCTTGGGGGTAGCTAACCAGTCAGGATCTTAATTAAATTGGTACAGAGTCCAGCCGTTGAGTTGACAGATACAGCCTTGCGTTAGCCGTTTATTATTTTTTAGCAGACCTTACCTCGAGGACATTTAAATGAACTGATGAGTAGAGTTCATCAAATAGATAAATATGTGATAATTTATTATTTGAATATTACATTCCTGAAATTTTTAGGAGTCATGTTACCTCATTATTAATGCACAGCATCCGGTTATCACTTTCAGTGCGATAAAATTTTAATAAGATATCGATAAAATATATCTACATAAGAACCTGACTACGATTTTCTGCTTCTATCATGAATGTTTACCCATTCTAATGGCTCCTATAATATTTTATTATCATCTTTATATCCTAAATTTATCGATTTCTTGTTACACGCGTGCAAACACCGACGATTATAGACTAGTTAAACGGATACAGCCAAAATATTTGGTTAGATCTAACGTGAAAATAATTAGGTGGATAAGAAGTGAACATAAATAAATTTATGACCCGGCGAGCTTCATACCGCCTAACAACTCCCCCTTTTCCCCCTCCCTCTCGGTGTGTTATACATATAAACATAAACGTTCCTCGTGGTTTTGAGTCACTCCATCTATTGATGAAAACCGCATTAAAATCTGTTGCTTAGTTTGAAAGATCTAAGCGTACATACACGGGAAGCGACTTCATTTTATACTATGTAAAGATAAGTATAAATATATAGTTGTTTATGCTTATTTATGGTCATGGACTCATGGTGACCGGATCATAAGCAATCATTGCAACTATTTACAAGGTCATTAAACTCACGTAACACGTATGTATAACCGACGCCCGCCATTAGTCGTATATTAAGTTTTTTGCCATAAAACACCGCAGTTGTAACTACCGTTCTAATTTACATCATACGTTGGTAAGGCTTTTATAAGTAGGTATCACTTACTTATATCGTGTTTCGCATAAAAAAAAGCAACAACCCATAATTGTCCCACTGCTGGGCTCGGGGTCTCCTCTCACAATGTGAGGGGTATTAGGCCATAGTCCACCACGCTGGCCAAGTGCGGATTGGTAGACTTCACACACCTTTGAGAACTTTATGGAGAACTCTCCGGTGTGCAGGTTTCCTCACGATGTTTTCCTTCACCGAAGCAACTGATAATTAGCTAATAATACGCACATAATATTTGAAAATTAGAGGTGCGTGCCAGGATTTGAACTCGGGCCCCTTCGTTCGGGAGACCGACGTTCTAACCGCTAGGCTATCACTGCTGTTACTTGTGTTTCGCACACCTTCTGCTATTATTTGTTTTGTTCCTACGAGAGTTAGGAATCTAGACCGAAGTTCGATGATAGACAATTTTTTTGAAAAGTGTATGGAAGTTGGATTTTATTTCTCTTCCTTCTAGGCCAGTACAGCACCGCATTGGTGATGTGATGCCTTTAGCTAGCTCGTCTAATCAACAGTTAGACGAATACGATTTAATATAAAGCGATTATCATTATTAAGAAGATTGCACACACAGCTGGCATAGGGCCAACGAATCCATACAGGACCACACAAATTACAATTTATATGAAAATAACTACAAAGTATACCGTATTATAATCAGGATCCTACTACATACTAGAAAAGAGCTGATGATCTCCAAACAGCAGAAGAAAAAATTGTTTATCTCATAATCTCATATCCGTAATCAGTTTTCTAAACTGGAGAAAAAAAACAGATTTGAATGTTTTTTTTCTCAAGTTTTTTTAACTTTTTTTACAATTGTTAATTATACATCTAAGACTACGCACAATGAAATTACCATACAAAATGGTTCCGTGCTGTTCCTGTTCCGTCCGTATTGTTATAAAAAATCTTTAGATCCTTAACCAAAGTAACTAAATCGTCGCTTGAAGTGTGTAAGTATGTAGTCCCGAAAGAACAAATTAGAAAGATCTGGCGTTAGCAATACGTAACATTGTACATTGCATAATATAAATAAACTAGCTGCCGCGACAGACTTCGTTCTGTCAAAAGTTTTTTTTTATATTATTATTTTTGTATGCTGTATCATAAAAAAAAATAAAAACAAAAAAATTTGTCAAAAAAATAAAAATTTAGGGGGATGAAAAATAGATGTTGTCCGATTCTCCACCCTAGCCGATATGCACGCTAAGATTCACGAAAATCAGTCGTGCCGTTTCGGAGGAGTTCAACTTCTAACACCGTGACACGAGAATTTTATATAAATAAATAACAATGCCGTGCTTTGAACTTTTAAGTCACAGTTAATGAAAACTCGCGGATGTATCTTTTTGTTCGCATTCTCAACTCATAAATATTGATGGTTCGCAGTGCCTTGTTTTGGCTCCTCTACAGTTCTACTGATCCGGGTGTAACGTTCAAATCGGAATCTGTTACTTACGATGTGTTTTATACATGTTTTAAGTCGGTTTAAACAGATACCTATTCTGCTACATGTTTTGCATTTTGTTGGCTATAAAACTGAGTCACGGACGTAAAAAAAAGACGGACGTAATTCCAAGAACAAATTCAGTGAAGCACCCATAGTAATACCAACTCTCTATTCGTACAAGTACACACACCCACACATTGACACCATACTGCTATGACATTGACACCATCGCGAATCAAAAATTACAAAATTACGCACACATGGTAAACGAGCTGTCATTGCTATGCTTCACTCTCGATTAGACAAGGTTACGTCCGTTCTTTTTTTACGTCCGTGAACTAAGTCTGTGTAAATGTTCCTGTACCATTGTGATAATCTCGTATAATGGCATGGAAGTTTAGGCACCATTTGTCATTACTGATAAGTGAGGTAATAATATAAATATTTATTGTTAGTTAGAAAAAAATATGAATGAAATATAGTACTGCTATTTAAAAATAATTAAAGATTGTTAAGTTGTTAAATGTTGAAAGTTGACAGAACAGAACGGCAAAAGAAAACTCATGAAAGAAAGAGGAAAAAAAAATAAAGGACAATGACATAGACATGAGCCGCTAAAACGTTCCTACATACTTTAGAAAGAACTCAAAGAGCTTTAATAAACCAATACGTTTCCCATCATTTACACTGCATAATACGTATTCAAACAGAAACAATTATTATGTCCTCTTTTCTATACAATAGGTTCAAAAAAAACTTAATATCTACCATCTTACCCGGTATAAAATAAAACAATTAATAACAACACATTTAATATAATTAAATTACGAGAAAACTGAGAGATCTGTAAATTCTCCCATATACCAGGTATAGGGATTGCAATCCGGTGTCATTTTCAATCCGGCCGGATTTTACCGGATTTTCACCAATCCGGCCGGATCCGACCGGATTGATCACGTGATCAGAATTTTCCTTCTCGTTCCAATATAGATTGTTTTTGAGGTAAAACTTTTTTTTGGATTATAAAGAAACGCAAATGCGAGCCGTAATAAAGCCGTAGCACCTAATGATAATCATCGTAATATTATTAAAAGGAAAATTTTGTTATTTTATTTATTTTTAATAAGTGATATACTCAAAAACTATTGGAGTCATTTCAAAAAATTTTACACCAATAAAATGACCACCCGATGTTC
Source organism: Thymelicus acteon (assembly GCA_951805285.1). NCBI lineage: Eukaryota > Metazoa > Arthropoda > Insecta > Lepidoptera > Hesperiidae > Thymelicus > Thymelicus acteon. The sequence goes on along the minus strand of OX638215.1, from coordinate 4,929,168 downwards.
TTTGACTGTGTTTTTTTTTTAATGAAAAAATTTAGTTATGCTATTGGATTGTGTTTATTTCATGTCTAAATATTTGTTTTCATTAAGTAGAAAAATGATATCAGCCAAGTGGCTGCCACTAGAATCGGGCCTGTATGGTCCCGATTTATGGCATTTTCCATCACTCCTGCCAGAACTTTTGGCGAAAGGTTTCCGCATTTATGACAGATATTCTCTTTGAGGGCTTCAAGAATCTGAGGCTTGTTGACATAAACTCGTGACTTCAAGAAACCCCACCAAGAACCCAAAATAAGTCTAAAGCGGTTAAAACGGGTGATCTTGCCGGCTAGTGCAAATGACGAGAAACGAGAGATTATTATGATTCCTCCGCATTTTGAGGAGTATAGCGATTCATGTCTTATTGACGTGTATTTTGTATCTACACAAATGTCACAGCAAAACTGATATTTACCGCCATTTTAAAAAAATATAGCATCTTCCGAAAGGGTAATGATATCTCTTGCGCCATCGCGCCGCCCTATATTATACCTGCATCTGGATGTAAACAGTCCGAAAACTGTAATTTTAGTTAGAAGTAAAACAGACTGTCAATACAACTTATCTTCTAAAAATACGTATATATGTTACCGGATATCTGTATGATTCAGCATTCTATACAATACCTACGCAATGTATAGAATATCTAAAACGTTCAGGTAACGTTTTGAATATTATTTATTTCATACTTAGCCCAGGCATTCTATACAATACTCCATGCGTAGTTGGTAATGTGTGTAAAAGACGGTTCTCTGCCTTTTTGCCGAAAATTGTTTGGCCGATTATCACTTGCCAACCAACGTTTCGCAGAATTTTATTTCGCCGAATAATCATTTGCCAACTTATCACATATATTTTTTTATTTCCCAACCTAACAGTTGCCAACTGTACGTTTGTTCTGCCTTTTATAATGACACTTTTCAAAAGGCCAACTTTCAAGTAGCGAATGTTTCAGTTACAGCAATATTCATTTAGTTGTATATTGTTTATAAACCTAGGTTTGTAAATTTGCGGTTCTTGTTATCTTCCGGTGACATATGAACTTTTAGGGAGAATTTAGGGGTTTTTGATACACAAAAAGGCTTCCAAACGTCTCCGGCGCTGCGGGAAGTGCAGCCCCACCGCCCTTGCGTAACAAACTGCAGGCATTCCATGCTCGCCTGCGCAGCTCCCTCCGCGCCTCCGGGGTTTACATTCACTCTAGGGGTAGGGCAGACTAGTATCACGTGGGGCCGGGGTTGACTAAGTCGGTTCTGTCACCAATTTTGAAAAATCTGAAGCTGCGTAAGCGAGCAGTGTATTGTAGGAGCCATTAGACTGCATCTCTCCTTACTATCAAGTGTTATTTCGGTCAAGCATTAATTTAAAATGTATAAAAAAATATCTATTCATGCAGGTTACAATTTGTTTTGAGTGTGTTTTTAAGTAAATTCTTAATTCCAACCTCCATCCAAGTTGACTACACATACCCAAATCTAACTTTATTCATTGCCGGTGGACCTGCAGGTATTCTGTACAGTAATTGGGAAACGTATACATTACCTAGGCAAATGTAATGGTGAATAATATTCATATAATTTAATACATTGCCAAAACGACCCAGGTATTATACACATTTCCTAGGAATTGTGTTGAATACCTGCATTATACAGATATCCGGTAACATATATATCAATTGCTGTATTTGTTTCTCTTTATTTTCTTTAAGAAGGGAGCCAATAACAAGTGTACATGTATAACTACTACACTTCTTCATGATAATATGATTAAGGGCGTTTTTCTGTTGTAGTGTTATCGCGCATCAATTGAAATACATCTACAGATTACAGCTACATCCATTTAGGGCAAATATTACAAATTATAATACTAACGAGAACATAATTTCACACTTTTATAACTTACAATTTATCCATTCAGTAATTTGTGTTGTACATTTAACATCCTTATTGAACGTTAGGAATACCGGAATGCCATGCTAGATTAATTACAACATCTATACCAGGCATTTACAGCATCTACACTAGCAACAGGATGGTTATTTTGTCAAAAATTTGAGTGACCGGATCCGGTCGCCGGATCCGGTAAATTCGACCGGATCCGGTATGCGAAAAAAACGCCGGATCCGGCCGGATTACCGGATCCGGTTTTCCGGATTGCAATCCCTAACCAGGTATAATTTGCACACGCACATATATACAAAGAGAGAGAGACTCTCTCTCTTACACACACACACTCACACACACGTATATCTAAAATGTTAAAGCTTGTATTTTGTTGCACAGTGTTAACTGTATATTGTGTAGGTGGATGAACGGGGTACCTTATAACACAGGCACGAACTACATACAGGACCTTTGCGATTTATGAATGTGAATGTGTTTTTTTATCAATAAAATGTTTTTGATTTTTTTTTATTAAGGGTTAGGTAATAATGGACGTTAAAAAATTAAAGACCGATAAATAAATGAAAGATGAAACAATAGCAGAATGCGAGGCACGGAACTCTACAAGTAAATGTAATGGCCTCAACAGTATTCGGATGCGAATTGATCGAGGGATTCTTATACCACTGCTATAATCAAGAACATGCCTTTTTAGGTTCGGAAGTGCTCAGGTTTTGCTAGGTCGCGACATACAACTACCCACCTTGCCAGCAGTTGCATGACCAACAGCCAACTCGACCACTTATAAGTAATAACTGACACACACTGACGCGATGATAGGCTTCTTTACAAGTACCTACTTGTAAACAAACCGTCGACATTCTAAGCAGTAAAAATATCATAAATCTAATCTTAATTAAACTTTAATACACTGTACGACACTAGTCTGCGTAGAACAAACGTTAAAGGAACTGTATTGTAAAACAAACATGTGAGTCACGCAAACATAAAAAAATGAATGTCTGCGTGGTAAATTATAAATTAACGGGCAATAATAATCGGCAATCAGAGCGTGGTATTTGGACGAGAGAATTGCCTGAACTTGCTGTTTCCGTCTAACGACTGAAGAGTGAAGACCTAATCCGGTTATAAATATTCAGCCTTATTCTATTCGTATAATCCAGTATTTGAGGAGGCTCTACTATATACTTTGCCTCTCTAGTTTGGTTCGACTTCCAATTATATCTATTGATAGGCCTCTTTGCTTAAGGAGGTCGTTATTAGGGAAAAATTTCGAGTTTAACGCGATTTTTATCCCCGAAAACCATTTTGAACCCATAAATGGTTGGAGCATTTTGGCGCATAGACAGTAGACAGATTTTGGTATGATATGAACGCACATAAGTTCACACATTTTTATTAATTACGAGTAACCGCCCACACACATTTTTTTTTAAATATAATGCAGCCTATGTCACCAGGGGATAGTGTAGCTTCCCAACAGGGAAAGAATTTTTCAAATTGGTTCAGTAGTTTCGGAGCCTATTCAATGCAAACAATCACATCTTTCCTCTTTATATAGATTACGAGCATGTCAGCATTAATACTTTCTTATTGGCTCAGATAGAGTCATACTTGGCCAAAATAGATCAGTCGTGTGTAGGGAACGCCTTGACCGCCGAGATAGGGACCTTGGCACGACCTACCAACAACAGTCATATCCGAGTGACCTACAATCTAGACACTTAGACTTTGCTTATACCCGGAACGTTTACATTATAAACAACTGCCACGTGCATTAAAACAACAAGACGCATATTATAGGTGTTAATTAAGACTTCGTGTATGATCACTAGTACGAGCGAGCGAGGCGTACTAGCCGGAACTGATATCGAATGAGAAATCGCTAGTACGAGTATGAGTACGGAGAGTCATTAGCGAAGTATTTCTGCCGCTCCACTTAGGGTTCGAAGTATCGGCCCTGAAATATCGATACTACTCAGTATCGAGTATCACATTACAGCTGAAAAAAAAGGTCATCGGCAGTGAATTTCATATCATTTTGTTGAGAAATAGAGGCCCGGTGACCTTTTTTTAGTCCGGCCGCTGAACCGATACTAAATATACTGGATGCAGCCCACATAATGTACACGGACGTATAAAAACTTGCATTGACAGCACTGAAAAGTACTCAGTAAATTATTATAAAAATAATCGATACCGACGTTTCATATGAGAACTTGCGAGTGAATACCAGGTAAGAGTATCGAGTATCGCGAACAATCTATCGAACAACAAACGAACAAGTATCGAAAATATTGTTCGATCCCTAGCTCCACTCGCATAGGTTCATTGCCATTGATATCAATCCTTGTTAGATAACCGAGCGCATGCAAGAAAGTTCACATCCGCTTACAACTGTACTATGGACCCAATATTCGAACGGTATAATAACGACTCGGTATTCGAACTATCTGATACTAATGTCACTTCATGTCATTCGGAATGGTTACCGATTGCAGAGTGGAACATTTCGGTTTTAGTGTGAATAATTGAATTGATTGAGGTATGAACTTTGAACATGTCTACTATTTTTAACGATGTTTGCAAAATGTTAGATAATTTAGCGATATTTTTAGACGGTTATGATGCAATAAATAAATTATGTAGGTAATTGCTGATCTAATCCAAATTAAACTAAAATAAAGAAAAAACAGCTGTTGTATCTGTCTGTCATGCACGGGTTAAAAAAGGTCCTTTTTCCAATAATTATCATTCAGTGGGTCCAAGTCAGGTATAGCGTATACATAGATGTATTGAGATGCGATATAAATGTCATTCTACATACGACATGTACCTACCACCTGGTTGCTGTGGGCCGGACGTGCAAAATGTATGCAAAAATATTCAGCTATTTTTTCTCAAACCCATATATTAAATTATAATACGATTAGGAATATTTAATTCTGCATCGCAGTTTGATAATGTGATAGATATACATATACATATTTTAATTGAGTGATTTTAATGTTAATTTTAGTTTTATTAAACGGATCATCTCGGATCATATCATAAGCTGCAGAGTGATGCCAATCCGACTGTTTTCAGAGTCTAACGACCACGTCATTACTACATGAACCTAAAACGGCTCAATTCTAAAAGTTTCATGATTTTTCACTACTGAACATAAACATTTTCGTAGTTAATTAAAACAAAAAACAAAACCTATTACAACATGTTAATGAGGTAGGTAAATCATAAATTGATCATTTCCGTTAATTCTATATAACACCACATATGTGTGCATATAGTAATTATGTTAAGTGTTATCATGTGTGCGTCGCAGTACGAGTAGCAATGCCAGCGCTGCGGACAAGTTCGCTCTTGGGTCTTGACTCTGTTGTAACCTCAACCCGCTTATCCTCCTCGCAATACCACTTCATCGTGCAATATTTATTGCATAAATCTGCATAACGACCAAAACTTTTCGTGACTAATCGCGGTGGGCGAGTACGAATTTTACTTCATAACTGTGACCTTTCGATGGACACTCCAAGGCCTTCTAGCACAGAGACAAACAGTCTGCTGTGGACTCGGCTCCGGGTCTTCTTTTTATTCAAGTCTGGGTCACATGATTCGTGTCGTAAAGCGTTTTTGGTGCATTAATCTACAAAAAGATCCCATTGAAAATTAGTGCCAAGTAAAGATAGGGCGTTACGAAAAGTATAAGGCATATGAAGACTTTAGATCTCTTGAGACTTGGTTTCTAAAATATTTTAAATAACATTCGGTTTAGTCAATATTTATGTCCAACCAAAAGATTGGCAATCGGAGGTGATTTATCAATAATGTGAGTAACGATAAAAAGAAAAACGGATCAAGATCTTTCAATTTAGCTTACCAAATAACGGGTTACAATACTTAATACGATGTTCTACCTACTTGAGCTTTGTAAATGCAAGATTTACTAAAATGAAACACTAACTCCCTAAATTTTTCGTCAAGTAGTTTCCCTAGACAAACAGATGTTCATCAATAAGTATTAAGTTTTTCTTTTTCAAGATATCGATAAAATCACCTATAATATTTTTAGAATTGTAACATTATACCTATTTATATAAAATCCGGCGTTAACGATGGTCCCATCACAAAGATTGTGTAAATATGTAGATATTATTAATATAAGAATCTTATAAAAATAATCATGCTATTATTCGTTTCAACGATAGGTTCTTTCGGTTCAGTGGCGTAGCTAGCCCTTCCGGGGCCCCGTATCAAAATTTTGCCGGGGGCCCCCTCTCGACTCGAGGGTAAAGATCTTTCTCAAAAGAAATAAAAAAGCTAGCGTGAATTAAAACAAATATCGATTAATTTTTTTTTTTTTTTTTTTTTTTTATTTGGTTCACAAATTGAATGTAACACTTATTGTAGCACATCTTAATTAATTAAGTTATAAGGACGCACAGTGTCCATTCTAAATACAGTGAACACAACATGCAAAAAAGAAAAAACGTGTTAGGTATTACAAGTAAAAAAATAAAAATTACAAAGTAAGGTTGCTCATTTGATGGCTTTACGAATAAGTACTTTAGCCGAAGCCAAAGTACCCATGAAAATATCAAAATTTTGGCTTATGGCATTGTAAAACGATAACATTCTATTTAAAACACTATGTTTTTTAAAATTAGTTCGACATAATGTTGTGTGGAATGTATCCCTATTCATGATACGACTACCAGAACGTGGAACTGTAAATACTATTTTATTTAAAATGTCAGGACAATTTACCAAACCATGAATAATTTTGAACAGAAATAACACATCTGCTATCTTACGTCGGGTTCTTAATGATTGAAGATTATAAAAACTAAGTCTGCATTCGTAAGATTGTAAATTCTTGCATTTTTGGTTTATATATGTTAGCTGATATAGAAATTTCTTTTGGACTCGCTCTATCCTATCACTATGTACGGCATAGCCCGGTGACCAAATAGGGCTGTTGTATTCGAGAGTGCTTCTCACTAGACAATTGTATATTGGTATGAGTACCTTTGGATCTTTGAAGATCTTTGACTGCCTAGATATAAACCCAGATAACCGAAAGGCTTTTTTAACTATACTATCTATATGGATTCGAAAGCTTAAAGATCTATCCAGTATAACTCCTAAATCGCGAATTTCATTAACTTCACTGAGAATGGCACTCTGCAGGGTGTATACCGCTGTCTTGGGTTCCCTTTTCCTTGTGAATTTAATATGATAGCACTTTTCAATATTTAATTTCATTTTATTATTTACGCTCCACAATTGTACCTTATCAAGTTCTCTCTGTAATAATTTCATATCGTTATCGGTCTTGATGCGCTGATACAGTTTTAAATCATCTGCGTACATTTTAAAAGGACATCTCAATTCGTTAGCTAAGTCGTTTATGAATATTATGAAGAACAGGGGACCCATAATGCCCATATGTGAACTAATTAATAAATCACATATAATCAATACTCTAAAATTTTAATCTGGTGGCAGCTCTGTTTCGTTTCGGGAGATCCGAACGCGAGCGCAGACTCGGTAGCCGATGTGATACGATAGGGCATCATGATCATTGTCAACGACATCAATCAAGCGTGCACGCTTAGGCTAAGAACTCACGAAGCGATTTTCACCCGCGCCCGCTGCGGTGGCGGAAATTTTAAAAAGTTTCAAGACTCACGAGACCGAAGTTTTGTGCGGTAGCGCAGCCGCCGCGGTTGCGATTATCGCCCGCAAACCTGGCGGGCGAATATCGCAAGACGGGCGGTTTTACGATCTGTACCCCCCCCCCCCTCCCCCCCGGCGCCCACCGCGATCGCCCGCCAACCGACCGCAGAGCGTGCGGGAGCAACCCGCCGAGGCTGCGGCTGACCGCGACCCGCGCGATTCTAGAAGTTGCCCGCCGGTGCAGCGGGCGCCGCGAGTAAACCGCGCCCACCGCGGGCGTAAACCGCGTCGTGAAATATGCCGCTCGTTTTTACATACAAATCTGCATTCTACAGGAGCTGCGGGCCCGCTACCGCGGCGGGCGCGGGAGAAAATCGCTCCGTGAGTTCTTAGGCTTATAGATCTATCCACCTCAGGGCTTAATACAAAGTTTAACGCTGCCTCCTGATCAGCAAAGAAGCAAATGACTAAAAGGAAGGCAATTTAAAGTTCATCGCCAGAACTGGCTAGCGAATGGACGATTACCCCTCTGGTAGTCGAGAATTCTGGTCGCTAGCTCAAGCTGCTGAGGGTCGTCTCTTCCACAACTGCGTAAATCGGACGACTCCGTGGTCCATACGGCAAAGGGGAATGCCGAACTTCTTGGCATCCTTTTTGCCGCCAAATCAACTCTTGATGATAGAGGGATCGCCTCCGCCTAAAAACCTGTAAGAGCTTGATACCAAGAAGTTGAGAGGACCAGACGGTATTCACGCAGTGGTGTTAAAGATGTGTGCTCTCGAGTTGATTCCAGCCCCGGATCTAGGGGGGGGAGGGGCAAACTGGGGCATCCGCCCCGGGCGGCAATTCAGGCGGCGCAAAAATCATAATATAGTATGATTAAAAATAAAAAAACTTGCTGCACAAAGCGCCTAGCATAGGGAAGCCTGGTTGGGAGAATAAATAAATTTATTAAAAAAGAGTTCTTATTGTCCCATTCACGAAAAATGCCAACTATTATTTATTTGTGAGTTTTTTTTTTATCTAATCTCTATCACTATCAAGTTTTTGCCCCGGTTCGAAAAAATTGCAGATTCGGGGCTGGTTGATTCCCGGTCTTAACGTGCCTATTCTTATTCTATCTTATGCCATATGATACGTCTTCGTGGAAGGTTACCCTTTTTCATTTTATCCACATAATGGGCGATCTCAGTGATCTGGCTAACTACAGGCCTATAGCGATAAGCCTATAGCCTCCCTGCTTGCAAAGGTAATGGACCGCGAGATTAACATGCAGCTCCTGGGATATCTGGAAGATCATCAGCTGATCTGTGATCGACAATACGATTTTTGCGACGATCGTTCAGCTGGTGATCATCAAATTTATCTTATGCACCTGTAGGCATCGTCAGGCTATTGATCACAACGGAGAAGCACTGGCAGTCAGCCTAGATTTCGCGAAGGCCTGTGACCGGATCTGGCACAGGGGGGTCTCACGAAGTTGCCATATTACGGTCACTGTGAGAGGTTATGCAGTTGGGTAGCCAGCTTTCTATCTGAGCGACATATCAAGGTCGTAGTAGATGGTTGTTGCTCATATATGAAACCTATAAAATGCTGGTGTTCCCCCAAGGGTCTGTGGTATCTCCTACGCTGTTCATTCCGCATATCAATGACATGGCATGAGTGGCAACTGTTGCTATGCAGATGACAGCACAGGGGATGCCTACTACACAGCCCCCCTTAATTCCTCTCAGTTGCAAAATTGCAAGTGGCGGATAGCAGGCTTCAAATGGTGTCTAAGGTCGAGAACTCTCTGGAGCAAGTCTCGGAATAGGGTTGACTTAATTTAGTCGAGTTCAAACTCGCGAAGACACAAGTTGGCGCATTTACCACTAAGAATACCCCATTTTTCATAGTGCCTCAATTCCAGGGTACCGCGCTCATCACTAAAAGTATTGTAAGAGTATGATTCTGGGAGTTGACATCTCGAGTGATGTCCGTATGATGTAGTATCAGCGTCATTTGGAAGCCAAGGCTAAGTTGGCTTCCAAAAAGGCATGTCCGCGCAGCACTCAGTTCCGGAGAGCATCATGAGTCGTGTAGAACGTAATTTTTTTGTACATTAAATATTTTGTTTAAGTTTTGATTAGGGCATTTAACGCATTTAAATAACTGATTAGAAAATTTTCTTATTATTATCTCTACTGCCTGTTTGTCTTCAATTCGTCGAGTTTCCAGATTTAGAATCATGGCCTCTTAATGATAAATTGCATGATGCTAAAGTAATTAATGCATTAATACAATGAAGGATGGTCCAGAAAGTAATTTTATTGTTGATTTCACTTTTCAATAAAGTATCGATGCTTTCCGGAACATTTTTCGAATCATAATAATTAATTTCCGGATCATTTCACGAATTTTTCTAAGGCGCATTGGGGGCCCCCTCAGCCCCGGGGCCCCGTATAATTGATACGGCTGATACGGCGGTAGCTACGCCCCTGTTTCGGTTATAGTTACAAAACAAACACTAGGCTGCGTTACGAAATAGAGAAACAATTTTGTGGTTGCGTCAATGAATCCTAATCGAGCTTTTATGTGTTTCAAAGCTTCGAATTATAGAAACAGGATTTACGTTCTACCGTAACGAAGATGCAAGATGCATGCGTAAAGACTATTATGTCTTCAAGAAAGTGTGATGGGAGAAAGAGAGAGATTGCCGAGAACAAAATTAAAACGTACATTTTTTATGGAAATAGCCAGCAAACGAGCTGACGATCCACCTGATGGTAAGTGGCTATCGTCGCCCATGGACATCAGCAACACCAAAGGAATCACTGATGCGTTGCCGGCCAAGAAAGAGAGAAGAAAAAGAAAGAACCCCTACCTAACCTAATTCATTAATAACGTTATTTAGGATTTAATAAATTAATGATTTAATAATATAATTAAAGCTATTAAAATAGGCCAGTAGGTACTACTATGAAAAAGATTAAAAAAATTCTAAATTATGAAGATCAAAATCCGAAACTTAATCAGACATAACTAATGTTGTAACGACAATGATTAAAATGCACACGACCTCAGTTTTAATTTAGACGTACCTAAATGGTGAAAAATACCGGTCTGATTTCCTCAAAGATGTCATTAATTCCAAAAACTATGCATGTTTGATGTTTGTATACATATAAGTAATATTTTTGACGTATCATTGAAGTGGGGCGGTCGCATCCTGTTACGTTGATAATATTATTATTAACTTCGTTTTGTTTTTAAACGCTCAAGTCAAACGCTGCCTTTAAATTGTAGGGGAAAACATTAAATTTTCATTTCCACACATTTTGAAGGTGGCGGATGGCGTGACGGTTACAGAAAAGAGTTTAGCGTAAAAGCTCAGTTACGACAGTTTAGTTAATCGTCATTTGCTTGCTTTTGTCTTATGATAGCAATGATTTTTTTACATTATAATATCATTGTATGATAGCTGATAAGATTACATTATAATATCATTGTATGATAGCTGATAAGCTGGCGGAAATACGGAATGGTCTGTTCGCGTGAAATTGTAAATGTCCATTCGAAAAAACGTACTGCAATGGCCACTTTACTAATGTCAAGTAAGGACACATTTTTAATGATTTTATTGTCAATTGAATTGAATAGTCGATGCAACCAATTTTCTCTTATTTTGTACTTTTCCTTTTTCCTTAAGCTTAAATCGACGGTGCTGTCGACTTTATTCACCTAAATTCACCCAGGTGTCACACCCAGGTGTCACACCCAGGTTCACATATGCACCCAGGTGATTTAAATCTACTGATCGCGGTGAATTATTGATATAAGTAGACTTAATTCACCTATCATCTTAGTCATTGTCTACTGAAACATTTACTGTATTTTTATTTGTTTATTTATGATATTTCTAGTATGTGACAAAATATAACGGAGCATAAATCTTTATAAAACGTTAAACAAAAATATTAAGTATACAAAGCCCCAAGGCGAAATAGATTAGTCGTCTTAAAACTGAGACTACATCGTTGATGTTGGTGAAGGCTTATGACTTATGACCATGTTTATAATATCACATGAATATTAATGGCAGTTAAATAACTTCACACCGGTCACTAACGAATAAGTAGCGTGCGTACTCTATCATGAATGGACGCTTTACGACAGGAACGTCACTAGAGACTAAATAGCCTATATTTTACGGACAGTCAAAAAAATACAAAAGGGTAACGTAATGTCAACTAAGTTATCATTGGTTATGGAGCCACGAGGAGTCGCCAATGCATTGCAGTCCCTGATGTAGAGCTCCTGCCTTCTTGAAAGATTTAATAAGAGGACGTCGAAATTATCGCCCACTTTAAAAAATAACTACTGCTTTAAAATTTAAATCCTTGAGTGCAACATTGTAAAAGGAATAAATCTCAACACCACGCCACATTCAATATTTTAATGATGAATAGACAACAGAAATTAATTCCACGCTTTTATAATTACATCCACGTGTATAAATGATACTGTTTTGGATGATAATCTAAAACATAATATGTGCAAACGTATTTCACGATCTGAAGTGCGTATAGCGAGAATACATTGTAATGTAAATGTTATCGTTCACATAATTATATATAATACATTAACCAACCGTGTCATAGAGCAAAAAATATTGGACGATTACGTCGATCCGGTGAGAATATTTTGTTTTACGTATTTGCTTCGTATACAGGATGTAAACAAGATCCGTAAATAACAGAATACATGTTTATTTTATTAATACTGAAGTGCGAAATTTCCCAAATTGGGTTGCGTGTTAGGTTAGATCATTCGATACACTTCACCGAAATAAAACGCTTATACTCTAGGATTCCTTGTTTTGCGGATGTCATATGGTACATACATACATTATACGTGGGGCATACAAAATTTCGTGTCTCACTATGACGAGTCAAAAACAAACATATATTTCAACATATTCCTGCATTTCACATTTTTTTTCAGGTTACGTCACCTCTTCACTGACGACCTTATCTTCCACATGTCCTCGTTAATAAAAAATACATAAAAATCATCCCGATCGAAAATCGAACCAGAAACCCTCGCTCAGTATAACGTGTTACCTAATAAAGGTTGTATAAATTCCTGCAATCTTGAGCCTACCCAGATAGCTACAATAGAAATTTAAATATTTATGGCTAAACTCGTAAAGCAGGTTCGGTTCAGTTTTCGTACACTGTAGATTGAGGTGAGTGTTTTCACTTCGGGAATTTAGTCATGGGCACAATAAGACACCAAGAATTCATTCAGGATATATTCTCTCTCTCTATAAGTCGGTTTCCTCATTGCTGAGGGTCGTGACCACCACTAATCACTTTCCTTGTTATCTCTCTCCAATTGTTCCGGTTTTCAGCGCCTTTTATAGCATTGTGGAGAGTAGTACCAAGAGATGTCCGGATTTGATCGGACCAACGTATTGGGCTTCGTCCTCTAGGCCTCTTTCTTTCGATCTTACCAGTAATCATTAGCTTTTCCAGATTGTCGACATTTTTCCTCGCGATATGACCGAAGTACTCAAGGATTTTCTTGAGACAGGTGGTAGAGTGCCTCGTTTGTATGACTAGTTGTTTAAGGATTGATACGTTGGTCCTATGAGCTGTCCACGGTATTTGCAGCATTTTCCTCCAACACCACATTTCGAAGGAATCTATGCGGTTTCGATCTGATGACTTTATGGTCCATGTCTCAGCTCCATACAAGAAAATAGAGAATATCAGTGTCCGTATTAATTTCATCTTGGTTTTAATTGATATTGTCCTGTCCTTCCAAATTCTTTGAAGCTGTGACATTGCGTTCTTGGCCATACCAATGCGACAGCGTATTTTTCCTTCACAAGTCCCGTTGTTGCTGATGTTAGATCCCAGGTACACAAAGTTGTCTACGATTTGTAGATCAAGCAATCTACGAAGATCTAACTGGTTTGTACGATCCACCACCATAAGTTTTGTCTTCGACTTGTTGATGGACAGTCCTAGACCAGCACTAGCTATCTCCATTCTTTGCAGAAGCAATTGCATTTCTTCCTCATTTGCAGCGACTAGCGTCATATCATCAGCGTAGCGGAGATTGGTCACTTTCATTCTGCAAATGCTTACTCCATCATTCCAGTCGTTGCATGTTTGCCTCATAATGCATTCTCCATATGCATTAAATAGAATTGGAGAGAGTATGCATCCCTGACGCACGCCTTTCCCAAGGTTTAAGGGATTCGAAGTTGTACCGTCGATTTTTACTTTCGCTTGGGTGTTGACGTATAGCGTTTGGAGAAGAGCAATAAGATGATAGGCGACTCCAAGTTCTTGTAGTACGGTCCACAACTTATTCCACTTAACACAGTCAAAGGCTTTGTTAAAATCTACGAAGCACATGATGATAGGCGTGTTGTATGCGTAAGCTTTCTTAGCTAGTTGTCTGACGTCGAGAATTTGTTCACGGGTACCCTGGCCCTTGACGAAGCCTGCCTGCTCCTATCGTAGTATCGTATGTGGTTGTTTATTATGTGGAGCAGGACTTTGCTGGCATGAGACATTAGGGACAGCGTTCGATAATTTCTACAGTTATTTGTAGAACCTTTTTTATGAAGAGGAAGAATGATAGATTCTGTCCAGTCTTTGGGCCAAACGCCAGTCGTCCAGGTTTTATTGCATATCATGTGCAACGAGCTGATTCCTGCATCGCCTAAGGACTTCAGGATTTCGGTAATGATCTAATCAGGTCCTGGGGCTTTTTTTGGCTTAAGGTATTGTAGTGCCGATGTGACTTCCGAACGAAGGATACTTGGTTCGAGTGTTACTGAGTTCCAATCTATTGAAATTCCCGAATCTCTTTGATCATCCCAATAGAGTTCTTCACAATACCTGCACCATCTGTCTGCAATGTCATTTAACTCATGAAGTAACTTACCGTTTTCATACTCAACTACCCAAGTCTTGGCTTTAAACTACCTTGATAGGAGGCGAACTTTTTTAAAGAGATCCGCGGTTTGGAACTTTTGGGAGTGTTGTTCAATGTCACTACAGAAGAAAACAGTTTTTGTCGCGCCGACAGTGCCTATCAATACTTTTGCACAGTTTTGAGTATTCAGCCATAACGTCGGGATTTTGTACCACTTTGATCTTAATTTCTTTCCTTTGTTCGATTAATTCCCAGGTACTGTCATCTATCCAGGTCTTCTTTTTGGATTCAGGCTTCCTGCTCTTTGTGAAGTCACTAAGGATGTTATTGATATGTACCTTAAGATGTTCCCACTGAGAATTTGCGTCTTGTTCCGAAATGCAAGGATCCTCCTTTAGTTTAATTTCAAGAGCTTGTTGGAAAGTACTTTTTTCAGTGATACTTAGTTGCCTTGGCTTGGGTAGTGGATATTTTCTTGGAGCTTTGAGCCTTGAGAGATTTTGAGATTTGCAACGATCAGGTTATGGTCGGAATCACACTCCGCACCGGGGAAGGTATTTGCATTAGTAACAGATGTTTTCCAACGGGTATTAATCAGTATATAGTCTATTTGGTTTCTGTATCTATCGCCTGGTGATTTCCACGAATAGAGACGTCTTGCATGGTGTTCGAAGAATGTGTTTAGGATAGATAACTTCCTGTCATTGATACAAAATTCTAGAATATATTATAAGAACTTTAGGATATATTATAAGAACTCTAATACGCTGAAGAGTATTTTGTGGGCTTGTATGATTTCCCTCTTAAAATAAGAAACATCTACGATGACCTAATGACTAGAAGAGTTTGTTGTTGACACGACCAATCATCGAGTGAAATGTTTAATTAAGCAAAAACTAGTCCTACGAACCTTACAGAGATAACCTTGACTGATTGATGTACTGGTTTACCTACGTAAATTTAGTGGAGCAAGTTTTTTTATTGTAACATCCATAAAAAAAGTTGACAGTATCATTACCTACCATTCAAATTGGAAGTGGAAAATCAGCCCCATTGCGGGCAGTATTTTAATATGCATCAGATATATGAAATACAATTCCTAACTAATCAATTAATTGATTATATTATTAATTAAAGTAATTTTATTATTTTGAAAATTTGCCAACTCATACCTTTTTCACGTGATCACCGATTACCTAATTTAGGAAAAAGTCAAGAGCTTTTGGGCTACGACAGATTTATGAGTTTTCATGAAAAACTCGTTTTCAGCGCACACTGTATGGAATCCTTTTACGAGGCTCCCAGATTTATGTATGTATTTACCTATGTATATGTATTTTAAGGCTTTAAAGGTGATTACGTCGCCATCTTCCGTGAGATGGTTGTATTACATCTCTAATCAATGGGCAAAGACGAGAGGTTAGTGTGCTACAAGCTGATAGCAAGGTATCATACAACATACACATTGTGTCATTTTATGAACTTAAGGAAATCCACTCTAAATGACGCATCTATGCGTCTGAATATAATAATTATAACTATGTCAAGGTGGTTTACATCTTTTGTTAAAATTTAACATCAGTTTAAGTCCGGTGTCCGTATATTTGTTACTTCACTTCTCGATCGTTCATCAACAGATGGCGTGGTAAAAGTCGGTAAAGCAGAATAAGGCTTTAGCGTTGCCTATACTTGTGAAAACTCTGCAACTGTTCAAAGATAAGTTTATTTATTTTCAATATTTTTCCGTTGTATTTCTGATGGATAAGACCACGCAATTATTTGTTGTATCTGTTTAATCTTTGTTACGTGTTACGTTTGGAGTGAGAGGTTGTGTTTACTTCAGCGGCGCTCGGCGTCGGTAAAACAGGTATCGCGGTCCGGTGGGCGAGCGGGCCGAGCGGGCCGAGCGGCGACACGCAAGCGCTACAGGTAGGTTAACATTCACGCTCCGTCGCATTTGGTGGTCCTGTGGCCTGTGCGCACTCGACGCGACCCTACCGCCACACACATACCGTACGCGAACGACGAAATGTTCGAGGATCTGTGACCGGTGACCGTGTGAGTGATCAAACCCAGTGTCTGGTGTTGCAGCTAGTGATTGTGATATGACGAGGTCGAGCGCGGGCGCCTGATCGTGCCACTCAGCAGCTCACCTTAACGGTAAATTTTGTAGCTGACTACGCCCCTTGTTTACTCTCCGGTCAGGTGACTAAAACCGCTTTTATCTAGAAGATTCAGGGCTCGATCAGTGAGCGGTATCGTGCACATTGTTCCACATTTTTACGGTGCAACTTGCGAGGTGCCTTCCACGTAGCCCCTTATGGTGTTTACCCCTGAATTACGATACCGATAGAGATGTTCTCGTCGCAATTGAACATCGAACACCTTGTAAGTCAATACGTGTGTATAAGTGATGTAGCAAAGAAAGTCGGGGAGTTCTGTGAAGTTACGATGCTTTACTCGGCCAACGAAATTTACCGTTGGAGAAGAAAGTTTAGAGAAACACACATGTGTTTAAAATTGTTAACGCTTTAAATTTCACTCACCCGACAATCTTATTGGAGGAGTAGCTAAAATATCATAACCTGTTTTGCTACTTAATACTTTATTCGTAAGTAATGTAAAAAGAGCTGGTATAATTAAATGCCTTGGATTTCTTGAGAACCTATCACGCGCCATCACCTGTACCTACATTAATAAAAACATAATTACAAAGGGTATCTTCGTCATTAATTTTCAACCCGCATAATAATCCGATGACACTGCGTCAATGCATGATAAATGATTATAATAAATTCCTATCATCGCTCGTCGCCTGGTGAGAACAATGATATCCCAATTTCCCAATTCCCATAGAAAGTTGTAAACAACAGGCCCTCTAGCGATATTGCTTATTCATATCCATGGAGACGTGCGTGCATGGCATGAGGTGATTAAATCAATAATTTATAATTTCAAGGGCCCAGACGGTGTGGTAATAATTTCTGATTGTTTAGACCAATCGTTTCTAGTGCTATTATAAATAGTTACGCTTTATAGTAAAAAAATCTATTTGACCTAATTATTCGGCGATGACCAAAATTCTATCCCGACTGGTAATGATTCAGTAAGAAGTTGAAAAAAATAATTCACAAATGTCCGTGGACTACGGTATTCATATCAACCGCAAATTAAATCAAGGGTCTTTAATTTATAAACAACAAGTTTACTTGTTCCACAACTTTACCAGACAATTGAGTAAACTCTCAAATATTTTAAATAAAGATTCTTTCTGGAGACATGATATCACAACCACTTACCGCATACCTACTGTCTTTTTCTTCATCCACACGTCCAACTTAAAATACACGGATGAGACTAATTTGCGCTACTTTGACCAGTTCTGGGCCATTTGAATGACACTTGTCCGTTATTGGCCGTCATCACTTTAGTTGTGGGGACCTGATCTCCATTCATGGAACTTTCTGGAAACTATGCACACTGATATATATCGGTCATATATCTTAATTATAGTTATAATAACAATTGGCAAAACAAAATAAATTGTACAACTAATGGCAGTGCCGGCGTTTTAGAGCCACTGACACCCCAGGCAAGAATATTATGGCGCCCACATAAGAAAATAAAAATCGAGCTTTTTTTTTTTGCTCGAAAATTTTTTTTGCTGAACCAATGGGAACGTTAATTAAGAATTTACTTTTCCTTTTTTTTTGCTCCTCACCCCAAATGTGACACCTCTCCAAATTTGACGCCTTAGGCCGTCGCTTTACAGCACCCCTCCCCCTAGGCTCTGACTAATGGGAACAGGACAAACAAATTACCTACTTTGAGTTATGAGGTCGGTAATATACCACCAAGCTTGTCATCGCCAACAAACATTCGACCATGCCAGGAAAAATATCCGGCTTCACTCTTCATCAAAACTAGTTTTATCCATGTTTTTTTTTTTCTCAACAATATCAGCATACTTTAAAGATAAGATAACATTAAGATGTACGGGCTTGATATCAATATTTAAACTTTTCATATCCCAAAAGAATGGTTTTGTGTAATTAGCTGGTAAAGGTCTTGACGATCCACCAATGATACTAAACGGCCACCAAAATAGAAGAGAGAGAAAGAAACATAAACTGTCTCTTAAGCCCCCATCAGGAACACGACGAGTCGTAAGACGCTGATTCAAGCGATTGTAACGATAGTTCTTGTAGATGTAGCCTTAATTAGTGACAAACTTATGTATTTGGAGCATGATGAATTTTTGTTATTCGTAACATAACAAAAATAACTAACATAGAAATAAAATGTAACTGATGTCTTAAAACTAGCACTAACGACCCAACTCAGACTCACTTTACTTTAATCGCTCCTTAGTAAAGAATCACCATACAAATTCGACTAAGGAGCGATTTAAGTAACCATTAGTGACTTTGAGTTGGGTCGTTAGTGACATTTTGAGGTAGTCAGTAATAACAGGAAAATATTAGCCAAATCTTAGGGCTTATGGGTCCTGAAAATCTCTAAGGCTTGAGAATTTCCACTTCGAATTACTGACACAAACTTTTTTTAGGGGACAGGAGTATGAAGATTATAATTACGCTTCCTTTTATTAGAAATCAATTTGCCTTATACTCGTACAGTTCAGTTATTTCACACAAAAAATCTTTGAAATAATAAAAAAACATAAACTCCCATACAAAAGACATCAACGAAACGAATCCTTCGTATTGATCCTTCTCCGTCGTACTTATCCCATTTATTGTATTTAAAACAGGAATATCTTTAACGAGAAGCTTGATACACGTACCGAAGTTTGTTACCTTTTTGGTGTCATAAACAAGGATTGTTCTTGTACCTATTTCATATTCAAAAGTATTTGAAAAGTGATTCAAAGTATCCTCGTGATGTACTAGGGCAGAGTTCCCCAAACTTTTTTGTGTCGTAGACCCCTTGCCATGTTTTTCCGTTTTGGGTAGACCCCCTACTTACCTGATATTGATTTCCTGTAAATTTCTAACTGTAGTGAAGTTTAGTGTTAAAAACTTAAAGTAAAAACACATGTTAATTTATACATTTATTAATTGAATTTAAATTAAAACTACTCAAAATAAAATTTTGTATCTGTTATGTAAAATATACGTAGCATTAAATAAACATAAAATAAACAATAAATAAAATAACATAAGCAATATGTCAATATTTTTAATGAGAAGGATGAACCTGATGCTTTAATAATAAATTATCAACTCAAAGCGAATACCAACATCCTACAACTTACACAATTTTATAAACATATATAATAATTTTTTTACTTCATAGGTACTTTTATAAATAATGTATATGTTTTGATATTATAAGATAGTATGATGTAAGTAAATAGGTACTATCAGTGTATGTGTTGAGATCCACTATCGTGGACCCCCATTTTCATTTCATGAACCCCCAAAATTATTTTTCGCTGACGTAGACCCCTTGCAGGTTGTCATAGACCCCTAGGGGTCGATATAGACCACTTTGGGAATCACTGTACTAGGGTAACGTAGATTGGATATTCGTTCTTCGATCATTAAGTACTAAAGATGAACCTGTCTCGAATGCCATATTCTTGTGTGAAGCACTAACCGCATCCGTGCTAATATCGGCAGCACTTATAAGTTACCTGTTTCTCTTTGTATCACTCCTGCATGTTCATATATCAAGTTACGCGGACGTTAGTGCGATACGGTTGTAATAAACCAGATGAATATGTATGTTTTGTGTTATGTAAGTTACTGTTCGACTTGAAGATGAATGAACCTGCGACCTTCGGTTCAAAGGTCGGAATACAAAGGAACTAATTGGATGTAACGTAAGCATTAAATACAAATAGTAATATTTTTACGAGTCACTAGCCGTCAAACGTTAAACGCTTCGCTGGATGTGACATGATTGATTTCTACAATACCTATAAAGCATCATAGACGATAGAAATAGGAAAATCGTCTTAGTATCTAAAGTTGATCAAGAATCAATAAAGATTACTGACATACACACAAAATGGAAGACCCAAAAGAGAAGCAGAAATTCTTATCTGATAAAAGAAAAACCGGGCAAGTGCGTGTCAGGCCACGCTCAATGTAGGGTTCCGAAGTAGTAAGTTTATCGACTATTACTCAATAACTACTTATGCTAACATAGCCG
Organism: Thymelicus acteon; assembly: GCA_951805285.1. NCBI lineage: Eukaryota > Metazoa > Arthropoda > Insecta > Lepidoptera > Hesperiidae > Thymelicus > Thymelicus acteon. The sequence goes on along the minus strand of OX638215.1, from coordinate 4,908,436 downwards.
TGATAGTTTTCCTTGTAAATTCATCGTATAATCTTTTGAGAATTTTTTATTTGTCCAACTCTAACCGTTTAGCTAGCGGGCGGGGGGATACTTTTTTCTGACCAAAATTAGCACTTAAGCTAAATATTTCGCAAACGGACCCCTAATTCCAAAAATGGTCTAAGAAGACCCGTAATATTTTTGAAAGACCAGGGTACGCGACGAATAAAAAATTCATCCTCACGTTACCCGTAGGGGAGGTACCCTGAAAAATTTTTTTTTAGTATTTTATTATTGTACTCAGTATTATTGTACACAGTACTGAATTAAATAAATAAATAAATAACGCTTCACACTCATAGCCCCACACTAGGATTCCCTGTGTCGTGGGTGCCATGGACAACACACTAGACACGGACATTCACACCCAGACCGAGAACAGAAATTCAAACTCATCATTCAAATTTCCGCCTCGCTGGGAATCGAACCCAGGACCCTCGGTGCGGCGATCCGGCATGGTAACCATTGCGCCACACGGGTCGTCAAAATTGGTTCTCTTCTTACCTTCGTGGTCGCCAGCAAGCTGTCCGAGTCAACCGTGAGGTTTCTAATTGGTCCGTTTTAATGTCTGGCGTACCGCAAGGTGGCATTCTATCTCCCTTGTTATTTTTCGTCTTCATTCTTAGTCTTAGTCTTCATTCTCAGTCTTAATCTCATCACTAGTTCTCTTGACTGCTATTACCATTTGTATGCCGATGATCTGCAAATACATACGCAGGTTGATGTCAGTGGCATTGATACCGGGATAAACATGTTAAATAACAACCTGCGTAATATTGAGTCCTGGTCACAGAGATTTGGCATTGCTGTCAACCCTACCAAATGCCAGGCTATCATCATTGGTAGTTTGCGTCAATTATCCAAAATAGACACCGGTAGTCTCTCACCTATCACGCTTGGAAATACAGTCATTCCTTACTCTTCTACTGTGAAAAATCTTGGAATTTACCTGGATTCCACCTTCAGCTGGACCGTCTTTGCCGTGTTGCGTTCACTAAATCTCCACAAGAACTTTCTACCCATCTCAACAAAAAGGTACCTGATACAAACTCTCGTGTTTCCTATCCTTGATTATGCTGATGTGTGCTATTCTGACCTGAATGAGGACCTTCTCAATAAACTAGAACGCCTTATCAATTACTCAATCCGCTTTATTTTCTGTCTACGTAAATTTGATCACATATCTTCCTATCGTCGCCAACTCAATTGGCTTCCTATTCGTGAACGTAGACAATCTCACGTTCTTAGTTATCTCTTCTCGGTTCTTTTTAATCCTGTGGCTCCTGACTATCTTAGAAGTAAATTTCACTATCTCGGTGACACCCATGAGCTGAACCTTCGTTCCTCTGATTCCCTAGCACTTGCTTTTCCCTCTCATCGCACATGTTTTATTTCTAACTCTTTCACATTCCAAGCTATTCGGCTTTGGAACTCTCTTCCCAAGGACATTAGAAAATTGTACACAAAATTCTCTTTAAAAAAATGTTCATGCTCACTTTTTAAAACAAGTATCTTACTAAAATTTCTCTTACTAACTCTTTCCCTTTCTATCTTTAGGTTTTTTTATGTAAGTTTGCTATATTTATTTCACTTTTCAGTTGAATTCTTTCTAGTGTTATGTATTACTGACTCTGTTCATCACTAATTTAACCTTGTTTATATAAATATTTATATGATTACTTTCTATGGTTATTGTACCGCCTTCAACCATTCTCTGCACATCCTGAAGGTTGACTGTTAGAGAATGCTACTTAGCATTAAGTCCGCCAATTGTACCACTTTTTTTTTGGTTCAATAAAGATTAAATAAATAAATATTATACGATTCTGGAGTTTTAATAAATAATTATGTATATCCATGCCAAATTACAGCTTTTTGCACTACTTTTTTAGCACTAAGCGTCTCGCCGCTTTGCTACGGACGGACGGACGGACAGACGGACATAACGAAACTATAAGAGTTCCGAATCGGAACTTCCGATTTTACTTCCGAACCATAAAAAGCATTAACTTATCATTAGTAAAAAAAATTGGAGAACCAGCTTCGCAAACATATCTTCGTACACGCATAATCCCTGCTGAATGTGAGAAATAAATCATACGCTAAGACTGAACAAGGTACAAGGTCCATAAAAAGGTACTGTTTAAATACACGTACCTACCTACAATCTACATTTTTACGACTATGATTGGCATATTTAACCTGTGCCGGTTGATGCCAGGTTGGATACAAGTTTTAAAGTATCGTGTACAGGAAAATTGACATGAGAAACTAGTGAACACTCGCCCATTGAATATTACAAAGGGTTATTGAAAATATTATACTGAATGAATGGTTTACGGACATTGTATTGAGGCGTCCATTATCCACATTCATGTCTTTTGTGCAAAGATTATGCTTATTTTCAAATAATACAATTTATTTACGTTACTTAGTAGCTGTTATTCCTCTTTTCACACATTGTTTTTATTTTTCATTCTTATTAAGTTGATCTAGATGACGAAATTATGAAGCATGCATTGGATTCATAACACAGTTTTTTGATTTAGTTACATTATTTTTTAGATAGTCTATTTGGCATCTCGCTAAAACATAGAACATCATCTTCATATCTATGGGCATGTTCATTTCTTATCCTCTTTAGCTAAACGTAACCTGCTTTACAATACCTGCTGAAGTTAATAAAAACATACATTTTATAAAGCTATCACGAGAACCAATCTTATCGCGAACCCGAGTCAGTGTTTAAAAGAATGCACTTCCAATCAAAGCCAATTTTTATAATTATACATTGTCAAAGATGGCAAGTTAATTTAAGACCGGCATTTTTATATCGCTGATCAGACATTGCATTCATATTTCAAGAATACTAAGAATTAATGAATGAATGGAAGGCGATGAGAATCATGTAATTGCGGTTCGATTTAATGGTATTCAACTTTCACTGAAAGAGGGTCGCATCCGCACGCGAGGTCAAAATATGCATCGATCGGTGCTGCGCCTGCGTCGCTACTCGCGACTGTCGGGCTTCGGGCTTCGGGCTGCGGGCTACGTGACTTGAAAAACATTCAAGTTCATGGACGTCTTCAGTCGCCGAGGCCAGTTTCAATTGGTTGAAAATGAAAGCGAACTGTTATTGAGGCTTCGTTCTATACATTTTTGTCGCTTGAATTTGTCGTACGTATCGGTTACTCCTTATCTAATGGCTATTCATAATCTTTGGTTTATGTATGGTCAAAAATAATTTATGTAAGTAAGCCATATTGCATTAGATTTTTTTTTAATTTTTTAGTGTTTTACAATAGCTTATACCTACTCGTAATCTTTTCGACAAAAGATTTCTATCCGCCAATTCCGCCAGTTACTGTGGTTAATGATGCGTTTCTTGTATTATACCGATAGAGTTAGTTAAATCGATAGTTCAGCGCCGACATAACAGATCTCATATGTAAACATTGATAGAAAACGAGACTTTGATTCTTTTACCACAACTTTCAAGTTTTGATTTTTTAAATAACAATCAATTTATTTTATAAACATGCCTCCCTTTACTTCTTAAACAGAGCCTGTCTTTTGTTTACTATTTGAATGTAGTATTTTACTCATTCTGTAATACGACCGTTCGACCGTGGTGTTCTCGTGAAGCCTTACGAGTGCACACTCGTATAGAATCAATACAAATTTGTATGATGTCATTGATGTCACAGTATTAAATACGCGATACGACACCTTATTCATATTACAGTACAATATTATGAAAACGAATTAGTGAAGTCGTCGGTGTCCGAGTTTTTGCATTTGGGTTGGCCACAAACAGTTATATATTTTGCCAGGAACAGCGTGGTGAAGTACGAGCAAGACTAAACCACTTAAGTTACGTGGAAAAACCTGGACCCTATAGTGGGCTAAAAATGGATACAATGCGGGACGGATTTTCTGTCCGTGTGAACCTCAAAAGGCCGCTAGGGCCAACGGCAACTGTCCACTCAAAAAAAATCTTGCTGCTTCACAGCTGCACACGTTCAGGTAGGTAATTGTAAGTAAAACTTAGAATATTTTACTGAAGCAAAGCGAAGGCGAGTTTCCTAGAAAATATATACCTAGATATGAACACAAACACAAAAGCAGCTACCTTTATTTTTTGACTAAGTAAGGTAATTGCAAGCAAGTACAATATAATATATTATTATTCACATTCAACAAACTCTTTTTAAGATCGTGTAATAAAACAGTGTTACGTAATGTCAGGCAATTTTCGCCTTTCTGTAAATGTCACACTGTTTATAATTTCACTGCTATTACAGCATGTTATCGTGTGATATACTTCGGCCGCTGTATCTTGGCGCGTCTGAACTTCGCGCAGAAGGCTGCGCAGTAACATAATTCGCCAATACTCGATACGCGGTGTATTGTGTCTCAGTCATACGTTAGCATGTTCGTGTTGCCATCTCTGTCTTACATGCGCTAAAGTTCGCAAAGCCTATGTTCAGACGCGCCAAGATACAGCGGCCGTACTGTACGTGGACTGACGCATGCAGCGGCATTCTTGACAGATTAACAAGTCCCTGACTCCACACGATCGGCCTCGGAATTGTGTCCTTTATTTCATTATTTTCTTGCTCCACAGCCTATAAAAAGTATCTATTAAAAGCATATTGAAATAATAATTTTGCTATACAAGTACGAGATTGATTTTTTGCATGGATAATAGAAAAAGGTAATATAATACTGACAAAAAGTTAATTCTGGTTATTTTACTTTCAATGTCGTTAATAATTTCTAATAAATCATAATATACCTAATGTATTTTAATCGTAGGTATGCATTTTTGACTCATTTATAGTCCTTCAATTATTTAGTTATACAACTGAAAAGTCAGGAATCAGAAAAGCATTCAAAGAAGGTTCAAACAAAATGCAATTAGGATACCGGAAAAAACGAATGACCTGGACAGTGTATAGCAGACCGATATCCGTAGGATTCGTAAGTTCAGGTCGGGAACTTATAATAGTCAGTTCTTTTAAAGCAACTGTTATAGCGGTGATAGCGGAGAGATTTGAACGGCCTCCATAACGGCTTTTAATTTTCAAAAAAGTTATTTTATTTGTAATGTATTTTATCACTTGCTTCGTTGAAGGAAAATATCTTAAACAAGCCTGCACACCAAAGAATTCTTTCTAAAAAATTGTGAAGTTTGCCAATCCGCACCTGCCCAGCGAAGTGGACTATGGCCTGTAGGTTGTACAGCTTCTTTTTTTTCTTTCTTTCTCATGTTTTGAGAGGAAACCCGAGTCCAGTTGTGGGCTGGTGATAACCCAGCCACAGCCCATAGGCTGTGATAAAAACGATATGTGTACGTATGGCCTGCAATTGATTTTATCAATACGATTTCACTACTATAGCCAGCTGTTGCTATTTGTCATAGACCTTTACGTGCTTCATTTAAAGTCAGATCGCATGCAACATGCGTAGCCGCGTTAAGTAATTAGGTTGCGTATTATGATTGACTTTCTACATATGAACATTATTATGTTGCCCCTGCCATTGCAACTGTTAGCTCATTTAAATCCCTTAACACGTTCGAAGCGGCACCCATTTTTTATTTCTTTCCATTACTGCGGTACAAGATGTTTTCAACCTGGTCCTAAACCTTTCATTGTGGCGATACAAGTTCTATTAGACCATGTAGTGTTTCAGAAACTAAAGTCTGTTTTTGGCATCATTTTAACAAAAAATATATAATTTTTTGCCTTGGACATTATCTATAATGAAGTGATTTATATAAATCTGAAGGCGTACGTGAACAGCTTATTTTGTTTAGAATCTGTAGCTAAAATAAGTTACAATGTCATTTACGCCTTGTACCGCACTGAACACGGGAATTTTTGCACATATTTTAGAGTTGAAAAGTAAAAATATCGATAACTTTATGTAAGGTTTATTATAAAAGAAAAAAATTATTATATTCAATGTTTTTCATTAAAACAAGGTAAACAGAAGTATTTTTGACACTCAGCACATTTCGTATTTTTTTTTTTACTTTTTTGTCGGCTTGTTAAAAAGGTTCGTAATTTTTCGTAACATCTGACACAATTTCTTTTCTTGTCACCCTTTACCAGATGGAGTTTACTTAGTTTTGGTGCAGGCTCTGAAAAAATATATGTATTATTAACGAATTTATATATGTGTTCGTGTGTGTGTGCAATCTTTCAATAATGGAAAACATAGGCGCGTGAATAAAATATATTGTTGATATTAGTTTTCAAAAATTACCTGTGTCAGTTTCCACGCTGTTTTCTAAAAAAGCTTCAATATTTTTTTCTACAATTTCTAATAATTAGTTATTAATACAATTTCTCTTATACGAGTAATACACGTGATAATAGGTCTAACCTATTAAGAAACTCGAACAAAAAGTAGATTTAGGTCTAAAAAGTTGTATGCAGTAACTAGACAAGTGGCTCATCTGCTCATAACCTTCTCATTTCACTCAAACATTGACCGTGTTATTTCAAAAAAGCTAGACATTCGTGGTACATTATACCTTTTTTTTTCATCTGCACGTAGGTTTTTTTGTTATAACACGGAGAACGTTTATTACGTATCTATTGATGACTTTCCTGTTTTTGATATAACAATCTATAATTTGATTTCATTTTGCTGTTATCTTTGTTGTCATCAACATCAAAGTTGAAATCGATCTTTTTTCGGCACCTTTTCTTTGAAGACATGTTGACGGATGCGTGCGTTTTATCGACTGCAACACAACACTGGCCGCGTAAAGCTAGCGCAGGGTGCGGTACAAGGTGCGCGGAGCTACCAGGTGCATTCTACACGGTACCGCACTGTATTTATATTTTATTTCTTCAGTGCGGTACCAGATCTAAAAAATCTGGTAATAAGCTGGCCACTCCTTTGAACTCTACTTTAGAAGCACATCTTAGATATATATTCATCTCCTTCCTACACCAAAGCAAACCGAAGTTATGCCTTTCGCACCACAGAGAAGTCTATGTTTTTCTTAGCCGCACTGCAAGCGAGTCATGTCCAACATGTTTTCGACCTGGTTTCGCATCGAACGTGTTAAGTGTCATGATCCGTCTTCAAGTACTTCTTCGAAGAGTTCGAGGGTTGGGTTCCAGTCCAGTTGTACTATAAAGTTCTTGTAGTTGCCTAATTATATATCTCTTATAATGTTTTTTGTAGGTATCGTCTTATCCACGGGTACAGTTCGTTTACCCAAGATTAAAAATGATGTACTAGAACTAGAGTCAAAACGCTTGTCAAAAAAATTGCAAACTATTATTTGATTATATTCGTATTTTTATCGTAATTTGATACGAATATAATGAAATTATAATCAGCAATTTTTTACATAATAATTATGAAAAGTTGACAGAGTCGACTGTTACCAAAAGCTTAGGTAATAAATCAAATCAAATCAAATCAAATGTTTTTATTCAAAATTGGTTTGGTTTACAAACACTTTTTGAAAGTCATGCAAGTTATGCCAATGCTTCAGACAAAGCCCTACTGTGAGAGGGCCCGGGAGAAGAAGCAGCAAGAAACTTCCGGGTTTGTTTTTTTCCTGCTCACAGTTACAGATAGCACTTATCATCTACTACAATCTATATTCAAAAAACTCATGTCCAAGCAGTCTTGTCTTTAAAATAATCATCTAATTTGTAATATCCTTTCCTCATAAGAATGCTTTTAATATGAGTTTTAAATTTAAGGTAAGGCAATATTGTAGTACTCGTGTAGATATGTAACAATGATATTGTTATAGTAAAATATGTTTGATATGCAGCAAAGCTTAATAATATTCATTACAGTTAAAAAAGTTAGCTCCACTTCTATTAGCAGTATAGATATGTAGTGTAGGGGTAACTTTCATTACTCGCATCGAACACTGATACTTTCTGTGATACGGCTGTCACCTATATGTCGCACGGACACAAAAACGTGTTCACACACAACAACTTTTACTTAACGTACTATTGTTAAAAAGAAATTATAACGCACTAAACCTGGCTGTATGCACGCCGCGCCGTGGTGCCGTAAATTTTATATTAGCTATTGTAGTTTAAAAACTATTAACTGTTAACTTACAAATTGTGCGTAAAATTTTATTTAAACGAAAGCAAGTGCCCTATGATATTTTTCATATAAATTTTCTATCATTAATCTATATTTCGCGCATACCTAAGTAGGTATACCCTCGCGCAAAATTTTATGCTTTTATTCGCACGGGTTCGTTATTTGTGAGTGTTGGACATTGATTAACATATATGTTCTACTTACGTTAATGTTACCAATCCCCCAGCGTGTGGGTATGCGCCAAAATAATGCCGAGAACTCCGAGAAGTTTTTAGCGGAGAAAAAATACGACATTAGGGCACGACTTTATCTGATACATGCGGTCAATCGACGATGTCCAATACTCTATTCTAGACCAGCTTTGTACTTTTGGATACTATTTACCTAGTCATGCCTAACTTTCTACGTTTGCAACCTCGTGCTAACCGCTCTTTGTTTTCACTTCTGAATCAACATTCAAGATGAAACTCAAATCGGCAAACTTAGAAAGCTTTGTTATGTATTTGGTTCGAAATCAGAAAGCGGATTACTTAAATCTGCAATAAAAAAACAAGTGAAGTAAAACATTCTAGTCGTAAATCCTATAATTGTAGATATATTGAGCAACTTGAAGTTACGTAAAAACATTCCTTTTACAAGTTGTTAAGACATTTATTGCGGAATGAAATATCATATATGTCTATTAAATAGTCAATACTACTTTATAATCTAATGATTTGGTAAAATGTCAATCTGTACGATAAAACAACATGCAATATCTATGTAGCTGATTTAACATGACACTTTGCAACACATTAGTTAGGAAATAGTGATACAAAGTTTTGACTAAGCGCGATGAATTAAACTGTTATTTATTTCCTTGACGTTGTTATTATCATATTTTTATAACGCTCTTATATATTACGGTCGAAGGGCGTCAATCGCATCGCAAACGATAAAACGTTAAATGTTGACAGGCCCATACACCAATACAGCAGTCGGTTGGGCAATCCTATTTCCTGTAAGGCTGGAGGCATGCAGGAAATGTCCATCCTCGTTCATCGACATCGACGGTTCTGTTGAAATTAGGGTTGACAGTGCTTCCAACAAAATTATCAATCGATAATTAATTAATTTTGTAAAACCAAGGAGTTTTTTATGACTACGAAGTATTGTTGAATTAGGTAAATTCGGAAAAACAAAAAAATTGAGGCACGAAATACGTGCACGGGATGATAGTTTACCTTATAATCCCCGTTCCAATATATGGAAACTAAATCGTAATCAGCATTTCTTGTAGCAAAAAAGTTGCCGGCTAACGGATAATTTTTAAAAACCCAGAATGGATCCACAATCCCTTGATCCGAAAATAAATAAAAAACTCTATGAATGGCAATTGACAACCCTAGATAAAACACGATTTTCCGTAATCGTAATTGATTTTGTAATAGTATTAAGAGGTGGGTTGCCGGTCATACAGTATCGATAAATACCAAGTTGAGATATTGAGACAGAAAAACGTAAAACCTACTGCAACATATTCTAGGAATCGTTGTGTAAACAGCTTATGTTAGAAATTACGTAACTAGATAAGGTAATTAATTACATGTAAGCGATCGTGTTCGTATGTTGAGTCAGCGACTCGGTGACTTTAAAAATAATACTACTCAGATAAACAATTGTTCAGAGCTAAAATATGATGATATCAACTGTCCTTAACTAAGCTAAGATACTTTCTTTTTCGCTAAGAAGAAGAAGCCTACTGGTTTAGACAAATTCTACCACGCTCGATCCCCGATTTTTCTTGGTCGAAAATCTATTGATAATTTTATTTACATTTACTTAAAGCTTCAACAAGTTGTAGGAGACCCAATAGGCAGTGTTAATGCTAAATTTGATAATATCATAGATGTCACTGATTTATGCGGTTAACTGAGACCACCCCAAGGCTGACCCAGCTCGATCATTGGGTATTGACATCCAACAACCTCATTATCTCCTGGTAGCTAGCTGGTAGAAGCCGGTGCCGTGACACTCGTGACATAGGAAGCCAGTCCTCGCTCCACCGAGCACTCCAGCCACCCGTGACCGCAGGTGGCAGGCGGCACTGGCCGCTGGCGGGTCACGGACCGTGCGTGAGTAAACAGTAATCATGATAAACTTGTTTTACTCTGCGGCCTGCGTACTATACGAGTGGCTATAGATAATTTACCTCGGAATTCTATAAACTTACCATCAGGTGGGATCGTGGTCAACCATTAACTTATTGTAAGTAAAAAAAATCTATCTATCTATGGATATTGAGACGCCTTTAACTGGAAACGAAAAAAATGAAGAACACGTTTTTACAGTGCACCAAGAATTTAGTGACAGAGTTTTTATCTTTGAAGTGTTATGTCTAGAGTTAATCCGGAGCATGGCATCAGGTAATGTTTAACATAAAAATGCATTAGTTATCATCATTAACCGACTTCAAAAAAAGGAGGAGGTTCTCAATTCAACTGTATTTTTTTTCTTTTTTTTATGTTTGTTACCTCAGAACTTTGGACTGGGCGAACCGATTATGATGATTCTTTTTTTAATCGAAAGCTGGTGGCTGTCATGTGGTCCCATATAAATTTTATTGAGATCTGACAATGGCATCCATGATAAAACCATATAAGTCTTAAATTTGTATTAAGTAAGCGCGACAAATGGACGAATAACTCAATATCACGCCAACCGATTTCGATGATTCTTTTTTTAATCGAAAGCAGGTACTTGTCACGTAGGTAATCCCACTTAAATTTGAACGAGATCTGACAAGTAGTTTTAGAGTAACTTTGAAGTCGGTTATTTTTTGTTAGTTAAATTTAGATTACTTTCGAATTCAGCTTGCAAGTCTTGATCCAAAAAAAGTTATAAACAAACATTGCTATTATATACTTGTAAAAACATTATTCGTTCTAACATTGAAATAGGAAAAACGACGGTTTCATGATGGTTCAACTACGTACGCACAAGTCGCACAACTAGTGGTATGGCATAAGTCACAACTAACGCCCCAACTCAGTCAACTAAAGGTTAATTAAATCGCTCCTTAGTAAAAAATCTCCATAGAAATTCTGTACTAAGGAGCGATTTAAGTAACCGTTGAATTAATGAATGGAGCGCAAGTGTTCCCATTAGTACGACTAATAATTTTTTGTGGTTATTTGTTTAATCAGCGGTGTTTATTCTTTCGGTTTTAATATACAATACATAGCTTTCCGGTCACTATAGTTGTATTTCAAGGAATGGATTATAGACAATAGTTATGCTTAGTTGTGCGTAGTTGCACATAGTTGCGCCAATGGGAGTTGAACACTTAGTTGTGCCATACCACTAGTTGTGCGTACGTAGTTGGTCCATCAGGAAACCGCGGGAAAAACGATGATACAAAAAGTTACCGATTAAGGAAATAGTTTTTCCAATGCACTGTAGTTACATACATAGTTATTGTTGCATGACAGGTTTCATTCAGTCCTCGACACGAATTACAAAGATTACCTCGCGAACATCGTCGTGTCAACCTCAATGCAATCTAACATTGCCCGGAAAACGGTTAAGATAACGAGATAAGTAACGGTGTAATGAATTCAATCTTCGACATACGAGTCTTCTGCTTCAATAAAACAGGGACAGCTACATAGTAAGCGTTCATTATCTTACTGTACTGCTCATAACCCGACAGTTGAAGTAAGCGACCGAGTTAGGCAAATGAGCACGAGCAGCATCGTCATTTGGATGGATGACTAGTCTGACCACTTGTGGCAACCATACTCAAGAGGTCGCATACTTCGGAGGGCACGTTTCCCCTAGTTCCCACGTCAACGTCTTATTTGCGGTAACTGTTTTTCGCATCATCCTCTTTATTGGAACATATCGTCTTTGCGACTTTAAGACCTCTTATGTGTAAAAAATCAGCTTTTTGAGGGAATCGATAAAAATCGATAAAGTTTTGTTTAGCAAGCACATAGATGATTTTGAATTTGGTGAATAAATTACGATGGAAACGTCGTACAACTTTTTGAATTCGATAGTGCTTCAAAATGTAGAATCATTTGACATAAAAAACTGATTTTGCCGAAAGTGGCACATAACACATAAGAGGTCTTAAAGTCGCAACGACGATATGTACATTCACACGTGCAGCATGTATGCAGGCCAATCCGGTCGATTATTGAAATTCCGTTTTTTTCCTACGTTAGATCCCGTTGTTTAGAGTCAGTAATAAATAACCATGTCACAAGATGTCTGATTGGTTAGATGCTATAAACAGAAAGCAAACTACTGTGTGTGAACATGTTAGTGCGTTTTGCGGGTTCCCGGAAAAAATTCTTTGTGGAGTTCAGCAAAAATTATCTAATAAAATTACGGAAAAACCAACGGAAAAGCATGTAATTATAAACAAGTAGACAAAAATTATTTTAGGTGTGGAACAATCACCTAAATAAATATTTATCGTGGTAATAGTCCATGTTAGCGAACGCTGACACGGTAAACTCATAACAGCTAGCTACGGGTATGACAGAGTTAGTTCCCCGCTCCGTTACATAGCGGCCGGACAGCCTGTCGAGTTTGTGTCAAGTAAACGTGACTTGCACGCACCCGTATTACGGCATTTGTACTACAATACTTTTACTAACATAACAAGTACATCTATACAACATAGTACAGTAAGAAACAAACAACTGCGGGTAAATTCGCTTTCCGAAATAAAACAAAAGCCAGTATTTGAATACGAATTTGTCATGCGCTGGGTTTCTAGAATAAATTCGATTCACCTACCTAATTAATATTTTAAATGCAACGGTACCTGTACTATTAAGTATTCTGTGGCAACTGCTACTCACGATTTTTGTATTTTATAATTTTGTATTTTGCGGCTAATGTGCGACATTATAAGGTTAAATTCATACTTTATTAAATCAAATTCTCAGCTAGATTGCGATTTGTGATATATATGTATGTAGATAGTTTAACGACCCTATAGTCTAGTTGGTAGCGACCCCGCATGCGAGGCGAAGGGTCCCGGGTTCAATTCTCGGCGGTTTATGTGACAGATACATAAATGTTTGTACTCGGGTCATGGGTGTGATTGTGATGTGTTATAAATGTGTCTTCCATGCCACCCGCGACACAGGTAAATAACCTACTGTGGGGTATGAGCGTGTTTATTTATTTATAGTTTCCATCGGGCATCGTGCATTATTGAATCAAAGAATATATTTTTAATTTTATTCACTTGGATCCGTCAAGCAGTTAAAAAGATAAATGAATTCACTTGAGGCACTTGAAGCAAGATACTCTACTTTTTGTAAAGTCAAACCATCTGTGTAAATATCGTACTAAGTACTTCAATGTTCGCGGCATTTTTTTTGTTTCAAATCAAAAAAAAATGTATTGCGAGTGCGGATAACTGAAATGATCAGTGGTCCTTAACAATATATAAATATAAAGGTTATCTGGAAGAGATCGCTATTTAGTACACAAAATTTGTGAACAAAAGGCGATCTTATATCGTTAATTTTTATTTAAGTATGTGTCTCTTGACTGTTGATTGTGGTGTACAATAAAGTGTAATAAATAAAATAAATAAATATGTATGTATATATTTTTCCTTTTCTACATACATTCATACTAGACAAATCAATGCAACTAATATCTTTTTTGAAAAACTCTAAACATTTGTCTCCTCTGTGACTACTAGTCCGTCTCTAAACTTAAAGTAAGGAAATGAACGTAACACAACTAACATACGAGTATCAGTATTGCAAATAGCAAGTCCGTCGTGCGCACTGCGTGCGTCATGCGTCGTGCGTCGTGCGTGCCAGCAGCCAGCGTGCTCGCGGGACTCGCGGAGATGAACGGCCTCTAGATAAAAGGCATCCGGTGCGTTTAGTTTTGTTCGCTGGTACCGAAGGGCATTTACACATTACTCCCACGTCTTTATTATGTCAAATAAATGAAATAAATCTTTATAATGATTTTAATCAAAATTATTTACTTATTACAAAGGTGATTTTCGTAACGTAATTTATTTTAAAACTTTGAAGACTAGACGATCGCAGGACATCTAAAATCTGACCTAGTTAAAAGTGAAACCTACCTATTAGAATAATATTTTTTGTAGATATTTATTTAGCTTACTTAAATAACCTGATTTATTAATTAAACAAAAAAACCGTGGTGACAAGAAACGTCTATAATGACAGCTGGCTGTTACCAATGATATTATAATGCAAAAAAGAGACTACTTCTTACTTTCATTGCACCAGCCACAATGATTTTTTAGTCAACATTTCATTGAAACTTCTCTACACATATAGTACGAGATACGGGTCTTTTAACGTAGTATCTCTACCTAGTCTATGCATTTCAACTTCAACGCTTGGAGCCACACCACATACTACATTTCGATTTTCTAGTGGGATTTGGGAGAAGTTAACTCGTCGATTACGTGAACCGGGAACGTGGATTCACGTTCGAACTCAAAAGTACCGCCGCCGCCGCGATTCTCAGGTATTAAGTTAATAACCTCCTCTGACCAGTGATTTTTCCTTCGATGCAGGGGCCTAATCATGAAATACGGTCATTATATCAAACTAGTAACTGCCACTCAGGAAACTAGGCGTCATTCATGGAACTTCCGACACGCCCGCGCCCTCTTTAATCATTCTATCACTCGCGATCGTCACAATCCTATTGGCGTTTCGTCATGGTATTTATTTAGTTTAAGGTTGCGTCTCTTATGTAAGTCACGTAGCGATTAGGACAGAAAGCAGGCGACTTTTTGTAGTTTTGTTCACGGGTCGTTTGCCCGCTGCGTGAATGTTTAATGCGCTTCTCCCGTGCGATATGACAACAAAATTGCGTAAATGGCTCGGTGATTATGTTTATATAGCATTGTTGTTACAATTTCGGTAGTTGTTTGTTGGTACTAAATTTGTTTTAATAGCGAAAGCAACTACAATAAAGTCAAGGTGCACGAATTGTAAAATATCTTACTAATAAAGTGAAAATAAAATAACTAATTACCTACTTAGTAAATATCTTTATTACAGGTTATGATGGTAAAATTAAAGGTAGATAAGTTTGTCAAGTCTTTCGTCTACGGAATGTAGCCCTTAGCCTGATAGATGCGGCCATAAGATCTATGATAGGAAACAAAATATTTGCTGATTAAAGAACGAGATTAGAATAGTTGTTTGATGTGGAGATAATTCGCCGCTTTGCGTAAATAAAGGAATAATCTTAGAATTAACAAATTTTATATTTGCTAAACAACGTTCTTTTGCAACTTTTCCAGAGAAAATGTCGCCGAAGCAGAATTTTTCTCTATACTTAACTCAATTTAGTTTTTTACTATTATGTTCTACCCATTTAATGGTGTGCAACGTGATCGTTGTCCAAGAAGGTTTTCTAAAAGTGAGGAGATAAAGTGTAGGAGAAAAATTCAAGTGAAAACATCACAACAAGCTTTCTCCGTCAGTGAATTTTTGTTTAAGCAATTTCAGCGATACGAAAAAGGCATTATTACGTCCCTTGACATTTTGTTAAAATTATTTCAATGGTGGTAGTTAGTTACGCAGATTGTTCCTGTGTTATGTTTAACACAGCGACGACAGCGCTGGTGCAGAACGAGCCTCAAGTTGGCATTGTTATTCAAACATTCGTATTAGTGGTCGCATTGTTGGGAATAAGTCTTAACTCGTTGGAGTTGTTGCCCGTTCCACAAACCAAACAATTGAACATTAACACCTGCGTTCAGCGTTCACTTTTAACTGCAGCTGACGGTAGGGTTGCTACTTAGTTGTTTTGACAGTAATTTGCCTTCTTTTTCCAATTCAACCTAATATACATGCTGTAATAGCTGTAAGTTTTCCTAACAAATAAATAAATAAACTTTAAAAAATTTTTGTCAACACTGTAGGTACTTACCTAACTTTTTCGACAAATATTGTAGGTATTTAGTAATTTTAATGTTTATTACACAAATTTACAAGAAAATACAACTCGGTAGGTGTTGTACAATAGATAATACAGTTGTATTCATCTAAACTAGTTTGATAAATTCTTATACAAAGTTTTCTCAAAATCTATGTTTTAAAAGGATTTTTTATATATTTTTTTTCATAATTTGGCGAGTCATTTCTGTTAACATTGTGAAGTGATTTTTGACGTCCATAGTTTGTATTAAGCTAAAATAAAATCGACATATTAAATCAAATAAAATAAGACTTTACATGTTACGCTTGGACTTACCAATTAATTGTAATAATTACCTATTTAAAAATTTTGATGAGCAGCCCTAATTCGAATCCTTCTTTTACTTTATTCAAAACGTTTCGCCATTGTAAACAGTGTATAGGGTTAAATGTTATGTTTATTTGTTGATGTAAAAACTGGCTACAACCGTACCTACTCCACGGAAATGTGCAAACTGCAAAACTTATTTTGGGTGGGACATTGGAGTGATAAGTACATTGTAAAGTTATAATCTTTACTTTTAGTAACTTTATATAATACTTTTTGCCAATTGCTATGCCACTTACTGAACTCTTATAGCCGATGTCGAGTCGATCTTATTGATCGGCCGATTAAACAACAGCGGACGCGGTCTATAGTAGTAAAGTCCGATTTACACGTATTAAGTAGTTAAGTAGATAACAACATTTTAACTAAATTTTAAGTAAATTAATACGTGTAAACAGACAATTTAGTAACTTTTTAGTTAAAATTTAGTTAACTACTTAATACATGTAAACCGAACATAAGGGTGACCGCTAATGGCAATTTTTATGTAACTAAACAACAGAATTACTATACTAAAATTAACAATCAATTAGTATTATAGAAAGCTACAGTCAACTGTTGTAGTCATCTCCACAAACGTAAGAAACACTGCATACGTGTGGTCCCGTTTAGACATTGTTCTATGAATATAATTTGCTTAAAGATAAGTGAGTAAGTTACGACGAAATACGAAATACGAGGTATTTACTAG
Source organism: Thymelicus acteon (assembly GCA_951805285.1). Taxonomy (NCBI): domain Eukaryota; kingdom Metazoa; phylum Arthropoda; class Insecta; order Lepidoptera; family Hesperiidae; genus Thymelicus; species Thymelicus acteon. The sequence goes on along the minus strand of OX638215.1, from coordinate 4,891,290 downwards.
ATAATCATATCGTAAGAAAGTGAAAACTCATAAATGTGACGTGACAAATTAACGTCACTTAACTTACGCAATATATTAAGATACTGAGACCACGCCAAAATAAAATTTCATAAGATATTACATACAAATTAATTATTATTAGCACCACTCTCACTTCATTAATTACATGAGATTACGACTTAGACCTTTTCTCTGAATGTTGAGTTTTAGTAGGTAAATTGTTCGACGGAACAAAGACTTATTTGCATTTTTAACCGACTTCAAAAAAGGAGGAAGTATTCAATTCGACTGTATTTTTTATGTTTGTCAGAACTTTCGACTGGGTGAACCGATTTTGATGATTCTTTTTTAATCGAAAGCTGGTGCTTGTCATGTGGTCTCACTTAAATTGAGCGACATCTGATGAGTAGTTTTTGAGTTTTCTCTAATTTTGAAGTCGGTTATTTTTTGTCAAGAATTATATACCCTTAGCTTATAGATCTGCTTTGAACTGAAAAGTAAGGACATAAATGACAAAAAGCAGTTGTTTAAGGACATCGTGTTAATTTAATTAATGAACGATCATTATTATTTTTCATTACAACTATTGTGACATATTGATTATTGTGAGAAATTAATTTTGTCCAGTTAGACTCCCACCTCGTTTTGGATTGTTTTGAATAGATTCTGGATTGGACAGATTCGTAATTCTGCAGTCAAGATCTAATTGATGTAAATTTAAGTAGTCTGATGTAAATTTAAGTAGACACCGTAGACATGTGGGAAACTAGAGAAATCACGAATACATTAGATACCGGCAGGAGCAATATTTTCACCTTTTTTAGAATAATCCCACAGCGCTCCGAAAAGGCCTCAAGAGGTACTGTACCTAATGGATGAAATATTCTCGGCTCGACGTAAAGAGAACCATTCATCAAAATTATTAAAATGTAAAAATGTAAAGAAAATGTATGCAAATTAAAAATAACAAAGATTTATAGGCACAATTTAATCTGACTGGAAGGTTTGCCTTTGTCTTATGAAACAATAATGCCACAATATCATCTCTTGGGGCTATGAAGTCTCAATAACAAACAACTCATTACAGAACAATGAGGGAGCGTTGCAAAATGTAAGAATTTTTCGCACTGAGTTCGGAATGACACGACCACACGTTGGTCCATTATTAATTATTATTGAAACACATCCCAACACCTATCGGATAGTGTCACTAATAAGGATCTAATTCTGGGGAGTAACATACGGAAAACTTATAAAAATGTTGGATTTTAATTTTTAATACATAATGCCTTTTGTTTTTTAATCTGAGATAATGACTAGGTTTAAATGTCCCGAATTGTAATTCTGAACTTCTAATATCCGTTTGAAATAATGTGCGTCGGTTATAGGCTAATCCCATTAATATCATAAATGTGAAATAAATAAATAAATAAATAAACGCTAACACACTCATACCCCCGCAGTAGGTTATTACCTGTGTCGCGGGTGGCATGGACGATACATATAACACATCACAATCACACCCATGACCCGAGCACAAATATTTATCTGTCACATAAATATCTGCCCCGGCCGGGAATCGAACCCGGGACCCCTCGCTTCGCAGGCAGGGTCGCTACCAACTAGGCTACAGGGTCGACAAAGAAAGTTTGTAAGATGTTTGGATGTTTGTTCCTCAATCACGTCACACCACAACTACTTAACCGATTTGACTGTTTGGAATGGAGATAGCATATACCCTGGATTAACACACAGGCTACTTTTTTTATCCCGGAAAAGTTCAGGATTCCCGCGGGATTTGTAAAAAATCGACATCCACGTGCGCGAAGCCACAGGCATCATTTATTAAAAATTTCGCTTCGAAATCACTCTACCGGGCGAAGCTGCGGGCAAAACCTAGTAGCAAATAAATATCACTTGATTCAGTGATGGAAAACCTGCACACCTGAGAATTCGCCATAAGGTTCCCAAATTAATTTAATTGTTAATTAATACCAATATTAGGTAATATCATTATTTATCCATGGGGTTCGCCTGGATAGCTACCACCCTTGAGCATGAGTCATGTCATGGCAGCCGCCATACGACTCGTCTTGTTCAGGCTGGGGGCTTAAGAGCCAGTTCTTTTTCTTCACCCTTTCTTGTCCGGCAACGCATCTGTAATGCATTTGGTGTTGCTGATGTTCATGGGCGACGATAACCATTTACCATCAGGTGGATCATCAGTTCGTTTCCATAAAAAAAGGGGAGTCCTGATGTTGGCCTGGTGGAATAAACCACTCATTGCGAGTGAGACCAGATAGGGTAGTGATGTGAAGAGTCTCAAAAACTAGCCCTTATTCATAAAAACAAGCAGAGTTATAGAACGCTTTTAAAGTGTTTTGTTTTTTCACTCTTATAAAAAACGATAAAGATAAAATATAGGTAGGTATAACAATGCAATAGCTGAAATGAGTTTATTAATCGTTCATGAATAAGGCCGCAAGCAGCGACTGATCAAGAGATCTGACCGCCCTAGGCTAATTATGAGGACGCGCCCCCGCCAAAAAAGTAGTGAGTAGAGTAGTAGTGTGAAAATTTTAAGATGGTTCATAAAAGTTTTCAGATCGATCTGCAAGCGAAACTAACGTTGTCCTTTAATCTGCATGACATTCAACCTTAGGGTGGCAAACCATTTTTTAAGCTGATCGTACATAAAGGCAAAGTACCTCATTAAAAAAACACGGACACACTAACGCGCTGTCCTACGTGGGCGAATCAACGCGATCGATACGCATAATTTTTTTTTTTCTGATTTTAGCACTTTTTTCGCTGACCGTACATTTTCTCAAAAATCTGTGAATGCAGTTCGGAATATCTTAAAAACTTATGGATAGTCTCGTAGGAACGTTTTCCTATAACTATAATGGTTAAGGTACCTGCCCTTACTGACCCGTCTCAAAAATCCACCCTGTATATAGAAAAGACATCTCAAACAAAATGTGTGTTCCACCGCCGGCTTGCCCTCTGTTCTCTTTTCAAACTAGAAGCCTCGTTTGCACACTTGCCATAGAGTAACTTTGTATATGACACTTGCCGAACCAAGACGGCAAGCCTAACACCGTGTTCCCTCGTAGGACACCGCAACTTCCTCTACGTGCTTTTGGTCACGTAGGACACTTCGATACATCTCGACTGTTTGTTATTTTCGCTTCGCGCCGCGTCGCTTCGCGTTCGCGTTGATTCGCCCACGTAGGACAGCGCGTAAGCAAGCTTATTTAGTCCATTAACACGCTAGTGGCTTGCCAAGTTCAAAGGCTCCTTATGATTTTTTCATTAAAAAATGGTGGGAACATTGCACAATAATTTAATTTAATTCGTTTTAGTTGATTTAAGTTAATATTTTGTTTTCTTACCGATGATAAGTGCAATGCGCACCCCCGAACCCGATGTTCGCGGTGTCTATTCTATACGCTAGTAATAATAGTTCAATGGTCCAAACGTGTTAAGTGATAAAAATCTACTTAACAGAAAATAGAAAAAATCTAAATTACTTGTCTACTTGATTTCTTAATTTTAACTACAAAATTGTCCGTTTGCAACTTTACACGTATTCATTTACTTAAAATTTAGTTAACTACTTAGTACATATAAACCGAACATTATTGTGAGGTGGATTAATCAAAACGCGCACTAGGCACTGAGTGCCTAGCAAGTGGCACTCCGTTGCCAGCTCACCCACTCGCTCGACCACCGATCGATTCGAGTAACAAGTCAGTGTTTGTTTTATGCGCGCTTTTTAAAATATTAAAATTCATTTTTAAATCAGGGACTCGTCTCTAGGGACTAGACTGTCTCGGTCTAGTTGAAATGTGTAGCCTGTGTAGGGTAGATGCAGTGATGCTAGATTAGTGCATGCGAAGACACGATTTTAGCGCGCCCCCCCGATCCTCGCGCCCTAGGCTGCAGCCTAATTAGCCTAAGGGTTAATCAGGCCCTGGCCGCAAGCGTATTCATATTTTAGGAACCCCAGTACTTAAAAGTTGTTTTTAATAATCGCAATCTACAATACAATACGGTTTAAGTTGATTGTCAAATGGTTTTGTTGCAGAAGGGGCCGGTGAGCACATGTCGGCGTCATCATGGTGATCGTTACCAGAGTGAGTAATGCTAACTATCTCTACGCGGATACACCGATACATGGCGGATACACGGTGGCTGGTGACGCGTGAACACTTACCATTATTATACGAGTAGGGTTACTACTTACAGTACGGCCGCTGTATCTTGGCGCGTCTGAACATAGGCTTTGCGAACTTTAGCGCATGTAACACAGAGATGGCAACACGAACATGCTAACGTATGACTGAGACACAATACACCGCGTATCGAGTATTGGCGAATTATGTTACTGCGCAGCCTTCTGCGCGAAGTTCAGACGCGCCAAGATACAGCGGCCGAAGTATACTAGTAACGCTGCTTCACTGACAGGATATCATACATGCGCCAATACATTGTTTGTTATTTGTTTTTGTTAGGCGATTCGTGAACATGACTATTAAATATTACTTATAGTTTACGCGCATTTTTAACCGACTTCGAAAAATAAGGTATTCAATTCGACTGTTTTTTTATGTTTGTTACCTCAGAACTTTCGATTGGGTGAACCGATTTTGATGATTCTTTTTTTAATCGAAAACTGGTGTTTGTCATGTGGTCCCATTTAAAGAACGAGATCTAACAAGTAGTTTTATTTTTTGTCAAGAATTATTAGAGTTTTTACCTTTTACATCTACATCTACATCTACATCATCTGTAAATTCTATAATACGGTCTCTACGATATGGGTTATGAATTTGCCTAAGTTTACAGGATAATACATTAACAAATAGGGTAAAAATTATAAAGCCACACCTCGGTTAAATATATTATGCTCATGTAAAAAACATCTACGCGAAAGAAAACTTAGCAATATTAAAAATATTAACGAAAGCAAAAAATATCCCAAACTGAGATTTTAGCAAAAGTGAAATCGAATCGTATTTATAGAGATATATACCTAATATACTAGATATAAGCTATCCTATCTTTCAAGTTGGATCAAACTGCACACGGTGTGCAAATTTGATTAAAATCGGTTAAGTAGTTTAGGGAGTCCATCGCGGACAAACAACGTGACACGTAATTTATATATATTAAGATATATGCAATCTGATCTGCAAGAGTGATTAAGTACTAAAGGTACGCCAACATTAATTGCTGCGTCGCGGTAAATCTAGCGAACGTCCACGAGATTGCGCCGCGATTTGCAAGTGCATAATAAACCGGCAGGCCCTCACAAGTTCAAAGTTCAAGGCTTCGGCGGCGCACTTACCGACGATTTGCATCGTTTCATAGCAGATTGTTGTCGAGTTTATTATAAGTAGTACCAAGATATAACTAACTTATGTTTTTTTTCTATTCCTCAGTAGCAATACATGAAGGAAATATAATTGTTGATGTAAATTTATCTTGGTTCAACTTTTGAAAAACGACTCATCAAATTTTTATTGCTTTAAAATAATAAAAGTTGGAATCATTTTTTTTTAATTTAGGCTGCTTATCTGTATACAATGTACCTATTTGTATATCGAAACATAATTTTATTGTATGTTCAACAAATAAACAAACAATGATTCATCTAACAGATCGATTATAAAGAAATAACAAGGTTACTTGGCGAAGTTTACATCCTGGTTCCTCAAGTTGATTAGTAAAGTGTTTCGAATTTATTCAAACAACATTTTGTCATTTAAGTAGTTTTAGTGGTTTAAACGGCTATCTTCATACTCAAAATCCAATTAATTTTTTGTCATACAATTGTGTATTTTTTTTTTGTTTAAAAACTTGAATAAATTTCAACTACACGATCAATCCACTTCATAAGCTTATAGACGTCTCCACGTTATGCCCTATAACGTACACCTTCACGAAAATCACAAACCGCAAATAACCTGCAATCAATAAATGAATAACATTTGCTAAGTTGGCCTAGGTCATGGTCATGGCCATGTCTACAATTGCAGAATATATCATTACATTAGAATATATTATTAGATCATTTGATTGTTATAAATACGCACGAGACCATTACAATGAAAAAATTATACGCTGCACAGCGGCGCCCCGGTATTGATGTTTTGCAATTAAATTAAGACACGTTCCTTGCAGTACCCTTTTGTTTTAGTCAAGAGAAATTGGAGTGAGTTAATAATACAATTTTTAAGTTACGAGAAATATTAACACATTTAAATATGACTAACACTACCGTGATCAGAGATTGCTTTGATAAATTAACAGCATATTCCACTGTTCATGTGCATGTTCTGTATCTATGATTGTATTTCCGCATTAGTATTATATTTTGGAATGTAAGGATATTTTTGAAATTGAGTTCCAACAATTTTGGAATAATATTTTTGGAATTGAGTTCAGACTGGAAGTCAGAGCAGAGCGATTTACAAAAGCGGTATATCTAGGCGAGTTCCGATCATTGCGTTTAGCAACACATTCCGTCAGTCTGTCTCAGAATCTAGCTCTGTGCCGGGCCCGAGGGCGTTCACCTTGCCCGTATACAGATATTACACCTTACAGTTTACACGTAGTCGTAGCCGTATATACAGTAGAAAGAAAAATAATACATTTTTCAGAAAAGAAATTATCCTGGTAATGTAGTCTAAATTTTTTATAGAGAGAGCTATGTTAAAACCGACAAAATAAACAGTAGGATAAAGATTTTGAATGTCTGACCAGTAATTTAATCTAAAAAAATATTTCTCTGTTATCGTTAATGTAATAACTTTAATACTTGTATTTTCTTAAGATTTTATAGAATCTGCATCTAACATTCTAAAACAGCCGAAATGGTGCAAGAATCCTTCCAATACAGTTACCATTTCTTATCCTCCATGAATGCACCTTTCCGAAATGGTGGATTTGAATGCAAAAAACTGCAATGAAATCGGCCCAGTAGTTTTCATAAAAAACGGTAATAGACATAAATACAAACAAACAACTTCTTACCCCAAACACATACATATACTATACCGCCTTCGTTCCGTTTCGTCTGTCGTAGGTAAAAAAAAATTAAATCACTGAATGTGCGCAATTAAACGCACAAAAATAGCATAAAATAAAGAAAAACTATTTATTATAATTAAATTAAGTAATCTAGTTTATTGAAGGAGTAATAATAAGAAGGAGTAATATTTGAATGTTTTAATTTTTCTTTTCAATGCACAATCAATACCAGAGAGGTTTGTGGAAACAATTTTTCTTCGCTAACTAAACTTATTGTACTTAATTATTAAGACGGCTGCAAATTACTGGTAAGTACCAGCCATAAAATTAATGATAGTGGAAGCCTCGCGATTAAGTCAATGCCTAATTCAATAGCCAGGGTCCACAGTAAAGCGAAAGTGACCACACCCGCACACAATGGACCAGTTGTTTTAAGGCTAGCGTGGGAGAATATCTAGGAGCGATTTCACAGCAGTACTGACGTAGTTAGTGTTTATTATAGAAGTTATAGTAAACTAAATTATACATGGACTTGATTAGGCTAAATTACTTAACTATGACCAACATTATCAACGGGAAGTTGCTCTGGTAAAATGTCGCCTGAATGCTCTTTCTTAAGACATACAAAATTATATTATGGCAATTTAACAAAGTAGAATTTATATCCAGATTAGCGCCACCAGTCACCTTTATGAACAACTTTATTTTAAAACAAAGGAAATAATAACCAAACAGAAATATAGAATTACGTCATTCAGACATCCCACGCAAGAGTTGAAATCACTTTACCAAATAGATAAATTTGGAAAAGACATGTGGCCTTTGGGATACCGGTTTCTTGTAACGTGCTCAAATAATAATATTGGAAAAAATATAGTTCTTTAATTATTTATTTTTAGTCATTCAATTGCTTGATGTCGCAATTAAAAAAGTTTCCCGGCTGTGGAAATGTGTCACCTATGTATCAGATGCGAAAGATAGATAATTTAATATAACGTTACGTTACGTGGATTATTTGGTAAATAATATATCTATTTCGTTAGGTCAAATTGCAAACGTTTGTAAATTGGTAATTTGTGTCTCACGATTTGCAATACCCTAGCCGTGTTTAGCGCACGGCCGCACTGTTTATTTGCACGTCGTGCAATATCACTACCGGTATTACCACTATGGTAATAACTATGGTAGTTAAATATTTAAATCATATTATTACGACTTGTGTCGTCATACTGTTACCGTGAAAATCCTGATTGACGTGTATTGGAAAGTTTTTTGTTAATATTTTAAGTTTTAAAATTACAATATGAAATGGGGCAGTAGTATCAGTACAATAAATTAAGTATAACTATTCTCAATGGAATCTTTTACATTCTATTTAGTTTAAAATATATATATTTGACATCATCCTTCGATATTACGGAGTACCTACGAGGTGAGACGTTTCACAAAAAAATTAACACTCACACTCGACAAAAAATATACAAACAATAGTTTGGTTTTGTGGGATCTAAAGTCCATAAGTAGATAATACCCAGTAACGACAGAGTATTTTATTTAAAACTAGCTTTTGCCACCGAGTTCGTAACCGTGGAATGTTGAATTTCCTTTATGACGATACGTACCTATCGAGGGAAGACTTCGGTAAAGTAAATGGGCATGAAATGAAGGGACTTGTCCTACGACTTTCTCTAACAAAAGTATTTAATTGTTGCTATTCGGAAAATATGAAAAAAATATAGCCGTTTCATTTTTAACTTTTGAAAACTTTGTACAGTAAAGATAATCACATGTGGTTTTAAGTAAAAATTTTAGTTTTATTTGAGGGTCTCATGTTAAGTTAAGTAAGCTTGCCACTTCCATATGACTACATGTTGATGCTACTTACTAAACATGTGTACCTATTCATAGTATTGAATGAATAGAGATAATGAAATCAGCAAAATTAACTCAGTTCAACCTCGACAAGACGCGGTCATGTGTTGTGATAAGTTATCAACGGTTTGGTTAATACTGACGGGTCTTCTTTAATATTCATTAATGAAATTATTTTGAGTCGGAACACGAGAATGGCAATTAATGCACTTTATGAGGTAAAGTACAGTGTTACAAAATCTATTTTTTCACAATCCGTCAATAAGCTCTATAATACTCTACTTTAAGCGCGATCTGCGATACAATACCTATCTACTGTTAAAATTATGTGAGTAAAGAGTCAAAGTGATTAATAGTTCAGGCTAAAAAGATACCTAGAAGATATACATAGTCATTTATACTTCCGAAAATATCGTTTTATTAATAAATATCTAGGTATTGAGAAAACACTTTGTTTTATAAATTACGAGTAACCACCCTCGCTTTGCTTCGGTTTTCTTATTTTTTTACACCTTGGGTTACATTATTAGATTTTTATTAAGGATCCCTAATTTTTTTTTAAATATAATATAGCCTATGTTACTCGGGGATAGTGTAGCTTCCCAACAGTGAAAGAATTTTTCAAATCGGTTCAGTAGTTTCGAAGCCTATTCAATGCAAACAAAAAATCAAATCTTTCCTCTTTATATATTAGTATAGATTACGTAATTTAAAAATCATGCTATTTCGCCTCTTTGAAGTCTTATTGCACTTCACTTTAAACACGATGCGAAAAAAGCATACGTGTCATGTGTAAACTAAATCAATAAACCTGAATTAATATTAGAAAGGTTAAATGCGACATTTATCTGTACCCGGACAGACACCGGCATACTTTCACGGCATATTGACAGCCGAATACTGCAGCGTATGACGACAACCTTCACTCATCGTTCGAATAACACTTTCTATTGAGTATTTAATTTAATATTCCAAATTAGAGACGGTATATGTTTTGTTTTGAGCTTGCACCTCATGACTTATCATGTAACGATCTCCTCTCTCGTTAAAATTTACAATTTAAAATTTGCAATAAACTTATTCGTTTCATATCATAACATACATCTCTATCTGTATTAGGTAGCATGCGTACAATTTTATTTTCAAGGAGTACGTACCTTGCAGTACCGACTTCACCATCAGACGGCTCGCCATCATTCTGTCCTATAAATCCAAAGTACTAACTCCGTCTGAAGTTCTCTAACGAACACTATTCTGGAACAAATAAAAAGCGATATTAAAGAACCTATTCATAAATTTCCAGGGTGATTACATATGGATCGAGCCGGTATCGGGTCGGGAGTTCGACGTTGCCATAGGCGCGCGGGTCCTGGCCGCAGAAGGTCGTCGGATCCGTGTGCGAGACGACGACGGGCAGGAGCAATGGCTGCCGCCAGAACGCCGCATCAAAGCCATGCACGCCACCTCCGTGCATGGCGTCGAGGACATGATCTCCCTCGGCGACCTCCATGAAGCGGGCATCTTGAGGAACCTCCTCATTCGGTACAACGACAACCTCATCTATGTAAGTTTTGTGGCTGGAAAACGATGATGATTGTGATGGTGAATGAGATGAGGAGTAGTTATCGTCGGGTAAGGAAGAAGTGGAAATCCGCTTAATCGCAGGTTTTGTGCTACTGCAAGTAATTAACCGCAAAAGTATTACTGGCAAAGTAGAAGAGGGGAAATTGCTTTTTAAAGGGGTTTTTCATTTTACGGTTGGTCAGTACCACCCCTGTGGTGGTAACTAGTTCGGTTCAGGACCCTATTACTAAGCAAAAGTGTTGCCATGATTAAACAGTATGATACCTAGCATCCTGCAATAGAGATTAAGCATCTGACACCACTCAATGATGTGTAAATTAGCCTACATCCCAAAATTGATGTCTAAACGTAATTAAAATATGTTTACTACATATTTTAACTACTGAGGAAATATCTCTTCAGTATTGGATGTTACATGTGACAAACCTAGTTATAAAAAATAATTAATGCAATGAAAGCATCTTTTAAATTTCCATTTTAATTTAAACACAAATCTGGTTTGCTTTATAGCGTTTCTTATACAGTAGTAACAAATTATACTTCATCGTAAACAAAACTTGTTTCTAGACTAATAACCCGGAATTTATACATTTTATTACTAGATATTAATTATATTAAATTTGTAAACATTTTTTCTCAAATATTCATAAAATCTTATGTCTCCTTTCAGACCTATACGGGTTCAATATTGGTAGCTGTGAATCCTTACCAAATACTACCAATTTATACAGGAGACCAAATTAAATTATATAAGGAGCGAAAAATTGGGGAACTACCACCGCACATTTTCGCGATAGGAGACAATGCATACGCCCATATGCGTCGATACGGACAAGACCAGTGTATCGTGATCAGTGGAGAGTCAGGCGCAGGAAAGACGGAGTCAACCAAACTTATTTTACAATACCTTGCGGCTATAAGTGGCAAGCACTCGTGGATAGAACAGCAGGTACCAAGTGTAGATAATTAGTAAGTTATATGTATTTCTTTCCGAAATTTACGAGTACCTAACGTATGATTCAAATTCTCTTTCCATTTCAGATCTTAGAAGCAAATCCAATTCTTGAAGCCTTTGGTAATGCAAAAACAGTTAGAAATGACAACTCTTCACGATTCGGCAAATACATCGACATTCATTTTAACAGCAGTGGGGTTATTGAGGGCGCTAAAATAGAACAATATTTATTAGAGAAATCTAGAATAGTTTCACAAGGTGCAGAGGAAAGGAATTATCACGTATTTTACTGCTTGCTGGCTGGTTTATCCAAAGACGAAAAGAAGAAACTGGAATTAGGAGAACCATCAGAATACAGATATTTATCTGGGGTATGTTTAGAGACATTTTACATCCAAGAAACTTCAAGAAAGTGAAATTAAATGACGTTAAACTAATATAATTTTCTTTTTTCAGGGTGGCAGTTTTACATGTGAAGGCAGGGACGACGCCGCTGAGTTTGCAGACATTCGATCGGCTATGAAAGTTCTTCTATTCACTGAACCAGAAATCTGGGAAATACTTAAGTTGTTGGCAGCTGTACTGCACTGTGGAAATATCAAATACGAAGCAACCGTAGTCGACAATTTAGATGCTACAGAAATTATAGAACAGGCTAATGTGCGACGAGTAGCAACGTTATTAGGTGTACCGATGCAATCACTTATCGATGCGCTAACAAGGAAAACGTTATTTGCTCACGGAGAAACTGTAGTATCAACACTTAGCAAAACTCAGTCAGTAGATATAAGAGATGCTTTCGTCAAAGGCATTTACGGTCGGCTTTTCGTTACTATCGTAAGAAAGATCAACGCAGCTATCTATAAACCGAAATCAACTACGCGAACAGCTATTGGCGTCCTCGATATATTTGGATTTGAAAACTTCGATCAAAATAGCTTTGAACAATTTTGTATTAATTTTGCTAACGAGAATCTCCAACAATTCTTCGTTAGGCATATTTTTAAATTAGAACAAGAAGAATACAACCATGAAGGCATTAACTGGCAACATATTGAATTCGTTGACAATCAAGACGCGTTGGATTTAATTGCACTGAAACAGCTGAATATTATGGCTTTAATAGATGAAGAATCAAAGTTTCCAAAGGGTACGGATCAGACTATGTTAGCTAAGCTGCACAAAACTCATGGTTTTCATAGAAACTACCTCAAACCAAAGTCAGACATTAACACAAGTTTTGGCTTAAATCATTTTGCTGGAATTGTGTTTTACGATACTCGAGGATTTCTTGAAAAGAACAGAGATACATTTAGCGCTGATTTGCTACAATTAATACATGTGTCAACGAACAAATTCTTACAGCATATCTTTCAGGACGATATTATCATGGGATCGGAAACACGGAAACGAGCTCCCACTCTATCTACACAGTTCAAGAAGTCATTAGACTTGCTCATGAGAACATTAGGAACATGTCAGCCATTTTTCATTAGATGTATAAAACCAAACGAATTCAAGAAACCTATGATGTTCGACCGGGGCCTATGTTGTAGGCAACTCAGATACTCGGGGATGATGGAAACTATAAGGATAAGAAGGGCCGGATATCCCATTAGGCACAGTTTCAAGGAATTCGTCGAAAGATATAGGTTTTTAATATCCGGAGTTCCACCAGCTCACAAGACAGATTGCCGGGCAGCCACAGCAAAAATATGTGCGACAGTTTTAGGTAAATCGGACTACCAGCTAGGTCATACCAAAGTGTTTTTGAAGGACGCGCATGACTTGTTCCTAGAGCAAGAGAGAGACAGAGTCCTTACAAGGAAAATTCTGATACTACAGAGGTCTATTCGTGGATGGGTTTATCGCAGACGGTTTTTGAAGATGCGAGCGGCTGCAATTCTTATACAACGGCACTGGCGAGGGAAGTTGCAGAGAGTTCGTTATAACAAGATGAAGGTGGGATACGCGCGGCTGCAGGCGTTGATTCGGGCGCGGGTTTTGGCACATCGATTTAGGCATCTACGAGGACACATTGTTTCGTTACAAGTACGTATTTATTAGTTTAAATAAGGTATTTTCTAATCATTGATTAGATGTTTTAAAAATTGTCACTTTAGAGGCATCACGCGTGTGGAACGCTAATTACAATAATGAAGTAACTTGAACAATTTTTACTAGCACAAATTCGTAATAATACCAATGATTTGCAATGCCTTAGAAAATGTGTTTAAAACCAATGTTTTACTTTCTTTATATGGTGCAAACCAGCACTACCTACAGTTTCAAACTGTCGTTGATTGAACGGATGTTTCATTGGTTAGAGTTTACGGCGTCAATCAGTTGTATCAGTATTACAAGTGACAGGTCCGACGTCCATTATTAATGGTCAAATAGTGAATTAGTAGATTGGTAAGCAAACTGTGCAAAATCCGCGCTAATATTTGTAATAACATAAACTTGCGAGCGACCAGGTAACGGCGCGCGCTTATCTTGTGCTTTTAGAGTTGCCAGATTGCCGGGGAATCCGAGATTGTCCCGGAATTATACGTCTTGCTCCGTGATTAATTAGTGTTCAGTAATTACACTTTTTGTTCCGGATTCCGCGTCGACATAACGACGCTTGGAAATGCTGGTGCGGCTGGTGAAATTCTTTTAAGAGGGTCGCTACGTTGAAATTTAAATGCAGTCCGTTGACACAAAAAAAGCACTCAAGGTCTTAATCCCCTAATTGGTAGTAGATTATTTAGCAATCTGCCATATCCGTGCTAGTAGGTACTAGGGCATTATAAACTCTATTGTTATCAGGCAGCGGCGCGCGGCTACCTGGTCCGCCGGTCGTACGGGCACAAGATGTGGGCGATCGTGAAGATCCAGGCGCACGTGCGGCGGCTGATCGCGCGGCGGCGCGTGCGGCGGCTGCAGCAGGACGCGCGCGCGCACACCGAGGCGCTGCGCCTGCGCAGACAGGAGGAGCAACGCCTGCAGCACCAGGGCAACTCGCGCGCTAAGGAGATCGCTGAGCAAAACTATCGGGTGAGTTTGTTATCGATACTGTTTAGTCTAGTGCGTTGAACGGAGCTTTGATTCAAGTTTCAATCGCTGAACAGAACTATAGGGTGAGATATTACTGATTCATATTGTGCAGTCTAGCTCTGCGTTGAAAAGACGTTGGATCAACCGATCGCTGGAAGCAGGATGGATATATTGTAGTAGGACTATGTTTTGAACAATAAACAATATTAGAATGGCATAATCGATAGTTCTATTTACATTTATAGTCCAATTTCAATATCATAATTTAAAAGTAAAATTAGTAATATTCCGCATCTACGATGTTGAGTTCATTATTCATACATATAGATGAGAGGACGGAAGTAGATGTAAAAAGGGCCATCCATAAATTACGTCACACTAATTTCATGACTTTTTGACCCCTCCCCCCTCCTTGTCACAGCTGGTCACATTTGTGAGACCTCCCCCCCTAGTGTGACGTCACATATTATGAAATTTTACTTCTAGAAATTATTAAATTAAAAAAGCAGTTCCAAAATAATTTTATTTCCATTAATTGTTTTTTAATATATACTTATACATACCAAATATTCGAATTTGAAATGTGACGTCACGAAATTTAGGACCCCTTCCCACCCCTTGTCACACAATGTCACACTACATCGACTCCCCCCTCCCCCCCCTAACGTGTGACGTTATTTATGGATGACCTCAAGGGCTCAAAGGACCGGTAGAAAGTAGTGACAGTATTCTAATGAACATAAAACTATTTCCACCTTGATAAGACAAAAAGCAATTAAAAATATAATGAAAGCATACCATTTATCTGTTAAGGGTCTCGAGATTGGCTGAGATAGCCCAGATTGCGGCTCGATAGCGGCAATTATTTGGACTACAAAGCCAAATCAAAATGTTATCTCGTTATCATTATTGATTATCATTACAATTTCACTGATGGGTTTTATAATATGATACATAGTTACTCCTGAATTCTAGATTAGTATTTCCAGTTAGTCCTAGAGTGTTTCCGTGAAGTGTGATGACTCGGACAAAGTGGTTGTTACTTGATAATCTCAGCTCGATCCCTAAAGGTAATAATAATTAAACTCGTCAAATATTTACCATTATACGAGTTTCGTGGGATGTCCTGCTAACAGTTTCTAGCCGCTTAATAAATAGCCATGAGACAAATACTACTAAAGATTTTTTTTTTATGTTAACGATTCTTCAAACATTTTACAAATAATATATGTAGTTTAAAAAAGTAAGTACAGTTAAGTATTTGCATTGAATTGGATTTATAATAATTTAGAAAATTTTAAATTACCTTATCTATCTTATAAGGAGCTTTCTTTCCCTTTCCCGATAGGGCTTTTCCGTCCATGTCACAAGTTTTTAAAATATTACATTACCAAAAAGTTGCACAAAACATTTCAAGGTAGCTAAATAGGTATATACATATTTGCTACTGAATATGCGACAGTATATACCTACATACAAGTTATATCATAGACGTTAACAAAATCAATCAAGCAAAAAGGACCAGGCGTTACGCAACGTTAGCGGGTACCAGTTACTTAGAATTGGATAACCCAACCCAGTTCCACCACCGTAACCCGAACCGTGTTCAAATCATACTACCTTCAACACTTGACTTAATCGCTCGCGTGCATTATTAGAAACATGGAAATTAACTAGCACAGTTAATTCAAGTTAAAGTGAAAATGTGGTGCAACTGTGTAAACAGTAATTTTACCGTCGCGACATGTAACGTTAGTATCTAGCAGTATTTCACCTGACCGGAACTGGTGGTAGTACTACTGGTCTAGCCTCGTCTAGTGATAAGAATTCTGCTTACTAACTTTCCCTATTTAGTAATGCACGTCCATTGCATGTCAACTTTTCCTTTCGCATGTAAAACTGCAGGAAACTACAACACCGCCGAACACAAGATGGCTGTGTTGTTGTTACAATTTAGTTTTGCTTTTGTTTTAAGTAGTAGACATTTTTCGATGTACACAAAACATAGATTGTAAGATTTTGCACAAAACTAGTATAAGGGCTTGTTTCACAATCTTCAAGTAAGTCCGAAATAAGCTATTCGTTGGTTAAGTTGACATTTCGTGTATGTAAAATGACACTTTAACGTCACTTTAACCGGCGAATAGCTTATTCAGGACTCTACTTGAAGATGGTGAAACAAGCCCTAAGTATAATAATATGTTACTGTTTTGCTATTCAACGTTTTTGACATGTCAGAGTCATGATTGCTCGGGCACCTGAATATCATAATATTTAATGGAAATGCAATTCGTAGAAGATAGTCCGGTCTTTGTTTCAGACAACAAACCTTAAACGCATATAACTACCTTAAAGCTTAATAAATCTAAAACATATTAATTTTGAAAGTCAAATTTACTCAACAACTTATAAGAGAGTACCTAATAAATATTATGAATCCTAATAATTCTAATGCTCTGAGAAGCAATATTTTAACGGTTTTTTGTATGAATACTAACTTAACAAGCAATTTGTAAGACTCTAATCAATAGGAGTCAATATAAACATTTTTGTGACAAATGAAACAAAGCTTTAGAACCACTAGAACAATCCACGTATAACAAAGACATGAACAACAAACATTACTATTGAAAACAAATTGTGCGGCCGACCGATACAATTTATTGATTTATTATCGGATTGAACGGTCGTTAACACTGTTATAAACTTGACACTGAAATATAGATCAAGTTCCGAGCCGCTAATTAGAAGTATGCCATAATTTGAAGGTTTCTGACAAGCTTATTTATTTCTTTGTACTAGGAGCGCATGTATGAGTTGGAAAGGCGGGACGCTGAGCTAGCCCTCGAGGAGAAGCGGCAGTTGGAAGCCAAAAGGACCCTGCTGCAAGAGGCAGCGCGCAAGCAAGACGAGCCTGTGGACGACAGCAAGCTTGTCGAAGCAATGTTCGATTTCTTACCGGATTCGAGCAGCGAAGCACCCGCACCCAAAGACACTTCCATGTTCAGTGACTTACCGCAGCTCAGGGCGGACCAACAAGAGGTAAGAAGCAACAATTTTGATTTAAAATGTTTAACAACACGACAGCTGAAGTTTTCATAAACATAAACAGGATTATAATATTATATTTTGATGTTTTACAGATAGTAACTCCAATGCAAACAACGTCAGAAGATGAAGAGGATCTTTCAGAGTTTAAATTCCAGAAGTTTGCCGCCACATATTTCCAGGGGAATGTCACGCATCAGTATTCAAGGAAACCTCTAAAGCATCCCCTCTTACCCCTGCATACTCAAGGTGATCAATTGGTAAGTGTCTTACTTAAAACGAACAAAGAAAAAGATACATAGACCAATTAGAATTATTGTACCTATTATTCTACATTTGTTGATAAAATAATAATGCAAAAAGATAACTTTGCACTAATAGATTTAATCTTATGATTCGTTAGACAGATAATGATGATAATTTTATTTTCAGGCGGCACAAGCACTATGGGTAACGATTCTGCGATTCACTGGGGATCTCCCCGAACCCCGATATCAGACGATGGACAGAGACAACACTTCTGTTATGTCCAAAGTTACTGCAACATTAGGAAGAAATTTCATACGGTCAAAAGAATTTCAAGAAGCACAAATGATGGGCGTCGACCCCGATGCCTATCTAAACAAACAGAAACCAAGGTCAATAAGACACAAACTAGTCTCTTTGACGTTGAAAAGGAAGAACAAGCTTGGCGAAGACGTCCGAAGGAAATTGCAAGTACGTATTTAATTTATTAAATTGATTTAACATAATCAAAAATTTATATTTATACAATCTTTATTTTTTCGTTCTCCAGGATGAAGAATACACGGCAGATAGCTATCAATCCTGGCTCGAATCTCGACCTACGTCAAATCTGGAAAAGCTTCATTTTATAATTGGCCACGGAATTCTGCGTGCGGAATTAAGAGACGAAATTTACTGCCAGATTTGCAAACAATTAACTAACAATCCATCGAAATCTTCTCATGCTCGAGGTTGGATTTTACTCTCGTTGTGTGTCGGTTGCTTCGCTCCTAGCGAAAAGTTTGTAAACTATCTAAGAGCATTTATTAGAGAGGGCCCTCCCGGTTATGCGCCGTACTGCGAAGATCGTCTGAAGAGGACATTTAATAATGGCACAAGAAATCAACCACCATCATGGTTAGAGCTTCAAGCTACCAAATCCAAAAAACCGATCATGTTACCAATAACATTTATGGATGGCAATACTAAGACATTACTAGCAGATTCAGCTACGACTGCAAGGGAACTGTGTAATCAATTGTCGGATAAGATTGGTTTACGAGATCAGTTTGGGTTTTCACTGTATATTGCGTTGTTTGATAAAGTAAGCTCTCTCGGTAGCGGAGGGGACCATGTAATGGACGCTATATCTCAATGCGAACAATATGCCAAAGAACAAGGAGCCCAGGAGAGAAATGCACCTTGGAGATTATTCTTTAGGAAAGAAATATTCGCTCCTTGGCACGATCCGACTGAAGATCAGGTGGCAACGAATCTTATATATCAGCAAGTGGTTCGAGGTGTAAAGTTTGGTGAATACAGATGTGATAAAGAAGAAGACCTGGCCATGATTGCGGCTCAGCAGTATTACATCGAGTACGGTCAAGATATGAATACGGAAAGACTCTATACGCTGCTTCCGAATTACATACCAGATTACTGTTTGACCGGCGTCGAGAAGGCTGTAGATAGATGGGGAGCTCTCGTGGTGACAGCTTACAAAAAGAGTTATTACGTAAAGGAAAAGGTACCCGCTTATCGAGTGAAGGAAGATGTTGTTAGTTACGCGAAATTCAAGTGGCCTCTTTTATTCTCTAGATTCTACGAAGCGTACAGAAATTCCGGACCAAACTTACCCAAAAATGATGTGATCATCGCAGTAAATTGGACCGGTGTATACGTTGTCGACGACCAAGAGCAAGTACTTTTGGAATTGTCATTCCCTGAAATCACTACAGTTTCAAGTCAAAAGACTAATAAAGTGTTCACCCAAACCTTTAGTCTTTCGACGGTACGAGGTGAGGAGTTCACATTCCAGAGTCCAAATGCAGAGGACATCCGAGATTTAGTAGTTTACTTCCTGGAAGGTTTGAAGAAACGTTCCAAATATGTTATTGCGCTACAGGATTATAAGGCTCCGGGTGAAGGTTCGAGCTTTTTAACTTTCCAAAAGGGAGATTTGATTGTGTTAGAAGAAGATAGTACAGGTGAATCAGTGTTGAACAATGGTTGGTGTATCGGTCGTTGTGAAAGGACTGTTGAGAGAGGAGATTTTCCCGCGGAAACTGTATATGTGCTGCCGGCGTTGACGAAACCACCTCCGGATATCTTAGCCTTATTCTGTCAAGAAGGCGCTCAACACGGTCGACGGGCGCCAACGAATACCTTCAACGGAACAGAGCCGAGAGACAAACCTCACAACTTATTAGAATATGCACTGGATCACTTTAGGTTACCGCCAAAGCGAACCGTGTCAAAAGCTCTAACTTTGTCAACGGCCAAGAGAGGAGGGTCCGAAGAACTATGGCGACATTCGAGAGAACCTATAAAGCAGCCGCTGTTAAAGAAACTTCAAGCCAAGGAGGAGTTGGCAGAAGAAGCTTGCTTCGCGTTCACGGCCATCCTGAAATACATGGGCGATCTTCCTTCTAAACGTCCGCGGATAGGAAACGAATATACGGATCACATTTTTGACGGTCCCCTGAAACACGAGATATTAAGAGACGAAATATACTGCCAAATAATGAAGCAACTGACTGATAACAGGAATAGAATGTCGGAAGAGAGAGGTTGGGAGTTGATGTGGCTGGCCACGGGGCTCTTCGCATGCAGTCAGGGACTTCTTAGAGAGTTAACATTATTTCTTAGGACTAGGAGATATCCAATTGCTCAAGACTCACTCCAAAGACTTCAGAAGACTTTAAGAAACGGCCAACGAAAGTATCCACCTCACCAGGTAGAGGTGGAAGCCATTCAGCACAAGACGACACAGATATTCCACAAAGTATACTTCCCCGATGACACGGACGAGGCGTTCGAGGTGGACTCCTCGACGAGAGCGAAAGACTTCTGTCAGAATATCGCGCAAAGATTGAATCTCAGATCTAGTGAAGGTTTTAGTTTGTTTGTTAAGATAGCTGATAAGGTAATATCGGTACCGGAAGGGGATTTCTTCTTCGACTTCGTTCGGCATCTCACCGATTGGATCAAGAAAGCTAGACCCACACGCGACGGCATCACCCCGCAGTTCACTTATCAGGTTAGTATTTTATTGTTTTTCGTCCGTTCAATCAATACAAGAAATAGTGAATACAGATTTTATATTATTTATTAAAGTTAATATTATGTAGGTAGTGTCTTCAATACTGCATAACGAAAATCTTTCATAACGTCTTACAAATGAATTAAGACCGGGTTGCGTGAACTTGCTTCTTTCTGCGCACTGCATGGTGAAAAGGTTTCGACAACCGTCTGGACAGTGTAACGTTCACACACAAATCCCCGTGAGCTTTCACGAAACAAATCTATCGCTTACTTTTCAGCCAGCAAAGGAATTGACGACACTTCTGGTGTAGACTATGACGACAGTGATAACATTAGGGACCCGTCTATCTCAGGACAACACCGTTCACGGCTATCACACTCACCTTTTTCACGTCCACCAGGTGTTCTTCATGAAGAAGCTGTGGACGAACACGGTACCGGGCAAGGACCGCGCGGCCGACGTGATCTTCCACTTCCACCAGGAGCTGCCCAAGCTGCTGCGTGGGTACCACCGCTGCGGGCGCGAAGAGGCCGCGCGCCTCGCCGCACTCGCATACCGCGCGCGCTTCGGTGACAACAAGCAGGAGCTGCAGGCTATACCGTGAGTTTAAACCATTAACTGTTATTACTAGCGTATGTCCGTTGTGATTCGTTTTTCCACTTCTCCGTTGCCATTCGTTTTTCCACTCGTCCGTTGCGATTCGTTTTGCCACTTGTCCGTTGTGATTCGTTTTTCCACTTATCCGTTACCATTAGTTTTTCCACTTGTCCGTTGCGATTCCTTTTTCCACTTGTCCGTTGGAGTTTCACTTCTTCAATGTGTCCCAGCACACATTTCAATTTTTTTATCGCTACCCTCTTATAGCCCCGCCCCACACTAGGTTTCCCTGTCACGTGGATGCCATTGACAACACACAAAGACCACGGCAACCATTACGCCACAGCCCACACGGGTCGTCAAATTGCAATATGACTTGTCCAGCAATCTGCACTACAGTTAGCTTAGTAGAGTGTGCTCTAGCCGCTCTAGGCCTCTTCTAGCGGAGAGATCCATGCTCAGTAGTGGATCGTTAATGGGTTGAAAGCATGTTGTGCACTTTTGCTTGTCTTAATCTTAATCTACCTACAATATCGCAGTTTTCTAGCGAAAAATATCACATCTTTTTTGCTGAGTTCAAGGCTGTATCATAAAGTTGTCTTACTTTTTTATTATCATGGCAGTAGGTATAGACCTTATTATGTAAACCACACGAAAAATCTTCTCACATGAATCAAATGGGACAAATACTAAATCTTACTACTTACAATGAAGAATATTTACTAACGGGATTAGTCTCGTTAGTAGTCCCCTACCTAACTTCTACGTCCTAACTTCCTCCAACAGTCCTACTCAAGGTTTGTCACAGTGTACTTGAGCAGTAGGGGATGGTGGCACTGCAAGCTCATTTGCTATCCTCATTACATTAAAATATCTTTCCAAAAGCAAAAAGCAAAGCAACAACCCATAATTGTCCCACTGCTGGGCTCGGGGTCTCCTCTCACAATGTGGGGGGTATTAGGCCATAGTCTACCACGCTGGCCAAGTGCGGATTGGTAGACTTCACACACCTTTGAGAACTTTATGGAGAACTCGCCGGTGTGCAGGTTTCCTCACGATGTTTTCCTTCACCGAAACAAGTGATAATTAGCTAATAATACGCACATACTATTTGAAAATTAGAGGTGCGTGCCAGGATTTGAACTCGGGCCCCTTCGTTCGGGAGACCAACGTTCTATCCGCTAGGCTATCACAATATCTTTGCACCCGCAGCCAAATGCTCCGCGAGCTCGTCCCAGCAGACCTGATCAAGCTGCAGAGCTCGGCGGACTGGAAGCGCGCGATCGTGGCGCCCTACAACCAGGACGCCGGCATGACGCCCGAGGACGCCAAGATCACCTTCCTCAAGGTCATCTACCGCTGGCCCACCTTCGGCTCCGCCTTCTTCGAGGTCAAGCAGACCACAGAGCCCAACTACCCCGAGCTGCTGCTCATCGCCATCAACAAACATGGGGTCAGCTTGATCCATCCACAGACTAAGGTGAGCTACACGAAATGAAATAATCTTTTATTCATGTAGGTATCACTGATACACTTATGCACGTCATTTTTTTAATGTAGGTTAGCATTTCGGAAAGGTACATTGTCATGGAGGAGAAGAAAAGCCGTAAAGAAACTCCTCAGCACATCTTTTAAAAATAAAACTAATAAATATATTACAAAAATAGGTATTCTGTAACCTGAGCAGAACTGGTTGCCTAGCTGGTCATTTCCAAGCATCCCTATCATTTAAATATTCATCTATTCTATATTATAGCATAGGCAAGGGTTATTACCCTTGCCTACGAGTTGAGTTTTTACACGTTAGTTTATACTTTGAGTGTACTTACTTATGGTGTATCATATTGGCAGATATAACGATAATTTAAATATGCCTGGATAATGGTTATAACAAATCAAAGCAACCAAAAACTCGGTATTAAATATACATGGAATATCAAGCGTGAGTGCTAAAACTGCTAAATAATAATTATTTGTGATATTATCTTTCCCAGTGCTTGACCAGTTGTGAGAAGCAGTTATATCTAGTTGAAAGCATATGAATTTTTTGGGGGACAATATTAAATTATTAAAATACATATGATATAAATAACATAATTTAACGGGTAAATACATTATTTTATTGATATTATACGTCACAGGGAAAGGATGAAAATCGAGATTTAATCAAATCTGGATTTAAAAGCAACTCAAGTCTGAAAACTGGCCAGTTACGTTAGTTAGGTCGCTAATTTTATTTACGCGGAAAAGGGAACCCCGATGATCGGGGCCCGACATTATTTTGACATTCAGCTCAAAATAAGATTTATATAGCAATATATATTTATTTATTATAGAAAGACTAGCAGACCGTGCAAACGTTGTTCTGCCAATATTTTTTTAGGGGTAGAGGGATGAAAAATAAATGTTGTCCGATTCTCCACCCTAGCCGATATGCACGCAAAGATTCATGAAAATCGTTTGAGCCGTTTCGGAGGAGTTCAACTTCAAAAAAGCGTGACACGAGAATTTTATTAGGTATATTAGATATTAAACCAATATTCCAGGAGATTCTGGTGACGCATCCATTCACGAGGATCTCGAACTGGTCGTCGGGCAACACGTACTTCCACATGACCATCGGCAACCTGGTGCGCGGCTCCAAGCTGCTGTGCGAGACCTCGCTGGGCTACAAGATGGACGACCTGCTGACGTCATACATCTCGCTCATGCTCACCAACATGAACAAGCAGCGGTCGGTGCGAGTCAAATGATAACTTGGTACCAGGTGTCAACTAGTATTAATGAAGATATGAAGAGAATTCTCGGAAATGCTGCTTTCGTACGCTAAATTCATTGCACTGAGAGAACTCTTTTGAATGGGCAACTTTTTAATGAAGATAGAGGATAGTTTAATATCTTTGTCTACAGATATATCCGTGGTAAAACTAACACCACAGCTAACCCTTTCGCCAAAACATACAACAAAAGGTCCCTCTAAAGTTAAAATAAAGGGTCCCCTAAGGGTAACGTAAAGTTTGTGTCACTACAAGTGTGGCAGCAGACCGTAAAGGCGACAGTGCATTGAGATTAGCACACAAAGGTAGAAAAAATACAGTCAATTCTCGAGAAATGATTTGTAAAGTTAATGTCGTCAAGTTAGACATAAGTTTCTTCGGTCTTAGCGGAATATTTAGACGTTATAGGTGCTTGCTGTTTACTAGCGCAACGTGTCGCAAATCGAAACTTATCAAAGATTATATAAATGTAAAGTTAACAACATATCTTAATCATATTCTGCATCTTGTATATTTCACATCACAATATATCATACTTATTCCGTACAGTAATTTTATCTTAACTTTAACTGCGCGAACAATCATAAAAAAATTAAGAACTGTTGTTAACTCCGTCCAGAATATAAAAATATAACAGTATGTTCAAATGTATATTTATTTTTGATATAATCAATATTTCGTTAATGTCGAAGACAGATTTTATTCTAATATTAAGTACAAGCTTCATTTAATTGGTGTCAGTCATTGTGAAGGCAAATAATAATAAAAAATTGTAAATCTACTCCGTAAATTATTTATTATAACTGATAAGCGATATAATCATTTATGCATGAATTATACTATTAAAACTGAGTCTATGAAATTATCATAGTTAGTTAATTGTTTGTAACTTTGTTTCTATCAGTGGAGTAGAATCAAAATTTGATATAGCTCCAGGCGGAGCTGTATCCATTCGTATCTATTCTTAATTGAATGAAATTAACAACATCTGTTTACTATTTATATTTTAAAATAAGATGCCGTTACTTTATACTTGTAGAATAAAACGGTTTTTTACTAATTTGAACTGGTTACTAAGTGCCTTAAAATATTACTAACCAGGTCATACGTAGATATAGTAAATGATTACATTAAATAATTTATAAAATAACGCTAAGAAAATCACGACGCTTGTATCGTGTATCCAGATAACTGTTGATGTTATAAAAAAGGTTGTCGAAGTCTCAACGTATAAGATAATAGTGTATTTACATATCTTTGTTCTGATAGGAGGGTAGTTCAATTATCTACCTTTAATATATTCTACGATTACTATTAAGTTCAGTGAACAATGGTAGTGTAACAATGTTCTCCATAATTTCTGTTTTCATAGAAGGTATAATTTTGTATGACTTTTTACACTTCCTTTGCTTACGGTAAGATTGTAAAGATATTCATCATCAATATATTTAATAGTATCTTTTCGGAATAAAAACTGGTTATTTTTATACGTTAGACATTTATCGGTGATTGTAAAAGCTGTTCCCGTCTGCATTTTCGGCAATTATATATTTACGAACGCGAGCTAAGTTATGTACACTAGTACGAATGTTATGCCATTATTTCGGAGACAATATTCTTTGTGTTATCGCTTTAGAGTCAAAAGTTGCATTTTGTGAGTGGTTGTAAACATGAGTCACAATGATTTTCTGTGTTTTTATTTCCACTAAACCTATATCAACCCTTCATAAGTTTGCAGTCTCATATAATAAGATGTATGGAAAGGTTAATGCAACAAAACTTAAATGCAAAAGTCCGTTGATCAAATCTTAATTTCAAAAGTTGGTCATCAAGTTTCATCTTAAGTTTCTGGGATAGAAGAGGGATTTATATTTCCACTAGCGCTCTGCCCGTGTTTTCCAGGATTATAAGTAGCGTACGTAAGGACGTACGGCAAGCATCCATATACGTCGTGAATATCCCATCGCCGCGAACGACTGGAATAGCTTGCCCGTGTGGGTGTGTTCTCGTCCACCTGCAATGTAGGTGTCTTCAAGTGAAGAGTGAATAGGCATTTATTAAGTTAGTGCGTTCACCATCTTGGACTTCATCGCCACTTACCATCAGGTGAGATTGTTGTCAAGCACCAGAGAGCTATATCAAGCACTAACTTATTTCATGAAAATCCGTTCATTAGTTTTTTGCGTGAAAGAGTATCAAACATCCACACACCCTCACAAACACATTTGTTATTAGTAGGATGTATCTTCAACATTTTTTTCTTGGTATTAAACAACACTATGAATTCCAAATTCAAGCTATACCTTACAAGTATGTTGATAATGAGAACTTGTATGAGCAGTATGGTGAGAAGAAACGGCAAGTAACTCCTCATCTACGATCAAGTATCCAACTCATACCCCTATGGGTAGTGTCATAGTGTGTAAGTAGTGGGCTACAATGTGTGTAGGTACCTCGTATCTGAAATAACTATCGACTCTTAGATCTTTTGTCAAAGTAATTGTCAAGTGCGAAGTCCATTTGCAACAATATTTAGTTGGCTTTAATGCTAAAATATAATTAATTTCTAAAAAAATGTAAGACATTCCCGCGCACGTTCTTGGGAATTATAGAATAAAAGAAATGCCAGGTACCCATTTAAGGTCCTTTGAAAAGTACCTACGTGGGATGTTTTCCAAAACCAACATCTTTCAAGTACATATTCAAACGTCGCCGTCGAGTTCTTGAATTTAACAGCGATGCAGTTATAGGGCATTCCATTGCATGACATAAAATTCTAAAAAATATTGTTGCTTCATAATACGTATGAAGGACAGAGTAGAAGGAGTGAAGGGAAAGTTTAAATTGTCCAGCTGTTTACTGAAAATAGAGGTTCCGATATAGCCACTCCAGAATGGCGCTAGTGTCTGAGAAATAGCGATATGAACAAAGTGCACCGCAGCGCCAACCGTAATTGGACGCGTTTTTACGGACACTTTTCATACACAGAGATGGTCCACCTTCTACCTTCTATACTCCATGATAATACGGCATAAAACGCAAGATATGTAGGTAGGTAGAATAAAAAAAAGATTAAATCTACCAACAGACCCACAGTAAATTGCGCCTAAAACTCTAAGTACCTGCAATTGAACTGTAAAATTTGACTAAAAATCTCGGCCTACATTCGAACAATTAAGGTAAAAGCGGGCTATTACAAAAACAGTTAATTAGAACAAACAAAAAATATATATCCGTAATAAAGTCGTGAGAGACTCCCACGGCAACTCGCTTTATTGCAGCGCGAAGAATAATGATGCCTCTATTGTACCGTACAGCAGGAAGTCATTTATCTAACATCAAGAATATTAGAGTTTTAAGCAATTTCGTGTCTGATTTCTCATCCTAACCGAGCAATTTCGACCGTCGTAACTACCGCCTCATAACATGTCGAGTGTCAACCAACCCAGAGTGACGAGTCACCATTCAATCGTAGCATGTCTAGTTGCTTCTACGCCATTGCAAATGACACTCAAATAACAGTGTGCGTGACAATGGAACAGGGCAAAGTTTTGTAATTATTGAAAATTTGCGGAAACCAACAGACCGTACCCCGAATTAATTTATGAACACCATAATAATTCTTTATTGTTCGTACATTATGAAACTTTGATCATTTAAATGTCTATAGGTAGGTACTATTGATCACATTCCCGACATAGCCCGCTGTTGCTAACATTGTGGAAGACATTTGATTGACACACGTTAATTAACTGCTATAAATAAAACAATATAATGACTGATTAAAAATAATAGTAATTTATAACCTTTCTATGGTTAGACAATGGTTGCATAGCTCCTGGCTAATGGGCGCCATCAAGACTGAGCTCTTTCTTAGAAGAAAATTACGTAAGAATTTTAAATAGCAATATTATATCAAATGGTGCATAGAACAACTGAGAGAGGCTTTTACTAAGTGCGCTTACTGTCTTGGACTTCATCGCCACTTATATAATGATCTCAGATGAAATCGTTGTAAGACATTAACTTATTTTAATACTGTTATAAATCTCTGAGTTAAATCTTTAATCTTCTTCTTTATCACTTATCCCCGACGGAATAGATGATGGGGACCGATGTAACTGGCTTCAGGATATCTTTACATTTGGCCGTGCTTCAATAAAATTATTCTTTTGCATTCTGGTCACCGCCCACGATCTTTTAGATCTATGTATATTTCCATTTCTTTTAAGATTACAATATTTTCTTGTGTCTTATACGTATATGTATATCTGCACTAATTATTTAGTATGAAGTAAGAATTCTTTTCTTACCTGCTGTTTGGATTCAATGCCAATCAGTGGCGTAGCTAGCCCTAAGGAGGCCCCATATCAATATTTGTTGTGGGGCCCCCTAAACGTCAGCTGTCAATTATTTAAGGAGTGCCAACTGTAGCAGTTGTAGGCCGTTGGCGAGCTTTTTTGGGAGTGTTAGTGGCGCCTATACGCTGGGGGCCCCGTATAATTGATACGGCTGAAACAGCGGTAGCTACGCCCCTGATACCAATGCAAATGTAATCCACTTTTAAGGATGTGTTATATAAGGCCAATTTGACGACCTTACCCACATTCACTCTGTGAACTCTAACGCAGACTCATGGCTATTCATAACACCATTGATACGTATTAGGGCTCTGTCCAGGAACATGTTCCTGTCATATGATCTTTCTAACATAAAAGAAATTATGTATGTAACCAGTATATACTAGGTATCTAATTGCGTCACACACTTGACATGTAATTACACAACAATGATCTCTTATTCAACTCTGAAGGAAATAATCTTAATCGCTCGAAGGATGATAATCTCGACGTTAAAAACACTTCAGTGCGGACGGACAAAATTATAGTTATTACTGCAATGAATGTGAAGACATCTGATTCACTGCTCTAAGGAAACTGAAGTTAGAATTATTATTTATTTATATAAAATGCAAATTTGACATATCTGTTAGGTTCCAGTGTGACTGCATTTTACCAGAACTAATTTCTGATTTAGTGCATTATTATAATTATACAGAAAATGCAGCTTCTAGAAAACCACATGCTAAGCTGATGCACATACATCTATATAATAGTAGAAACATTTTCAATGGTACCTACTGGAATATTCTAAGGTGAACAATAGTCCAATCCAATCCAAACCAGGACGAATCGCCAATATCCATGCAATCGATTTGGAGGTAAATCTTTTAAAAACTACAAACAGCTGCAGTTGTAGTAAAAATCACAGAAACCAAATACTTCTATTAACTACTACGAGTATAAGAAATTGTTAATGCCTTGGAACTTACCTACATAATGTATATGAAAGAATGAAATACCATCTTCAACCTTAAAACCAACGAGTATCGAATCGAATAGAACAGCTGTAGCGATGAAATCGAACCCGAAATTGAGACATCAAGCTAGTAACTCGATAACAAGATCAGCAATATCCTAGATGCCATGATAGAGCATTCTATATGGCAGAAGATTGATGGGAATAACTGGTCCATTATGCAGCATTTCCTTGATATTCTAAAAAGGTCATTAGTTGAAATTTCGTCCAACATAATTTGAAACGCAACTGTACCTTACCTTAGCTCTGTAGGTCATCTTGATTTCGGATTAATTGGTTTAGCCTACTCAGCTATTGTGTTAATGTGTAAACCAATTGCTACAGGCAACTCTTCAAATACTTACGCCGCAACTCAAAGTCACTAACGGTTACTTAAATCGCTCCTTAGTACAGAATTTGTATGGTGATTCTTTACTAAGGAGCGATTGAAGTAACCGTTAGTGACTCTGAATTGGGGCGATAAATAGTTAAAAATTTGAAACTCTGGATTATATCATTCTCCGTTTTAATCAAGCAATACGATTATCCTAGAGCCGTGACAGAGTATTGCCAGTTCCCACGAGCAAAGATGACATGTAGGAAAACACGGGCACCGCTGAACTTTTCTCACACTCTGCATATCTCGGCCCCATATATCAAGCCAGTGCAGAGTACAAAAAGCATAGACAATGATTCAATTGTGTGCACATATCTTTCTCACAGTCCTCGCTGCGATATAATCGGTCTATGGTTAATTAGTGCGGGTAAATGACCACCGCCACTTCCGGATATGCTTGCCTCTTGTCGCCAGAACTCCTTGATTACTTAGTAAAAATAATAATCGCCATTGATTTTTCAAAAAGTCTGCAAGTAAATATAAGATCCCATTATCATGCTATAGGAGGTACCTACCTACTTAGCGTTCGTCTGCATCTATGGTCAAACTTATTAGCTGGATGCGTGTAAAACGCTGGAAATTTTAATTTGTATGTAGTTCCCCTTAATTATGAACCAGGATGTAGAAGATCCTACATTTCTTCTGAATAATTGAAGTTTTTGTCATTCATGAATGGTTATTACGTGGATGTGATCACGTCACCGTTTCTTTATCACGTCACCGATTGAGTTAATGTCGACAGTCACGCTACGTAAAGGATACATTGTGATGGCAAGTAAATGAAGTCGATAGGATTTTTGTAATATACCCTATATCTATTAATAAATACTATTAATAAAACAAACTGAGTCAAATCTGCTTTTTTGAAAATTTAAATGCAGGCAAGCTTTGTTACCAATATACCTAGAGACCAAATGATTTTTCTGGGAAATTTTGTTTGACTGAGCAATAAGGAGTATTTCTCTGCCCCGGTTTCTTGGGCCTGGTGACTGACGATGCACGAAGGGCAGCGTGGCTAGACGAAACAGTGCTTTAAGGAACTTTCAAATCAGTAAGAGTTAAATTGCTCGTCTTTTAAAACTATAAGAAACATAATGTAGTCGAATGTTACGCATCGCACATACTCCCGTCGATGAGTGGAAGTTCCTTAAAACACCTTACACCCCAACTCAGAGTCACTAACGGTTACTTAAATCGCTCTTTAGTAAAGAATCACCATACAAATTCTGTACTAAGGAGCGATTTAAGTAACCGTTAGTGAATCTGAGTTGAGGCTTTAATGTTCGAAAGCCAAATAACCAAACAATGCTGGATTATGGACCATCTCCATCTTTGATATAAATCATCATTTTGCTTTTTTATTTTCTTGGGATTCTTTAATTTAATCCGTTCTCAAACTTTCAACTCTATTGCTTTAAGGCAACCGCTTTAGCTAGTTCTTCTAACTCCTAGCTATTGAACCGTCAATACTTGCAGATGAAATGAAAAAGATGATACTGCTAGTATTAACTCATGCAACAGGTTATGATAACATGAGCTGACACATTATATCCATTATCCTAGACAATTCACTTCCTGAGATCACAATCATTATAAATTTCTTATTTACTTTGTGGTAAACATATCCTTATTATGGCAAACATTATTTTACACGCTGGCAGTGTTTGTTGACTTTTCTAATGCAGTCAACACAGCCGACCACTGAAAATTGGGGAGCCGCAAGGCGGTATTCTTTCCCATTTTCGTCCGTGGACATCGAGGACCGATGCATTGCCGTCCAAAGAAGAAGAATGTAATAAATATATTATAACAAAACGAATTACAGCGATGCTACCGATCGATGTTTGCAGGACAAAATAATTATTTACTCGGATGATTCTCTGTCATTAATCCATTATACAAACCTTAGACACAACCAATTAATGAGCCCTTTCATTGAATAAATGAATGAATGGATACAGGATATGGAAAATCCATGTCTGTAGTTTAAATGTTATTAGATATCCGTTTTTGCGATATCGCATGTTCTGTTATTATTACTGGCGGGTTAATTACGTTCTATTCTCTCCGTGTCGTCAAGAGGGCGTCACTTATTGCATAAAGAAAATTACACATTGTAAGACAGCTACTTGGAAATCTAGTCTAACTTCATAATGATGACATTATTGTGTAGAACGTTATTCATTCATTGAAACGATTGTATAGTTCAATTTACTAACGTAACTTCCAATAGTTCGTATATTCGAAGATGAGAAGAGATATGATTTGACGACCCGTGTGGCGCAATGGTTACCATGCCGGATCGCCGCACCAAGGGTCCTGGGTTCGATTCCCAGCGAGGCGGAAATTTGAATGATGAGTTTGGATTTCTGTTCTCGGTCTGGGTGTGAATGTCCTTGTCTATGTTGTGTGTTGTCCATGGCACCCACGACACAGGGAATCCTAGTGTGGGGCTATGAGTGTGAACCGTTATTTATTTATTTATTTTTATATGCATTCAATGATCTGAAAACATTCTAATAAAAACTTATTAAGTCAAAGAAAAACTGTGAATCACTGAAGCAAATCAAATCTTGTCTTATAAATTAAAAACGTAATGTATGCAGGAAAGAAAAACTAAGCATTTCATTTTCCCATACAGATAAGAGAAATTGCGTCCGACAGTAGAAAAGTCTCGAGTGATTTGCATTTTAATTCACTAAATCATGTAGCGAATTGTTTGTTCACATGTCATAAATATAACATTTATAAACCAAATCTCGGCTGGAACAATGGCTGCTGCTATAAACTTGTGATAATTACGCGAGGTGAGGGCAGCGGCGCGGAACGGTATGTAGGGGAGACTCGTTATTATCATGTGAAGACTTTTTGAAGACGTTCCCACACTCTCAGCATTGATTTCCCGATTAACTCTGATTCATAATCAGCTAATTACACTTGACCCACCAGTTTTTAATTCAATTAAAGCGCGGTTCAAATGGCGTCTCGCTGAAAAACTTGAAACTGTGTGGGAGTCGTTTTTATATTCCGTATGTTATGCGCCGACGCTAGGAAGTTTCGCTAATTATTTGTAATTGTTGATTTTAGCTCAATAACAATGACAATGAATTATAATTGCGCGGAGCTGGAGGATTCGTGAATAAAAAGCTTTGATATCTAAATTCAGTTTTATTAAAATATTCATGTTTTAGAATGACTGCTCCGTAACATGGGCGTTCGTTGTACAACGGTATACACACTGTAAATATTACTGTACAACAGTCACTTCTCAAATATGATCATTTTACGTAGAAACACCAAATGTAAAACGATAAAAATGCACGAGTAAAGTTTTTCAACCAATAAAGT
Source organism: Thymelicus acteon (assembly GCA_951805285.1). NCBI lineage: Eukaryota > Metazoa > Arthropoda > Insecta > Lepidoptera > Hesperiidae > Thymelicus > Thymelicus acteon. The sequence goes on along the minus strand of OX638215.1, from coordinate 4,858,006 downwards.
CTCTCTTCATACAAATTGACGACGTTCGTTCTAACGTTAGGTAATACTAATTTCACCTTAATACTGTAGCTACCATATTTATATTTATATATCGGCAATTCCGTACCATCATTTTGTAATTCTTCTACAAAAATATTAATTTTTTGTACTTCTTATTACACTTCCCACATGGAATGTTCGAAAATCACACTTTTTATAAATACACATCGATTCGTATTTCCAAATTATAAACCTTGTACAAAATTAGTTTCACGTAAAATAAATAGAATTTCAAATGATTGTTTATCTAAAATTATATAACATAGTGTACTATGGACTAAGTCTAGCTACTTATCTATGTTGTTCGTAAAATCTCGGCAAATATACATACGTACAGGGATCGGCGTCGTGACATCACGTGACGTCACTACGGGACATTAGGCTGCGCTCGCACTATGCTTCTTCAGATAAAGAATGACGAAAATTATTGAACATTTTTAACATCAGTGAGAGAATTAACAATATGTATAATCCTATCGTGTCATTACATTTACAGGAAGTCGAGATTTGTCAAAATTTATATACGTATATTTGTAATTTTTTATCTTGCAAAGTAAACGTTTCAATAAATCTGCCACTATAACTTTAATTTAATTAAGTATTATGGTTGATTTAAACATAACAAAGTTAAATAGCTAGATAATAACCATAATTTATTAAAAACAATAATAAATGATTCATTTAAATACCCTTAAGAAAATCTCACCGGAGAATCAGCTTTGAGTTAAATTTTTGAGATTATACAATTATACCGCACAAGTTTTCAAACCCGACATGTACTTCTGTATTACACGTGTTACAATACTGTTCTAAGTACATTGTACAATTTAACATGTATGCTCCTATTATTATATACCCAGTTAGGTACTTACGTATTTATTTCATTTCCTGCAAAACCTCGACCTACTGTAATTATTACGACAAAAACGTAAAGAATTGAACATCATCAACGCCACAAATGGTTTAAAATACTATTATGAATATTATGTATAATTGTGCATATATATTCGTGTGAAAAGGTACAAGTGCTAGCGTGAATGCTGATATCGCTTTCGTCGCGTAAATTCCTATCGACACCGATTCAAAATTAATACAATACATACAAATATGTTACAAAATTAATTTTAACATGCATCGGTACTCGCAGTATATAAACACAAAGTCTTACTGAAAGTAGCTTTCATCATAAATTAAGAAAATTTACTTTAATGAAAACCGTATCAATATTCAGTATGCACGATGACTGGTCATGGATTACAGCTATTTGGCCCCAAATGAATGAAAACTAGAGCAGAGATCCATTTGCGCGAAAGGTTCCATTACAGTTTCATCTGCGCTCATTAAATGCCAGTATAGGAACAACTTTCCTGACAATATCATTATTTATATTTAGTAAGATCTTCTTAAAAGATAACACACTAGTAGGCAGGGCGTAAGAAATTTACAATATTTTTTTTTAACAAATTTCCATTTCATAAACACGAGGTTTGTCAGAAATGATTAATTCATTCAATCCATAATTATAATATACTTTGATCTTGAAAGCAATGTACATAAAACTTATTAATTAACATACTATGTTGAGATATCAGTCATTTATTTCTATTTAGGGTAAAAAAAAAACTGTTATCATGAACGTGCTATAATCTATTTTATAGGATTTTGGTGTCATAATCTCGAGAATAAACATAATTATATAGAATCATTATTATTTTAGGCACCAAACTCACGAAGATTCATAAATAAATTCACGTTTCGCTTTGCGAAGTTCGTAATTTAAAAAATGAAGGATTCTAGACATCTTTCTATAGCCTACTTATTATAACAAAGTCCTATCGTGTTTTCAATTCGGGTCATTAAAATTACTGGTTTACAATGAAACCGAACAAGATAAAAGTGAGTACACTTAATTATCGCTAAATTAAATATTGTCCGTGCGCGACCGTCCTAATGACTTCCACCGCGGGAGCCACAGAGTACATAATTATTTGGAGACCATATCACGCTCATAACGAAATGACGTCACTATCATAGGGTAGTGTTATAACAAGCAGGCTTCAGGCACAATCGAATCTACACAAGTCAAATCACTCACCGCTCTCTTCACAGTTCATCGTTCTTTCACTGTAAACAGTTCATCTTTGGATACTGGGTATAATACAAGGCGAGGGAGCGAGAGGCCTCAGTTCAGGGGCCTCAGGGGCCTGCTACTGGAGGGCGTTGTGTGTGTCGTGGTGCCAGGCGGTGGGCTCGGGCCGCATGACGTCATCCACAGGGGGACACACGGGCCGCGGGCCCGGCTCCGGCGTGTACGTGAACGTGAGTCCCGTCGCGTATATGATGCCGTCGTTCCTCACCAGGGAAACTGGCACCTGAAGTGTGAAACATGTCGTTTTATTCCAAGTACGCGGCTGAGCTGTTCAGACACTTTTATGGTAACGTTGCAATGAAGATTGATGCCACAAGGCGTCTCTTATAATAATATCATACTCGTAGAGACCATAATGTCATTAATAGGCTGAAGAGTAAGGAGCTTCTGCACCAAGCTAAATCTGAGCGATTCTCGTGCTTACTAATGTGGCGAGTTATATCATCGAAAAATTTTAGGTGAAAAAAAAAGTGTTTACGGTAAGACATTTGATTATCTATCTCTGTGATCTATCTATCTTCAAGTATTCCTTCCTTCCTTCTAGACTTAAAACGTGGAGACGGCCGTTGGCGTTGCTTATGTCCAAGTCAGTAAACACCGGATGACACGTGTTGCCTACGTCCAAGGCAGTAAACACTTACCGGACGACTCGTCTCCTCTGCTATACCTATTCAGGGCATAAAACAGCACATTTCTATCGTCCTCACCTGCGTCGGCTGGCGGACCCACAGCCACTGTCCTCTGAACTGCGATATGTCGGGCACGACGCACAGCATGGACTCCGCGCACCGGTACATGGTCTCGGCCTCCACGTCTCCGAACCACACCTGCAGCGAGGGCGTGAAGTTGTCTCCGGCCAGCTCCAACATCGCCACGTCCCCGCCGCCGTTCAGGTTCAGCGAGTGGACTAAAGGCACTGGCGTTACGGGTGACCTGTTGGCGACCACGAGAAATGAATCCCTTTCATTTTCTGTATTCCATTACAATCATACCATGACAAAAACAATGATATTATAATGTAAAAAAAGGTAGATATGTCACTAGCGCGCCGACGATGAAGAGCGTAAGAACAGGCAATTGACCGTTCTGCTCGTAGCCGCTCCGTCAATACAAGACGATATGCACGCTTTTGTTGTCAGAAGAGCTTCGTGTATTATACCAATGTGATTGGTGTAGTGAAACAAGAGACAAACATGTGTGTGTTGTAGCTTTTTTCGGAACAGATTTTTGGTTGATTTGTAAAAGTATAACGTATTTATATTTTTTACATGACAAATGCATTCTATATTCAATTATAGTCAAAAGCACAACATAGGGTCTATTCCTGTCTTTGTGTATTGTCCTTGGCACTCATGACGCAGGGAATTCTAGTGTGGGGCTAAGGAGTGTGTATATAAAAAATAAGAAATATACACAGCGCGCTTAAAAAAATAGCGATCTCAATATGACGTGGGCGTTGCTCGAGCGCGTTTATGAGATATCCTGTCTGTTCATCTATTGATATCTATTTTCTGTCATAAGTTACCGATTAGTTACCTATAAAAGCATTAAAATCTACGATAACACAGTACAAACTCCGCCCTGCACTAGGATTCTGTGTCGTGAGTGCATGGACAAACACATATCACAAGCAAATACGACGCGAGATAAACATTTATCCGTCGCTTCGTAGAGTATGAGGAAAGCTCTCAGTAAAGTACAAGAAACTTCAAATGGAAGCCAATTTATTTGTCTACCTAATCTTACCGCAGTTATCATGCGGTGATAGCCTAGTGGTTTAAATGTCGGTTCCCGTGGCCCTGATAACGAACCTCAATTTACTTCTAATTACATAGTACGCAAAGAATAATCAATGTAACAATAAATTAAATCAATTCATTACTTGCTTCTTTTAAAGAAATATTTGAATAAAATCCACACACATCTGAGGTACTACTCTAGTCTGAAATCTGCCTATTCTCAATGACAGAGAGAGAGAGAGACAATAAATATCCTTGACGTTCTGAGAGGAGACCGTAATTCGGCAGTGTGATATTTGACTTGCGATCGAATAATCATCATCATACTTAAGAAAACTATAACTTGTACCGACTGTCAGACTACGCCTAAACCAGTAGCCGCAGGAAGCATGAAATTTTGCATAGAATATCCTTATATACAGTAGGGAAGCAATAAGGGATTTACGAAAATTAATCCTATAAGGGGTTGGCTACGGACTTTCAAAACCCAGGACTAACTTCATCAATCTCTTTATTGTTTGCTTTATAGTACGTTTAAAATTTTATGATATAGGTACCCCACACTCCTTTAAGTTGCCGGTCTTTTACTTTACATATTCGTATTAATATGCTTGTAACGTAAAAAAATACAAATATAAAGGTGTTACCAAGGCCCATTACAAAAGTTCTAGAACCTTCAAAACAGCCTCATGCAAAAAAAACTTGAATCAAAACAAACGACACAAATGATCGTTAAGTCGACGATAAATTAAAACAACACTGTATATTTGATATTATATTTTCCTGCCCGGAAAGATAATGATAACAAAAGTTATAATTCATCTGTGTGCCGACTGCAGAGAAAACAGTGCAAACATCCGTCACATCTGGGAAGACTTTCAGTTGCATATGGACATGGAATATGTTGTTTACTAGTGGCCTTTTGCAACAGTTCATACACCTATTTCAATGCTATTAAATAATATGCAATTATGATATCTGTATAAACGAGCAAAGGCTACCAACATAGATTGGAATCCTAAGGGAACAGCCCTAGGGGAAGAAGGGTCTTCGAATGAGTAGCACGTTTAAGTAAGAAGAGGATAGGCGACGGTATTCACAATAATTATAAAAATTCAATATTGGTTAAATTGATCCACTTTTGTCGAGTCGTGTGTCTAGTAAAACGTCCAAAAGGTTGATGTCCACAACACAAGCAACTTATTCCACAGCTTAGGTGTGAAAAACTTTCATAACCTAGTACATATTTCTGGGATTTAGAATGCCCACACACTCTATCGATCAGTCGTGGCGAATCGACGATTGATTCGAAGAACTGAAGACGTATCAACTGGTGTAGTTACTTTGGATGTTCGACGGACACCAATCGATAAAATATTGATCGACCATCGATGGGTGATAGATCCATCGTAGATTGTTGTTTAGCTAAATATCGTCAGCAAAATCTTTTAACATGTATTCAGAGTAGCTCGTGTCGTTGGTCAGTACAACCTTGACTTGTATGAGTTGTATGTGCTCTTATTAAGAAGGCACAGGCGCAGAAGTACCGAGATGTGGCCTTTTTTACAGCAGTCCCAGAGATGGGATAATTCATCTTAACGTGGATATTTAAGAGGGACGGGTCGATCAACATCGACTGATGCATTATAACGTATCTGACATCAGTGACATCGCTCAATTGGTGTGGTAACAACTTGACGATCGATGTCAACAGATCCATTTTACTATCGATAGACCGTCAAACAGTAGGCGTATGAAGACCCTTATTTTAGTCTGGTAAGTGACGTAAAAAGTGCGTCCCAGATGTATCAAGATATCATGCACGAATCAACGTGGAAACACGACTCGTTTGAAATTGAAATACATAAGTAAATGTTTAATTTGATGAGATTTGCAAGTTACATAAAAGATACTTTCTAAGGTTAGAATTAACTAGTGCCATGTTCCTATTTCTGTTGATAAAATATTTTAGAGCAGGACAGTGTGGTTGGCCGTAAGTATGATGGCGTTTTGATCGTGGACTTTAGAATTCCTGCCTGGCTGGCCTTTTTATAAGATAATCACTTTACCTATTAAGTTAATCATGTCATCCTAGATCCGTAAGATAAGCTTCATAATGTAACTAGGTGTGTAAATAGATACGTCTACTTTATTAATGGCTCTCACTTACTATTAGAGACCGACCGAAGGTTCGGTTTCGGTTTCGGTTTCGGCCAGTTTCGGCCAAAAAATCTAGTTTCGGTTTCGGTTTCGGTTTCGGAAAAATTTGGCCGAAACTTTCGGCCAAACCGAAACTCTGTGTTCGTGAATTTTCGTGCGTCGTTCGGTTAAGTTCGTGGCTAACCCGTGGGCGCTGACTTTTCAAGTGAAGTCATTGATTTAACATGTTTATTATATTTGTTCATTAATCTGAAGAGCGTCTGACAGGGCACAGGGTGCTTTGGCGCTTGATTTTAGTCGTTTTTTGCTCGATATTAATAACGGCAACAGGTAGAAAAAAGGATATAATATAGTGTCTAATGCTGTATAGATAATGATACGGAACTCATATCCAAGCATGGTATAGAAACTGTACCTGGAAGATATTTAAGTAAAACTTTTACTAGGGGTATTAATTAGACGTAAATCGTAATAGATTATATAAAAAGTAGTTTTCGTCTATTTATCTGTGCGTTTGTTCTGGCTACTCTCAGGAACGACATAATAGATTTACCTGCGGTTTTCACTCCCTTATAACTTACAATACATACGTATTGTAGTGAGCTTTGGTTAACATTTAGTGGTTGGTTTATTTCAAACGGTTTACAAATAAATAAATTACTTTATGTCAATTTCGCCCATACTTACATTTATTGAGTGAGGGCTTACAGAAAGGTTTACGGAAGCAAAGCGAGGGCATTCACTAGTAGTATTTTCGAAGTCTAAATCCCAAATCATCCATTACAATGAAACGGTAACTGATCGATATGTCTGTACACAAAAGTCAACGCAAAAGAGACCATAGCAATTATTTTTAGAATTTTCGTCTGTTTGTATTTTATGTGCGTTTGTTCAGGGTAATTTCAAAATCGGCTAAATCAATTTGCATGCGGTTTTCACTGACGTATTTTAGTAAAATGGGGCTAAGATTTAAATGATCTATTTAAATGATCTTAAATTAAAATTTAAAAAACCCCCGACAGTTTGATATACACTAAACAGAGCTAATTACACACTCGATTAAGTCACCTTCATGCAAAAAATAACTAGATCAAAATCGGTTCCTCCGTTTGGGAGCTACGATGCCACAGACAGACATAAAGATACACAGACACGTCAAACTTATAACACCCCTCTTTTTTCGTCAGGGGTTAAAAACAGCGTTCATCCATAGGGACCCACATTTTTTCGAATTTTGTCGTTTACGTTAAGATAAGTTTACCGAACTGAAGGCAGTTAATACACATAAAAATGTACCTACAAATAAAAATGTGAAAAAAAAACACGCAAGATTTCAGTACCTATACAGGGTGTCCCGTAAGTAGTGGGTCAACGTTAGGGGACAGATAGCTTGAAGGTTGACCTAAAAAATTCGGCTCCTTTAACCTACTTTTTTCTGTTGGGTCCACAAATGAGCAGCTCAAAAAATACCCTAATGGTGTAGCCATACGAGCGTATTTTTGAGCTGTGCGTCGCGTAAAATAGCGTAAATCGTAAAATCGCGTAAAATACAAATTTCAAAGAATTGAATTAGATCTTTTGTATGAAACCAGCTCATTTCACGTGACTCACAGCACCAAAAATACGCTCGTTTGGCCTCACCCTAAGTTTCGGTTTCGGTTTCGGTTTCGGCCGAAACTGGACCTAAGGCCGAAGGTTCGGTTTCGGTTTCGGTTTCGGCTGAAAAACCAGTTTCGGTCGGACTCTACTTACTATATTCGTGTTCATCGTGGTTTTAACTTTTACTTCCTTGGCTTTGGTGTTTGGTGTATAAGGAAACTAATTTCCCCAGAGGAAAATCTGGATCAGGATGTACGATGCAGTGAAAATATTAGTTAAGTAAGTATAATTACCAATATGTTATGGGATATTAGCAACACTTGAAATAAGTAATTGAATTTGAGATTTTCGTAACGTCTACACAAGGAAGATGTCAGCAGCATGTACGCTGCATACACGGGCGATAGCTTCTGGCTACTTACGCTAACACATCTAAACACTTAGCAGCGAGTATCACGCGGTGTCGCGGCGTCGGCACACATTGCGTTCCGTCATTACATGTCATTACACACTTAGCCGACCCGCGCCCGCCGGGTGGGATTCGATGGGAAAACAAAACTGGTACATATTGTACACATTACTACACTGTACACTACTGGGTAAACATCGTACACATTTTTGTACAATTACTGTATCTCTGGGATCACGATTTTTTTACTTTGTATGCAAAAGTCATAGCTGTAAGTTAAGTTGAAACAAGGTCTCCGTTTATTTCACACTGAAATATCTCACATCAATACTGCGTGAGGAGAATTCACTATTTACTGTCGAACTAAATGCGTGAGAAGGTATACCTACATACAGTGCACATACGAAGAGTTTGAACAAGTTTTCCCTGTAATTAAATTTTCGTAAATTAAAAATTATATTTGCTTGAAAGTATAAACCAACACCGGACAAGTTAAAACACAAATTTTAGCCTTTGTCTCATTGGATGAAAATCTCAGAAAAAAAAAGAATTTTCCCCAAAAAAGAATTTTCATTCTAGATGAGAGAGGATGTTGTCATTGAATGACGTAGTAGTTAGTAGCGTGGCGTCATAAAACACTGTAGAATCATAGGGGACATAAAGAGGGATTGCGCTTTTCAACAACTAATAGATTAATAGCTAGATGGCACACAGCCATCTAATTCGATTGGCTGCACGGACAATAAGTATGAATGAGTTGTATGGGGTGCTACCGTACTACACTACATCCGACGAAACTATTTTCACTCTATAATGGCCTGCGCAGACTAGGGACAATCCTCGAGGTATTTTCGTCTTCGACTCTTCGTCATTAAGCACGCCCTCCTAAGTATAACTGTATCGAATCAAGCAAGATATCGTATTTACTATTATCGCATACGCATAATGCCTGGCTGCCCACAAATGCACCGACGGACGATTCCTCTTTAAAAATTTTCGCACACCTGAGTGCGTTGACTCTGATATTTTCTTCGAGGACTTTTTTGACGCTTCGAGGGACTTTGGCTAAAGTAAATAGCTCGTCGACGCAGGCTATAAACGTATCAAATTAACTTTATCTACGTAAATTTACAATATGTTAGCTGCTTTTTGCAACGCTTCGCAATGGGTAGCTTTGTAAAAAGTCGTTTTTGGTCGTTTAAAACCACTTTTCTTTGTAATGTGTATCGAACATGACCCAATAATTTTAGTCCAATCGATCGAGATTCGAGTGATACGTGACATAGAAAGTAACATTGATTTTTACTTCGGGAAACTTTGAAACACAGATTTCAAAAACTTCTTTTTGTTTAAGGACCGATTTAAGAATACAATAACCCGAACACGCTTATATACACATTTACACTATTATACACTATTATCACTTGCTTCGGTGAAGGGATACATGAACACTTGAGAGTTTCCATAAAGTTCTCAAAGGTGTGTGAAGTCTACCAATCCGCACTTGGCCAGCGTGGTACCCCGGTGGAGACCCCGAGCAGTGGGAAAAATATGGGTTGTTGCTTTGCTTTACTTTATTGCCCATACGAGTACACGAGACATCTAATCTGATGGTAAGTGGTCGTATTAGGGGCCATCCATAAATTAAGTTGCACGTTATTGGTCGATGTAGTGTGACACTGTGTGACAAGGGGTGGGAGGGAACCTAAAATCCGTGACATTACATTTCAAAATCGAATAATTGGTACGTATAGGTAAATATTAAAAAACAATTAATGGAAATAACACTGCTGTTTTAATTTAATCATTTCTAGGTGGAAAACTTCATAATATATCACACTAGGGGGGAGGTCTCACAAATGTGACAAGCTGTGACAAGGACGTGCGGAGGGATCATGAAATTAGTGTGACGTAATTTATGGATGGCCCCTTACCCATGTTCTTACATGTAATTTCGGACAGTAGCACAGTTAGGAAAAACGAGCAGGCGAGCCACTTGATGGTAAGTGTTCACCGCCACACTTGGATATCACCAATACCCAAAAGCTTTAATAATACGATTGCGACCAAGAAGGAAGAGAGAGGAAAGATATTACTTGCTCTCTCAAGCCCAAAAAGTATTAACAAAGCCAAGAAGTAACCGTGTATCTCTCTCTACTTAACAGGCTCATCTAATTTGAATAGATATACTTAATATTGGAATTTGTAGCTGTAGAACGAGACTTAATAGTTGACTGAGTTCACGAATGCTGTCTTTTTCAAAATAACTCAAAAACTACTCGTCAGATCTAGCTCAAATTTTGTGGTCCCACCACATGACAAGCACCAGCTTTCGATTAAAAAAGAATCATCAAAATCGGTTCACCCAGTCCAAAGTTCTGAGGTAACCAAACATAAAAATATACAGTCGAATTGAGAACCTCCTCCTTTTTTGAAATCGGTTAAAATCAGCCTTATTGTAGTCTCAAGATATGTTACGGAGACATGTATAATTTATCCATGTATAGGTCCAATATAACACAGAAACTTAATCTAAACGTGGTTTAAATTAAGGTTAATTTTAATAATATTGGAAAATATTTTTTGTTCAGGGTACCTTCTCTACAGATACCTAACGTGACGATGAATTTTTTATTCGTCGCGTAGTGATATCGTTATCGTTGGAAAGGTCTTGCAAAAATATTATGGGTCTTCTAAGACCATATTTGGAATTAGGAGTCCGTTTGCGAAATATTTGGCTTTAAAGTGCTAATTTTGGTTAGAGTCAAGTATTCCCCCCTGCAGGCTAAACGGCTGGAGTTGGACGAGTGTAAAAATTGTCAAAAATAGGTTATATGATGAATTTACAAGAAAACTATCACGGCTATATTAGCATAAGTAGTTAATGAGTAATAGTCGATAAACTTACTGCTTCGGAACCCTACATTGCGCGTGGCCTGACACGCACTTGCCCGGTTTTTTTATTACATTAAGTTCGTGTTCCTCAGAATGAATAGAGCATTCTATTGATGAAATAATTTTTAATATCGGTTCAATAGTTTTTAAGCCTATTCGGTGCAAACAAAGATGCAAAAAAACAAATCTTTCCTCTTTATAATATTAGTATTAAAGTATAGATTGAAGAAACAACATTTGAATACGCCAATGGAGTGACATCACTTTATTGGTATACAAACTGGACCACAATACTCACATTAACATGTGTATAATTAACTAAATTGTTGGATATTGTCCAAGGAAACCAACGGTCAAAGTAAGTGGTGACATCAATTAAATATGCCTACTTGATTGTCTATACAAATAAATAAAATTGGAGTGTCTGTTTGTAATATTAAAATAACCGCTTTTACTAAGTGCATTTGGATGTATACACAGTACATATACCAAAACAACATTTTTTACAATTTTTGTCTGTCTGTTTGTTCCGGCTAATCTCTGAAATGGCTGGACCGACTTTGACGGGACTTTCACTGGCAGATAGCTGATGTAACAAGGAGTAACTTAGGCTACTTTTATTTAAGAAAAAAAAATAGTTTGTTAGGCGATACGAAGTTCGCCGGGTCAGCTAGTTTCACAATAAATTAGACTTCAATAAAAGTACTACATACTCGTCTATGCTGTATTTACAACATTAATAATAAAATTATGTTAATTAACTTTTAAACTGGCGATATTCTAAGCTTGATATTCAAGAGTTTATAATAATATAATATGTTTATTTTACTGTTATTGTCACATTTTTACCATTTGAAACACAACAAACAGAGTTTGTTGGATAAATAAACCCTAACACACTCATACCCCTGCAGTAGATTATTACCTGTGTCGGACACTTATAACACATTACAATGGCACCCATGAAACAAGTACAAATATTTATCTGTAACATAAATATCTGCCTCGGCCGGGAATCAAACCCGGGACCCCTCGCTTCGCAGGCAGGGTCACTACCAACTAGGCTACAGGATCGCCAAAATGGATGGATGGATGGGAGGTAATTTAATTTATTTTCAAGAATATTAGTGAGTATAAAGATTTTCCTACATTATCCATCAATAAAGAGAGATGAATCATAAGATTATCTAAGGTATAAAATATTTAAAATTGAATGTTTACCTGACGGGTCCCATTCCTTCATAAAACTGGTATTCAGCCTTATCGGTAGATATGATGGTCCAGCAAGCTCCGTCATTGATCATTTCTTTATTTGGTTCCTTGGGACATGGAGTGGCTTGGAACTGGATTATCCTCTCTTGAGACAGACACAGGTACATCCGCTCAGTGTCCTTCATGTAGAAGGCACATTTATGGAGTTGAGACACTGGATCATCTGCTTCAAGCAATGCCATTTGCTTATCTACCTGTAAATTGGGAATAATGTTAGTACCAAATACTGACTACTCAATTTGTTAAAAAAATTTGTTTTGTTATGTCATACCATTTCTAATCTATTTATTAAAAAAAGAAAAGAAATTAAATTCTTTTTTCGATTGGTGATTCTTCTAAAAAAATTATGTATAAAAATATTTGAATGTCATTAGAGAACTTGAAAATATAATTCTCTTTAATAAATATAGTATTCTATAAACCAATATACCTTCCTTATGATGAGTCGTGGTAAAGCCATTCCTGTAACGGAACATACCAGCTTCACAGTAGACCCGTAATGTACATATCCATCTCTCACTGCAAACTCTTCCGACTCACTCTCATTGTCATCCAGTAAGTGAATAGTAAACGCTCCCCACTGCGTTGACGACGCATGGAAGTTTCCGTTCTCCACATGAAGGTATCTAGTTGAAACGGTCTGCGACCTCAGTCTATTGAATAAAGCTACCTTAGTTCCACTAGCTATGCACAAGTCAGCATTCTTTAGCGACTGCTTCTTCTTCGAAGGCTTCGATATCACCTTTATCCTTTTACTATTGAAGATCCCAATATCGTGTCCGTTGCCATAGAACATCTTGACGGAGAGCATGAAGTGTTTTCTCTTGTCTGAGTCCGATATGTACAAGGTCTTGGCGGCGCAGTACTGCTTGCCGTTGTTGAGGTCGAGCTGCTGCATGTCCTGGTCGGAGTTGCCGATGCCGATGAAGGCGCACAGCTGCGCCGCCTGCTCCGTCTCGCCCTCGCGCAGCATGCGTTCGCGCCGCAGCCGCCAGCCGTCTCCGAACAGGTATATGCACGGAGGCGGACAGAAGAATCTCTTCTCGTTGCCGTACGACTTCTGAGCGACCTTCGCGTGCAAGATGACCACCACCATGTCGGAGCGGTCGCGCAGGTACCGCTCCATCGCCTCGCGCGTGAGACGGCGCTCCTCGGGGCGGTAGGCGCCGGCGCCCGGGCCCGCGGCGCTGGCGTACCGCGGGAACAGCGCGCCGTGCTGCGGCGGCGGCGACGGCGGGCCCTGCGCCATGCCCCCGGCGCCCGCGCCGTACTGATGCGGCATGCTCGCCACGGCTCGCTCTCACCTCGCCTGCCGCTGCATTACGAATCGATTTTAAAACTGACCGCATATGGCGCCTTTCCCATGCCCCTATCTGCGGCGGGCCCCCGGCCTGCCCCCGCGACACATCGTCCGAAGGGGATTCTCGTCACCGGTGGCGTCCCTCGTTATCACCCCTATGTTGACACTGTGTAATATTCGTTCGCTTAATCCGCTTCTCTTGATTTCAAGTTTGGTGATCGATACACTTTTTTATTATGCACGACACCATAAATAAATAATTACGATGGGAACTTTATCACACATTTCATTCAAAAACACCTGTTCGACGATATTTTTTTCCGACAGTCTAGCCAACATTCCCTGCCTCGTTGTTTATTATTTACAGATGATAAATACGACTTAACCCCTATTGTACACTAAGCAAACTTTATATTAAAAATATTTGATACGAAACTGATAAAAAATTACGTCCAAATCGAGTTTAATTGTACAACAAACGACAACGCCAGAATTACGAACTGTCAAGACAGCCCATAGACACGGAGGACGGAGCGATGTGCAAGCGTGTTGTCGATTACACGCGCGCGAATAAAATCGAGTGACAAAAGGTCGGAATACTCCAGCCAGCGCGCCGAGCCGCCGACTGACAGACAGACAGACAGCCGGTCATAGGATGTGGGGTTACGTACGGGGCGTGAGAAAATAAAGTGTGGGAAAGAGTGGGCGTCGCGGACGGAGTAGTAAAACATTTGATATTGTATGTAGTGAACCGAACACACGAATGCGCCAGTAGCAGCCAGCATTTCGTACTATTGTTGTGTGCGTGATAAATAAAGCTGAGTTCACGGAGCGAAATAGTTGCGATGTGTGAGGAAGAGACCGACGATTGACCGGAGATCTCGTGGGAAACGACCTTTATTATGTACACTGATATGTACATTAATAAAACAAAAAATCTGATCTGGAATTTAATCACACGCGATGGGAGTTACTGGACTGTGGAGGCTGATCGAGCCTGCGGGCAAGCCGGTGCCTATCGAGACTTTGGAAAATAAAGTCTTAGCAGTCGGTAGGCGGGCCTGTTATTACAATAAATACATATTGAAAACGTAAAACTGTATTTAATAAATAACAACAATACATATGATTTTCTCAACAGATATTTCAATATGGTTGCATCAGGTTGTGAAAGGATATCAAGATGCAAAAGGTGCTCCTTTACCAAATGCTCATCTTATGGGTTTGTTTCAACGGCTCTGCAAGTTACTCTATTTTAGAATCAAACCAGTATTTGTCTTTGATGGTGGGTTTCCTGAATTGAAAAGGGAAACCATTGTAAGTTTACAATTAGTAATTCAATGTTAAATGTTAAATTTTATTCATAAATTAATTTTAATAATGAATACATTTATATCATTTTTAATAGGCAAAACGTCAAGACAACAAAACTAAATACAACTCTGAATCAGAGCGTTTGAAGCGAGAAATTGCTTTAATTCTTGGTAAAAAAACTGCTTTAGGGTCCTTATTGGGTACTCAAATTTCTCCCAAAAAAAACAAAAATGCTCAAGCGCACACTGACCAAGAAGACCTTTTTAAACTACCTGCATTACCACAAACAGAGGAAGAAAGTGAAACAGAGTATGTCTTTTTTATGGCAATATAGTATAAATCCAATTCTAGAAATTCAATAGTAGAAATACCTTTATTACTTGATTTTCAGTTCTGAAGATGAGCAAGATTCCAGTGCTTCTACAGTAGATTTGCATTCTGTTGATATTGAGTCTGACGACTTCAAAAATATGCCCGTTAAAGAAAAGTATGAATTATTGGTGGAACTTAAAGATACCAGAAAGATGAATTCATGGGGTAAACTTCATACTTTGCCAAAAAAGAGTGACAATTTTTCAGATTTTCAGGTGAGTGCTAATATTGTCTAACCAACACTGAAATGGTAGATACTATCTAGTTTGTATTAATAATTATCATGCATTATTATAATTATTATTATTGAATATAGATGCAAAGGTTACTAAAGAGAAGAAAGGTTCAAGAATGCCTTGAAGAAACAGAAAAGGAGATGGGTGATGTTGGAATGTCTTTAAATGAACTGGAATCATTTCTTAATGAGGAAGGTATTGATACGAAAATTGAAAATTTGCCTACACGTCGCATTGCATCAAACAACACCACACGGTACTTACTTATAAATAATGTACAGCAGGCATTAGCTAATGCTAAAAAGAGGGAAGAAGCTGGGTCATCCAAAGCTAAAGAAGAAACGATAATAGATGCACAAGAAATAATACAAGATGATGATGATTTGCAAAAGGCGATAAAGATGTCTTTACAATGTGAGAGTGAATCAAGTAACATAGATAAAGATGAAATTAAACCTAAACTTAATAAAGGCAATGAATTAGAAGAGGATTTGGATAAGGCTATTAAAATGTCTTTAGAATGTGTTGAAGAACCAAATACTAGTGCTTCTAAAACTGATGATTCTTGGACTACATATAAGTCTGATACTGATTGCCCTGATGTTGGTAGTGATTCTGAAGAAGAGGATGGACATGCAGAACCAGACTTTTCAACAGCTAAAGCTTATATTATGCAATATAGTGACTTTACATACAACGCTATTGATAACATTGTAGTTTCCACAATTAAGGGTAATAATAAAAATAAAAAGAAAGATCCAGATGTGAATGAAATTATTCAAGAGTTAAATCATGAGAAATCTGTTATTGTGGATAATGTCGATTTATCGTCAGATGAGGATGAGGAAGATATTGATAGTAACAAGTTGTCAAACACAAATTTTATCTTAAAAAATGAGTCAACATTGCATAAAAATAATGAAGAGATTGATACTGAGGGCAATTCAGGTCTAGAAAAGTGTTTTGATGCTGTTGATGATATAAATATGACACAATCTTCAGTAGTTTGCATCGAAAAACCTGATGATGTGATTGCACTTGATACAAGTTCAGATGAAGTTTTGGAAATGGAAAATAAAAGCAACCAATCAGTTATTACTCCTTGTGTTGAATCTGAAAACCGATCAGATACCAGTGATGATGACTTTGAGGAAGTGTCAGAATCACTCAAACCTGCTGTGCAAGTAACACTCAATATGCCCGATACAATAGAAGACGATATATTTGCGGATGTATTTGAAGAAAAAGTTCCACATTCAGATATTTCTTCTAAAACTTTAAATGATAAAAAGCAACGAATAACACCTGACACTGAAGTGCCTAGTAAAAACGTATCAAAATTAATCAATGTCGAACCAAATAGTGATCCTGTAGAGGAATTAGAAAATCTTAAAAAAATAAAACCGCATGTAAAGAGTAAAAAAGAAGAAATTGATGATATTGAGCCAAATCCTAGTGGAAAGAGCAGCACAGACTCAGACACACGGGTTTTACAAGATCAAACCAGATCTGAAGAGACGAAACAACCAGAAAAGTTTATATCTAATGAAAAACTTACTTCAATGGTAGCTGAACTAGAAACTGAAGAACAAAATTTATTGCAAGAGAAAGGGAAGATGGAACGTATTGGTAGAAATATTACAGAACAAATGACAAAGGAAGCACAAGAATTACTTCAGATATTTGGAATTCCTTACATAGTGGCGCCAATGGAGGCGGAAGCTCAATGTGCATTTCTTGAAAGTGTTAACCTAACAGATGGAACTATAACTGACGATAGTGATATATGGCTTTTTGGTGGAAGGACTGTATATAAAAATTTCTTTAACCAGAAAAAGCATGTTTTGCAATTTTTAAATGAGAGAATAGAAAAATCTTTCAGTAAGTATCGGATTCCCATTTTACCATAAATATGAGCATGTCTCAAGTGTAGAACTCATATTATTCATAATTGATTACAGATTTGACTAGAGAACAACTTATTTTACTGGCCCTATTGGTTGGGAGTGACTACACTACTGGAGTGCAAGGGGTGGGGCCAGTGACCGCATTAGAGATTTTAGCTTCATTTCCATTTAATAAGCGACAGTTACTTAAAGAGAATGCTAAGCATGAGCAATATCAACTTATTGTTACTGGGTTGCAAGAGTTCAAGACTTGGGTTCGAGCAGGAAGAAGGACCGATAATATTAATTTAAAGAAAAAATTGCGAAATATTACTTTAGGAGACGACTTTCCAAGTGTGCGGGTGAGATTTTCATTTTTTAACAATAAACTATGATCATTGTAATGTAGAGTCATTATTCATTGTAATCATAGAACATTTTTTGTTCCATGATAATAATGACTACAAAGTATATAGATACGTAATATTACTTTATTTATTGCCTCTTGACAATATACATCGTTTATTTCATTCTTTAGGTTGTTCAAGCGTATTTGGATCCTAATGTTGAGAAAAGTAAAGAAAAATTTACATGGGGTGAACTAGATATCACAATATTACGCGATTACGCCAAGGCTAAATTTGGTTGGTCACAGAATAAATTAGATGTGATTCTTCAGCCAGTGATAAAAAGAATGTCGGAACGAAAGACACAAAAAAGTGTTCAGGACTATTTCAAAAGAAAAATAGACTTTCAATCTTTGGAAGATCAAATGAGTAAAAGAGTTAAAGCAGCTGTTCAGAAAATGGACACCGAAAACGAAAATATAGATTCGGCAACGACAAACTCCAAAGGCGAATCAGAATTAAAAGCTGGTAAGAAAAGAAAAGGCACAACCAAAAAACATGATAGCAAGCCAAGTGGCAGCGCGACAGAAACAAAATCTAAAAAGAAAAAGATTATTGAAGGTGCCAAAGTATCTACAACAGAAGGCGGTATTGAAATCAATATTGTAAAAACTGAGAGATATCAGGAAATCATTCCCCAAAGAGAAAAAGATATGCAAAATATTCTACAAAATAAATTAAAGGCCATAGAAGTATTTAGGAAAACCAAAATTGATCGTAAAAGAAAACCAGCGAAAAAAAGGGTCAATCTGCCCAAAGATAAGGCTGATCTTTCAGAAAGCAGTGATAGCAACTGAATAGTAAATAATATTCTTTTTTTTTTTGATATTGCATACAATTACTTTTGTACATGGTGTATTTTAAGTGTGTAACTCACTGATGGGATCTTCATATTCATGCCAAAAATCTTCAAAGCGCAGACGCTAGTTTCATCATACTTTTTTATCTTAAATCTAAATGTAATGTATGTACTTAAACTTAACCTTTGTAGAATAAATTGTGATAAAGTTGTAATAAGATGATAGATATGATAGATTTCTTTTAAATTTAATATTCAAGAAGCAATTAAGGTAAACAAAGATAATAATATTGTAAGAGAGTATGTTTAGTATTTATAAAAAAATTAGTAAAAATATAATGCTATGTCAAGTCTGTCAATTTCTTATATACAGAAACTTTATGAACCTTAAAAATAACGATTGTGGCGGATCCAGGATTTTTTTCGGTTGCTTGACCCGATTTTGGAAATTAAATGTATTTTACGTACATAATTAAGTATTGTCACAGGTGGATATAGATGGTGAGGAGGGGGAGCCCCCTAATCTTCGCTTTTTCCGCTAGTGGGGTGTTGGTTAAAAGTAACTACGATGCAGTTATGCAGTTTGATCCAAAATAAAAAAGCATTTTTAAAATAGCCAATTTATTGTTTAGAATCAACTATTTTCCAGTACGAAGCATAGTTTAAAATATCTTATAACTTAATTACACAAACTTGCTTAACGCATGCTCAATATTAATAATATGATAACATAAAAAAGGAAAAACAATATGTTTTGAGGCCAAATTTTGTACTGGCTTTATTTTTAACTTCACTACTAAAACTTGTAACATTCACATTCACATTGATTTTCATTTTGTTTTTACACACTTCTCATTATAATTATTATGTATTACAATCTATATTGTTACATAATTATTTAGAAAGGAAACTCATTTTACAGCACATATGTCATGACAAAGTTTCAAATTAATATTTTCTATTTTTCATATCACAATAAAACATATAATGTAGTATCGATAGGTAGTAAAATAGTTTGATTGAATACAATAGTTAATACATCTAGATGCTTGTTATTTCAAATAGATTCTTAAAATATTAGTTTTCCGTTGGTATAGAATAATAAGAAATAATTCAACGCAATGAAAAACAAAATATTACTTTCAATCTTATGCGTCGCTTCGCTTCGTTACTTCGAAGCAATTAGAAAGATGTTTTGCCAATATAAGAGTCCTCACAAAATACAGACTCGTGTCTTATTTATTACTTGAACGTAGATTTATTTGTCAGTTGCTTGCATTCATTCGTCATGCTTATCAAGTAAGTAAGGCTATGCACATAAATATAAGAAATAAATAAATTTTCTATAAGAAATTCAAAACAAGAATGATCTCGATGTCCTTCTCAGACTTGAGACTTGACTAATATTGCGAGACTTACGCAATAATGACAATAGTTTTTACACTTATAATATTTAGTGAACAAACTATCCACATTACTCTATACCTGTACATCAATCAAATGTTGATCGTGTAATCAGAGTAGAGTCTAGTGAACTCAACCGGCGATTGTCTAGTACTAATATTTATTTCTTATTTTTCGATGGTATCGGTTCATGAATATAGTTATTTTCCTCTCAATATGGCAGCCAAGTTATACCTGTGGTAGTGTGGTCACACATTCATCGTAATATTTAAATAGGACTTGTATTAACCTTGTTAATTAAATGTACTCGAAGCCCTAGAGAGCTTGTGTTAACCCGCTTCCGTGCTTTATAAGGCACGCGAAGTTCTTCTGTTATACAATATTGTTTATGTATTATTTCGTTAATCTTTATCGGAACCGTCAGGCAGCTTAACTTTTTTACAGATTTAAATAATCTTTCCACTGCACTGAAGCAGCATGGAGGACTATATCCCAGGATTATTTTCCTGGAAATGGTTTGTGGCCTTTCATTAACTAGGTCAACACATCAATTTAAATTACTTGACGCAATAGATGCTAAACGATTGTCAAAAGAGATTCGGTACAATTTAGTAGGAAAGTTATTACAAGGGCAATAATATTTATTTTAAAATATCTATTAAAATCTGATAATAAAGTAAACAGATACTGACCAACGATAGTTTGAAGCATATGGATCATTAAATGAGCCCACAATGCAAGGTAGCAAACGTATTGTTTTACACGGGACAACTTTTACATTAATCAGTAATTATTGTAGTGACATACAAAACTCTGTACAACTAGAAGTATCTTGTTTAACATATAATCTAAGAATAGCTTCATTTATCGTGATATTTAGTTTGAAATGTGGTTAAGTACTAACTACTAAAAAAACATTTCTCTGTATACATATTACCTTTTAAAATAAATCGATATTATTTCTAATTTATTGTGCAAGGTTCATTGTTTCCTCGGTGTTACACAATATATATTTTAATGTTTTTTATATCTTATTTACAATTAAAAACATATTACAGGTATGTTTTATTAGTCGAAGGCAAATAAATGAACATCTAAAACACGCCCGTGAGACTATCAAATACATTTAGGATATAAGTAAAATTTATACATAAATCACATTACGTACAGCAGCATAACTCGTCCATATTCCAACTGTTGAATCAAGTATTCACCGATGTAAGTGGCATATCACAGTAGCCTCATCAGTTAACACTCATTATTAGGAAAATAATACATAAATACTGAGAAAAATCTGAATTACGAATACTGCAATAATTTCAATACATTTTTATATAACATGTTTAAAGAAAATTGACTATAAAACTTTGACTTTCAAATGATTATATGAATCTAATAAATAAAAAACATAAGTTAAATAACCCAAACACACCTAAAACCTAAATCTTAGGCCTCATAAAATTTTGGAATGAACACAAAAGATAATCCGGAAACTCGTGGAAGCAACAAAAAGAATGCACTTTGCAATCATACAGTTGGTGATAACCAACGATCATACTGGACACTGCCGTACTCGTATAGTCTTTAACTTAATCAACCTTAACAACACTGTATATCTTCCTGACGAACCAGAAGCAGGCCATGAATCCGATGGTGCCGGTGAGGAGGAAGAAGAGAAACACCATGATGAAGGTATATCCGAAGTATAGGAAGGTCGATGCAGCGTCTTCGATGTTAAGTTTGGTGACGAAGTAGTGGCAGCAGTAGACAAAGAGGTAGCCAGCGGTGGATCCAGCGCTGAGGAAGGCGCGCCACCACCAGTGGTAGTCTTCAGCGCACAGGTGGAAGTAGCACAGCAGGATCGTGGTCTCCGAGCACGTGATCACCAGGATCACAAACACAAGGAACAGGAAGCCGAACATGTAGTACATCTGGAAACATCCATCCGTTAACAGTTTATTTCGTTATTATAACTTTTAAACTATTTCATTTACAAGATAGCCACTGACACTAAAGGCACGCGAAATGAAAAGGGAACGGGGGAATCGTAATTTTACGTAATATTATACTGACATTATTATACACAGTTGAGCGTTTCCATGCTTCAAAGTAAGTAAAGCAGTCAGTTCCGGTTGTCATACATCAAATATGTGTTGCAAAAAATAACAGACTTCAAAGTTACTCAAAAACTTCAGATCTCGTTCAAATTTATGTGGGACTACATGACAAGCACCTGCTTTCGATTAAAAATAGAATCATCGAAATCGGTTGGCGTGATATCAAGTTATTCGCCCATTTTCGCGCGCATACTTAATACAAATTGAAGACTTATATGGTTTTTTCATGGATGCCATTGTCAGATCTCAATAAAATTTAAGTGGGACCACATGACAAGCACCAGCTTTCGATTAAAAAAAGAATCATCAAAATCGATTCACCCAGTCGAAAGTTCTGAGGTAACAAACATAAAAAAAATACAGTCGAATTGAGAACCTCCTCCTTTTTTTGAAGTCGGTTAAAAACTGGTCCACAACAGAGTGTAGTCATGTAGTGTATGTAGTGTATTACCTGACTGGACCAGAGCGAGTTGAGTATGAAGAACAGCTGGATGAAGATGCAGCCGAAGGGCAGCACGCCGCCCATCACGATGCCGGGCAGCGGCTGCGTGTACAGCGACTGCTCGGGGATCTGCCGCGGGATCTGGTTCGTGCGCACCGGGTGCTCCAGGATCTACACACACACACACACAGACACATATAAATACGCATTGATTCAATTCTTTATAGTAGGAGGCAAGTGAAACACAAGATAGTTAGTGACCAGTGGCGTAGCGTGCCTTCGGTAGGCCCTGTATCAATATTTGATGTTGAGGGGCCCTGCTCCAATTGGGTTCGTAATCTTTCGATATTTACGAGTCAATTTCCGAAAGAAAAAAGGACGGCAATGGGCGCCACGTTTGAAATATACGGAAGTACATTGATAAAAAGGCGCTTTGACCACTAGAGATTTCATCCATTCAGATGGTGGGCATCTTAATTGGGGGCCCAGAAGGCTGGGAGCCCCCGTATTATTGACACGACTCGAAGCTGCAATGCAGTTTAATAATCGTCACAGATTAATTCGGCGGGTATCGCCAGCACACTAACGCACACAAACATACACATACGTAACGCAAGTTTATGACGATCTGTGTGGCGTAACGGTTACCATGCCCGACCGCTGTACCAAGGGTCCTGGATTCGATTCCCAGCGGATGCGGAAATATGAATGATTAGTTTAAATGTCTGTTCTCGGTCTGGGTGTGTGTGATTTTGTCATTGTGTGTTGTCCATGGCACTCATGACACAGGGAATCCTAATGAGGCTATGAGTGTGTCCGCTACACATGTGAGGCTATGAGTGTATACAGTGTCACGAAGTTATCTGTGAAATGGCGAAAATTGGAACTAATGCCGCCCCATTCATAACTTCTTTGTGTACATTCATTGACATTTACTAAGTCTCGCGTCCAATGATTGGTCCAATGCGTCCGACAGCGCCCTCCGTCAATATACAGATAAGTTGGTGGCACTGTACGCATGTTTTCATGAGCTCTCGGATCCTCACCCGCTTCCGGAAGCCGAAGTAAGCGCCGATGAAGGTCAGCGGCACGGACACGCCGAACCACAGCGCCAGCAGCGCCACCAGCGTGGAGAACGGCACGGCGGCCGAGGAGCCCTTGCCCCACAGCACCAGGTTCATTATGAAGAACAGGGAGAACACCACGCTGGAAGCGAATGTTTGACGTTATTTACTGGTCTGTTTCTAGTAAAGTTTACTAAGTTGTCCCAAATTAGAGGGTACAAGACAAAATTACTTCTGCATGTATTTTATGAATATAATGTTTGTATCCTCAGTTAAACTTAAAAAAAGATAATACAGTCAACAGAGTTAACTTCGCATTGCAGTGTCCATCTGCGCCAAGCCCGGATCTGGGGGGGGGGCGAACCGGGGCACCAACCCGGGGGTTCTTACTTGTCATGTTACTTCTCAAATCAATTCATGTTGTGAATACGTTAGTAACGTCGGTCTACCTACCCGGGGCACACCATAGACGTGAGCAGGATGTTGCTCTTCCACCGTCTTCCCCCGAAGCTCTTGTACACCCGCGCGCTGACGTACCCGGCGGCGGCGCCCAGCAGCACCCACGCCACCAGCGCGCACGTCATCAGCGCGCCGCGGTTGGCCGGCGACAGGAAGCCGAGGCACGCGAACGCGAGGGTCACCAGCGTCATGCCGAATACCTGCAAGTGATATGGTACGACCAGGTTAACTTGACATCGTAGGATGTTAAGGGCCTTATCTAACTGTGACCAAGCCAAACTTCCCTTTTTTAACCCCCGACAAAAAAGAGGGGTGATATAAGTTTGACGTATTTGTGTATACGTGTGTCTGTGTATCGGTCTGTGTATCGTAGCTCCCAAACAGATGAACCGATTTTAATCTAGTTTTTTTTTTTGAAAGGCCAGTCTTAATCGAGAGTGTTCTTGGATGTTTAATGTAAATAAAAATGTCGGGGGTCTTTTAAATTTTAATTTAAGATTATTTATGGTAGTAGCCGGCGCGCGAGCTGACGATCCACCTGATGGTAACTGGCTGTCGTCGCCCATAGAGATCAGCAATACCAAATGAATCACTGATGCGTTGCCGGTTCCCTGCTTGCGGTGTAAACTGCAGTAGAGGATATGAACGCGATGCGAGGGAACAGGTTAACTTGAGATCAAGTTGACTGAGGTTGCCAGGGTTGTAAGAAGATCCATATCCAACCTTGTCTAAGACACCCTTTCCTGCTTATAGTGCATTATACAGTACAATCTAATGAGGCAATTTTTTTTAAGGAAATAGCCGGCAAACGAGCTGACGACCTGATGGTAAGTGGCTATCGTCGCCCATGAACATCAGCAACACCAAAGGCATTACAAGATAGAAAAAAGAAAAAAAGAACTGGCTCTTAAGCCCCCAGCCGGAACACGACGAGTCGTTTGGCGGCTGACTCATGCTCAAGGGTAGCTTTCTAGGTAAACCCCATGGAGAAATAATAATAGTAATAATGGTTTTAACCATTAAAATCAATATTACCAATATAATCCCTTGAAGGGCCCTACCACCAGCAGACTGGATTTAGTCGCCTCTTACGACACCCATCCGGCGTGGAATTAGGGTTATTATTCTAAGCTGCCCCAATACAGCTAAATGCAGTTTGGGATCTTTTTTGTCTACATTTTATAAGTTAATGTTTGACTACAATTCCACCTAATTACCACTTTTCGATTACGAATATAATCAAGCGTTAACAGGAAGCTACTCCAAAGTTAATGGTTTAGGTAAAAGGTGTTAGGTAAGGTTATATTTAGACACGTATTGTATTACTAAATTACTTAGTACGACGATATTGTTATCTGTATTAAATTAAGCGTTCGTAGCCGAACACACGGCTATAATTACGACTATCGTTATAACAATACGGAATTACTTAAATTCAAACAATTTAGTTCATGTAGATATTAAAATACGCTTATAAATGCTAAATATAATTCACTTCGGAAAGGTGACTCATTAAAGTGGAAAATTAACGACAAAAGGAACTCCTCAGCACACCTTTAAAAATAAGCGCAATAATTCGGAGATTCAATGTGAAGGCCAGTTAAAGGGAGTATACAGTTATACATAGGTACTCATACTATTAAACATTTTAATTCCTCCCTGACCAGCTATGTACAATTGTAAACATAACAATTATGTTCCTTGAAGCTAGGGAAGGTCAAAATTAATATAACATACATACATGACGTCACGCCTGGCGCAATGGTTATCATTTGTTCGTCACCGTTCGATCGGTCCTCGGTTCGATTCCCAGAGAATATATTAATGATGAGTTTAAAATTCTATTCTTTGTATAGTTGTGTGTATGTCATTGTGTGTAGTTTATGGCACCCTAGTGGGAATCCTAGTGGGGCTATGAGTGTGAAGCGTTATAAAATAGATGTATTCGATAAGGAAGGTGTTACCTGAGCGCCCGACCCGAGGAACACCGCCAGCAACATGCCTCGCCGCGGCGGCCGGAACACGTCGCCGTGAACCAATTTCCACCCAAACTCTTCCTGAAATTATACATAAAATCAATAAACAGTTCCGAAACAAACACTGAATTAGTTGAATCTAATGCAGAATTCCTTTCCAGGAGTACGCAAGATTACAGGGCAGTCAAAAAAAATAGTTTATCCATATGAAACCCGCTCCCCCTTCTTCATAGTTGTCGGGGAGGAGTTGGTTATTCTCATCCTTGAGGTATGTTTCCGACTATCCTGTTACAAAAACCGCTATCTGCTATTATTACTCATTGCTTCCCCAAAACCAACATTGTATATTTTTGGATTTTACTAATAGCACTAATGGATTTCTATACATCATTATTTATCTATCTAATCACATCTTATCAGCTATTACTTAAAAGCAAACGTACCTGAGCGTCCTCGCCGCATTCCATTTGGTTGTACCGAGCGATGTCCTTATGAAGAGTTCGTAGCAGAATCATAGCGACCATGCCACTGAGGAACAGAACGATCACTAGCGAGTTCAATATCGAGAACCACTGGATGTTGGTCTGTGGCATGGACTCGAGGATGTAGTCCCATCTCGACGACCACTTTATAGTGTTGTTCTTGCGGAAGGACACACTGTAAGTGTAGATCACTTGGACCGTCTCGTCCTTGTTCAGAGTGTTTCGTATCTCGAGGGGCGTGCGCACACTGCAGTCTAGGTTGTTCGGATCTGTGTGCTTGATGCTTGCGGGTTTCACCTGAAACCATAAAGATTACTTGCATTAAGTATCAAATATAGGATGAAAATTTAATGGGTCTACCACTATCCTCAAGTCCAAGTCTAGCATGCTCTTAGTGAACCCATGTTGGGGCTATGCAAGACCAACAGTTTCATTTCACAGACAGGAAATCTATATGTTATTAGTTAATACGTAAACAGAAAGTCTGAACCTATTTTTTATACATCACGTTTATGTTCATAATGTAACCCTTTAATAAAATGAAATATGGTGGAATTTCGATCAATATAATAGTTTATGAAAAAAAAAAAAAAACAATATTATAGTAACATACAAATTATAAATCTCAGTACTCCAAACCTTAGCAGAAATGATCCGTCCACCGTTGTCGCCAAAGCCTACTGCCCAGTCCTCTTCTCCGCCACTATGGTATGTGATCTCGATGTCCACATGGTTGAATAGGTAGTAAGTGTCCACTTGGCTTGGACTCGTCTCCACAATAGGTGTGCATGTATCCTGAACATAAAATGAATCACAATTGGTACATAGATTATCAGGTCTTAACTTATTTAGCTAGATTATTTGTACACCACAAAAAAATACAATACAAAAACGGGGCCTTATTGCTAAGCAGCAATCACCTCCAGGAAGAGATAAGGGTGAAAAAAGGGGTAATATGAGTGTTTTAGGTCAAATAGTACTTCTATTTGACCTAAACCTGCGCTTAAGTGACACTTTTTGTGACTTAAGTAGTCCTTTTTTACATCATGCGAAAATTTTATAAAAAGTACATGTACCTAAAGTAAAAATGTAATATTGTGAATAATGATTATGATATAATACAGTCGACCTGGGTTATATAAAAAAATATATTTTACTGGGGCTTAGCCTCAAAACAAGAAATATGTACATACTTATAAGTTACATTGAGTTAGATTAAAACTGCTAACATTGACAGATATGTTTCCTAAGTACAGGAAACCTGAAGGATTCTAGTGCCAGGGGGTGTTATCTACTTTGAAATAGACACTCATTAATTAGCAGCACTGCAGCCAGTTTCACTCAATACATAAGTGTATCAATTTATAAAATTAACATAACATTATGCTAAATTGAAGACATTAGACAAGTCTGATACATAACTATATACAAGTACCATAACAGAAACAGCTTTTTAAACATTCTAGATTAAAATGAGCGACAGTTTTGCATATTATTCAATTTCTCTTTTTAAAATTTAAAATGAATTAGAAAAAAGGAGATACTTATCATAATTTTTATTCATACTTAATTGCTTAAGATTTTAGTTCAGATAAGGTATTAAAAATGATGTGATAAGCAACAAAACTGATGAAAAATTCTAAAGCTCTCCAATGGTGTTTCATGCCATTTTATCTATTCCAGCTGGAAGAATGTTTGATACATACACATTTTTAAATTTCAAGTTCAAAAATTTAATTGTAAGGTATTTAACAAAATACAGAATAATTGTTTTTAATTTGTGTGCAATGAAGAATAACTCAAAGAAATATGACATTTCAAAACAGTTATGCATAGTATTTGTATATTATGTATATATTTGTATATGTATATGAGTAGATTTTATAATTTCCACATGAAATAGATCAAAATCTAATCTCACAAAGATAACAGGAACAATAATAAAATTATCAGTACAATAAATGCAGTGTGATAATAGTTGTACTACTAATTTACTTTACAGTTTTCCATTAATTGTTTTAAGATATAAATCAATACATCGACGCTAGAAAGCAAACACGTAGTAAACGACACTGCCGTCCTAACGAAGAGTGCAATAAGTCGATTTTTTGGGCAAATTGATTTAAGACCTTATGTAGTTACAGATAAGGTCTAAATTAAATTTTCCCAAAAACTCGACTTTTGCACTCTTCGTTTGGACAGCAGTGTGGTTTACTACGTTTTTGCTTTCTAGCGTCGACATATACTTGTTGATTATCTTGATTTATATTTTTCTTACAAATGTTGTTATATTACATTTTACTTTTGTGAACAGTCTGCAAACAAGCAATCAACCAAGGTTATGATCACCATGCAATAACGGCCAAAATGTTCAACTTACAAAATAACTATTGCTTTATAATCATACCTAACTTATTGATACATGAACACATGAATACTTTGATAAGTTAAAATGTAAGTTCTATTTAACTTGGTCAAGATATCAGTGTATAATGTCCTTATTCTAAGATCATATAAAATGTAGTAAAATATTTATTCAATACCAAACTTTCAGCTCAGTTTTTTGACTCGCAATATTAGAATAATAACAGAATAATATAGTTGTGAGAAAACTTACCAAATCCCTACGAACTTGACAACCCATTGGGAATCCAGTACTGCAATAAACCTTCCCTCCTTCCCCTACCAAGTAGCACCATGTCACGGGCATATTATCCAGAATCCAATGGTGCTGGTAGTATAACGCCATTCCCATTTTCAATAGATTCAATTTCTTAATTGATTCTGGGTCAGAACCTTTGTATATCTTGGGCGGGCATACCATTTTACAGTCCACTTTCTCTTGGAAGTTTACTTTGTATGGACTGGGTCTGATACGCTCCCCGAATACTACTTGACCCAGGTTTTCCACTGGTGACTCTGTCTCATCGGAGAGACAAAAATCAAAATGGTGGTATTCAAAAGGTATCACTGACTCTTCTGTATTTAATCGATTGACATATAATGGGATTTCATTCTGAAAATAAAGTAAATTTATGTTTTAAATGTCATCCTGCATCCTTTAATCTATAAAAGTTTATAATTTACTGTATGCGAAATAATGTTATTGCACCATTGAAATGTTCTTCAGACCATTTTTGTGAAATATATTTTGCTAACATACTTTACAGTTGTAAATACCGTTTTTTCATTAGCAATAGCTCCTATATGTTTTGTTATCATGTTGTCAACACGTTACTATGTGAGCATTAACTATGTGAGCATAAAATTGTACGTTCCTCACATAGTTCTGAGAATAAAAGTATGCATTGTTTAGTGGTTTGTAAGTAACTCTATGAAGCATACTCACTTTACAGTTTTTCCCATTATCGTCACTGGCTGAGCAATAGTTTACTGGAGCCAATCCCGGTAAATAAAATGCATAAACAGGCTTAAAAACTAGCAATGCGCAAACCACAAACGAAATCACTGACATGGTGTAGTTTACCGACGAACAGTTTAAAACAAAACTATCATAAGTCACACTGGAACAGAAATAGCGTCCACATAATCAAGTAACATAAATTCACACTAAGATTACAGCAGGTTTCAAGATTTGCCCGGTTTTTTAACAATTTAGCATCAATCTTCTCTGTCGCAGCACATATTTTAGGTCCGGAGGATCGGAAACGTCACCATACTTTTATAGATAAAAAATAGTAAACCAGCTACTCTATGGTATCAATAGCTATTTAATATTTTTTTAACTGTGATAATTTTGGCATTGTAGACGTGTTATAATCATAGTTCATAGAGTTTTATTGGATGATTGGGATCACTTGGATTGTTGTTTAGCGAAATTTAACGAAGTAGAGAAGAAATGACTGAATAACGATGGAATCGAGTTTAGTGAAATACAGTATCTATTATAAACATCGTGTTTTAATTTAAATCTCCAATAAAAATTGTTTGCCTTTCTTCTTTTTTATTTTCTCTTCAAATTCTATGTAAATACCTGGGTGAATTCGCCAAAGTCACAAAAAAGATGTTCCGATTGATAAAAAATTTAATTTACTACTTTTATAATTTTTTATTTTAGAAACTGCTTTTATACATATTTTTACATAAGCGCCCACACATTACATTACAATAATTGAAGTAATTTATATAAAAAATTGAATAACACACCCAAAACATCATTACCATTTGCAGGGAAATTGCTGATATTGATATTCCAAAATATTTTTTGAAAAACCTGCCTTACACATTGCGTGTTTAATTTTATATTTTGAAACAATATATAATTAGGTACATTATAACATATAATATTATGGAATCAGCAGTGCAGAACTAGTAAAAAACATCAATTAAAATTTAGTCACGAAAATTCGTCAACTCCATGTCAGTACCGTCAAACGTTATATTTCTCAAATGTTTTTTGGGCTACGCTATAAAGTACCCCTCGTTTCTCCTCGTCTGGTCCATTGTAAAAAGTGGAACAGGCCAAATTTTTACTGCTGCATGGAGAAACAACTTTTATTCATGAAAAACAACGACGTTCAGTACTTTGTCCCGATTTTGAATCATCGCCATTTACTGGACTTACAAGGTAAATATAAATTATACATTAATTTTAATACTCCACACGTATGTGTAATATGAACATGATTTTCACTGGCACAAAGAGTTCATAAATTAATGATTATCAAAATGAATTTTAAGCAAAAAAGAAAAAAATATCATTACCATATGCATCATTCCCATTTGTTTTTTTTGTAAATGGGAATGATTTTGTATGAATGGTAATGACGATTGGAGATTTTGAAATCAATTTTGATTGAGTAATGAGACCTAGCAATTTCTTTTTCAACGATAAATTTTTGATATGTGTGTTGTAAATTAAATTTGAGCTACAAGTTGTTGGTAAAGAATCTACAAAACTTTTTAATTTTGCAATATCTTTTTAGTAAAATAAATTAAAAACGAAAATTTAATGCAATAAAATTATAGGCAAAAACCGATAAGAGAAACAAAAAATTGCTAGACGGAGGAGATAAACCAAAATCAGAGGAGATTGTGCATTGCACAAAGAGGAGAACAAAGAAAGAGATAAGAAGAGAAGAAAATAAAGAAAAGTTTCTGAAGAAAATTCTCTGAAAAGAAAAATAAATTAAAGTGTCCTCGTTAGTAGCAAGCTACTAGGTGAACAAAGCCGATGAGAAATTTAATACCCCAGATTTGTTTTGGCACACTTGCTGCATGTTTTTGCTATCCTAGTACTTACTGCAAGAAACGAAAATATCTGGCTTGCTTTCTATAAGAGAGAGAGAGAGACAGACAGAGAAACATGCGCACGCTGTACGACATGTAACGATGCCGCACGAGTTGTAACGACTAATGATGGCAAAAAGTGTCGTTACAACTTTTCGTTACCAAATTTTCCGCCTAGCCCCCTTTCGCAACGCGCGATAAGGAACTTCGTTCCAAAAAATGTAATGAAATAAGATGAAATAATCTTTTATTCATGTCGATATCACTGATACACTTATGAACGTCATTTTTTAAATCTAACAGCATTTCGGAACGGTGCTTTGTCATGGAGAAGAAAATCCGTGAAGAAACTCCACAGCACATCTTTTAAAATAATGAAATTATTACACAAGATGTTTTAACTGACGCGGAACTGGATGCATTACTAATTTATTTACATGCATCTTTGTCAATAATATATTCATTTATACTATTAACCTTTGCCTACTGGCTGGGATTTCAGAGATTTCTTAAACATTTGAATAAGCAAATCATGTACTTAGGTAATTTAATGTAAAAACGTACATAGAGCCCTTCAAAAGAACGTTGTACTCTACGTAGGTGAAAAGAATCCGTAACCAAAAGTATGTTTGTTTCAAGTTTGATGATTTTGCGTATCACTATTTTGCTTGAACCAACCGCTGTTGTTTCTTTATGAATAAAATATAATTGTAAATAAATTGAGATGTTACTGTTAATATACTTATTTCTTTAAATCTCTCCCGCAGGTAGTGGCATAATTTTAATTTATAGATGGTGCTAATTGCCCTTTTCTGGAAAACAAATATCACATCAATGTCAGCCTCTGCACCCCACATCAATAATATCAATATACCATAGGACATGAGGCTACGAAATTGTGCAAAATAAACTAATGGCATAAACTGACTAAGCCGATATATGATTGCCCCATTGTAGTTTAGAATCTAAGGTGACACCCAAGAGAACCGTGGATTTTTCCATAGTTATAATTTCATTATTTTTAAGGTGAATCAAATATAAACCGGACTTTTTTACTGGTCGCAGAGTGAAGTGACGCGCTTGGTACCTACTGCTGTACGTGTTAAAGAGGACTGTCTCGTATTATTCCATTTGGTAGCAAACATTCTATATACTTAGTTTTTTAGCATTTATCAGTAAATTATTTGTAGTAAACCGGTGTGACAAACAAACCTGAGAACTTTTACATCGTCATTTATTTTATTTCTATTCGTCTTAATAATTGTAAGAGCAGTGACATCAGCAACTATGATAGTGTTCAACACAATCAAACGTCTTAGACAGGTCACAGAATACCCTTTATGGAATTTTGTGAATTCTCCCAGGTCTCAAAGATAAGTTTGAGAAGCCTAGCACAAGCATTTGTTCTATTACGGCTTTCGGTAAAACCGTATTGCTCAGGGTCATAAGTGTTCTGTGCTCAGGATGGAGTAAATTACAAGCGGTGAAGTGCTTCAGCGTTTAATTTAACTTAATTATTTTGGAAGACCGTAGGTAAAATAGAAATAGATCTGTAATTTTATTATTAAGGTCTGTTTTGTCCCCAGATTTAAAAATCAGTATGATCTTTCTGTACTTCATTAGATCTGGGAAAGTATCTAGATTTACACATTTATTTACTAACCTAGCTAATTAAGGGACTATCACATCTTTTATATTATTTATAATTTTAACAGACATTCCCAACAAAATTTTAAATTCATATGCCCCCCCTTTAACAGAGGTAATTTTATTTCCATGAACTAATAATTCATATTTAGAATTGCGTAATTTATTACTACCAATCTCGTTACCAATAATACTCTAATTAGTGGTTTTACCTTGACATTTTTTATCTTCATAAGCAACTTAAAGACATCACTAATACACACACACGGCTTTAAAAATTTTTTGAATAACATTAAATTTTGTCATTCCCACTAACAAAAAATCATTACCGTTAAATAAAAGTCATTACCAGGCTGCTCAATATCATTACCATTTCTTATAATTTTTTTTATGACCCAATAACTTTTGATTAGCATAACGAATTTTGAGGACTTTTGTAGGCTTAGAAAGGAAATTTTATGTGCTAATTTTTTTCATGGTTTTGCACGCATTTCCACATACTTTTAAAAAAAACAACAAAATAATTGAAAAACGCGAATTCACCTTTGATTAGAGAAAAAGAGAGGATAGGAAATAAGGTCACGTGATCTGAAGCCAAAAGTTTCTCAAATATGGCGTCGACTCCGCCCACAAAATAGTGTTGTATTTTTCACATATCGATAGAATAATTTTTGAAAAAAAAAATATGATGATATTAATTTATTTGATTAATTAGTTTAAAAAACACAAGATTTCTAAATCAAACATTAACACACCTCTCAACAGTTGACGCCATTTTATGTAATATGAGAGTGAGATATTATTATTTATATGATGTTCCTACTACATACCACATTGTTTTAAAAAACTTTTTCAATATTTAATTATACAATATTTTGAATAAAATTAAATCTAATATAAAATTTAATCTAAAACGATTAACCATAATATTGGCTTAAAATATATATACATATTTATTTAGAAACCCACTGAATTAAGCTTTTCGATAGTTTATATAACGATATTTAAAATATTTTATTTGATTATGAATCGATACAAAACATCGTATTAAATTATACGTATAAAATATAAATAAAATATAATATATGTATTATGTTTTATTTATTAACATATTTCTTTCTTTTTTCTCTTCCTTGGCTGACAACGCTTTGGTCGCTGATATTCATTGGCCGCGATACCCACTTACAGTTATATTTAATTATATGAATCGATATTTAAGCTATTATTTATATTGAGATATTCATGACGAACCGGAGTAGTGTGATACATAAAACACCCGGATTAAACATTCCTATTTAAAATTTTACTTTCTTCTTCTTCCCTCTTTCTTGGCCGGCAACGCATCAGTGATGCCTTTGGTGTTGCTGATATCCATGGGCGACGATAGCCACTCACCATCAGGTGGATCGTCAGCTCGTTTGCCGACTATTTTCATTAAAAAAAAAATTCATTCGATACTGGATCGATCCAGAGTATCGTATCAAATCACTAGGATCGATACCTGGATCATTACACTGCGAACGACGTATCGATACAAGGCACCTGGATCGAACATCCCTAGAAGCAACTGTTTTCATAAAATGGCGTCCGAAAACAGGCTTCAAGGCGGAGCTTAGATAGATTTCTTTAAAATGTTGCCAGAAAATTGAAATATGCTACATGTATTGTACTCTTTCTTTAAGTATATATTGTGGCGTGTAAGAACAGGACAGATGTATTTTTGGTATTTCGGGTCATATTTACATAATATATGTATAATGAAAAAATGTATATGCAATTTAGGGCATATCTTTGATTAAAGAAAAAGAGAGGATAGGAAATAAGGTCACGTGATCTGAAGCCAAAAGTTTCTCAAATATGGCGTCGACTCCGCCCACAAATTAGTGTTGTATTTTACACATATCGATATAATATTTTAAGAAAAAAATATATGATGATATGAATTTATTTGATTAATTAGTTTAAAAAACACAAGAGTTCTAAATCAAATATACTGTTATAGAGTGAGATATTATTATTTATATGATGTTCCTACAACATACCACATTGTTTTAAAAAACCTTAAGTAACTTTTTCAGTATTTAATTATACAATATTTTGAATAAAATTAAATCTAATATAAAATTTAATCTAAAACGATTAACCTTAATACTGGCTTAAAGATATATATATTTATTTAGAATTCGAGATTTTTATTCGATTATAAATCGATACAAAACATCGTATTAAATTATAAGTATTAAATATAAATAAAATATAAAATATGTATCATGTTTCATTTATTAACATATTTCTTTCTTTTTTTCTCTTTCTTGGCTGACAACGCTTTGGTCGCTGATATACATTGGCCGCGATACCCACCTTACAGGTATATTTAATTATATGAATCGATATTTGGACTATTTATTGAGATATTCATGACGAACCGGACTATCGATAC
This sequence comes from Thymelicus acteon, assembly GCA_951805285.1. Lineage (NCBI taxonomy): Eukaryota > Metazoa > Arthropoda > Insecta > Lepidoptera > Hesperiidae > Thymelicus > Thymelicus acteon. The sequence goes on along the minus strand of OX638215.1, from coordinate 4,822,149 downwards.
ATAAAACACCCGGATTAAACATTCCTATTTAAAATTTTATTTTCTTCTTTTTCTCTCTTTCTTAGCCGGCAACGCATCAGTGATGCCTTTGATGTTGCTGATATCCATGGGCGACGATAGCCACTCACCATCAGGTGGATCGTCAGCTCGTTTGCCGCCTATTTCCATTAAAAAAAAATCATTCGATACTGGATCGATACACTGCGATACGATCCATATCGATCTATACTCTAGTCGTTTTGCAGCCGATACAAATGTAAACTAAAGATTATTATTAATAATAATAATAATATTAATAATTTTATTTCGGAAATACATCTATATTAAAATAGATTTCTAGGGTTTTCACCAACTGACATGAATTTGTACACCAAATGCGTTTATTTAGACAAACTACTCATTAGGGCAAAATAGTACATTATGTTAAACGTTTCAAATCTCTTCTTGGAAATAAGATTGTCATTGCAAAGTGTTTGAATGATGACGGTGTTATTTAATTTTGTTTATTTCTACATTTACTTGGAGTTTATAATAATTGTTATCGATCAATATGTATTTATTGAAGAATTCACAAATACCTTAATGGGAGTTTGTCTAAATAAAACGCATTTGGTGTACAAATTCATGTGGTTGTTCATTGGTGAAAAACCCTATAAAACGAGTTTAATGGTTTGTTGACATTTGTTTCGGCTGTATAGAGTATCGATACAAGGCACCTGGATCGAACATCCCTAGAAGCAACTGTTTTCATAAAATGGCGTCCGAAAACAGGCTTCAAGGCGGAGCTTAGATAGATTTCTTTAAAATGTTGCCAGAAAATTGAAATATGCTACATGTATTGTACTCTTTCTTTATGTTTACATTGTCGCGTGTAAGAACAGGACAGATGTATTTTTGGTATTTCGGGTCATATTTGCATAATATATGTATAATGAAAAAATGTATATGCAATTTAGGGCATATCCTCTACTTTTTCTTTAATCAATGGAATTCACCCACCTACCTGTTTTTCTGAAAGTGACATAGCCACGGAACACAGACACCAGTGGAAGTGCGATGTGGGCGTGGCACAGCGACTAACATTGAGGAGCTCCGCTTACTTGCCGTGCCGGCATAACTCAACTGTCACTGAGCTGTGTCGGTTGTGCATTACGTAAAATAAAATTTGTCTTAAATTACGTAAATATGCCTTACTGTGCAATTTTGGAGGGCAGGAACAATAGCGAGCAATGAATTTATTTAATGGCCGTGTTTTATACCACAAATAAGCCTAGTTTTTAATTTATTTTGTAATAATTCAAATTCAAAACACATATATAAAGGAAATAATATAATTTATGATCAAAAAGCTACTCAGTCACTTGGCAATAAGGTTCCTTTTTATGTTTTAGATAATATTGCTACTCGGCTATTGTTTTCTAGAACATTTTCTGCTACTCGGCCAGGGATGGGGTACAAATATATGAATATCGGCAGTTTTGTAATTTTATTTTTAGTTAAAAGTATTTCATAATAATTATGAATATTACAATTTTATTAGAATAATAATATATTTTTTTATTTTAGGGATATGTGTCATATGTATGTACAGTTCTGCTATTTGGTGTGCAATAAAGTATTGTGTTGTATCATAAAAATGTATAAAATTAATATGAATGATTTTTTTTTTGAAATCATTATTTTGAAAGCTTATATCTCAAACACACGGATCTAAAAAAGACGGACGTGATCCCAACAAGAAATTCAGTGAAGCACCCATAGTAATACCAACTCTCTATTCGTACAAGTACACACACCCACACATTGACACCATACTGCGTCAATCGCGAATCAAAAACTACATTGGTACATAATCTAGGATCCTGACGTGGAATATAAGCGCATGCGCGTGACTGGCACAGCATGTCTAAGAAATGTAATTCCAAGAAAATAAATTTACCTTATTTGTATAATGTTAAGGTTGAAATGCATCCCAGTTCATATCAGCATTGTTTTTGTAGCTACGTTTAGCTTCATTGAAATTTCATTTATCGACATATAATTTTATTTATAATATTATTAAAGTATATTTATTTTCGTTGCTATAAATGCCTAGGCTTGGTATTCCGTGACTGTTTAGATTGATAAAAATTGCTACGGTCACGTCTACGTCTCGTAATGTTTAAGCACGGACCTGAAAAAAAGACTGACGTAACCTCGTCTAATCGAGAGTGAAGCATAGCAATGGCCGCCAGCTTTCCATGTGTGCGTAATTTTTGATTCGCGATTGACGCAGTATGGTGTCAATGTGTGGGTGTGTGTACTTGTACGAATAGAGAGTTGGTATTACTATGGGTGCTTCACTGAATTTCTTGTTGGGATCACGTCCGTCTTTTTTAGATCCGTGTGTTTGAGATATAAGCTTTCAAAATAATGATCAAGTGTTCACAGAGACAGTACAAAAACAAGAAGTTTAAGTACCAATATGACGGGTCTACATCTTATGATGTCGAACACTCGGACAGTATCAGTTTCAATATAAATATCGATAACGCGGCAAAAAGCACAACGCACATCTCTAAGCCTAAACCAAAAACAGTATTACACAAGATGATGTTGTTAACTAAAAATGTAACTAATCGCTATACTCGTAAGGTTGCTATTCAATCTATTGTAGACTCTAGTCACGACATCTAGCGTTCAGAAGATGGAATTATTTAATTATTTTCCATATTATGATTGACATTGTATGATATTGTATTGTCAATCTTATTAGTAAGTTAAGTATATAATTATACTTGTAACGCAGAATACTGCCATCTAGCGGTGGATAGATAAACTTGAAAAGTATTATGATCATAATTGATAAAGGTTCTAAGGTCACTGAATAAGACATGGAAAAATAAGAATTAACATCAAAGTTTAAGGCGCATTTTCAACTATAAACAGCTAGTTTCTTAGACTATTCGTAGTTGACAAGTAACAACCAATTAAAATGTGAGTTTATTAGTTGTAAATAATACGATTATGGATTTCCTTGTGTTTATTTGTCTAGCACGGTTCCCATACTAATCAACACTTGTACCATTTCCACTTGTGTCTGTGTTCCATGGACATAGCCGTTAAGCCGACATACGAACTGACAAATAAAGATCCAGAGTTAATGTCGTTGCCCATGGACGTCAGCAACTAAAGGCATCACTGATGCGTTACCGGCCAAGAGAGAAGAAGAAAGAAATGACTGGCTCTCAACTCAAGCCCTAATCGTAACACGACGAATCGTTTGGCTTATGATTAAAGCAAGATTGTGATAGAAGGAGGGCCATCTCACATGAAGGGAAAGTTAAAAAAGTGTCCAGCTGTTTACAGAAAATAGAGGTTGCAATAATGGCTATTCTGGCTATCTAAATGACGCTAGTGTGTGACAAATAGATATATGAACATGGCTGTTGTAGACGGAGTGAAGTTTGCTGAGTTATGCCAGACGTTAGAATGGCGCTAGTGTCCGCCAAATAGATATTCGAACATAGCTGTTGTAGAACACACCGCAGCGCCACCCGTAATTGGACGCGTTTTTACGGACACTTTATATACAGAGATGGCCTTCCTTCTACTCTTATCTTTCATGATAGCTAGACAGCCAGACTTCACAGTAAAACAATAATACCACAAAACAAAGATATACAATATCATTGCCACAAAAAAAATAAAAGTGTGAGGGTCTCCGGAACTTCCGGAAGCCTTCCCTGGATTTTACATGACATATCTAAAGTGCTTATTTATGCACTAACATGACAATTGTAAGGCGTTTGCTAAATGCATAGATTACCCCCAAATGGCTAAATGTTAATCAAGTAGCAGCCATATATAATAGGACTGTTACTAATGGTAGACTGGGTATAAATGGAATAATTTATACTATATTTCAAATGTGTACAAAATTTATTAAGTATTTACAAAAACACGTACACTATTTCAAACGTTTATCCTAATAAGGTACAGAGCTAGAAGAGTGCATAGCACCGAATATTTGTTGGCAGTCTGTATAACTAAAGGTGGGGTCACTGATGATGCGAGTTTTTTTCTACATCTATCAGGGGTCCCGTGTCATTTGCCAGAGATAGGCCTCGCGCGAATGCAGAGATGAGGCCCAGGGCGGCGGCTGGCTTGTCTGAGGGCACCATGTGGCCGGCCCCTCGGATCATTACTTCAGTAAGGTTTCCTGCTGTTTTATAATACCTGAAAAATATACATAATATATTATACATAATATAATATATTATACATAAATATATATTAGATCTAAATCGATGAAATATAAAATCTATAAAATATAATTTAGGAAGTCAAAAGAAACTAGTAATAATTGATCCCGCTTTAAAAGTAGTTGCAGTATTACATCCTAGTATCCCTAATAACGTAGGTAATAAATTTGATTTAAAAAGGATCGCAAACAAAGTGGCCGTAAATATAAAACTCGCATAGAATCTAATCTATCTATCATCAAATCAGTGGCTGCTTATAGGCAGTAAGGACTACTAAATTGGAGCTTATGTGCTCTGGCCGCATTCATTAGATTTATCATTAGACATCTCGGCGGTTCCGCTTGAAAATGGCGAAATATTTCGACCTGTTGGAACTCTATTTTTAAAAATAAATTTTAGTTTACCCAGCTAATTGTCCGTCGTGGTACCAGGGTCGTCGTTTCGCTTTCTGGTACTCTTTCGATGCAGAGAAGGATAGTGAGTTGTATGTGTTCACGGATGGGTGATAAGCCACTATGATGTCCAAATGGCCACTGAAAAGATAAATTGTGATTTTCTATTAAAGCCAATCTTATTTCTCTTACAACATTACTGTTAAATGTCTGATCATTACATAATAATCAAATCAAATCAAATCAAAATCTTTTATTCATATAGGTATCACTGATACACTTATGCACGTCATTTTTTTAATCTACCAGCTACTAATATAAAGGTATTGAGGTACTCGACTTGGTCACTTTTGATTTTGTGGGTGGCAAGGAACTTATGAAAGTCCATGGTTGTGGGTTCACTACTAAAGTTGCAATCTACTGATCAAAGAATAAAGTACTGATGAATGAATGGGAATGGTAAAAGGTAATTTTATGAAAAGAATAAAATCTTTTACTTATAAATCATAACTGGATAGTTTTCTAGGAGTTCTTCGACCATCTGTTTACCACTCCCCATGAAGACTGGCACTAGCTTCCTGTACACTACACCTATCTGGGTAAAGCTGGTGTTTCCCACGTGTAGGGCTTTCCGGATGTCGTCTCTTTGGATGTATTCCATGAAGGACCCGTTAATTTCTACGTCGTCTCGCAGGTAGTTGTATAGGTTATTCAAACGAGATTCGGAGAGGAACAGCTCGAGATAGAAGTTGTAGTACTGAAATAGAAAATTAGCATGTTCTTACGGCTGACTATTATCTTAGATTAGGTATACATAGTTAGAGTAGGTAGGTAGGTACACAATAATTCATTACATGATTGCACTCTTTAATCAGACTCCTTGAACTTTACATTTAGCGAAAACAAAAAATAGTCGAGGTTTGATTTAATTGAATTCATTAATAAATTTCATCTCATTAAATGAATGTTAGTCTTATACGCATAAACCGCTAACTATATAAACAATACTAACAAAAACTTTAAATATAATATACAACACTTACAGCGTAAGCCTTCAACATTTCTCCGTTGTGGATGAACTGCGCCACGGCTGTCTCCAGCTGGTTGATGGCGTTGGCCACCTTGTCGTCCACCAGCCCCGTCTCCCGGACGAAGTGGCTGAACTTCTGCAGGCTGCGCGGGTCTATGAAGCCGTTGCCTATCGCGAACCCCTGGGGGAAACAAACATTTACTAATGATTTTCCAACGGCAAATAATTTATCTGAACTTAATATTTTATAGAGGAAAGTTAGTTTTCATTTTTTTGTGTTTTTTTTTGTTTGTAATGGATAGACTCAAAACTACTGGACCGATTTAAAAAAAAAATCTTTCACCAATAGCATGTTCTATTGTTTCTAAGTAACATGTGATATACAATACAATACAAATTATCTTTATTGTACACATAATATTACAATAAAATCAGTACAAATAGAACACAAGCGTACAATTGGCGGTATATTTTATTTAGAAAAAAATCTATTTTGTGGTAATCTGTTTACGATCATTTAAATGTAATCATTTAATTACGATAGCTGTAAAATTTAGATATGTCCACGTTTGGATCCAGGCTTGCTTCGTGGTCATGGTAAAACTAGCTCATTAAGAGCGCGAAAAATTATTTTTATGGACAGTGTTAATTTTATTTATAGAAGGAAAATCAACTTTGAAATTGTACTAACGTGAAGATTGATAGGTTCGCTCTCTTGTCTGTGCCACAATATTTGAACCCCCAACGATGGTATATGTTTGCCAGCGTAAGATTCTCCGGCTATGGTCAGCGGCGCTTTCCGTAGCTCCGGAAATATCGTTAAAAATTGCTGCAACGCTGAGTACAGGTTCTCACCAATCTGCGGAACATGAAAATTTTCATTGAAATTTCAAATTGAAACAAAGCAGAACTACTAACTTACTTATTGTTAAGCGGGATCGTCATGCATTTCCGATATTTTAGGTACTCTACTCCGATATATTAATTATTAGGTCACGTTAGCGTAGAAAAGCAACGACAATAATCTAAATTTTACTAACAAAAAATAACCGACTTCAAAATTACTCAAAAACTACTTGTCAGATCTCACAATATCTAATAAAATTTAAGTGGGACCACATGACAAGCACCAGCTTTCGATTAAAAAAAGAATCATCAAAACCGGTTCACCCCGTCGAAAGTTCTGAGGTAACAAACATAAAAAAAGAAAAAGAAAATACAGTCGAATTCAGAACCTCCTCCTTTTTTGAAGTCGGTTAAAAAAATAATAGTAATTATTGAAGTTACGTAATTGTAAATATTTTCTGTGTTATTACATATTTAGATTAAGGTTACAAACTGTTGTGATAAATAACAATTAAATGTTACCGTGGTTTGGTTCGTAGCGTAGCCACGATCGTCATCAGTAAAACTGAATCCTGTCCCCACAGGATTATCAATGAAAAGAAGAGAATGATTTTTTCCCCAAGAGTATTTCATTTCTGCAGAAAAAAAACATAAAAGTCATAGTTTAATCGTAGGTTCCCTGTATCACCAGTAGACCTATTTCACTGATAAGCCGTAGATAGTACGTCATCATACATCATCATCATCTATACTATTATATAAAGAGGAAAGATTTGATTTTTGTTTGCATTGAATAGGCTCCGAATACACCTCGGCATAGGCTCGTGTATAGCTGGCCTTAATCACCTGGGTATATAGGTGAATAAAGTACACTAAAAGTAGACTTAAGACACCTGGGTGAATTAACTCAGGTGAATAAAGTCGACGTCACCGAAACTACTGAACCGATTTCAAAAATTCAGTGTTGGGAAGCTACACTATCCCCGAGTAACATAGGCTATATAATATTTTCAAAAAAATTAGGGATCCCTAATGAAACTCCAATAATGTAACCCAAGGTGTAAAAAAATATGAAAACCGAAGCAAAGCGAGGGCGGCTACTCGTTGAATATAATTTTATTATATAATATAAACATATAAGTGTATCTTATCTATAATTAATATTAATAAAGCCGAAGAGTTTGTTTGTTTGTTTGATTGAACGCGCTAATCTCAGGAACTACTGGTTGGAATTGAAAAATTATTATTGTGTTTATAGTTTTAGGCTATAGGCTATATAACATCATATATTTTAGTAGTTAGTTTTTTCCAGAAATTAACGCGGGTGAAACCGCGGGGCACAACTAGTATAGGTATCCTTAATTATATAGTGCCACAACGGTAAACGTGGGAAGCGGCCTCTCTAATACAACCTTGACATAAAAAATACAAAATATATTTACCTTCTAAATCCAAATCTTCTGTGACGACATAGGGTCCTATTTCATGGAAGAGCCCATACAAGGAGGAGGCACCTGGACCACCCTGAAGCCAAATGATCCACGGAGTCTCCTCCACCGATTTGCCCTCTACTGGGAAGTACCAGAACCATAGATTGGCGTTGTATTCTTTGTTAACCTACAAATATGGAAGATGTTTGAGAAAAAAACATGATCTCAAAAGTACAATATGTAATGCATGATAGCAATGATTTTCAGATCGTTTACCTGTTTGTCTTGACGTTTATTGCCGCTAATCTCAGAAACGGCTTAACAGATTTGGATTCGGTTTTCACTGACAGTAGATAGTTATGCAAACGCCATGAATTCCTTACTGCATTTTTTCCCTAGGCAATATTATGATATAAATCTCACCGTAAGATACCCAGCGTAACTCTCGATACCAGGCATGAAGGCTTCAGGGTTGACATAGGCCGCCTGTCTCGCTTCCTCCAGCCGGTTGTCGTCAACGAGAGGGGTCAGCAGCAGCGGCTGGCCAGCTTCGTGCCCGGAGCGGACCAGGCTGGAGGTGTAGATGCGCTCCATGAAGGTTAGGATAGGTTCTGGAGCCTCACCAGGAGGCAGTTCCGGGAGCGAGTACTCGTCCGTGCTCAACGCTCGGTGACTGCATCTATTTGAACAAAACAACACAAATTTTCAATACCCAATTTCAATATGTATACAAGTAGGCTAAGAGTAAATGACTATTTTACTTTTTTTAGGGTTCCGAAGTAAAATCGGAAACGGATAGTTCCGTCATGTCCGTCCATCTGTCCGTCCGCCTGTCCGAAGCAAAGCGGCGAGATGCTTAGTGCAAGAAAGCAGTAATTTGGCATGGATATACATAATTATTAAAGCTCTAGAATCGCAGAATAAAATATTGAGAAATATTTTTTTCAGGTACGTTCCCTACAGGTAACGTGAGGATGAATTTTTTAATCGGCGCGTACCCTAAAGTGTGGGGGTATCTAAAGACCATTTGAAATAAGTAATAAAAAGATCTACTTACAACTTTTTTATTTACACTTTTTTTTTATTTACACGCATGTTTTTTGCAATCTCTATAAGCAATCAATGGAATCCGATTTTTTTTTACGAAAATAGTTTTCGTTTTATTGCATTTTCTGAGAACATTTACCATAGTAGTGTATAGTTTTTTATACACCATTAGAAAATAGAAATTCCAACGAACAAAAAAACCACCGAATTTTAAAAAAATCAGATTTTTTGACGTGAGATTTTTCGACTGAAAATAAGGGTGCTTTTTCGATATAAGGTCAAAATAAGGTAAAAAAAATATATTTTTGAATCAAAAAAATTACAGTATGTTAAGGACATACAAAGGTAAGTTTTCACCAAATTTCGTGAAATTTTTTTTTTGTACAAGATAAAAATAAAAAACCAAAAACGTGGTTTTTTGAATTTTTCACATAAATTTTGAGGTTATGTAAAAAAGTGTAAATACAAAAGTTGTAGATCTTTTTATTACCTACAACTTTGCCATTTAACTTTTTTCAATAGGACTTGTAGTTTTTCCGGAAATCGAGATAAACCGTTTTTTACCTTTAAACCCCCCCACTTCCCGTCCTCAGATCGCCCGTAATTTATTTTTCCTATAATTTTTGTTATATTCTCCTCCTATTGCAATGGGTTTCATCCTACTATCATTTTTTTTCGTTTCAAAAATTATCGGCACTGGTCTTTAAGTAGTTTCTGAGTATAGTCGATAAACTTACTACTTCGAAACACTACATTGCGCATGGCCTGACACGCACTTGCCAGATTTTTTTCACTAGGTCTAATTTAAAACATTTGTTGCTTGAGATAAATAAAAGATAATTAAAAAAAGATAGAATGTATAATATAATAAGATGAGATAATTAAAAAAAGTAAAGTAATGAAGTAACGCTATGCAAACAAGGCTGCGACTTTTCCAGGACGAATAAATTTCAAATAATTACGCAATAAATAATTTAAAATTTAGGTAAACTACCTAATAAGTAATATCTATAATCACTGAAATTGATTAGGTAATTTGATTTTTTTGACAACTGTTAAGTTTTGCATGACACTTTTAGACTTATTTAAATCACACATTTTGAGTAAATTAAGATCATTCAAATAACTTTAAAAATTATAAGATAATTTAATTAAGTATACAGTTTACACAAAACGTTTGTTCTAAAACAGCTCTATAATTAAATTGCTTTACATTTCGTTACAGGTTTAAAATGTACATTGTAAGCGGGCAAGAAAGCGTGGGAATATGTTGATGAGCATGGGAACAACATTTATTTAAATTTTACGCACACTGTAATGCAAGACGAACAGTCGACGGTCGGTCAAACACGAGGAGAAATAATTACTTTGTTTTACATTTTACATTATTTATACAATGTACCTATAACTCGCAGATCGCTACTAATATAAAACTTTTGGATAAATTCTTTTTTACATAAAAAATGAGGGAAAAATATGAAAAAGTATTTAAGAGACTAATGAAATACTAAAATAATTAAAACATAATAAATTAATCATAATCATAATACATACATTCCTAAAAGATGAAGATAAAATAAAAATAAAGAAAGCAGATAAGAAACGAAAATGCTACTAGGCAAAAAGCTAAGGAATGTGGTTGTAACTCACGTGACGAGTAGTAGGAAGGTCCTTAAGAACAACATGGTGATGTCCGTAGATAGCGGAGGGTCCATCGGCCGGGGTCCCGACGCGGAATGGGACCGGAGTCCGAGTGCCAGGAACCTTGTATACCCGGCGTCTCTCTGTACTTGAACTTCGATTTATCTCGATCTTATATACAGGGTGTTTTAAAAAAGTTGTTTACGCTTTTGAACCTGTTTTATTTGGGTTATATTTTTTTGTTAGAAATGTGGTTAGTATTTTAAAATTGTTTGTATTCTTAGTTTTATTTTTTGGTTTTTTATGTAATCAATTAAATACTGTTATATTTAATTTGCATACATACTTTACTGTATTAAATTTCTATTAAATATTAATTAAATTTGAACAAAAAAAAAACAAATCAAAAATTTACTACAGCCCAATTTTTTGTTAGGACTAAGCAGTAGGTAGGGGTAAGTCGCATTGTATTGTGTTTTTTACTTATGATAAGTTAATGTTTGGCAATTATACCACCTGACAAAAAAAAATAACAAGTCTTCGATGGTGAGTTATAAGTGCGACAAAATTTACTATTATAAAGCCAAATTGTTACACAACTACTGAGTATATTAATTACATATATTGTTATCAAAACTCTTTATTTCCGTATCTACCACGATAAAATATATATTTTTTTTATCTTTCACTACTAGAAAAATAAGTAAATTAATGCACTGAAATTGAGTCTATAAAAAATTAATTAAAGTTCGGGTAATGTAAGAAAGTTTGGCGTTATGATACTTATCGAATTGTGATAATGAGGAGAAAAACACAAGAATACAGATATACAGATTGATAGTCCGATATAACTATATTTTATACAACAACAGATAGACAGACGAAGATTAGAAACGTATTACGTTAATCAGTTCCGTTGTTAAAACGGAACACGCTGTATAGAGGCCGCGAACAGGTACGGGGTACCAATGACCTGTTTAGCATAAACCCGCTCTCACGCTCCCAGCTCCGCGATAGATTCTTGCACGCTCTCAAATGTGATTTGCTCTATATTTAGGATGTTAGTACTAAAACAAACATTGATGCGTTACACTCGAAACGTGAACGCGATCGCTAATGGCGTATTATGATGCTCTCGCCTCGTAATTACGTTTTCCCACGGTCCGAGGTTTTTTCTGACCGTATCGGTTTGACATTTAAACGATCTTTCCTAGATTTTGTGGACACAATCTAATTTTAAAATTATCCATAGTAGAACTAAGTATAAGTATTGTACAACTTTTTAGCTGACTGCCAAGGAAGGGTTCAGTCAGTAAAATTTTTTCAGTCAGTAAAATTTTTTCACTTGTCCAACTCCAACCGTTTAGCCGGCGGGGGGCGGTACACTTGACTCCAACGAAACTCAACTCACTCAACTGACTCAACGAAAAAAAACTTCATCCTCACGTTAGACACCTGTAAGAGAGGTACCCTGAAAAAAGTGTGCGTTTATACGCACATTCAACAATCACGCGTAACAATCACGTGTCTTCTATTGTATTACCAAAAAAATTTAATTTAATTTAAAGTTATATCATAATATACTTGACTCCAATATACTTTACAAAAACGAATAGAGAACGAGAACTTTGCTTTGGACAGACGGACAGACGGGCAGACGGGCAGACGGGCAGACGGACAGACGGAAAGACGGACGGATATGACGAAACTATAAGGGTTTCGATTTTACTTTGAAACCCTAAAAAAGAACTGACTCTCAAGCCCCGCCAGAACACATCGAGTCTCTTGGTGGCCGACTAAAGCCAGAACACATCGAGTCGCTTGGTGGCCGACTCAATTAACACATTCAGTGCTTTTTGCTCGGATCCGAGCATGGCGGGGCCATAGTAGCGGTGCCGCCGACTCGGATCCGAGCAAGCGTCCCGTTTTTTTTGCAGTAGTCAATAAAGCGCCAGTTTTCGAGTCGAGTAAATGTTGTTTTGCGCGGCCACTCTGGCAATATAGTAACTTGCGAAAACGAGTATTGGTTTCATTCTAACAGTATTAGTAACAGTTATTTACTTACTAATTTTTTTTCAAATAACAAGTCACCACATGATGACACGTCTGAACTGTATACTGTATATCATGTATGTATAAGTGTGAGTATGGCCTGTGTGTGAGTCCTGTGTGTGTTTGTGCGTCATATGGTACAAGATTTTGGTCAAGGAAAGTAAAATAAGTTAAAACTCGTTTTGATTACTTTCCTTAGATGATTTTAATCAAGATCCTGGAATTTGATAAAAAACACGGGGTTGTCAAAATCTTGTGACATATTAGTACGCAAAAACGCACTCACGGTACAAATATCTATGATACTAGTGAATAAACCATAGCTTTCGGATCCGAGTATTCGGCAGCCGACGTGCTGTGTGCCGATGACTCGGATCCGAAAAATGACTTTTTTTAATAGAAATAATAATAATAAAATATACATTCATACTTATTTTCAAACATTCATATTTACTTAATCAAAATTCGCCATAAAAAGTTTTGGCTCCCGGCTATTACTTTGCATCCATTGTTTAAGCACTGAATGTGTTAATAGGGTGGTAGCTATCCAGGCGAACCCCATGGAGAAGTAATAATAGTAATAATGGTATTAATGAACTATTAAAATCAATATTACCAATATAAACCCTCTGAGGGACTAGCGGGCCGGATTACACACGTCACCTCTCGATAGTCATCCGGCGTGGGATTGGGATAATGAAAAATAGAGCCCACAAGGAAGTAATCGCCCTGTCAGTGGTACCTAGTTAATAGTAAAGACTTTGAATTTAACTTTCGTATATTTATCTTTAAACCCAAAATCAATTAGTAGAGTAGCATAGAGTAACAAATTGCGGCAATCGGTATACAAAAAATGTGAGTTTATTATTACAGTGACCGGTCTGTTTAAGAAGATATAACAACTATAGGATGTGACGGGATGCAATCATGCCTCGTAATATTTTAGTACCTTGTTTTGCCAATAGAACTTGATGGGCAAGTTTCAGTCACAGATTGGGTGCATTTTAGCTCAACTTATTCACTATAAGAATGCTCTCATTAGCGCACATAGCTGCCGAAGAAGTTTTCATCATCAAAATTCACAGGTTTCACAACCCAAACCTATAATACTGCGCTCGCGTAACTAATAAGAAGAAGACACACCAAGACCCAAAATCTTTCTATAGCGAATCTAGGTGTAGTTTGATCATTTCTCCCTCAAAATACACTTAAATCTCAAATAAAAATAAAACAAACTAGTGCGAGTTCAACTCGCTTGGAGAGGCATCCATACGTTGATTATGTATACTTCGGCCGCTGTATCTTGGCGCGTCTGAACTTCGCGCAGAAGGCTGCGCAGTAACATAATTCGCCAATACTCGATACGCGGTGTATTGTGTCTCAGTCATACGTTAGCATGTCCGTGTTGCCATCTCTGTCTTACATGCGCTAAAGTTCGCAAAGCCTATGTTCAGACGCGCCAAGATACAGCGGCCGTATTGTATTTACCGTTATTTTTCTATTTTATTTATAACATTTTTGCCGTTTTTCTTAAGACCATAGACTTCTCATAGGTTTTCCTGTAATATTGAAGTAAAGAACTATTTTCTGTATTTTGTTCAAAATGCTAGCGTCAGTAGTTTCGGAGATGGGGGGGGGGGGGATGGTCAATTGTTGGCTTTAATTATCGTTATTTCCTAAATAATTTTAAACTCTCCATTGTAGAACTATAACAAAAAAATATTTGAGATCCTTACAACCAGCATTTTCATTTGACATACCTACAACACGATACGGTTTGCAAAACAGTTTTTGTTTAATTTTGATTTCGTTAATTTTTTTTTCAAAAGTCAGTATAAAGTAAACACTTTATACCTTCGTCTTTGGGTCACAAAAAAGTACATAAGTACCAAATTTCAACTCATTTGGAGTAAATTGGCTGTGAACGGAGGTCGCCAAGACGCATAAGTGATCCTATAAGGGTTCCGTTTTCGTTTTTTCGTACGGAACCCTAAAAATGTTATTAAGCAGTGACATACAGTTGGACGCATAATATCTTGATGTGGTGACAGAGCAGTTCATCACAGAAGTATTAAATAAATATGTAACTCTTGATAAAGTGTTTATTTTTCAAACAACTTGTACAAACTTTCTTCTCTTCTCGTTAGTCGTGCACGCTTGTCAGAGTGGCCGTGGTTGCTGATGATTTAGTTAGTCCTTGAGGGTTGTTATGGAGTTTGCTATAATCCTTCATTTTTCTCAGTTTTCTCGTTTCTGGTGCATTGGACGACCGTGGTGTTGGTAGTAGCTTCTAAAAGGTCTGTCCAACGAGTTGGTGACCGTCCCCTGAAACGCTTTCTCTCGACCTAGCCTTGTTCTGCTAGCCTTTCCATGGAGCTCCCTTTTTAACCCCTGACGAAAAAAGAAGGGTGTTATAAGTTTGACGTGTCTGTGTATCTGTATGTCTATCTGTGGCATCGTAGCTCCCAAACGGATGAACCGATTTTGATCTAGTTTTTTTGTTTGAAAGATGACTTAATCGAGTATTCTTAGCTATGTTTAGTGTAATAAAACTGTCGGGGGTTTTTAGGGTTCCGAAAAAAAATGGGAACCCTTATAGTTTCGTCATGTCCGTCCGTCCGTCTGTCCGTCCGTCCGTCTGTCCGAAGCAAAGCGCCGAGACCCTTAGTGCTACCTTAAGCTGTAATTTGGCATGGATATACACTCAAAAATAGGTTATATGATCAATTTACAAGGAAAACTATCACAGCTATGTTAGCATAAGTAGTTAATAAATGAGTAATAGTCGATAAACTTACTACTTTGGTAGGGTTGCCAAGTCGGCCAACCAAAAAGCCGGACAGATCAGCCAGTTTGGCCGGACATTTGGGTAAAAAGGCCGGACACCCTAAATTATCAAGAATTTTATGTGTCAATATTACATATTATGACATTTTTAGAACTTCTTCACTAATTAATAACATTTAAAGTAAACAAACTAAAAATATTAAATAATTAGCAAAAACATGGTTTAAAAGTGCTTAATATTTTTAAAAATAAAGTTGTAATAATCTTTAAACGTCAAATATTATAAATTAAAAGCCATCTGAACTACTCTCATCGATTTAAAATAGGCTACTCATTTCTAGTATACTAACAGCTTCTTGAAATCAACCATCGACATCCCCATTTTTGATCAGAAAATATTTAAGGTTTTGTAATTGATCAAAACCTTTGCTATCGTCAACTTTAACGTTTTCTTCGTGAATACTAATAGTTTCGGAAACTTGATTACACACAGGAACGTCTATTAACAGTCATCAATATAAATTTTATTGTTTTGTGTCCTTGTACTCGTATAAGTTTCTTATAAGTTGGTAAAATATAAAAAGCCTAACAAAGCCGGACAAGCCGGACACCGTTAAATTTGGCCGGACACGCATTCAAAAAGCCTAACCATGTCCGGCTTTATCCGGACGTCTGGCAACCCTATACTTTGGAACACTACATTGCGCGTGGTCTGACACGCACTTGCCCGGTTTTATAAATTCTAATTCAAGATTATCTTGAGATGTGCTCAAAGAACTTGAGAATCCTGCATTGTACAATTGCACTAAGCCTGTTCTCGATGTACAGTTGTTTTAAGATGGAGTTATTTGTGCGAAACGCTGTCTATGGAATATTTAACATGCGTCTCCAGCACCCCATCTATAGAGCATCAATTTTCTAGCGGTCCTACAGGACTACAGGGTATCTTAGAGTACAGTCAAAGAGACCAGGTTTCGGCTCCGTAGAGGAAAATCGTAATATACTATGATATTATTTAAAAAAATACCTCAATGTATTCCTCTTAATCTTCATATTACCTATTTCAAGGTCTAAACAAGGATAGGCAGGTAATTAATAAAATTTTGTAGTAAGGCAACTGTATACATTTAATTACATTTTAACACAAACACAAAAACGATATTTACAAATTAATTAATTGCATCTAGGAATACTCATTTTGTGTTGTATTTTATATTTAATTTTACTATAAACATTACACTCACACTTACATGTAAAAAGTTCATCACTCATGAATGACTTACACAAAATCAAGACACGTTAAAAATGTCTTCCGTAAGGGGTATGAAGACGGCATCATTTTTTCTCTTCCATGTGAGGAACCAGAGAACTAGAGCAACGAAACTGAGGATCAGGATCACATTGAACACCACGCTGACAATGAGGCCCACATTACTGGTGGTACCGCTGTCATCGTTCCACTGGAGGTCTTTGTATTCTGGTAAGGTATGTGTGTGATATCCGGGTGGAGTGGCGAGCACCCTGTCCTGGATGAAGTGCGACACCAGCTCCTGGATCTCAGCCGGTTTGTCCATGGGCGCGATGTGGCCAGCGCCGCGGACTAGCACCTCCATGAGATTGCCTCCTGATTTTACGTACCTGTGAAAAAGCTTTTCGTTACTCATACTGTGAAAGGACCTATTACGGACATAACTTTTTGAAAATGGGGTGATTTAAAGTGAGGTGCGTGCACTCACGCCTCCGTCCTGCGTTCAGAAGACCAACGTCCAAAAGCTGTGACTTGCACACCTTGCACCCACAGTAAATCACATTATTGTACCCACCTAATTGTAGTTGTCAAGGGCGTCACCAACTGCCAGTGTTACCAGCCAAGAAGGAAGCGATGGAGCCGCTTCTTGAAGGACACTATTATAGCACAGAGACCCCTAGGTCTCATCGATGTAGGAAGTCTGTTCCACATGGGCTTGTCACTAATTGTAATTAAAAACGCTAACACACACATACATGTCATACATACTCCGCAGTAGGTTATTACCTGTGTCGCGGGTGGCATGGACGACACATAACACTTCACAATAACACCCATGACCCGAGTACAAATATTTATCTGTCACATAAATATCTGCCCCGGTCGGGAATCGAAGCCGGGACCCCTCGCTTCGCAGGCAGGGTCGCTACCAACTAGGCTACAGGGTCGTCTGAATTCAAAATTCAATTCAAATTGTATGGTAAGTTGTATAACGTACCCAGCAACTGCGCCCCGGTACCACCAGGGCACCCGCGGCGCCTCCAGGAACTGCTGCCGGCGGCTCCAGTGCCACGAGCGACGTCGCGCCTCCGCGTTCTGACCGCACGGTGCCATCAGATCCAGCTGCCCACTACAACATACCAAAACCAACAGGTGGTTTATTCCTGAAATCCCGACCCAAGATGACCGCACTAATTTACTTTTTACACGCTTTATATTAGCTTCACCTGTATGTATGTTTGTTTGTTTGTTTGTTTGTTTGTAACTTCGCTTTGAACTTGATTTTGACCCACTTCAACCGGTCAGATTTCTTTCAAACTTCGTGGACTTATTGAGAACTGATGTCAATTCAATATTAAAAGAAAAAAGAAAGAAAGAAAGAAAGAAAAAAAAACTAAATTTCATTACAAAAAATTGAACTAAAAAATGAAAAATTAAATAATAGTTAAAAAAAAAACTAAAAAAACACGCTTTTATAGAAAATCCAACTAAAAAATAGAAAATAAATTTGAATTAAACATCGTGTAATTGTAATAAAAGCGTGGGGTGCATGGTGTCAATGAGTAGAAGGGATAATATCTTTCAAAGCACACCACGCTTTTTTTACAATTACACGATTTTTAATTCTTTATTTTCTATTTTTTTTAGTTGGATTTTCTATAAAAGCGTGTTTTTTAGTTTTTTTAAACTATTATTTATTTAACATTCAAAAAATCTGTATCTGTCAAACTTACCAGTATATTAGTAGTCTGTAATGCTCCAGAACCTCCTCAATTTTCGGGGAGACCTTTTGCAGGAAGTCTTGTGCGAGACTTCTGTGAACGCTGGCATTTGACAAGGTGAACCCCAAGTTTCCCACGTGCAGAGCTTCTCTCACCTTGTCGTCGGTCACAACGGATATAAACTTGGTTATTTCGTCGTGATCGTCCTTGAGAATGTTGTACATTTCGTACTGATAGCTTATTTCTTGCAGCTTGTCTAATAACTGCTCTCTGAGCTGGGAAAGCAATATAAATTACATTGAGATTTATACATCGAAAAATAATTTTTGTGTTTACCGAGCAGTAATGAGTGGGATAGCCGTAATGTGGGAGAATAGAAAGAGTGAAAGAAGAAAGTTTTGTATCATAAATCTTTTGCCGTGACCATGTTGCATGCAACTCGTGTGAATCAACCGACGAGTTAATACCGGCATTCGTAAATATGTTTAGACCAAGCTACAAAGCATCAAACCGGATTTAAATCGATTAAGCCGTTTCTGGGACACGGGAACAAACTCACAGACAAATAAAAAAATATTCTAGAAATCATCGCTATGAGATGGTCGCGTTAGTTAATATTCCCACATCGATTAGTTACAGTATTATGTAATGTATAGAAAATTACTATTATTACGAGTATAGGTAGTTTCAAATCAAAGGCATAATGTTGCGTTTAATTTGTATGTAGCTGAGAGTTATTATGTAACATACCTACTAGAATACCTTTCAAATCTTTTTTTTATGCCTTAAGCAGGCAAACGAGCAGACGGGTCACCTAATGGTAAGTGATCACCTCTGCCCATGGACATTAGCAACATTAGGGGCGTCACCAATGCGTTGCCGGCCTCGAAGAAAACAATAGACCCGCTTCTTGAAGGATCCCTTTCAAATATTAATGTTAAGTGCATTTTTGGCAACTAAATTAATGAAAAATGTCCGTACTGCTTGCGCTTGTGCATCCTGGCCGTTTCTGATGGCTGCGTTGTAGTCATCCTGCAGCGGCTTGGCCGCCTGCACTCCTTGTTGGTCGATGAGACCCCAGTGGTAGAACGCCGCCGAGTAATCCATTACGCTGTCTCGGTTGAACACTGGGTTGCCCAATATCAGACCCTGAAAATTCAAATTATTCAATAAAATACGAGTAAATCCAAAAATTATAACCGACTTCAAATAAATTCTTTGTAATATTGAGTATATTGAGGAGTTCCCTCTATTCCTCGTGTATCCCATCACCAGAACTGAATTATGGAAAATATGGGGCCAATGAGAATACCCTTTCAAATTAAAAAATAATTTTAAAAATTGGTTGATAAATGACGGAGTTTGGAGGTAAAAAACATAAAATTTAATTGAGATCATTATTGGTCAAGAGAAGAGCCTATCTGCATAATAAAAATGAAGTAATTAGACCCCAAATTGTGAGCAAAGACACCATATCAATAGATTACCTGCAAATTAACATCACTGGTACCAGCCTCGATAATCCAAGCAGCCAACGCGGGCACGTACCGGCCCGCGTAGGAGCTGCCCGCTATGTACAGCGGCGCGCCCCGCAGCTCCGGGAAAATTGACAGGAACTGTCGCAGGACGCTCCACAGGTGGTTTGTGTACTGGAAGTGTTATTGTAATGGTTCAAAATAAATTATCTTATATATAAAATTCTCGTGTCACGGTGTTAGAAGTTGAACTCCTCCGAAACGGCTCGACCGATTTTCGTGAATCTTTGCGTGCATATCGGACATCTATTTTTCATCCCCCTACCCCTAAAATTTTTTTTGGCAGAACAACGTTTACCCGGTCAGCTAGTGATCTATAAAATACAAACTTTTTAAATGAAATAAAAACCCTCGTCAGCTTTCACACAAAAAAAACACTCTTTTTGGAGAAGAGATTAAAGAAATACGAAGGGGTTACTTACGTAGAAGTAACCGTACCTACCTAATTGAGACTAAAAACTAGAGAAAGGGATTAGGATACGGAGTTATAAAAGAATATAAATCCATATAACCTTCTGGGTTTTGTTTCAGTTATTATACGTAACGTACTTACGTAATATGTCTCATATTAAGTTTGTACTTATTACATAATAATATATTATACCTACTTATAAACTGAATTACACATAATAACATAACGCACTGAGGCCTCGCTGTCCAATTCAGCCATAATGGTTGGTTTTCATTGTAATGCTTTTGTTCATTGTAATATCAGTGTGTGAGATGTGAGTCAATAATATGCCTCCAACGCCGCCGATTAAATGGGATTAAATGACTGTTATTTTTCATTTTTTTAAAGGAAAATACTCATTGATCCGCCAATGAGTGTTTTCCTTTTATGTTGAGTTTTTTTTCCAGGATTTTTGTTTGTTCCGATTTATGTTTTGGGAAGGTTGTTGAACTAGCTGAGGAAATTATTTGTAATTTGTCCTCGCAGATTCCGTACAAGAAGTGTAAATACTGCACACTAATGAATACGGGATAAGACGTAAAATTTAGGGACAATCCTGGATTTTCCGGCTGCCTGGCAACCCTAGCTACCTGTGGCGTCACAGGGCCTATCACCGTACAAAATTGTGAATGGATTCTGACTTTCTATTTCATCCTTTGTTAACTCTGCGCGCACAAGTTTCGTTTGATTCGGAAAAATTCACCTTCATCTGATTTTGTTTAGAAGTTTGTTCCTACCTACACTTAAGATTAATATTTCGATTTACGTAAATACATGAAAATAATTACTTATCTATAAAACATTTATCGTATTAAACTGATCAAATATTTTGAAACAGTATGGGATTCGGAAGAATTAATAAAATTTAAAAATTACAACCTGGTTTAGTGTGAAGAAAAACACAAAAACTGATTGAATTGGTAATATTAAACAGACCTCGGTCAATCAAATGGATTTCAACATGATTATTACGGGGGCCCATGAGGTTTAGGCATACGTGACTCATTATAAATCGTGTTATATAATCATCAACCTATGAATACCACAGCTCATAGTATAAATGTGAAAGTGAAGATAATTGGATGCTCAGTTTGGATCTTTGTATTTTTGTAATTTATACAATTGGTTACCTACTTAGATGAAACTTGGAACATAGTCCGAGTCCAGGACAAAAAATAGATTTTATCCCGGTTGTATGTTCCCCTGGGATGATTGGCACGTTTATGGGCATTTTCGCCAAAAAGTGTACATTTCGTTTTTACCGTGTCCCCTGACTTCATACTTCGAATTTTCTTAAATATAATGTCACAAAGATAAAATCTTAATTTTTATTTGTTTCTTTGTTTAATAACCTTTACGGTAACACCAACAAAAGTTGCCATTATTGCCTAATATAATTGTTATTAATAATTTAATAAAATAAGACCATCGTTTTTACGATGTCCCCTGCAGATTTCGACTACAAAACATGCGATAAAACATGTTTTCTTTGTTCGGAAGCATTCAAATTTGGGGCTATATAACATTAACTGAATGTCAGCACTGTAAAAAATCAGTTTTTCTTCAGTTTTTGACTGCTAATTAGGAGAAATAAGAGTTTAAAATAAATTTCAGAAAAGCGTTCAGGTGGAATTCCACCATCCGTTACCGCGGTTTTGTATTTTTTGTAAATTCTACGATGAAAACTGATAAATATTACGCATGGCAAATCATTTTTGGTTAATCGCATGACAATCTGTGCATTGTTATGTCAGTGTTTTTTCAGTAGTTTTCCAGGGATTAAATAAATAAAGTTGAATCAACCTCGTAGCAATTTTGAAGTTCTCTTCCGAAACTGCTGATTTCTCAAGGTAAATGGAAATATATTTATATGGAAATGTTTGTATCGAAAAGCGAATATTTTAACGTTGTTAATTTGTTAACATTGTCGTAGTATATATAATTAAATCTAATCAAAATTTCAATTTAAATGTTCAGTTTGGGAATCCGTTACTTCCGTTCCGAGACCATGCTAGTGGTAACGTATTATTTGGAAGGGAAAAGTAACGGAATGGAATAGATAAAGTTGATGCTACACTGTGGCAATTGAGTTAGTACCTACCTACTTGAAATATTTTTTATTGAGTTTTAATATGGTTTGTAAATAAAAAATATTGCTGTCAGATTATTATATGAACTGTTTTATTGCGGCAAAAGTTAAATTCAGAAACTTTATTTATAAAAATAGTTTTATTTCTGTATTGGGTCGGCTTTTACGACGCTTTATTAGGGTGACAAATATGGATCCCACGCTGGCATACTAGGGTGTCTCAAAAGGCGACAGAAGCCGGCCCACTTGTTTATAAGATTTCACAAAAGGATAATCTTATCATTAGATATTAATATGGATAAACTTCTATTAGCCCATACCCAGGAACGTCTGCGGAAAAATAATCGAAAACATTTCATCGAATCACAATTCGCCGAACACAATACATCGAAAAAACATTTCGTCGAATAACAAAACGTAGAAAAACCAAGTCATCGATTGACATTTCTTCGAATAGCATTACGTAGAACAACCATTTAATCGCATGACAATTAATCGAATTACATTTCGTTGAATGTCATTTCATCGAATGTCATTTCATCGAATGTCATTTCATCGAATATCATTTCATCGAATGTCATTTCATCGAATGACAAATCATCGAATGGCGATTCATCAAATGGACTGCCATTCGATGAACTGTCATCGAACGGCAATTCATCGAATGACAATTCCTCGAATTGCAATTTTTCTTGTTTAAAAGATTTAAAGATTTTATTATAAACAGAAACAATTTTATGCTTTTTATAACTTTTTTGTATTTCTTATTTTTTGATCAATAACAATTTTAACATTTTTCTGTACATAAAAATTTAAGGTTTACTTTCTACCTTGAATCATTTTTTTTCAAAACGTTTACGTTAGTGACAGAAACGAATCGCTGCAAAACCGACTCCACGTAGTTTTGTTTGTTTGTTCAGTGGTTAAAAGACTTCTGCCGCCTACTCGGGGCGTTGTGTTAAGACTGTGTGTTTCTGATACCTTGCTTTCCATTCCATTATTTCGAGCTTTCTTTTCCGTGACTGTCCCCAAAGAAGGAAAAATAAAATATCCTACTATTAATTGCTTTTCCAAGAAAAAATATTTATTTTATTTTATAAAATTAAGGAATAGTTTTGTTTTCTCTTTAAAAATACTAAGATTTAGATTGTTTGGTGTTTTTGCTTTTAAAAGACAAAAATGTAAAGTAAAATGACCAAACAGTAACGGAATGTAGGTAAATGACATGCTAACACTATTTTTAAAGATGAATTTACAGTGTTTTTTTTATTAATATATTCCTGTATCCCTAATGAACCTAATTAAATATTAATTTTACCAAAATTGTGTTTAAATACCTTTATATTGTCATTTGTATTTGGTCACGGAATGGAACAATTTACTGTTCCGCCTTGCAGAAAATGTCCTGTAATTTTATTTTCAGTAAGTATTTTATCACCTTATTATATTTTCTGGCAAGAAAATAACATAACAATAAAGTTTAATTAAAAAAATAGTAAAAATTTTAACAAAAAATAAAAATCCAACAATTTAAGAAATGTACACTTTTTGGCGAAAATGCCCTTATATGTAATGGATTTTGTTTTGTGAAAGTTTTAAAACCACACTTCAAGGGCGGACCATGCAGACACTTCCAGGCACGAAGCCGCGGACGGGTGCTAGTCATATTATATTGTACGTATAAATTATAACCGTAACTTCGAATAAAACTAGGTAAGCTTATTTAAAGTAAGTAAGCTTATAAAATTGTAGGTAAGGTTATTTAAAGTAGGTAAGCTCATAAAATTAGGGTAATAATAAAATTGTTAAATTTCGTAATAATGCCAGACCGTCGTGCCAAGCATCCTGGGTTCGATTCCCAGCGAGGCGGAAATTTGAATGACGAGTTCAAACTGTTCTCGGTGTAAGGCTATGAGTGTGTAGCGTTTAATTTATTTATTTATTTAATTCTCACCGTTTCCTTGTCCCGCGGCAAGCCGTCTTTGTGGTTGGTGAAGCTGAACCCGGCGCCCACAGGGTTATCGATGAACAGCATCGAGTACTCGTTGCACCACGACGTGTTGCGGACTGAAGATCATGTTCAAAGTTCAAACCATACATTATTTTATTGTTATTTAGCTACGAACAAACAACTGAAAATACCTACCTTGAAAAGCAATAAAATAACCGAATCGATTATGCTACAGTTGCGGTAATTATTTTTAAAATGCTTATTACTGAATGTTAATAGAATATCCTATTAGTAGATTTTATAAGGAGAAAGTTTCCAAATATATTCGACCTCTCACTAGAGAGGAACCTTAATACATATGCGGGTCATAAGGTTTTTAACTAATAATGACGTAGCAATAAGGGGCCATGCATAAATTACGTCACACGTTAGGGGGAAGGGGGGGGGGGGGGCGGGGGTCGATGTAGTGTGACTTTGTGTGACAAGGGGTGGGAGGGGTTCCTAAATTTTGTGACGTCACATTTCAAAAAGAAATAATTGGTATGTATAGGTAAATATTAAAATACAATTAATGGAAATACAACTTATTTCGGAACTTCTGTTAAATTTAATAATTCATAGGTGTAAAATTTCATAATATATGACGTCACACTAGGGGGGGAGGTCTCACAAATGTGACCAGCTGTGACAAGGAGAGGGGGAGGGGTCAAAAAGTCATGAAATTAGTGTGACGTAATTTATGGATGGTCCCTAATTTAATATATTTTAACGCTCCGGTGCTTACCTCATCGAACCTAACCTAACCTAGCCACATGACGTATAATATTTGTAAACACACCTGTGCATCCTTCTTGTGATTCTATCTTACTCAAGACTTTCGTAATAGTTATACCACCTTTTACTTTAGAATGGAAAAACACTGTCGATAGCACAGATTCATAATGCTTATAAAAGATAGAAAGCAATACACATAGAAATGAAACATGTGAGTTGATGCATTGGTATGATTGGTACCTTATTTGGTATGAACTATCATTGGTATGACCAAAAACTAAAACTCTTGCTTACTTTGAGTAAGTAGGTAGGTACATAAAAATGACCTATAAATAATTATATCAAAATATACTTAAGCCATCGTTACTTACGTCTGAATCCAAACGGGTAGTCGAAAGGGCCCATCTCGTTGAAAACGCCAACTAAACTCGAGACTCCCGGTCCGCCCTGCAGCCAAATTATCCAAGGTGTATCTTCAACCACTCGGTTGGCAACGGGGAAGTACCAGAAGAATATGTTTGAGTTGTATCGTTTGTCCACGGTGAAGAAGCCCGAGTGACTGGCTACATTCAGGAACAAATTAGGGTCCACTCGGGATAGATTCCTTGCTTCAGACAGCCGGTTCTCGGCTATGTACGGAGAGAGTAGTAATGCTGGTTTCACGGTATCTCCTGGCACCACAAAGACTCCAAAAATGCTAAAAGTTTTGATGGATATAAATTTTATTTTGAAGAATAATTTTAGGTTGAACAGATTCGTGAACGTTAAAGGAATTTTAATCTAATACACGCATGTTTATTAAGCCAATAGATGTTAATAAAAGTTTTTGTTCGGTCCTGTCTGGGAGAGAATTCTCTACAATTCTCTTAAATTTTAAGCTCGCCATTTGTATGGTATGTCCGTAATGAATCTTTAAAACAGAATGTAAATGACTCATTCAGTTCGTTTTTTTTTTCACTAGGTCTAATATAAAATATTAGTTGGTTAAGATAATTATGTATATTATTATGTAACTAGCTGACCCGGCGAACTTCGTATCGCCTATTTTTTTCTAACGATAAGATAAAAGTAGCCTAAGTTACTCCTTGTTACATCAATTATCTGCCAGTGAAAGTCCCGTCAAAATCGGTCCGGCCATTTCCGACATGAGCCGGAACAAACAGACAGACAGACAGACAACAATTGTAAAAAATGTTGTTTTTGTATATGTAGCGTGTATACATCCAAATGCACTTAGTAAAAAGCGGTTATTTTAATATTACAAACAGACACTCCAATTTTATTTATTTGTGTAGATAACAGTTATAGACCCTTTGATTTGCTATCAGTAGTTTATGAATAAGCGTGAATTGGCCGAAGTATGAACTAAAAAACACGCTTTTATGAAAACCTACCTAAAAAATAGAAAATAAATTTGAATTAAGAAATAAAGTTTGAATTGTGTAATTGTAATAAAAACGTGGGGTGCAGGTGTCAATGAGTAGAAGGGATAACATCTTAATAAAAAGCACCCCACGCTTTTTTTACAATTACACGATTCAAATCTAATTTTAGTTGGATTTTCTATAAAAACGTTTTTTTTTAACTATTATTTTTATGTCTTCCTTCCTAACGATTTTATGGTTCCAAAAACATTATGAAGAACTTTTAAAGTGCGCAGGTTTCCTCGCCATGTTTTTGTGCACCATAGCAAGTGACAGTTTATCTATACTAATATATAAAGAGGAAAGATTTGATTTTTTTGTTTGCATAGAATAGGCTCCGAACTACTGAACCGATTTCAAAAATCCTTTCACTGTTGGGAAGCTACACTATCCCCGAGTATCATAGGCTATATTTTCAAAAAAATTAGGGATCCTTAATAAAACTCCAATAATGTAAAACCCAAGGTGTAAAAAAAATAAGAAAACCGAAGCAAAGCGAGGGTGGTTACTCCTTTCTAATATACATACACTATGTGCGTATTAGAAAATAAGAGGTGTGTGTCCAGGATATACTAATGTAGTTTTGTGTATTTTGTCTCAATTTTTTTCCACAATTTTTCATTGATTTTTATTCTTTAATAAATAAGAAGGTATGTCATTTCTTGCGTCTTTTCTGAGTTATAGTTAAAATACACTTTTCTGTAGTGGAATTTAAGCCCGGGAGCGCACTAAGGTGCGGTAAATTGTCGCAATCCAGGAATAAAAAACCTGTGTAACAAAACAGGCGTTTCGCCGTAACGGTGAGGAAACATAGTGGCTAGGCAAAATCTTCGGTGATTTCCAACAATGCTGGTGTTGGATAGGATTTAGACTATGCCAGCCAACCTTAATTTTTCTATGTAGGAACATAATATAATTAATGTAGAGATATTATTATATATTAATAGCCAACGGTAAAGCTCCACATTTCTAATACATTTAATTTCACTTAACTCTAGAAGCAACTGATGTAGGTAGCTAGTTGCCCACTTATCTACCTATTATGGTAATGACTATGTAAAACAGAGTTAACATTTTTAAATAAAAATATATTAGGTATACATGTACCTACGATAACTTATGATACCTACATAATTTGATTTGGGTGATCTCGACTGGTTTTGTGTCATTTAAATCATTTTCATATTTTAATTTTAAGCATTCTATCTACTATTTAATGGAGATTAAAATATTCGGTTTCATAAATGCTTTTGTAGTACTTACCTAAATGAACTTAAGTAATTACTAAACCATTATGTACCTAATTACCTATGTTAAAATAAAAACTGCTTTACAAAACATTACACATCCGCACAAACAAACCGCAAAATAAATTACAAAGATTATTAGTAGATATTATTTTAAGTTTAAGGCAACATCTTATCAGCTTAATTTGCGTAAGGATTGGTTTTCCTTAAAAATTATTATTCACTCTAAGTAGGTACGTACAACCTTGTAAAGCTATTATTATACGTAGATATGTATTGAATACAATTGATACAAAGAATATTCACAATCATTGTTTAGCTGATACCAGGAAACAAATCTAATAAAAAGAATATCTAGGTAGGTACCTACTCTTATTTTTAATGAAAATAAATTGGTTATGTAGATATTATTATCAATATTAATGTGTTAATAAATATTAGGTAGGTATTTATACAATATTTTAGTGCTAGAAAACGAGTTCTTTGGGTTTTCTAGCATTAAAATATTGGACCAATTAGTCCCACGGGTATACCTACCATACATACCAAAGGTCAACTGCAAAACTTTACTTTTTTAAGTTTAAAAACCTTTATTCTGGTTTAAATTTCTTCATTAAATAATTTATCCCCTTGTTTCTTTTCCGGGTTCCGAAGTAAAATCGGAACCCTTATAGTTTTGTCATGTCCGTCAGTCTGTCCGAAACAATTAGCACCCAGACCTTTAGTCCTAGAAAGCTGTAATTTCGCATGGATATACGTATTTATTAACTCCAGAATCGTAGAATAAAATATTGAAAAACATATTTTTTTTCAGGGTACCTCCCCTAACAGGTAAACGTGAGGACGAATTTTTTATTCATCGCGTACCCTATAGTGTGAGGTATTGTTGAAAAGGTCTTCCAAAAATATTATGGTTGTTGTAAGACCATTTTTGGAATTAGGGGTCCGTCTGCGAAATATTTGGTTTTAAAGTGCTAATTTTGGTTAGTCAAATGTCCCCCTACTGGCTAAACGGCTGGAGTTGGACAAGTGAAAAAACTGGTCCGTGAGTAGATTATATGATGAATTTACAACTAAAACTATCACGACTATGTTAATATAAGTAGTTAATGAATAATAGTCGATAAACTAACTACTTCGGAACCCTACATTGCGCGTGGCCTGACACGCACTTGCCCGGTTTTTGATACTGATGCCGAGAGACGGTGAAAGCTACCAATGAGAAAAATCCCAGAATCGACTTTCTACCTACTGTCGTACCTATTCGTTTTCCTGCAAGATTAATGAGAATGAATAAGGAGCATAGGTCCTATTTACCATTAGGGGCCATCCATTAATTACGTCACATGTTAGGGGGAAGGGGGGGGGGTCGATGAAGTGTGACATTGTGTGACAAGGGGTGGGAGGTGGTCGTAAATTTCGTGACGTCACGTTTCGAAATTAATGGAAATAAAACTTATTTCGGAACTGCTGTTTTAATTTAATAATTTATATGTGTAAAATTTTATAATATGTGACGTCACACTAGGGGGGGAGGTCTCAGAAATGTGACCAGCTGTGACAAGGGGGGGAGGGAGGGGTCAAAAAGTCATGAAATTTGTGTGAAGTAATTTATGGATGGCCCCTTAGGGACATCATAGGCTATGATGTCTTTGTTATAGAACCACGTTGTCTGAAAAACAGGAGAGGCAAGGGGTCGGTGGATATTAGATCAGAGAAAGAGTCTATTCTTTCTCTAAGATAATTAATAATTCCATGCTGTCAATAAACATAATATGTAGGTATAAAGTGTTAAGAAAATACTTAACACCTAATGGTTAATTTGATTTTAAAAGCCACACAAAAATATTATGTAACTTTTTCTAGCATCGATAAAAACAGCGCAATTTTGTGCATTTTTAATACTAAGTCAAACTGGTCTGTCGAATTATGGATTCTACTAGATTTCTATTTCCGATAAGGCAGAGTCTGTGGTCAATGACACCGTAAAATGCGGCAATATTTATAATAATAAAATTAAAGGATTTCCATTTGATCCATTTCAACACAGAGGAACATTAATAAGTATAGGGTGTCCCAAAAATTACGCAAGGTTTCAACTTGCTGTCCTTGCGTGGTAAACAGTTGCCGACAAAAAGAAATAAGCAGTTTCACAGCTGTTCGGGATTAGTAAAAATAGAAACGCTCGTTTTGATTGTTCAGTTTAATTCTTTATTCATTTAGTAGGTATCACTAATACACTTATGTATGAACGTATTTTTTTTATTTTTCCACCATTTCGGAAAGGTCGGAGACTCTGACATGGAAAAAATGAAATGACGAAAGGATTGTTGCACAATATTAAAAAAATAATGACGCTTGTTTCCGTTTTCCTTGTTTTTTTTTCAGGGAATTACAATGTACCTAACATTACACTGGTCTAACAGTGACTATTATGGACTTATGCTCTTATCAATGTGCTATTCCATAATTATTACTTAACAATTTTCCATGTGCTCTACTCCAATAATTAAAAATACAAAATAAAAAAAAAACACTATTCTAATTAATTTATAACGTGGTAAATTTTTGACTCAACCTAATACCTAGATGTGCCTGACTCTCTTATGGCTGTTTTCAATATTGTATCTATTCATAATACCTAATACCTAGTGCTGATTGCTATTTCTTTACGTAGGTACCAAGACTACAAATTACCTATCTTTTTTTTTTACACTAATAAGTTAATGCTTGACCACCTATCTTAACCAAAGATTATGGATAGATAGATTATTACAAGCGTATGTTTAACTCTTATTATCTATCGGTTGAAATAGTCATCAGTTGTAGAGACAACCATCGAGTGGATGCATTATAATAATACTGCAAATTAGTAAAATAAAACATTTTATTTAGTTTTGTTAACAAGCATAGGTTAGGTACAGCAGCTACAGTTAGTTAGGAAAGTACAAAATTACATACCAAGAGTTATTCTTTAAGTAAATTAGTTGAAAAATGCGTTATTTGAAATGGATGATGCATTAGCATTCAACTTACCATAATATAAACAAAAGCAAGTTTTTTTCCATAGTTCAAAACTTCAAACTAATTGGATCTTTACACTAGGTACTCAACCATAAAATGTAATACAATACTAATATTTAAATTTTAAAAATAACTTTTGGAGCGAATTTGAAAATAATGAATTAGTTTTAATTTAATAAACATTACAAACAATATTATGTACACATGAAAAACTGATTTATTTATAAAGGTTAAGTCATGATTATTTAGTTGGATGTTAATTTTAGTTTATTGAAATAATAAATAAAATAGCCTACATCGCTTACTACACATAGTAGGTAGTGTTTCTGCACTACTTCCCATGTAAAACATTTTTATTTTGCTCGTTTCTCTTTACTCTCTCTAACATGTCAAACCAAGTTTAGGTCAACTGGGTTGCCAGCGTTGTGATATAAATTTATACTTCAAATTTGTTGTGGTAGAAAAACTTTTAAAATTATTTATAATTGAAAATATCTAATCAGTTGAAAATATTTCTATTTCTGTGGATAATATTGTTGTTCATGTAGGTGCGAGTAACCTGTGCGACCAACTATTTTATGAAAAGACTAGTGCTCTGCCCGCGGCTTCATCCACGTTTTCCGGGATAATACCTAAGTACCTTATATCTCATTCCAGATCATGTTCTACCTGTGTACAAAATCCGTTCAGTAGTATTTGCGTGAAAGTCCAACAAACATCCATACATCCTCACAAACTTTTACATTTATAATATTAGCAGGACTTGTACGGTTGAATGTACCGTTATTTGATGATTGTTTACTAAGGAGCGATTTAAGTAACCGTTAGTGAATCTGAGTTGGGGCGAAAGTATTAAAAGTTTGCTTAGGTACTTATTCCTACACAGTGATTTCTATATAATAAAATAGAAAATTGATATAAAATTGTTGCCGACACACTAAAAACTACTAAATTGGTAGATTATATTTTAAGACATAAATGGTCACTGTTCAGTACAACTAAACATAAACTTAGCCAAGTTAAATTATCTATATTTTTTTTGTATAATCTGTTCTTAGATGGCAATATTTCTTCCTTTACACTTCATGTTTTGTGTATGGCAACATTTCGCTCTCTTCTTTTTTACCTTCAATGGCGGTGAGGCAAGATTTTTCTGTATCCAAAATTTATTTCAATAGTGAAGTGAAGTGAAGTGAAGTTCAATAGTGAAGTGATTTTCTTTTATTTATACGTCCAACAAAGTGGTCCTTCGAGTGACAATAAGTACGCAGTGCGTGGTAAAGTATTTAGTCTACAATTTTATATCGGTGTGATTTGCACGGCGTGGGCGCACGTGCTTCGATGTGTGCCGCGTGTACGGCGCTTGCCCAGGTGTCCTGAACCAGAGCGCCCGGCGGACTTTCTCAATTTTGTTTACATCAAGCATTGAGAAAAATTTCACTCTCACGACATACAACAAATATGTCGGACATCAAGAAATGCAAACTACTTCGTGCCTCATGCAAGGCCACATTGACCAGAATCCAAAACTTCATTGAAGACCCGATTAATTTAGCTTCTGCTACGATTGATGTGTTAGAGGCTAGGAAAGACAAGCTTGTTACGTGTCTTAAACAATATGAAGCGGTGCAGTTGGATATACTCAGTGTCGACGAAAATGATACCGAAGATGTGGGGGCGTTTGAAGAGCGGTTCTTCTATACGTTAGCAAAGATAAACGAGAACATCAGGATGCTGACGAACTCTGATACATCCCAATCGACGTCCACGTCATCTTCGAAGTTACCCAACGTTGACATACCATCCTTTGATGGTAAAGATTTCACCAGATTCAAGCCGTTTTATGAGTTGTTTACAGCTGTCATTGATAACAATGCAGCACTTACAGACGTGCAAAAGCTGTTTTACCTCAGAAAATACCTTGAAGATGAGGCATTATCTGTTATCATTAACCTACCATTAGTGAGCAAGTCATATAAAGAGGCTAAAGAGTTGTTAAAGAAGCGGTATGACAATAAATCTCGCTTAATTTGCAATCACATTAATTTCTTGTTGGACATACCATTAATTCAAAAGGGTACAGCGGTCGCTATAAGGACCTTTGTCTCTCAGGTAAAACAACAGCTATATGCATTAAAAAATTTAGACGAACCAGTTGATAACTGGGATCGTCTCTTGTTGTGCTTACTCTCTAAAAAATTGGATACATATACTCACCGTGCATTTCATCTTGACAGAAATCCAGAGGTTCTGCCGACTATGGCAGAATTTCTAGCCTATTTGGAGAAGCGTGCTATGGCGCTGGAGGATACCTCCCCAACAGGCCATAATAATCAAAAACTGAAGCCTGCAGTGCGGGTAACTAATATTTCTATTAATTCGCATTCCTCTAATAATGTATGTGCATATTGCCATAAAAAGGATCATGCTATCTTTGGCTGTCCTAAATTTAAAACGGTCCCTATAGAGACTCGCTTAACTTTTATAACTGAAAACAAGTTGTGTCTTACTTGTTTGAGGTCACATCCAGACAATGTCTGCAAATATAAATTTAAATGTAAAATTTGTAAAGAATCTCATAATACTCTTTTACATTCCAATGAGAAAGAGGCTCCTGTCTCATTATATTCTAATAACAATTCTTTAAGCTGTAATGTCTTGTTACCTACAGTTAAAATTAAAGTCACCGACAAGTTTGGTCGTGACATTGTTATACGTGCTTTGCTCGATAGTGGAAGCCAAGCTTCTTTTGTAACCAATGCTTTAGTTCAGAGGTTGTCAGTTGTACCTTCTGTACAAAATACTAGTATAATTGGCATCAATAATAATTCTACAAATATTAACCAGGTTGTCAACTTATCTATTAGCTCACTGTTACATAAAAATGTCAAATTTAAGGTAAATTGCTATGTAATTGATAAGATTACCACACCACAGCCACAGCAAATTTTTGATATATCAAAATTAAAGATTCCTCATAATATAACATTAAGCGACCATGAGTTCAATATACCTACTGAAATTTCTATGTTGTTAGGAGCTGATATTTACTTCAATTCTTTATTAAATGGTTGTATCAAATTGTTTGATGGGCCAGTATTACAAAATACAGTTTTTGGTTACGTGGCTGCTGGCAAAATTTGTTCACCCAATGAAAGTTTATGTTCAAAATTAGTTACAAACTTTGCTATTTGTGATGAAAGAAAATTGGAAAATGTCATAGAAAGTTTTTGGTCAACTGAGAGTGTGTCTACACCACATTCTAGTACTACTTTAGATGAATTCAAGAAGTCAGAGGTTATTTTCAACAACACCCTTCAAATAGACAACAATAAATTTTATGTTGACTTGCCTTTAATATCTACTAAAGAGGACTTACAACTTGGAGACTCATTCTCAGTTGCATTGCAAAGATTTTTATCTCTTGAACATAAATTCAAGTCAAATCCTTTGTTATTAAAAGAATATAAACGGTTTATTGAGGAATATGTGGCATTGGGACATGCTAAGGAAGTTGATATTAATTTATATGATATTTATGGAGGCTCTGTTTACTTTCTAGCTCATCATGCTGTATTTAACCAGGATAGCAAGACCACAAAGTTGCGAGTGGTTTTCGATGGAAGCATGAAGTCAAAAAATAAAATTTCTTTAAATGATGTCATGCTGAATGGGCCTGTGGTACAGGGTGAGCTGTTTGACATTCTTCTTTTGTTTCGCACATACTTGTACACTTTAATTTGTGACATAGAGAAGATGTTCCGTTGTGTCTATATCAATAAACATCATACTAGCTTACAGAACATTCTCTGGAGAGATGATCCTAGTAAGCCATTGGTTTGCCTCCAGTTACAGACTGTTACATATGGATTAAAAGCGTCTACTTTTTTAGCCACTCGATGCCTTATAGAGCTAGCAAAAAGATATAAAGATAAATTCCCACTTGCTGCACAAGCCTTGATTTCAAATACCTATGTCGATGACATTATTACTGGTTGTGATGACTTAGATCAACTTAATTTATTAAAAAATCAGCTTATCAACCTTCTGAAATTGGGTAATTTTAAATTACATAAATGGTGCTCAAATAATCCTTTTATTTTAGATGACATACCTACTGAACTTAAATACTTTGATGAAATTAATTTGAATAAAGACAACATCATAAAGGCTCTAGGTCTCAAATATGATATACTTTCTGACAATTTTTATTTTCAGACACCTTCACAATGTGATGGACAATTAAATACTAAAAGAAAGGTCCTAAGCTATATAGGCAAAATATTTGATCCATTAGGTATAATTGGACCAATTGTAATCATAGCTAAAATGATTATGCAGACCCTGTGGTCTATTAAAATAGGATGGGACACTATCCTTCCTACAATCTATGCCCAACAGTGGGATAAATTTATTTATAATTTAAAATTAATGGACAAAATTTGTGTTCCTCGTTTTATTAAAACCTATCAGCACTTAACAATAGAATTAATTGGTTTTGCTGATGCATCATTAAAAGCCTTTGGATGTTGCCTTTATGTTAGAGTTATAAGGTCTGATGGGAGTGTGGAGGTAAGCCTTCTCTGTTCAAAGTCACGTGTAGCACCGCTAGCTAAAACTCTTACCATACCGCAGCTGGAATTGAACAGTGCACTCTTGCTTGCACAATTAA
This sequence comes from Thymelicus acteon, assembly GCA_951805285.1. Classification (NCBI taxonomy): domain Eukaryota; kingdom Metazoa; phylum Arthropoda; class Insecta; order Lepidoptera; family Hesperiidae; genus Thymelicus; species Thymelicus acteon. The sequence goes on along the minus strand of OX638215.1, from coordinate 4,786,543 downwards.
GTAACAGGGTTAGTAACTTACTTACCTCTAGATTTCCTCATTCCATACATTTGTATAGTGACTCCCAAATAGTTCTTGCTTGGATTCAATCAGATAAAGTCAGGGCTAATACTTATGTTAATAATAGGGTACAAAGCATCAGTAATCTCACCAGTAAGTTATCATGGCACTATGTACGCTCATGTGATAACCCTGCAGATCTCATCTCACGAGGTGTAGAGCCTCAGAGCTTACAGGCTAATACCTTATGGTGGCACGGCCCACACTTTTTATTGAACCCTGATTACCTTCATAAGCAAGAAGCCTTTAATATTCCAGACACTTCTCAAAAGGAAATTCCTTGTCTTGTGGAAAATATAGAGTCAATTTTACCATTTCATTTGTTTGATAAATTCTCAGATATTAATAAATTACAAAGTGTTGTTGCTTTTATATACAGATTCTATAATAACTGTATGAAACAAAATATTATTAAAGATTTAAATTTAAATCCCAATGAATTAGAACAGGCTTTGTGTGTGATAGTACGATGCATGCAAAGACAGTTTTTTTCTAAAGAGATAGCCTTCATTCTCAATGGTGATAAGGTGAAGTCTGGCTTAGCTAACCTACACCCATTCATAGATGCAAATGGTTTGCTCCGTGTGGGTGGCAGGCTGCAGAATGCAGGCATTCCACAAAATAAAATGCACCCTATAATATTACCAAAAAATTGTAACATAACTTCTATGATTATACAGAGAGAGCATCTGCGGTTACTACATGGAGGCCCTAGATTAATTCTGAGCTCCCTTTCACAAAAATTCTGGATTGTAAATGGCATTCGAGAGGTTAAAAAGGTACTTCATAAGTGCTTAAAATGTGTTAGAATGAAAGCTGTCACAGCCAAACAGCTCATGGGCTCTTTACCAGCAGAGAGAGTCACAGCCAGCAGACCCTTTCAACATGTCGGCATAGATTTTTGTGGCCCTTTTAATATAAAAGTTTATAGAATGCGAAAACCATTTGTAACTAAGGGTTATGTAGCTCTATTTGTCTGTTTTTGTACTAAGGCTATCCATATAGAATTAGTATCTGATATCACTACTGCAACATTCTTGGCATGTTTCAGTCGTTTTATTTCTAGAAGAGGTATGCCCTCTAAAGTATTTTGTGACAATGCTAAAACATTTAAAGGTGCTGAGAACCAGCTAAAAGAATTGTATAACATGCTCTCTTCTAGAGCTCATAGAGACTCTGTACTTAATTACTGCAATAAAAATTATATTAAATTTATATACATACCAAGTTACTCGCCATCGTTTGGTGGTTTATGGGAAGCTGGGGTCAGGAGTGTCAAGCACCACCTCAAGCGTGTTGTTGGTAACCTATGCTTAACCTATGAGGAGTTAAATACTGTAATGGTGCAAATAGAGGGTGTTTTAAATTCTCGACCTCTGCTTTCCAACCCCAATGAAGGAGGATATTTAACCCCTGGTCATTTCTTGATTGGAACAGCTTTGTGCAGTTATCCAGAGATAGATTTATTAGAAGTTCCAATAAACAGGTTAAAATTCTGGAATATTGTATCTAAACTGAAGCAGCATTTTTGGAAATCATGGTCAGCTGATTACCTTACACAACTGCAAAGCCGTCCCAAATGGAAACATACTTCTAGTAACTTAAAGATAGGTGATATTGTTCTTGTTAAAAATGTAAACACCCCTCCTTTGGAATGGCCAATGGCCAAGATTGTTAATGTATTTCCTGGCCAAGACCAAAATGTTAGAGTGGCTGAAGTAAAATTTAATAATAAAACTTATTTAAGATCGGTTGCTAAACTATGTCCCCTACCAATAGAGTAAGTTTCAAAATAGATTATTAAGTAATATAAGTATAAGAAAAATATTGTTCTTTAAGTATTTAAGATTAATATAACATAAGATATATAAGAAAGTAATATGCTCATGGTAATGTTGTCTTGTCTATTGTTCTTGTAGTTGTATGATATATGAGTATATACTTATGTATTATATAATTGTAATAGCAGTGGATTGGCATATATTTCTAGTAGTATTGCAGCTTAGTATTGTTCATGTTAGTTAATATAATAATTCCTAATAATATCTTTACTTTGTATCACATTGCCATCTTGCCCGCCCCCAACTATGTTCAGTACAACTAAACATAAACTTAGCCAAGTTAAATTATCTATATTTTTTTTTGTATAATCTGTTCTTAGATGGCAATATTTCTTCCTTTACACTTCATGTTTTGTGTATGGCAACATTTCGCTCTCTTCTTTTTTACCTTCAATGGCGGTGAGGCAAGATTTTTCTGTATCCAAAATTTATTTCAATAGTGAAAAGATTTTTCGCCAAATTTTCTTTTATTTATACGTCCAACAGTCACAATTGAATGAACATAAAATAAGTGATCTTACTGAAGGTTATCGAGCCAACGAAACGGGTAAATCCGTAAACAAGATGAGGTCATGGACTCAGGACTTGTAACTCATTCTGTGCCAAACCATAGAAAAGAAGAAGGCGACTTACTGATATAATATTTTCGTGAAGCCTTAAAAACACCTTTTGCTTGAGTCAGTCCCAGGTACTCGTCGTGTTCTGGCTGGGGGCTTTGGAAGCCAGACCTTTATTTCATTCTTTCTCTTCGTTTTAGTCGGCAACGCTTCGGTGACGCCTTTGATCACGGTCTTCGTACTAGTAGAATAGATCAATAATAAGTCTGAAGCTGAACAAAAATATTATTTAGGTTGCTTTCAGGAAACGATGCGAGCGTTAGCGAAGCGTTACTTACTGGTCATAATTAATTAAAACAAATTAGAGTAGTAGGTATTTTTTTATTTGCAAGATTTGATTGGATGCCTTTTTTATCACTTAAGTGGGTACGTTAGTACTGCCAGTAGATGTCTGTGAACTGTGATTTCACTAAATCAGTAATTAAGTAAAATATTGTCCATTAGTTTTGTACCATTGAAGCCTAAGACCGATAGGACAGCTACAATCTTTTGTTCACCCAACTCACTCATGGAATCTCTGTGTAACATAATGGTCATTTGACTTCAGCTTTTTTGGAACTTAAGCGACGTTATGAGCTTTGCATGGATGAGCTTATAGTTCCTAAAAAACTCTCAGTTCTATGAGAGCTCATGGGCGTACCCAGCTTCTGGCCTAGGAAGGAGAGAGGGGGGGGGGTAACGTATAATAAAAATAAATATAAAATAAACGCTTACACACTCATAGCCCCGCAGTAGGTTGTTTACCTGTGTCGCGGATGGCATGGACGAAATATTTATAACACATCACAATAACACCCATGACCTGAGTTCAAATAATTATCTGTCACATAAATATCTGCCCCGGCAGGGATTCGAACCCAGGACCTCTCGTTTCGTAGGCAGTCACTACCAACTAAGCTACAGGATCGTTAATAAATCATAAAATAAAGTTCGTTAATCATTAATAAATAACAACTTTCAAGTACAAAAGTACTCTTAAACATACAACGGTCCCCCTGGTACGGTTACAGTGCTGTTAAAGATACGCATTAGCGGAGTAGTTGGCAACGAAGTCTTGTACGAAGCTGCCCTCGAGCAGCGGGCTGCGCGCGGTGAGCGCCCGCCCGTGCGTCCAGCGCGTCACCAGCGCCTGCGCCGGGCCCGGCACGTCCGCGGCCACCATGTGCCCCGCGCCGCGCACCACCACCTCGGTGAGCCGGCCGCCCGTCTTACCGTAGCTTTAATTAAATAATATAGCTTTAAATTTGAAAAGACCTCTGACAGTTAGAGTTACTTCTTAATAAATTAGCTAAAAACCAACTCGATCAGATCAGCTTTCAAACAAAAAATCTGCTTCGTAATTGGTCCGTTTAGGATTTAGAGGCTACGATGCCACAGACAGACACAAACACTTCTTTACAACACCCCTGTTTTTGCGTCGGGGTTTAATAAAATAATCACTCACGCGCTCTATGTCCCCTGAATTCACTATTTCGCGGGGGGCATGGACAACACAAAGTAGCCAATCCTTAACACCCACGACTAGAGAACAAAAGTTAATCCGTTACACACATAATAGGTATGTCTTTTGATTTACAGACAGGGTCACTAGGTAGGCTTCTAATAGTGTTGTATGCTCCATCTGTCGCTGTACCACAAACACATGAACCTTCCCTAATAGTGGCGCACCCTGCTGAAAAATCAACTAGGCACTAGGCTATGTCTACATAGAATCCTATTTACCTACTTATTGGTAAAAAGCACCTATGTAAAAAAATATAAATTCCTGACATGTAAACGCCCAGATCAAACCTTTGAAGTTAAAAACTGAAATGCTGCACATCAGCTTTTTTATGATGTAGACAAGGGTTAATTCCGAATTTCTCGAAATGACCACTGGATTGGAAATTAAGAAATTTAAAAAATTTAAAAATTTAAAATTTTCCTTACATGTTGCCTTATTTTCATGCCGAAATTTTAGCAATGCGAGCGTAATTGGTAGTGTGTATAAAAATAAGTGTTTGGATTGTTTGGAAGACGTTTCTGAACCTCACCCGATCAGCCTTTTGTTGAACATGATGGGGTGTCTCGTGGCTTTCAAAAACTCCTTCGCCCCGTCCCACTTCCACGTCCGGTAATTCTCCGAAGTAAATACACATGGCAGCATCTGATCTAGTTGTCCACTAAAACACAACAATTTAAAATACCTTAAAATCTCACTTCTCTCAATAGCATTGGTTTCGATATCAGTCCAGTGCGAGCGGAATGTATGCACATTTGAGCATGTGATGGAGAAGTCATGTGTGTGAAGTGTATGAAGAATGCCACCGCAATTGGCTTGTGTCGTGGACTATGCCTTAACAAATCTTATTAGAAGTTATGGAAGCCCAGTAGTGGGACAGAGTTGTAAAGGTCAGAAAAGGTGACCACTAAAGATATTATTGTCCCGGTTCTAATAGGAAGCAGATGTTAATCCTTCAGTTCAGACCCCTCTTTCCCACTGGGCACTCTGGGCACGTGCCCAGGGCGCCGTGATCGATAGGGGCCCCCCTAGTTCCTGCCAGATCACTAAACGATAACCGATATTGATTACCGAAAAACTTTTTAATTCGAGTAAATCGAACCTAAATTACTGACTTCAATGCCTATTTGCTTATTAGCTTTTGCATAAATCTAGAGGCTTGCTTATCTACTTTCCTTTTTTATTCTAACAAAATAGTGTTCCGACAAAGTCATAGGGGCCTCATTATCCTTATATGCCCAGGGCCTCCAGTAGGTTAAAGACGGCCTTGTTATTAGAAACATTCTATCAGAACCTATTTTCGGCACCTAAAAATAATTCGATAAATATATTACCAGTAAGCAAGCACTCGATAATCCTCCAGTAATTTTTCAAACAAGGGCTTAGAACTGGTCAGAAATTCGGGAGCCAGTTCCAGGTTCGTGGTGACGTTAACAAAGGCAAAATTTATTTCGCCGACGTGTATGGCCTTTTTGATTTCAGGCCCCTTCAGGAAACCCGAGAAACGACCCAGCGGTATATCGTCCCTCATAAAGTTATAAGCATGTTTCTGGTTTGTTAAAAACAATAGAATGGTAATGAGGTACATCCATTTCTGAAAAAAAAAAATGTTAGAAATTATCTATACTAATAAATAAAGAGGAAATATTTGATTTTTTGTTTGCATTGAATAGGCTCCGAAACTACTGAACCGATTTGAAAAATTCTTTCACTGCTGGGAAGCTACAATATCCCCGAGTAACGCTATATTATATTTTCAAAAAAATTAGGGATCCTTAATAAAACTCCAATAATGTAACCCAAGGTGTAAAAAAATAAGAAAACCGAAGCAAAGCGAGGGCAGTTACTCGTTTTAAATAAATAACTAAAAAGCCACTTTGTTAATAACTTAATACCCTTGTTTTATGTCGTATTGGGGCGGCTTAGAATACTAAACCCGATCCCACGGGCGGCGGATGGGTGTCGTAAAAGGTGTAAGAGACGTTATAGTTTCTCCACGGGGTTCGCCTGGATAGCTACAGTCAGCCAGCCGTCAAACGACTAGTCGTGTTCCGGCTGAGGGCTTGAGTGCCAGCTCTTTCTTTCTTTTTCCTCTCTCTTTCTTGGCTGGCTAATGCGCATCATTAATACCTTTGGTGTTGCTGATGTTCGTGGGCGATGATAGCCACTTACCATCAGGTGGATAGTCAGCTCCGGTAATTTTCATAATCTAAATTTTACTAACAAAAAATAACCGACTTCAAAGTCTCAAAAACTACTTTTCAGATCTCGTTCAAATTTATGTGGGACCACATGACAAGCACCTGCTTTCGAATAAAAAAGAATCATCGAAATCGGTTGGCGTGATATTGAGTTATTCATCAATTTGTCGCGCACATCTTAACACAAATTTACGACTTATGTGGTTTTCTCATGGATGCCATTGTCAGATCTCAATAAAATTTATGTGGGACCACATGACAGCCACCAACCAGCTTTCGATTAAAAAAACAATCATCAAAATCGGTTCGTCCAGTCCAAAGTTCTGAGGTAACAAACATAAAAAAAAACAGTCGAATTGAGAACCTCCTCCTTTTTTTGAAGTCGGTTAATAAAAAAAGTCATTAATTAACAACAGACTTACATTTTTAGCTCCCACACTGTTGTTATTGGCAATATCTTTCTGGAACGCTGTGGCCAGAGGTTCAATGGTGTCGATTTGTTCCTTCTCCAAGAGCCCGAAGTAATAATACGCTTGGGTTACTTGTGAGATCATCGCAGGATCTACGTACGCATTGCCGATGATCAGACCCTGTGTGGAGATAATTTTTACAGTGCAATTCAATAAATACTAAGGAGACGTGTTTAGATTAGGTATTAAAGGGCCAAACCAAGCAGATCATAGCATCATTTTGGCCAGTAACGCATCACGTCACCGATGCGTCGTGACGTCCCACGTTTTATTTTATGAGAGTTCCTATCTACTTACTCATCATGTGTTTCACTCTATACACCATTCATACATATGTATATCATACACACAGATATACCATTATATACCATAGATAGCTTTACATATATTACCCAAAAAAAAAATGTGTGCAATTCACACGTGGTAGAAGTGAAACCTTCAAAAATAAAGGTATTAATTTAACAACGTGTATCAGTTTTAATTATCTTTCAAAAACTATTTTGTACAAAATAAAAAAAAAACAGTGGTGACTAACGCCATCTCTTAACATAATATGAAGAGTAAAATGAGTAGCTAGCGCCATCTATCCAGCAATAAAACGAATCTTCTATCTTGTTCCTCGCGCCCTCTATGAATACAACTTAGCACTTTTTAAAATAACACGAACATAAGAAACACTGTATAATGCTTCCTATCTCATTTTCTCCCACGTTAAATCTTATGAATTTATGTGTGTCTCTTTTTACTGTCCCTTTTTCGTTTCATCGACTTTCAAATGACGACGATGCTAAAGAAGTTTTCACTTCAAAAACTTGGATAAATAATCGAGGTTGCGAACATATTGGGGAAATTCATGTCCAAAAGTGTCTCACCTGCAAATTGACATCTTGACCTGGTCTGTCTTTGTGCTTATGTATTTCCATCGCAAGAGCAGGGACATATTTCCCAGCATATGACTCCCCAGCTATAAAAAGTGGTGCTAGCCTTAGTTCCGGGAATACTTGAAGGAACTGGTGTACGGTACTGAACAGATGTTTGGAATACTGAAAATATCACAATATAATTTGAAACAATTTATCATTAGGTTATAATTAATAATCACCATTTGTGGTTGGGGTCAGTATTCTAAGCCGCCACAATATTTTGGCTGTAGGCGTATGTAGTCCTAAAATACTGCCCCTATCTCATATAGGCAAACCAAGTTGTCGTAAGAGGCGACAGAAGCCGGCCGACTTGGTGGTAGCCAAATATGTTATCAATATTATTATTATTATTAATTCTTTGATATCATTATTATTACTCATCATATTTTATTATCACATCTTATTATTATCTAGAGTCAGCCGACAAGGGATACGTCGTGTTCCGGTTGAGGGCTTGAGTCTCGAGACCCAGTTCTTTCTTTCTTTCTTCTATTTTTAGGCGGTAACGTATTGGTGACGCCCAACGTGTTACTGATGATGATCGTTTTTCACTCACCGTAGCCATGTCCTTGACGAATCCATTCTTATGGTCTGTAAAACTGAAACCAGATCCTATTGGATTGTCGATGAATAATAATGAATGATTTTTCAGCCAGGTATAAGGATTGTCTGCAAAATAATTGGATTTTTCATTAATACGGCTCTGCAGGTGCTTGGATTGGAAGAATAAGTACATTGGGTATAACGTGTATAAAAATCATACTTATCAATGTGTCAGATTCCACCTTAAAAGGTCCAATCTCTTCGAAAAGACCTATCAGACTGGACGCCCCAGGTCCACCTTGAAGCCAAATTATCCAAGGAGTTTCATTAACTGGCTTATTTTCGACGGGAAAGTACCAGAAGAACACATTCGAATTGTATGTTTTGTTAACGGTAAAAAACCCGGAGTAACTTTCAACACCTAGGAATATAGAAGAATCGACTCGAGAAGCAGCTCTTGCTTCTTTAATGAGTCCTCTTTCTAACATAGGTGTCAATATTAATGGATGAGTTTCTTCGATATTGTTTGTTACATTCTTATTATTATCATCTTTTTCGTCAATTTTATTATCAGTTTCGAATTTTGCTATTGATTCAATAGTATCCGATTCATTATCTAAAGGTGCCATAGTTGAAGTTAATATGGAAATCACTGATTCTGTCTCGATATCATTTTTTGTTCCATCATTAGTTGAATGATTTGATAAATCTTCTTCTTTAAAAACTACCTTTCCCTGACAACTGTAAAAAATAATTAGATATGCATAATTTTGCGTGTATTTGTAGGTACCTTACCTACCGTATACTAGATATTGTTTTTTTTTTAAATAATCCAGGGTTCGAATCGTCATGGAAATTATTTTTAACCATCTTCCATAAAATGTATGAATAACTTAAAACTTTTAAGCCTATTATACGATACATTTCATGATGAAAAAATGTTACCTAATGTAAAAGACGAATCTATAATTATTACTATCTACGAAGAAAGCCTATCATCACATTTTATTTCATATGTTAATATTTTTAATAATTCGATCGTTTCGTGAACTGTAATACGCCTTTTCACTGGAACACCCTCTTTCTGATAACATCTCAGGAACAATAACTACATTAGATTATCTAGAGATTTTTTCTAAACACTAAGACAATATCAGACCTATTTATTAGACACTCATTAACAAACCTCTCGCAACGTGGCTGAGAGCTTATGGGATCAAAGAAAATGCTCAGTTTCTAAAACTAGTGCTCAAATTACAATTTTTCATTTTTGGCAACAACCACCGATAGATTTTTTGTATAGATTTATGTATCTACTTCCATATTACTTTAGAAAACTGTTTATATTACTTACTTGGCTAAAACTAAAGCAGTCACTAATATCACAGTCTGAATCATTATGTTCACAATTTACTAATGCCAAAGAACTTTAAATATCGCCACATCAATGACTGTACTTTGTGTTAACATAAAATAAATTACACACATATTACAACGCAAGTTGTATTAAAGTACTGTACTGTGTATAATGGTTAGATATTTTGTGTAGCTATCTTTTTGTTATCGAATTGAACCGTTTGACCTGGTACTTCATATCAATATGAGTTGCGTATAATAGTCTATTACACGCAATTTCATAAATTAATCTTAATTAAATACATCGTCAACGACATGTGTAACTAAAGTATGTATTTAATTTCTATGTAATACACACAGAATACATCTAAGTGTATGAAGGACAGAAAGTCTGATCGCTCAGGGAAGTTCCGCCAGGGAATAGAATTCGTCGGATTCTTCAACAACACACGTTGTCAAATATCGGTAAAATGCAGGGAAGAGAGACACGCAAGTTGTCAAGTTGTAAGTTAGATACACTTGGCTACCAAGTAATTATGTAAGTGTGTGCATGTAACCTTATTTAGACTTTTAGCTGTTACCAACATCCCAACGGACTAGGTACCTGTGGCGTGGAATTGACCGACTCGACTGAACTAAATTTGAACAACCTTTTAATACTTGTTGAAATGATGAAAAGTTTCAAGGCAAATACATTTTACTAAGTAATAAATGGTTAATTTAGTACATAATGTATATTACGGTCAATGGATAAGGCAGCTTGATTAAATATGTAAATAAATTATCAGGACCTTGATATTCTTGCAAGCAATATTTAAAAAAAATATTTAATAAGGTCAGATAACAGCGAATTACATAAGCAACGACTACAGAGTGATGTTCCTGACATACTTAAGAGTTACTATATTTAGATATTTATTTTTATTAACTGGCACAAAGTATCATAAGTATAAGTTTTCCTCGGGCCTAGCAAAGCAATTACGAGCAAGTAGGATACTTCAATACTTTTGTTACTTAAAATTTTTATAAGTTAGGATATCATCTGCACGTCGTTTAAATATTTATCATTAGTCTAAGTTAATATGCTTAAATTCTTGAAGTTATTAAAGTTATACTTCACGAGTAACCGCCCTCGCTTTGCTTCGGTTTTCTTATTTTTATACACCTTGGGTTACATTATTGGAGTTTTATTAAGGAACCCAAATTTTTTTGAAAATATAATATAGCCTATGTTACTCGGGGATAGTGTAGCTTCCCAACAGTGAAAGAATTTTTGACATCGGTTCAGTAGTTTCGGAGCCTATTCAATGCAAACAAAAAATCAAATCTTTCCTCTTTATATATTAGTATAGATAAGGGACGTTTGGAAAAAACTATGAGTAAAATTTTTACGATGCGACAGCCAAAAAGCGACATGATGAAGGTGCGTGCGTACTAGCGATGGGCCGAGTAATACTTTTTACAACTCGAGTTACTCGAGCAAAATTAACCGTTTACTCGAGTAAAAACTCGAGTAAACTCGAGTAACCGAACCGAACCGAACCGACGCGACAGCGAGGTCAGCGAGTAACCAACGCGAGCGAGTAATGAGTTGACTGAGTAAAATCGTCGCAACGCGAAGCGCGTCGGCGGCAACTCGACGAAGTCGACGAACTCGATGATTAACACCGACTGAGTTGAACCGCGTCGCCGCGTCGACTCGCGTTCGTCGCTGAGTTGAATCGGCCGAGTTTACTCGAGTACGTAAAATCGTTACTCGAGTTACTCGACCAAAGAGTTTACTCGAGTTACTCGAGTAAATTTCGTCGAATTGCCCATCGCTAGTGTGTACTATGCGCAATGCATCCGCTAGAGTTGTTTTGGATTGCTAGTGTACACCGGGTCGTGGGTGCGAACGAAAGATACTTATAAGTAAGAGATAAAGTATCTATCTAATACCTTTAAATGAGCAATTCTTGTATATGTATTTTCTGAATCTCATGAAATTTAGTATGCAGGGTGTTTCGGGGGCGATAAATCGATCTAGCTAGGATTCATTTATAGAAAGTGTCGTTTATTCTTGTTTTCAGGCAATGAAAAACTGCTACAATATCATTGATTCTTCCTGAAATCTATTGGCGAGTAATAAAACTATTTTTATTGGGAGCAACTAAATACTTTAACGACACAGAGCTAATTCAGTAACACTAAAATACCGAGCAAAGCTCGGTAATCCAGACATTAACTTCTACGTGCGTACATCAGTACACACACGTTTATCTAAATATCCGTGCAGAAGATATGCGTATTAGATACCTATTCTGAAAGCTGGTTCCTATTTAACATTATCACGGCTAGGTTGGCTTAAGTAGTTAGTAAGTTGTCGATGATCTACGGAACCCTACCTTACGCGTGACCTGACACGCCGGACACTTGGCCGGTTTTTTTATATTACAGATACTTTGAAAGAAAAGGAAAATTAAAATGTTCTTATTAACTTTTAATCAACATAAAATATACTTTATCTTAATATTTACAGAAGCATGTAATTTCAGTCTAGCTAAACTATTAAATTAATTTAGATACTTATTCTATTCACCAAAACATCTTTTAGATGGCTCATCACATCTGTGAGTCTTGTCATTTCGGAGGCAATTGTTTTTAAGGAATCTCGTATACTATTAGAAGTATCCAGCTTTTCCCTCTCCAGCTGTAGAAACTTAGCTGCATTGTCGTCATCTATGAAAAACAAGTAACATGTTAATTGGTACTTCATAGGTCTCAGATCATTATAATTTTTGACAAAAAATAACCGAATTCAAAATAACTCAAAAACTACTTGTCAGATCTAGTTAAAATTTAAGTGGGACAACATGACAAGAACCAGCTTCCGATTAAAAAAGAATCATCTAAAACATCGAAAGTTCTGAGGTAACAAACATAAAAAAATATAGTTGAATTGAATACCTCCTCCTTTTTTGAAGTCGGTTGAAAAAAGGTAGATAGAGAATTCCTAACAAAAAGTAAAGCTCGTTTTTAACGTAATCATGTGTGCGTAAATTAGTGATGTATAATGTTTAAAAATAATTATAGTTAAAATAATAAATAAATAACGTTTCACACTCATAGCCCCACACTAGGATTCCCTGTGTCGTGGGTGCCATGGACAACACACAGAGACAAGAACACTCACACCCAGACCGAGAAAAGTAATGCGGCACAGTTTTTTTGGCTTCACTCAAATTCAATTTTTTATTGGTCTGAGTAGTAAATACACTGCATAATTACTTATGTAGATTGTAGGGTGTCCCGAATGTTATACATACAAAATTTGATATCAAATTCCCTTCTGGACCAGCCTAGTTTTCGAAGAAGTATGAAGTATTTTCTTTTTGTCGGCAACACTTTACTGAGCAAATGGCAGCAAAATAAAAGTATAACTTATTACTGATAGTGATACCACGAGCGAATTGAAGGCTAGTAATGGACAGATTAATTTTTAAACGGATATTTTTAGTCGGATACAGAGGCGTCGAGTTCAAATGATCCGAATTCCAAGCTCGATCTCAGGTTGCCGCAAAAATAATAAAAGATACTAAAATATTAGTGGAAGATGCTTTTTAGGGTTCCGAAGTAAAACCGGAACCCTTATAGTTTCATGTCTGTCCGTCTGTCTGTCCGAAGCAAAGAGGTCTCGGCTCGAAGCAAAGCGCCGGGTATCTCCCCTACAGGTAACGTGAGGATACACTTTTTATTCGTCGCATACCATATAGTGGAGGGTTTCGTTGAAAAGGTCTTTTAGAAATATTATGGGTCTTCTAAGATCATAAATCTTGGTTAAAGTCAAGTGTCCCCCCCCCCCCCCCCCGCCATTTGAGTTGAAAAAGTGGAAAAAATCGCAAAAAATTGATATATAAATTTACAAGGAAAACTATCACGACTATGTTAGTATAAGCAGTTAATGAGTAATAGTCGATAAACTTACTACATTGGAACCCTACATTGCGCGTGGCATGACACGCACTTGTTTCATTTTGTTCCGATCAAATACAAGGCTCACGGCGTGTCGTGGCCGATGACGCCCTCCATTTCCGCAGTATCAAACGTGGTTACTAGCAGCAACCACCGGTAATCGCCCATTGGCACTGACCCTTAACATTCACTATGACCAAACTTATTGGCCTTGCTATATTATAATGATTATGACGACCCGTGTGGCGCAATGGTTACCATGCCAGATCGCCGCACCAAAGGTCCTAGGTTCGATTCCCAATGAGGCGGAAATTTGAATAATGAGTTTGAATTTCTGTTCTCGGCCTGGGTTTGAATGTCCTTTTCTATGTTGTGTGTTGTCCATGGCACCCACGACACAGGGAATCTTAGTGTGGGGCTATGAGTGTGAAGCGTTATTTATGACGAGTTAAAAAACTTTATACCTGAATCCTCTGAATTCCTTGCATTAACTCTGGGTTTTTGTTCTGGAGGAATACTAGGGCTGCATGGACTATCCATATCCATCAAGTTAGAGAAGTCTCTTGATGAGTGGCGTCTCTTTCTAGACCTAATTTGTCTTGGTTCAGGTACTGGAAAAATATAACAACTAATTGTCACAATACTCTTGAATCCTTAAACTATATAACTACTGATACTACTTCAGTTATTAAATTAAATACCTGAGTAACGCCGAAGTGATGAAACATCATTAAGGTCTTCATTATTGGGATCCTCAAATGAATCCTGTAATGATCATTATAGTGCATTTTAATATCACAATATTTGCAGGACAACAATTAAAAAAAACCTATGCAGAGATTTAGCATATTAGCAACTTAATACTTTAGTAGCATCAGAGGCGTAGCTACCGCCGTATCAGCCGTATCAATTATACGGGGCTCCCACTAACACTCCCAAAAAAAGATCGCCAGCGGCCTACAATCACTACAGTTGGCACTCCTTTTATATTTGACAGCTAATGTCGAGGGAGCCCCATAACAAATATTGATATGGGGCCTACTTAGGGCTAGCTATGCATACTTTACTTGCATATAAATCTATTCAGGAGCCTTAGCGGACAGAAAAGATAAGTTAATCACCTGTTCACCCAAAGGGTCGCACTTAATCACCACACCATCAAGAGAATTCTCCCCAATGATACTCAATATGTTTTCTTCTATCGGAGACAGGGCTGTGATACCATCTGGCAAGGGTCTGCCGGAGTTCTGTGCAGCCTTCAACTCCAATGCTTTTCGCCGCACTCTGTACTTCCAGTCACACCAGTACTAAAAAACATCACATGTAAGTAAATGTATTTCTATAAGAAAACTATTTTTTTTTCAGTGGAGTTAAATATTTAAAAATGTCATAAATAGTACTCCATCAGCTGCCATTTTAATAATATTGTAATGTAGATAGTGAATATAATAAAAGTTATTTAAATAAATCTTATATCATTTTGAGGTTGGCAACCCTACCTTAGACCAACCTTTTCCATCCTTAAGTGCACCTTCTTTGAACACATTAAGTTTTTTGGCGCACAAATTCCACAATTTCAAAGTGTGTAACTTTCCTCGCCGCCCCCTCGTCAACCCTTTGGCAAGTTCTCGATGTTCTTTCAAAAACTCAACGAGACCGTTTAGTTGGTCTATTGAAACATGCCTCCGTTTTGAATCTAAAATTTGTAAAGTTTTTGTTGAACTTATATAGTAGGTTAGTAAGTATACATATATATGCAATGAATTTGAATGCTTTTTCTTTAATACTATGACTTATCTATAAATTAAATTCGTGTTAAAATACAATCACAAGTAGCAAGTGGGTAATTTAAATATTTTCTATTTATTTACACAAATTAAAATATAAACACTATCTACTAAACACTACCTACTACACAGATATCTACAAAACTAGGCACATACTCAATGAATTATGGATTTTTGATAATATTAAACACAATAAAATGTGTTAAAAATTTTAAATAGTGAAATCGCAATGTCAACTTCAACTTTGAAATTTCTTTGGATCTATACACACTAACGATAATAAAACTACAAACCCGCTTCCATTTCTGGAAATAAATAACACACACGCTGCGCTTCGCTTTGTATCAATAAATCATTATTAAATAATTGAAAATATAGCTTTACTGTGTGAATGCGCAAATGGCTAGGTATATTGAAATAATCGTAATTCTTATTTACATGTATCAGTAATTATATTATCGTCTCGGAAAATATTATCAATTCCGAATCGTACGAATCGGGTCACTACACTCACTACTCACTTCGGTCAGCTGTCGCCTGTCAGCAAGCTGTCAGTTACTTTAAGTCAAAACAATATTGACAAGGAGAACAATGACAGTGAAAAGTCAAATAAAGCTGTCAAATTCCATCTGGCAGGATTGGAAAATGTAGCTTCCGGTCCGGTGCTCATTAATTGAAAAATATTTTTCTTCCAATATAGAAAATAAAAATGCACCTATCACTATTATTATTATTAAACTTTATAAATTTATCATTAACCTAGTAAAAAATTACATCGTGAGAACGCGTCAATGATAAAGCGTAAAAGCTCATACAGCAGAGCTTTAGAAAACTTATTTTCTGCTCTACTCTACACACGCAGGAAAATGCGCGCGCATTGAGAAATGGATCAAAGTTAGAGTGTTTTGTAATAAAAATTGAAAGAATTATAGTTTTACGAATTTTTACAACTCTATAATCTGGTTTAACGTTCCTGAATAAAATTTACTTATAGTAGGTTGTATTAAGCTTGCATCTACAATGAGGTTATGAAAAAGAGACCTATATTATATTACATTACAGTAGATAATAAAAGCGCTGTCTTCGCTTTGTAGTCTGAAACACGAATCAAAACCAATCACGGCGAAAATCAATAACTTAGGAGAGGTATCACAGCAAATATTTACATCGCAGCCAATACATTACTATACGGATAAAATGAGTCGTGCCCTGAAACCATGACATCTTAAAAGTGGAAGTGATATTTAAATTTTGCTCGTATAATATCTACCAGGCAGAATGTATGAGATACAGCAATTTTAATGGTGATCGCTTTGAATTTCTTTAAAGTACTGGAGCTTTTAGAATTACGCGAAGATGTATTTTATTCACATGCTGAACAAGGTAAGTTGTTTTCTCATTAAGATAATTATAATAATTTAATTTACAATGTACCTTTAATTAAAATAGCTCATACAAGGGCGGATCCAGGCAGAGAAAGGATCGTGATTCCCCCTGGGGCCCTGGGCTATGGGCCTTAATAGGTAACTAAGTCGCGAACTGCTGAGCTATTATACATTGTGATTATACATCGTTCTCTAGAGATTGAGAACTCTGTTTTGATCTCACATCACCTACCTAAACTACATATTATTATATGACTTGAGGAATGACTCGAATCCCCCACTCAGAAGCCGGCCTGACTCGATAGCTGGTTGACTCCTTCCCCTCTGATTCGAAAGCTTCTTCAATTTTATTCATAAGGGCCTCTATGTGTTTGCAACTTGTTTCATAAATTAACTTAAAGCGTAATTTTGTTCTTCGTGTATAATAATTATGTATGTGGCAAGGGTAGTGGTTCCCGGTTACACTTATACAAGATGGAATTATTATGGTCTATCTGACCTGTGGGGTAGCAACCATGTGAGATGTAATATTATTAACACCTATTACGAACAGAACCCATTTAGGTATTTATCTTTGAGCCCTTTGAGGTTCGTCACAGATGTCTCGCTGACCGCTTAATTATGTATATTTTATTTTTAAGTTTAGGTGTAAAAGATCATCATCAAATTAGGTATTCGCTATTTTGGATAATAATTTTAAAGATAAAAACCGGCCAAGCACGTATCATGCCACGCGCAATGTAGGGTTCCGTAGTTTAATTAACTACTTAAGTTACCCTAGCCGTGATAGTTTTCCTTTTAAATTCAACATAATTTACTACTGCCATGAATTTTTTCACATATTTGGTATTATACATTAGGTACCATTTCTTGCCGTAGTGGGACGGCTTAGAATACTAACCTCAATCCCACGCCAGATAGGTGTCGTAAAAGGCGACTTAATCCGCCCCGCTGGGGTAGGGCCCCTTGTAGGGATTACATTGGTAATATTGATTTTAATTGCTAATTAATATCATTATTACTATTATTATTTCTCCATGGGGTTCGCCTGGATAGCTACCACCGTTGAACATGAGTCACCCGCCAAACGACTCGTGTTCCGACTGAGGGCTTGAGAGCCATAGTTCTTTCTTTCTTTTTCTTCTCTCTTTCTTACCCGGCAACGCATCAATGTTGCCTTTGGTGTTGCTGATGTTCATGGGCGACGATAGCCACTAACCATCAGGAGGATCGTCAGCTCGTTTGCCGACTATTTCCATAAAAAAAAGCTAGTAGGGCTTGGGGAGCACTTGACTGTAACCAAAAAATAGCACTTTAAACAAATATTTCGCAAACGAACCTCTGAATCCAAAAACATTCTGGGGTAGACGAGAAAAAATCATCCCCAATAGTAGGGGAAGTACCCTGATTTTTTTTAAAGATTTTATTGTAAGCCTACGTAGTTCTAATAAATATGTATATGCACGTCAAATTGCAGCCTTCTAGTTCTTATTATTATATTGTATTCTAATTAAAAAAATGTAAAGAGATTCCTGAATCCTGGCTCCTATTCAATGTGTATTTATACGTATCTATTAATCTGTTAGTAGACAAATTTTAACTTTTACAAACGGATAAATTAATAAGTGGTAGCCCAAGTGGCCTGCTTTAGTAATCTATACATCTATATCTATACATCTATACAAATAAATAAAATTGGAGTGTCTGTTTGTAATATTAAAATAACCGCTTTTGTTACCTCAGAACTTTGGACTGGGCGAACCGATTTTGATGATTCTTTTTTTAATCGAAAGCTGGAGGCTGTCATGTGGTCCCATATAAATTTTATTGAGATCTGACAATGGCATCCATGATAAAACCATATAAGTCATAAATTTGTATTAAGTAAGCGCGACAAATGGAAGAATAACTCAATATCACGCCAACCGATTTCGATGATTCTTTTTTAAATCGAAAGCAGGTACTTGTCACGTAATCCCACATAAATTTGAACGAGATCTGACAAGTAGTTTTAGTCTAGAGTAACTTTGAAGTCGGTTATTTTTTGTTAGTAAAATTTAGATTATTTCTAAGTGCATTTGGATGTATACACGGTACATATAAGTACCAAAACAACATTTTTTACAATTTTTGTCTGTCTGTCTGTTTGTTCTGGCAAATCTCTAAAATGGCTGGACCGATTTTAACGGGACGTTCACTGGCAGATAGCTGTCAATAGCTGATGTAACAAGGAGTAACTTAGGCTACTTTTATTTCAGAAAAAAAATAGGCGATACGAAGTTCGCCGGGTTAGCTAGTTAGAAAATACATTTATTGCCTTTGTGGGCACAATTCGTAATTAGTTAATATGGCTATCATGATCACGATATGGGCGAGTCAAATAAAGTAGAATTGATAGAAAGCAATTAATTGTTTTCTGAAAATTAACAACACGAGCTATTAGACGAGGTTATTGTGAATATTGTGATTCAATAAAAAATAAAACATGTAGACAATGATGTTGTATAATATCTTTGCATGTAGATAATTAATAGTAAACACATTATTTACCCTTTTACTTAACTTCTACTTAATGCGAACAATCTTTTATTTTAATTCGCCACTCCTCTCGTATCCGTTCTCCCAGTAGGTATGTTTCGAATTTTCCTAAGCAATACTAAGCATAGGCATAGGCTTCGCTGAAGTTTTCCTTTACCGCTAAGCCGTAGTCAACAACTTGTAAATGGACAGTATTAAGTGGACCTTCTCGGTGTCCGCGCGCGTTTCGAATTTTCCGCCGCGACGGAACGTATTGGCTGGAAATAAAAATGTTCGTCCTAAAAAATATAAATTATTTGTCATTGGCGAATTACAGTGTTAAATTTTGAATTACAATGGAACTGGAAGTTATCGCCGATGTGGTAAGAGTGATTTTAAGTTTTGTAATAAAAAAATAAAAGAGGATAAATTGTGTGCCTTATGCTTTATAGGCTTTATTAGGTTTTTAAATGATTAAGAACCTACATTCTTCAATTAATGACTTCGTAAGTACTTGCCATAAAAGTTCTAACAATATCTAATGATGAGCTTAAATCAAATATTATTATTACATGGCTGTAATCGAAAATCAGTACATATGTAGGTATGTACGTAATAAAACTTAGATTACCTAGGTATAACCTGACAAATTTTTTCGATTTAAAGATCTAGATTGTGACTAAAAACCCTAAAAATTAGAATTTGATCGTTAAAAAATCGGGCAAGTGCGTGTCAGGCCATGCGCAATGTAGGGTTCCGAAGTAGTAAGTTTATCGACTATTACTCATTACTTGTAAATTCATCATAATTATATAAACCTATTTTTGAGATTTTTTTCACTTGTCCAACTCCAGCCGTTTAGCCGGCGGGGGGAGGGGGGGACACTTGACTCTAACCAAAATTTGCATTTTAAAGTTAAATATTTCTCAAACGGACCCCTAACTCCAAAAATGGTCTTAGAAGACCCATAATATTTTAGGAAGACCTTTTCAACGATACCGCTAATAGGGGACGCGACGAATACAAAATTCATCCTTTCGTTATTCGTTACCTGTAGCCACGGACGTAAAAAAAAGACGGACGTAATCCCAAGAACAAATTCAGTGAAGCACCCATAGGAATACCAACTCTGTATTCGTACAAGTACACACACCCACACATTGACACCATACGGCTACGAATTTGACACCATCGCGAATCAAAAATTACAAAATTACGCACACATGGTAAGCGAGCTGTCAGCTGTCATCTTCACTCTCGATTAGACAAGGTTACGTCCGTTCTTTTTTATGTCCGTGCCTGTAGCTAGGGGAGGTACCTTGAAAAAAAAATGTTTTTCAATATTTTATTCTACGATTCTAGAGTTTTGATGAATATGTATATCCATGCCAAATTACAGCTTTCTAGCGCTAATGGTTTCGGTTCTTTGCTTCGGACAGACGAACGGACGGACATGACGAAACTATAAGGGATCCAGTTTTTCTTCGGAACCCTAACAAGCCATCGTGGTTATGGTTCATTTTGAATTAACTTTCAAATACCTCTACTTAAAATGGTACCTTACGAGGACATAATTTTGCAATCAAAAACCTAATGATCGATTTTAAGCTCTAAACACACTATTAGCCTTGATTGTTTATTTGCTTTTTGTTGAGCATAAAATATCCTATATGAAAATTCCTGCATTATGCTCTAGGCCTCCTCTAAAGAAAGAACCCATGCACTGTAGAGAGTCATAATGGTTTGACTGACGCCAACTGAAATTTCAACTGATTTCAACGTTATTTAGAATTTTTAAATAGATACAAATCTATTTAATCCTCTTTTTTCAAGTTTATTTCCTAATTCTTTTTTAATCTCCGGTATTAAAGCAGTCTGTAATTACGCTTCTCGTTTCAGAAGAGGTTTCAAAGCTGCCCTTACGATACTCAGACACGCGACTTTGGCATCAACAAACGTAAATGTTTACGTACCTACTTGTTTGTGATAGTTAGTTAAGGTATTCATTTGCTCTTTTTACGCATTTACATAGCCCGTCGGCCTGTCTCGAGTGATAGGTCTGCGGTCGGTAGTTACATAGATTCCGATGTTCCTATTTTCCGATTGCGGCCATCTTCAGCCCGCGAACAGTTGCAATCCGGCCCGCAATTATTATTCTGTGCCGCAACCAACCAGTCCCGGGCGTTTTTAGAGGGGAATCGAATACGTGTGCATTGGGCTTTAATGTGAAAGTTTATTAAGGATGTTTAGTACTTTGCTGCTCTTTCACGAAAAACTAAGTACGGATTTTCATGAAATTTTGCACACAGGTGTATGGTTTGTACAGACTATGGTCTGAAATAACGCATAGATTATTTATCATCCCGGAAAGAGCCACGGGCAAAACACTAGTTTCTAAATATCTTGTACATATTGGTCTGCATAAGAAAAACTTTGCCCATCCCCGCTCTAGACCTTGACTCTTGCTGTACAGTCTAGGCTCTACTCTTAAGTAGCATTTTTTAAATAACATTTAAAAACAGGGATATTTACGCCCCAACTCAGAGTTTTCCTCCAACTTTTTAATTTCCACCCTGTATATAAAATTGAAAAACGACACAATTAAACAAAAAATCTCAGTAACTATGAAAAATGGCAGGAAGATAGTTTATGCTAAGAATGGATTTTTGGAAATTCATTCTTTAACCGCTCATTTACACGCGCGTGTAGCGGATCGTCTCGTGGCGCGTCCGTAAGCCACGCCCCCTACGCGCGTGTGAACACCACGCGAGCGCTCGCGCGAGCCCCTTTGGCCGCGCCTAACAAACCGCTCCCGCCGCGAGCCCGCGAGCCACGAGACGCGCCGCTGTCTGGTCCGCGAGCGCCCTGTTCACACGCGCGCGCACGCGTGCGTCTCGCAGATTGTCTCGTGGCTCGCGCGCGCGTGTAAATGGGGTATAAGAGTTTAACGGGTAAAAATAGAGGGGTTGGAAGTCACATTTATACAAACCAACTTCGTCAGTTTTAGAGACAATACAGAGATTAAGACAATACAGACATTAATTTTTAGGCGATACGAGGTTCGCCGGCACTGCTAGTTTACTAATAACTTAATAAGAGTAGGTTACTTTATCCTTTATGTGTTTCAACATTTGATAAGCATTCTTCTTTTGCATAATTTCTCTGGTCTAACGGGTCACTCTTTAGGTACTTCTTACTTTGCATTTTCTCTTCTCGGGCTGGTCTTCTAGCTAGGCAATGATTTTATTTATTTATTTACACCTACCAGCAGTGATAGCTTAGCGATTAGAACGTTGGTCTCCCTAACGAAGGGGCCCGAGTTCAAATCCTGGCATGCACCTCTAATTTTCAAATATTATGTGCATATTAGAAGTTAGTTATCACTTGCTTCGGTGAAGGAAAACATCGTGAGGAAACCTGCACACCGGAGAGTTCTCTATATAATTCTCCAAGGTGTGTGAAATCTACCAATCCGCACTTGGCCAGCGTGGTAGACTATGGCCTAATACCCCTCACATTGTGAGAGGAGACCCCGAGCCCAGCAGTGGGACAATTTTGGGTGGTTGCTTTGCTTTGCTTTTGCTTTACACGTACCTACATACATTTGGCACGTATTGTAGTAACTATTTAAAGTTATACTTAACTTATAAAGTAATTGCTAACATTGTCTTCTATTGTTCCACGCCCAGCCAACAATAATTAATTACTCACCAAAGATCGAATAACATTGCTTGACATGAAAAATGAGTCGTCTTCCTCGAAGACTTTATAGGAGGCACTTTATGAATTATGTTAGTAGGTACAATATTGAAATATAAAGTGCTTCTTGGAATTAGACGGAATATCTTGGAATATCAAGACATAATATTTATAGAACTAGGAAAACCAATAACATACAAGAAAATGGGATAAACATGAAATTTGAAAAATGTCTGGTAAAATGGTAGAAATTCTTTCTGGGCGGATACGTTATATAACATCATTTAGAAAAATTCTGGCTTTGTGGGAAACGGCTTAGTTAGATGGGTCAGTAGCTCTTAGACAAGTACCTATATCTTTCGCAAAATTTAAAAAGAAGCAGGATGCTAACACATTTTCCAAACAGGATTCATATCAATATCCGAATTTTCACTTTGTCATATATACCTTACTTATCATACAAGGCTGTGTTGGAGTGTATGCTTTCGTGTGTTCAGATCATCTCTATAAACCATGTATCAAAGAGCACTTCAGTACTATGAACATAGATCTCTCTGTGGGCGTAGTTATATGTCAGGACTGCCAGGATACTAAATAAAACACACAGTTCGACAGGCACAAGGATACTATTAGTTTATTGCCTGATAACACCCGGTTTTATCAATTCAACGTTATTTAGTTTTACTTTGATTCCTCGGTCCTACCAATCTGTCCAACGTAATGACAGTTCTTCTACTATTTCTTAAATTGATAGATCAGTACAAACTTATTACAGGCTACGCCAACATCTTAATATATATAAATTACGTGTCACGTTGTTTGTCCGCGATGGACTCCTAAACTACTTAACCGAATTTAATCAAATTTGCACACCGTATGCAGTTTGATCCAACTTGAAAGATAGGATAGCTTACACCTCAAAAATTGAAATGTGTGCTGTGTCCCAGCACACATAGAAGAAGTAAAACTTCAACGGACAAGTAGAAAAACGAATGGCAACGGACAAGGGGAAAAACGAATCGCAACGGACAAGTGGAAAAACGAATCGCAACGAACAAGTGGAAAAACGAATCGCAAAGAACAAGTGGAAAAACGAATCGCAACGGACAAGTGGCAAAACGAATCGCGACGGACAAGTGACAAAACGAATCGCAACGAACAAGTGGAAAAACGAATCGCAACGAACAAGTGGAAAAACGAATCGCAACGGACAAGTGGCAAAACGAATCGCGACGGACAAGTGACAAAACGAATCGCAATAAAATTTTAACTTGAAGTTTTACAGGCAGGTTTTCAATTAGAAAAGTACATTAACAATCTGCCTGTAAAACCGGGGAGTCCGCGGTAACGCTTTTTCGTGACAGAAATCTCCTAATACCCCGTCTATATAGAAGTTTCACTTCAAAAAACTTTTGATCGAACGAAGTCTGTTCGGGCAGCTAGTACTTACATAAAATGTGATACCATCGCTCAGCACAGTATGCAGGCAGGTGAGGCAGGTACCTCGATGGCAACAAGGACAGAACACCATTAACCTCAGCGCTGTTGTGATTTGAATACCAAAACAACGACTGGAGTTCTGAGTGCTTTCCTTTTAAGGCTTGTTAGCCGTTTGTTATTTATGTACTGAATGACTGCGCAGTCAATTGATCGGAAAATGACCACTTAATATTTTCGTGTCAATCAAAAATATTTAGTAATACACTATTATAAGTACTATTATGTTTGTGATAATACCTAGGATAGCTTTAAATTTTTATTAAATTAATGTCGTCACGATTTCCAACATATTTTTTACCTTACTGAATAATTTCCTAAACATTTCTTGTAATAAATCAATAAAACATGGACAATAATACATTACATTCAGTGTTTGAATTTATTCTTTTTTTTTACTCAAAAGATAAGTAACATAATAATATTTATATACTGAATGATGTCTACACTTATATGGTTTCAAGAAGTACACTAGCATAAAGTGAGTGTAGGAGGCACGTTAAACACATTTTTAACTGTGTCAAATCATACCATTAGATGTATAGCTTTATCCTAATTCCCCATGAATTCGTCGGCGACCGACGTCGATTTACGGCCTTTTTATAGGACTCGTAAATTCAGAAATGATGCCCGCTCCTTATGTTTTCCTATCGTATTCTGAATTATAACGGTGACCTATTGCTTGCCGACCTATGCCTTCAACGGATAGCGTAGTAGGTAGGGTAACAAAATTGCTATTGCTTGCTCTTTCTACACTGTACCACAGCAGACCTTGATGACACTTCTGATAACTTAAAATAAAATTACAAAGTATATTCGCCATTAATTGTTTTGTTTTCCCACATACTAATTTTTATCTGACGAAAAAAAAAGGAGGCGGTTCTAAATTCGACGCGTATATATATTTTTTTATGTATGATCACGCAGCAATCGGCACAGGGTGGTCCGATTTTGATGATTCTTATTTTAATGGATAGGGTATGTCTTGAAGTTGGTCCCATTCTTTTTTTATTTAATTCCCACTATTTCCCACCCTAAAGGTACGAAAATAGGGGATGATTGATTATTCACCCATGGATTTTTAACCCTTACCCCAATAACTTTGTACTGGATGATCCGATTTGGAATCGTTTTTTTTATTGAATAGTGTATACCTTGAAGTTACTCTGATTTAAATTTGGAAAAAAAAAATTATTCCTAAAGATTTTATTTTATTCCTATTGATATTTTTATTAATTTATTAATTTTCATAACAACAAAAAATTACAAAAACCGTTTAAAAATTATTTATTTACTGTTTATTTAGGATTTTAATTTATAATACTAAATGGTTTATTTTATTTTTCGCTTTTCAGTCTTATTTTTCGTTAGTTTAATTTTTTTGTTAAAAAGTAATTATAATAATATTATTATTGTATCCGCAATACGGTCGTTGGGGTCAGATTAAGTCTAAAGAGGATAAGGTACGGCCAGTGAGACTGATCTGTTGATGATGATCTATTCTCTGGAACTATCTTATGTTTGAGGAGCTTGTTTGCCATTTACTTTAAATTATAATATTAATATAATAATATTTTATATTTAAAAATATATTCTACTACTTTCAGCATACCGTGCACCCTTCGGATAGGGAACCTCCCAGAAGGGTTCCCGGGGCAAACACTACCTATGGCTCGTGGGGCACCCCGGACGCGACACCTGAACACTCTGGGTATGAATCTTTCAATTTATTTGCATACGTTAAGTATGACATGGACATACACGATTATACGAATAACATAATGAGGACTAAATGTCCTCATTATGTTATTATATATAAAATCGGTATTCTGTACACAGTACACAGTAATGTAATTTTAAAGTCAGGTTTTATTATTATCTTACCTATATCAATTTTAACCGACTTCAAAAAAGGAGGAGGTATTCAATTCGACTGTTTTTTTTTATGTTTCTTACCTCAGAACTTTTGACTGGGTGAACCGATTTTGATGATTCTTTTTTTAATCGATAGCTGGTGCTTGTCATGTGGTGGGACCACATGAATTTGAGCTAAATCCGATGAGTAGTTTTTGAGTTATTTTGGAGTCGGTTATTTTAATATTCAAACTATTTTATTATATTTACAGCCTGGGGAAAACTAATTCGCATTCGTCACAGATCAAAATTGAAGAAGGAGCTTCATACAGGGATGGAGGGTAAATAATATCAATACATTTCTGAGTTTTAATGCAAATAGTTTTAATGTGATATAAGTACAAAGGATAAAGTTTATTTCAGAAAGTTTGTCGGAGTCCAAAAGGTTCAGCTGTTCGCGTATAGTCCACAGTCTTCAAAAAAATATTCTGATGAAGAGAAGGAACCCACTACGGAGCTAGGAGACTTGAAGACGACTAGGTCGAGAGAGAACTCATTAAAACAGTAAGTATTCTGGAAAATATTAATTATCCAATGCATTTATTTCCCTTTAATAAGCTTCAATGCAAGGAAGTTACTTTCAAGTCTTCTCGATTACGTCTTTCATTATGGTTCTGACAAAGGAAAATTGAGAACTACGTACTTTATAACAGTCTTACCTTTTGTGCATAGAATAACGGATTCGGATAAGAGTGAAGTACCTCCTATAGAAACGCCGCAAAGTCCGGTTCCATCATCGCCTTCGAGGGATAAAAAATGCAAAGGCTGGAGGTTTCCAACATTCTGCGACCCTTCCATGACCATAGATCCCCAGGGTAAGTTGAATTTATCCATCAGCCTTTGTGAAATCCCTTGCTAGTTTAAGGCCTCCTTCAACTTACGAAGATGCCCTTCTTAACACTGTTGACTACTAAATTAGGGTTAAATCTTTAATGCTTAACTTGTGCAGACAGATTATTACACACGCACTTTAAAGCATTTTCTATCAAAAACACAGCTCTACTAGAGAGTATTTTACCTTAGTGCGTTTCTCAAATATTTTCTACCTAATCGAGTCAGTTAGATTAGAAGTAGTTATATCGACTTTTCAATAAAATTGATAGCCACTTTATTTTCTTAATAGAAGTGTCAGCTGGGTGCCAATTGCCGTTTAAGAAGGAGATTCTCTTAGCCTCTCAATCACCCCTGCGTTGTTCTAATTAAATACTTAATTATTTTCGGTGGTAAGGTAAATAATTCGTACTAAACAAAATTTTATTGTGTTCATCTTAAAAGATTTTGAAAACACTCGAGTTTAAATAAAACTGTACCCTGTTCCTGTCCCATTTAATTAATCGTTTTTCGAAGTACTGTGAGATATCTGAAACAGATTCATTATAAATTCGAATGTTTCCCAAAAAAAAGTATTGTTAT
This sequence comes from Thymelicus acteon, assembly GCA_951805285.1. Lineage (NCBI taxonomy): Eukaryota > Metazoa > Arthropoda > Insecta > Lepidoptera > Hesperiidae > Thymelicus > Thymelicus acteon. Next base: position 4,758,868 of record OX638215.1, on the reverse strand, counting down.
TCTTAATTTCTCGCAAATCGCAAAATTATATTCCAGCATTAAAATTACAAAAAGTTTCCTTGTTTTTTATGCATCAACATATACATAACAACAGCCAAAACAATCAAGGTTGCTTAATTATTATGTTTTATGTAGCTGTTGTTGTGTACCTAATTGTTTGTCCAATACTAAGTAAACATAAAAAACAACCAACAGGTCGCGGGTACATCACCTGGCTGTTCCTGGTAACCTTCTGCTACAGCTACAACGCGTGGGGCATCGCGCTGCGAGCCAGCTTCCCGTACCAGACGCCGGAGAACACGCCCAAGTGGATGGTTGCCGACTACATCTGCGACGTGGTGTACTTCATCGACCTGGTGCTCGTCAAGCCACGCCTCATGTTCCTGCATGAGGGGTTCTGGGTCAACGATCCTAAGGAGACCCGGCGGAACTATTGGAGCAAGCTGCAGTACAAGGTAATAGGCAGTGCTGCAATTATTGATGCGTGCTGGGCCCCGACCTGTTTCGGGGAGGTACACGCGATCATTGTTTTGGACTTTACTGTTGGCACTGATATCATGTTTTGTAATTTTACAAAGATTATGGACACATAAATGCGAAATTTCGACCTCTCGGACAACACTCGCATTAATTAGTGGATAAACAAAATGAACTTAGAACATAATTTTCGTTGTTTCAGTTCGATTTGATATCTCTAACGCCGCTCGACTTACTGTACTTCTATTTTGGACCGCAAATGGTGATCCTCCGATTCCCGCGCATCTTGAAGCTACAGACCTTCTGGGAGTTCCACCAGGCTGTTGATCGAGTACTTTCCTCCCCATATGTAGTAAGTATACAAATACATTCCTGTTTTTACCCCTTGAGAGCTTAAACTACGCAGTCTCAAACTTGTCCCGCTCACTTTGATGAACAATTTTTTAAACCTTATATGATTGAAACTTATGATGAATTATTATGGATTATATTACACTTGAAAAAGTTGACCGTGGACACTAGTAACACAGAAATCACCGACGCGTTGACAATGAAGATGCAAAAAGTCTGCTTTTTACCATCCGCATCTTTACCTATATAATCTCTTTAATATTCATTAGTTTTGCTATACTGCGTGAAGTACTAACTAGAAATTCATCATTTCATTTTAGGTGCGTATCGGCAAAACCCTGTTCTACATCTTCTACCTGATTCACCTGAACGCATGTGCCTACTACGCCATGAGCAAGTACATCGGGCTGGGCAGCAACGGCTGGGTGTACGACAATCAGGGCAACGCCTACATCCGCTGCTTCTACTTCGCTACCAAGACGGCCACCTCCATCGGTAACGTTGGCTGCAAATTTCTGCTGAGAGATGGTTGGTTTTTTGATATGCTTGAGTCTGACGACTCGTCGTGCACCGGCTGTGGGTTTGGGAAACAGTTCTTTCTTTCGTTCTCTTTCTTTTCTCAGTCATCGGCAACGAATCAATGATACATTTGATGTTACTGATCTCCATGGCGACAATGGCCACTGACCTTGGCAACTATTATAGTAACTCTATAAAACTTTGAGGCTGGTTGGCTTTTACTTTTGATGCTTGCATGCTCACATTTGATAATGATATATTGCTCATTATCATACTGTCCAATATGCACGCAGATTGCACACCACAGCAACTTTTAATGCAAACTTTTTAACCGACTTCAAAAAAAGGAGGAGGTTCTCAATTCGACTGTATTGTTTATGTTTGTTACCTCAGAACTTTGGACTAGGTAAACCGATTTTGATGATTTTTTTTTCGAAAGTAGAGCTTGTCGTGTCCACACAAATTTGAGCGAGATCTGACAAGTAGTTTTTGAGTAATTTTGAAGTCGGTTATTTTTTGTTAGTAAAATTTAGATTATTTATTTTTTATAGCACAGTTACACAACATGGAATCATATCGGAACCTCTATCTACAATTTTACTCGTATCTTGAAAGTCAGTAATCTATACTAATATATAAAGAGGAAAGATTTGATTTTTTGTTTGCATTGAATAGGCTCCGAAACTACTGAACCGACTTCAAAAATTCTTTCACTGTTGGGAAGCTACACTATCCCTGAGTAACATAGGCTATATTATATTTTCAAAAAAAAATTAGGGATCCTTAATAAAACTCCAATAATGTAACCCAAGGTGTAAAAAAATAAGAAAACCGAAGCAAAGCGAGGGCGGTTACTCGTGTTTTATATGACCACAAAATAGTTTTTCCTCTTTCTCGAATATCGTCTTTGGTGTGTAAACAGCATTAAGTTTTAAATGGATGGAAAAGGCCCGTATTCATGAAAAGTCGATTTATCGATACGGGCACAAACTGAAAAGTAGTTATTTGGTGTTAAGTAGTCATTGACAAATCTCATCGACGCGACCGATGACAATATCTCATCAGATACGAGTGACATGTACTAAGTGCTAACAAACTGAAAAAGTTCGTTTAGGTTTAGGTTTCGAAAGGTTTAAGGTTGAAAAGTGTTTGAGATATATGAAACGCCTATTTTATCCGTGACAGTCCTCGTTTATTATCTTCTAAGGTGGTATAAAAATAATCTCAGTGGCAATGTTTATGTATATTCTGGTTCAATAGCGTTGATTAGCCTAAACTGTCGAGAATCGGTTTCAAATTGGTATCGCTAGGATGGGGAATTTAAGGGCACCAAAATATTGTTATGACATAACAGAGTGTCAAAAAAAGTGACACGCTATATAGGTTTTCATACAAATGGAGGCACACATGCGCGTTCTATTCTTCGTCTGTGACATAATACAAAAACGTTGCATATTGTTAAATACTCAGATGAAAGATTATGTTTTTATCAATATTACTTATATCATTTCTTACTGTAGTCACGTTTAAAGGTAGCATTTAACATTAATTCCTATTTCCTATACAAAATTTCTGTAATATCAAACATTAAGAAAGGTTTTTGTATCATGCCCTGCATACCTATCACAACTCTTTTGCTTACTCTACGTACGAGTGGGTCCGTACACAAATGAGTTCGTTCAGCAGGCAAGAACCCGAAGCCGGAGAACACGCTGGAGTTCCTATACATGACGATGGCGTGGCTGATGGGCGTGTTCGTGTTCGCGCTGCTCATCGGACAGATCCGCGACATCCTCACCACTGCCACCAGGGTCCGGGTGAGTTGTGCTGTGTGCGATAACTTGACCTTCGAGAAAAACTTAGGTATCCTGAATTGCCCTGGAATAAGTCACAATCACAATACAGACAAGCATCCAGTCATATCGATCATTTATGACTTGTTGAGCGTTTGACTTGTAATCATTGTTGATATACCCATACTATTATAGTATTTCTTTTCACAACTCCATCGGGCTTTCTCAGGCCACGTTCCGTACGGGATTCCGCTGCGTATGCACGCACTATCGTATACATTTTCTATGAAACTTCCAGAACTTCACGTCCCGTCCCGTACGGAAATAATCCGTTATTATTATATTTATAGTAACTTTGTTTTCTTCGTAGAATGGGAGTGAGGTGCTACAAATGTCTAAAAGTAGAATAAACTATACAAATAAATAAAATTAGAGTGTCTGTTTGTAATATTAAAATAACCGCTTTTTACTAAGTGCATTTGGATGTATACACGGTACATATATATGTATCAAAACAACATTTTTTACAATTTTTGTTGTCTGTCTGTCTGTTTGTTCCGACTAATCTCTGAAATGGTTGGGCCGATTTTGACGGGAGTTTCACTGGCAGATAGCTGATGTAACAAGGAGTAACTCAGGCTACTTTTATTTTAGAAAAATAAAGTTAGTTAGGCGATACGAAGTTCGCCGGGTCAGCTAGTATTATAATAAATTCTTAACGATATTCAGCTATACCTCCATCTCTATGTATAGGTACCGAAATAGCATTGTAAACGGGGTTAATATGTCCTGTACGGTAGACGGAGTACAAGAAGACGCTGGACGGGTCGACGCGGTACCTGCGCCAGCTGAACATGCCGCTCCACATCCAGCGGCGCGTCACCGACTGGTTCAACTACACCTGGAGCCAGCAGCGCTGCTTCGGTCAGTTCACCTGCTACTTCTTCGTCGTATCAGCCTGTCCAGATGAGGCGTTTTACGCGCGAGCGGACTCGCGCGCTACTCTTTTGTGTTGCGTCCAGATGTTGCGTTTTACGCGCGTACCTACGCGCCAGTTTTTTGGAAGGGACTAGTTATAAACATGGAGGTAGACAAAGCAGTTGTATTGTGGCTTGCATACCGTCGATGGAAACGTCGTAAACAAAGAGATAATCGACAATTTAACGTGCATCCAATTCTACATGACAGAATGACGCATAGCATGTTTATAACATTATACCCAAAGCTCAGAGAACACAGTGAAAAGTTTTTTAACTATTTTCGGATGTCAATAACATCTTTCGATTATTTACTAACAATTATACAAGAATTATTCCCAGTTCCTACGAATAATCTGGAGATTCCATATCCCATATGCCTACTCTTTTTTCAACCTCGTCGATAAAAGTTCATTATCAAAATTATCACGCACCATTTTGAACGAAATTCGACCACTCACCACTGTGGATACGCGCGTAGTACTGGACGGAGCAATGGCGCCCGAGTATCTCGACTCTCGCGTCGCTCGCGCGTTTTACGCGCGAGTCGAGAGTCCGGCGTGTTGCACGCGTTTTACGCGCGAGTGAGAAAACGCGCGAGAGCATCTGGATGGGATGTATGTAGCTCTAGTATTTTTTTTTTTTTTATGCTTTTAGCAGGCAAACGAGCAGACGGGTCACCTGATGGTAAGTGATCACCGCCGCCCATGGACATTAGCAACACTGGGGGCGTCACCAACGCGTTGCCGGCCAAGAAAATGACGATAGACCCGCTTTTTGAAGGACCCCATGTCATAGCTTAGAGGGAACACCGATGCAGGAAGTTTGTTCCATAGTTTACACGTACGAGGTAGAAAATTACGTGAGAACCGAACTGTGGACGAATGCCAGGTATCCAGGTGATGTTGGTGGAACCTGGAACCCCGTGATGTGCGGTGTCGAAAACCAACTGCAGGTATTAAGCCAAATAGTTCTTCAGAACATTCCCCATTGTACAGACGGTAGAATACGCAGAGAGAACCTACATCTCTCCTCAATTCGAGTGATTCTAGTCCGTCTGTAAGCATGGGATCGTCGACAAGACGAATAGCTCGCCGTTGAATTCGATTGAACGGATCCACTTGGCTAGCTGGGGCTCCAGCCCAAAGGTGGGAGCAGTACTCCATGTGTGGTCGAATTTGCGCCTTATAGAGCATCAACCTGTGCTTAGGCGTGAAGTACTGCTTAGCTCTGTTGAGCACTCCCAATTTCTTTGCGGCTAGTTTGGCCTTACCAACCAAGTGGTCTCGAAACTGAACTTCATTCGAGATGTCGACACCAAGGATCCCAATGCTTTTAGAGATGTTAAGAGGAATGTTCTGGAACTGTGGTGCTATGACAAATGGGGTTTTTTTAGCGGTTAACGCGCAAACTTGTGTCTTCTCGGGGTTGAACTGGACTAAATTTAGTCTGCCCCATTCTGAGACCCGCTCCAGAGATGTCTCGACTTCAGACACAAGTTTCATCCGCTTCTCCTCAATCTGCACCCGAGAAAGGTTTGCTCGGCCTGTATAACGGGCGTCACCCGTGCTGTCATCAGCATAGCAATGAATATTCTCGATGTCCAGCATATCATTGATATGCATGATGAACAGTGTAGGTGAAAGCACAGAGCCTTGTGGGACGCCAGCATTTATGGGCTTCGTATCTGAGCATGTTCCGTCAACGACGACCTTGATGCTCCGCTCCGATAAAAAACTGGCAATCCATTTGCACATTTTCTCGGGTACTCCGTAGGAAGGAAGTTTAGACAATAATGCCTTATGCCACACCCTATCGAAGGCCTTTGCAACATCCAAACTTACAGCCAATGCTTCTCCCTTGCTCTCGATTGCTTCTGCCCAGCAATGAGTAAGGTATACTAAAAGATCGCCAGCTGACCTGCCGTGGCGGAAACCGTATTGACGGTCACTAATCAGCTGGCGATCTTCTAGATACCGGAGCAGTTGAGTGTTTATTGAGTGTTTAGTATCTCGGTTACGCGCGAGTGACTACGCGCGAGTCCGCTCGCGCGTAAAACGCCTCATCTGGACAGGCTCTATCGCTCTTGCCGGAGTAATCGGGGTCTTCATGAGGTAGTACTAGTGGACAGATGTTATTTACCTCACGAGCAATCGACACTTCTCCCTGCATGTCGTGATTTACACCTGAGATTTTTGTGCATATGATAATTTAAAGATTTGGAGATGGTTATGTTAACATCCGCACTGGAGCAGCGTGGTGGTGAATGCTCTAGGCCTCCTCTAGAGGAGAGACCCATGCTCAGTAGTGGGTCGTTAATGGGTTGAAATCAAGCCAATTATAATAAAATGTTTATGCTACCTAATTATATTTGGTGAGCTCCATCAGGTTACTCTATAGTTCTAATTATTATTTAATTAAAAAAGTTGTTAAGGCTATCTACTAATATTCAGATGTTTGTTTCTAGATGAGTCAAAGATCTTGGACTCGCTCCCCTACAACATGAAACGTGACGTGGCGCTCGAGGTTCACATGTCGACATTGAGCAAGGTTTGCTATTGAAACCATTTTACGATTTCTTATATGCAATTTTTTTCAGAAGTTCGGCCAATATATTATATTAGTATATTAGTTCATTGCTTAGCTTCATTATCTGTTTATTGGCTCTTTATACAAAAAAAAAGTTAGAAGTAGATAGTCGTGTCCTGTTGTGGTTGTGGTGTGTTGCATAGAACAACCTTATACCTTTATCACGTGCCTTAATAAAATGCAATCATCAATGTATCAAACATAAGCGAGCCCATGGAGCGGCGAGCATTTGGCCGATTTTCGGTCACAAACTTTTTTGGGACCTGCAAAAGCGCTTGGCTGCCAAAATATTGAAGACAACTCCTGAACTAAACATGGTATATCCAGGTACTTCTATATTAAGGACAGCACCAATGCACGCCCAAAATTTGGCTCTTAGTGGTCCAAGGTAAATGTTATTTAAGAAGGACGCTGTTCTTACTCTGTTCGTTAGAAAGAGAGTGAGAGTAAGAAGGCGCTACTTTTGCTTGTAGAAGAACATTCACGTAAAAAGTTCCAACTGGCCTATCCATCCTTTTGGTTGTTCCAGGTGCAGCTGTTCCGCGACTGTTCGGAGTCGCTGCTGCGCGACTTGGTGCTGCAGCTGCGGCCCGTCACCTTCCTGCCGGGTGACGTGGTGGTGCGCCGGGGGGACGTGGGACATGTCATGTACATCATCAAGCATGGGGAGTGCTATGTGAGTCTTGCTATAGAACACATCCTTTAACACCTTAAGAATGACATTACACAGGTGTGGCCAATATTTGGTACGCTAAAAAGGGCGTTTCAGTCAGGAATGTCGCCACAAGTCGTTTCCTTGCATTTTCATGTACAAAAAGTTCACTAGAAAATAGTAATGAGAAGATAATACTGATGCTGGCTAACATCTTTTCAGGTTATGTCGCAAGATGATAAAGAAGTGTTGGCAACTCTACGAGAAGGCTCTGTGTTTGGAGAGATCAGCCTTCTTGGCATTGAGGGGTTACGGCGACGCACGGCCACTGTTCGGTAAATATTCAAACACCAAATAAACTTAGTAATCGAAAACGTAAATTGGCGCCCAACAAGGGATTATAAAGGGTCACGCATTGGGCGCCAATTTATAAGTTTGCTTTAAAATGAAAACAGTGATAGCCTAGCGGTTAGAACGTTGGCCTCTCGAACAGAGGGGCCCAAGTTCAAATCCTTGCACGCACCTCTAATTTCCAAATATTATGTGCGTATTAGAAGTCAATTATCACTTGCTTCGGTGAAGGAAAACATCGTGAGGAAACCTGCACACCGGAGAGTTCTCCATAAAGTTCTCAAAGGTGTGTGGAGTCTACCAATCCGCACTTGGCCAGCGTGGTAGACTATGGCCTGTACCCCTCACATTGTGAGAGGAGACCCCGAGCCCAGCAGTGGAACAACTATGGTTTGCTTTTTTTTGCTTTAAAATGAAAACCGAAATATCTCTTATTTAATTTGTAAAACAAGACTTGAGTACTATTTTGCTAGGCCAGCAATAATAACGATATTTAAGTAAAAAATGTTAACAGGTCCCGTGGCTATTCAAGCCTGTTCGCTCTATCCAAAAGCGATCTGGACGCTGCCCTCAAACACCACAAGGAAGCCGAAAAAATACTGAGAGTTCGAGCCGACCAGATCATTCGCGAGAACGCAGCTAGACAAACCAAACAGATGCTGGCGGAGCAAGCTGCCAAGAAGAGCCTAGAAGATAGTTACTCGGCTGCTAGAAGGAAGCACAGCGCTAATAGTAGCGAGGGTAAGAGGAACAGATCTGCGAGTGCTCAGTCGCGGATGAAACTACCCGCACTTACTGAGAATCCAGTAAGTTAATCAATTTTTATATGTAGATACCATTGACTTAATTCAGCATCGTCTTCCCTGTTAATAATGAAAGGCAAAAAACTTCGCCTTGCAGCTCCAGTGCGAATTAATGAAGTAGTTAGTATTAGTCCGAATGTCGAAGGTGCTTAAGCTGCCTGAATATCTGTTGCAGGCAAACTAAAACGATAGTGTGAACGTGAAAACATTTTCTTTAGCGGTCATCCCGCCAACTACTGATTGCACCGAAATTGACTTACCTAATATTTGTATGTAATGTCACCTATAATTTTTTGATTAATTCACGACTTAGATGTGATTGTAGGCCGTCACCGTTTGCATTATTTTGTTGTGGCTGAAGTTGATTATTTTTAACCCGGTTGTTTGTGAATGTGATGTGGTAATTGCACCCATGATAATTTCCATTCTACCCATAACTCGCGAAATCGTAGTGCCATGGCGTTTTACCACTTTACGCAATGCAATTTTTTTGACAGGCAACGCAGAGGAACAGAAACATCGTGCCGGGCAACAATTCCAGCCGAACTCCTTTGCCAAGGATCATTTTCTCCTCAGAGTAGATTTTTTTGGGAATGTTTATGGAAGAGTCGGTTGGACAACGAATGACTTAATGAAAGTACTGAACTTGCTGCCTAAGCGAGTCTTGCTTGCTGCTGGAAAAAGTGTGATATTGGATATGAAATTAAATAGTCACTAACATTTAATAAAATCATACATTTACCATCATCATACATTTGAAGGTACCAACTATACTGACGCAACTTTGTAATGATGTTTTGGAGATTTTAGGCCATTTGGTGGGTAATCATGCATCTATCTGCATCATATTTATCATCACAAGCACAATTTATTGATATTGCCTAATCAATTATACCTATAACCCGATATGTCTTGATGTGAGTAAATGAAACATTTAACATTAATATTCCTATGTCTAGAAGCATTAACATATTATAATTTTTATAGTATACTAGCTGACCCGGCGAACTTCGTATCGCTAGCCGTTACAGTTTCTGTGTGCTCCTCCCTCTCCCTCTCCCTCTCACGCTCCCGCTCCCGCTCCTGCTCCCGCTCCCAAGTAAAAAAAGGAGTCATAAAAGACGCTTATAATAATAAAGTTTTACCTTATCCCGCAGGAACAGGTCTATTTTCCGGGATAAAAAGTATCCTATATCCATCCCCGAGCTTTATTTTATATCTGTATAAATAATTAATCTATCAACAACATTTAACAAAAATTTTCCTTATCCCACAGGAACAGGTCTATTTTCCGGGATAAAAAGTATCCTATGTTCGTCTCCTGATTCTAAGCTACCTCCCCACCAATTTTCAGCCAAATCGGTTCAGCCGTTCTTGAGTTATAAATAGTGTAACAAACACGACTTTCTTTTATATATATAGATATAGCATTAATATATATATTACTCTATAGAATTGTGTACTTACTTCCATAAATATGATAACATTTTGTCATTTTAAACCTTTTGATCATCGTTCAAAGTTATCATGGACCTACGCATCATCCATTAGCACAAGTAGGTAGTTGTTAGTATTCGCCAAATTAACTTTATTATTCGGTGTTTTTATGTCTCGATGTAAGTAGGTGAAATATTTAACTATTTATATAAAAATATGTAATTATGTAGACAACATAATGTCCTGGCTCGATCGTGATTGATTGTGTATCATAAACTAATCCACCTGAATTGAAATGTTAAACGTGTTCAAAATTTTTTTATCTTTTTCGATGAATATATCAGCGATATTGTCAATCAGCAATTTTATTGTAACAATTGATGCTCTTATGCTATTGTTATAGCTATCGTGCCATGATATTATGATAGCTGTTTATTATACAGCTTTAAAAATAGATAAGTATTAAGTAGTCGATGCCAAAATAAATGTGTAGGATTACCAACAGTTTTCTAAATGTTATACTTACTTGTAATAATTATGCATTCAATGTACTCAGGTGAACGTTTTCTTAGTACATATTCCATTCAAGTATTAATATTATACTTATTAAGCGAAGTAAAATGCTTCAATATCTTAGACACACATCTACGTGAATTTACTGTAATGACGGTCACTTTCCTATTTGCAATTATGTCTATGGATCCAAGTTACTGATATCGTCTTTTAAATAAATCTGAATGTTGTAAATGTTGTTTTATTTCAACTAAATTTTCAGATAAAATTCACAACTAGGTTGAGCTGTAGCCACTGTAGGTGCCATACTATGTTTCCTGCAAATACCTAAGGTACTGTCAATAACCTTCGTATACCTAGTTCTCCGGTATATACAATAAAACTTGTTCCAGCATTAAGGGGTTACAGTACTGCCCCTAATAAGTTCAAAAAAATAGTCCAGTAGAGCCATGTATCGGCGAACTTCGAGGGAATCGTAACCTGTCATTTCAAGTACAAATATAGTGGATACAAATAGGGATACCCTACGAAGTATCCGTACTGCCTATAATAAAGCCATCTTAAGAATTTCCTTTGGAGTTTCTCCACCATGAGTACCTATGTATTTTTCCTCATGTGGACTCCAGATGACTGAGTTACTTTCCAACGTGTTTTTCACAAAGCAGTTATACCTACTACATTTTTATCTATCTTATCAAGTCGGACTGCACATGGCGACTACTTACCGTCCGTGTGAGCAGTAGTCCATGTGAGACCTAACTTGAGCTTTATAGTCGAAGTCAAAGTCAAAATCAAAATATTTTATTCTTATATATGTAGGTATCACTGATACACTTTTATGCACGTCATCATTTTTTTATCTACCAGCTTTTCGGAAGGGTGCTTTGTCATGGACGAAAAGAAAAGCCGAAAGAAACTCCTCGCACATCTTTTAAAAAAAAAGATAAAGCTGATAGGTATAAAGCATAAATTATAGGTATGCCTCGCCGCTAATACCTACTGCTTTGTCCTATTAAGACAACAAACCTTTTTAGAGGCTTACTCGGCCTTACTTTGCACGTCAGACGAAATGTCAACTCTGAGGTTCGTCCCCATGGATTCGTCCCAGAGAGTTTTCATCTTCAGACATTTTGATTCTGTTTCCCTTCTTGTTCGAAAAGCCGTGCACTGCGTCTCTCGTGCAGTCATTTGTATTGCAATGAATGCCACTTATTTCATGTAACGTGTATAAGGGGCCATCCATAAATTACGTCACACGTTAGGGGGCGGGAGTAGATGTAGTGTGACATTGTATGACAAGGGGTGGGAGGGGGTTCTAAATTTCGTGACATCACATTTCAAAATCGAATAATTGGTATGTATAGGTAAATATAAAAAACAATTAATGGAAATAAAACTTATTTCGGAACTGCTGTTTTAATTTAATAATTTCTAGGTGTAAAATTTCATATTATGTGACGTGACACTAGGGGGGAAGGTTTCACAAATGTGACCTGCTGTAAAAGGTGGGGGGAGGGGTCAAAAAGTCATGAAATTAGTGTGACGTAATTTATGGATGGCTCCTAAGTAAACAGAATAAACAACGTGGGGAATAGTACCTACAGACTGCTGAAGAACACCAGTATTAAAAGATTTCATAAAAGAGCAGTAACAGTCAGCAAAGACCTTATTTTGTCATTCTTATAAATAAAGAGTTAGCTTCCCATGTTAGCTTTTCAGGAAGACCGAATGATGGAAACTTTACATGCACGTACATACCTACATAGTCTAGTTATACAGCTACTTCAAAGCCGATGAAGAGTTCATCAGAGTGCACCAGGTACAGGGTTTGAACTCAAAGATGAATCAGAACTAGCTTACCTAGTTAATCAGGTATCTGAGAAATATATTGATTCATGAGTCTGAAGGGACTTTAATTCGAAAACAAAAGACATTTTTACTACACGTTTTGTATTGTAAAATTGCACGAGACCATGCTAATAGAACTAATAATAATTTAATAACAGGTTACGAAAGAATGCTTTGCTCATAATGGCTTTACGACAGTTATTAGGGAGCCCCGATCCCTTACATTAATTATAGTTTTGTCAACATTGCGTGCACCGCATTGGAAATTGAAGTTAATTTTATATTTCAAAGCGATACTTTGTTTTGGTCCTTATTAAACAGTAATAAGTACCATTTCTCTGAAGCTAGCTCAGTAAATAAAAGTTTTTCATGAACAGTTGCAGTATTGTTTGACGGCGAAACTGGGCCCGAGTTTTGTTAAAGCATGTAAGTATGGTAATCTGTGCTGTATCATGACAGAAATAATTAGCTGTTCCCCGTCTTCTTCGCTGGCCATAAATTTTAGTAACAATTTATTTATTACAGTCTCGGACCTGAAAAAAAGACGGACGTAACCTCGTCTAATCGAGAGTGAAGCACAGCAATGGCCGCCCGCTTACCATCTGTGCGTAATTTTTGATTCGCGATTGACGCAGTATGGTGTCAATGTGTGGGTGTGTGTACATGTACGAATAGAGAGTTAGTATTTCTTATGGGTGCTTCACTGAATTTGTTGTTGGGATTACGTCCGTCTTTTTTTTAGGTCCGTGATTACAGTATTATTTATTAGTATGTATTACTATCCTACTTTACCTACTGTACAATTATTGTCTATTTAATTTATTTAGTAAAAACCTGCTTATAAAATATCTCGCTTTGTCTTTGGACGTTTATTTTAAAAATAAGCCATCGCCATTGTTGAGTGGAAACATTTAAAAGGAATACTATCATTTCTAGTTTGTGGTTGAATAACTTAGGTACAACTGCCCATGGCCTGACGCGCACTTGGCCGGCATATTACTCGTAAGAATAATGCACGCAGTTAATTTATAGTACGGTCGCTGTATCTTGGCGCGTCTGAACATAGGCTTTGATAACTTTAGCGCATGTTAGACAGAGATAGCAATACGAACATGCTAACGTATGACTGAGACACAATACACCGCGTATCGAGTATTGCCGAATTATGTTACTGCGCAGCCTTCTGCGCGAAGTTCAGACGCGCCAAGATACAGCGGCCGAACTGTACATGGAAGAAAGGGAAGGAGTCCAGGAAGTATAGTTTAAGTTTAGAGTTTAACTTTACATGAACTATGTGCCATTTCGAAAGAGAAGTTTTGGGTTTTCTTTTTTATGTTGGCAAAAGTTGGCAAAAATGCCAGCTGTCCGTAGACTAAAAGTTGGACGGAACCCAACTTATAATTGCACAAAACAATCAAGTCACCTAGCTATAGGTCTGATGATTTTTATATTGAAAAAGTGCGTGACATTATTCATTTACGCAACTTAATTGTGACACTGATGTAATAACAGTACAAATAAAACTGTAACTCACGAAAACTTTGTCTTTAGCCTTTGGTAAATATACCTACTGGGTTCAGGTTTGGTAAACAAATTAGATTAGAGCTTAGCTACATCTATGGAGCTTAGAATTTGATAATTTTCAAATTATATTTAGGTACATTTTTTGACAATAGCTATAATGAATGTAGTTAAACCAAATCGCAATACTAAGACAATATTTTTATTGTAAAGCCCGAGGACTGACTAACGAGCACATAAAGGCCATGCTTTGCGATGGAATGAGGTAACCCATTGATGTTTGTAAACCAAACAAAATTTTAATACGGTTATTAAGTTTACTAATACACTTCAGCAGTAGGCTCGTTTATAGCTTGCCTTAATCACCTAGGTGAATTTAGGTCTACCGATCTAGTATACTTAATTCACCTGCGGCCAGTAGATTTAAATCACCTGGGTGCATAGGTGAATAAAGTACACTAATTAAAAGTATACTTAAGACACCTGGGTGAATTAACTCAGCTGAATAAAATCGACAGCACTTTATAGTGCCTTTATAGTAAACGTAACCGGTCTAAAAGAAAACCTATTAATTTCTACACGTCGTCATTTAAACGTAACGAAATTCTGTTTATTAGCTCTTGTAAACTGTAGTGCCATTAACACTCAATTCAATGTTCTGAAGTGTTAATTAGATAAGCGCAAAATTTTAAAAAGGCTTACATATTATAATAATGACAGTCTAAATCTAAATCATGTCTTATGATACACACATGGATACACTAAAAATTTATGCATTGCTTGTCGCGTGTTTGTAACATGTAACAAGGATTAATTTGACGCAACATTAAACAACCCTGAGGTAACCCGAGCTTTCCACTAGTTGCTTGACTCAGTTTGAAATTAACCCTCATCGCAGCGCATCCTATTTTAGCGACGGTTACCGCTTTCGCAAATAAAACACAGTAATGATTTAGAGTTAGCCAAGACGTTGGAAATTAAATCAAGAAGCTACAAAGGAAATAATACGGTCTATGTGAGTAAATTTCTAGTTTTGTCTTCTACGGAGATCGGGAAAGGTACGTACAGTGTACTTACGAAAAAAAATTGATGAAAATTAAATCACGATCACGATTAAAGTTTTTTGTAGACACCGTTATAAATATCTAATCAAAAATAAGTAGATAATTTAAAACACATTTTTAAATAACAGCAATTGTTATAGGTATCCAATGAAGCAAAGAAATAGAGTTTAATACTTGTTCATAATGTTATTTTGTTCTTATAAATGTACATATTTCGATTTTGCATAGAACTTGGCTCTCCTTTTTTACATTTATGTTTTGGTGAGATTATTATTTCTCCATGGGGTTTGCCTGGATAGCTACCACCCTTGAGCATGAGTCAGCCGCCAAACGAGTCGTCGTGTTCCGGCTGGGGGCTTGTTCTTCTCTTTTTTTGGCCGGTAACGCATCAGTGATAGCCACTTACCATCAGGTGGATCGTCAATTCGTTTTCCGGCTATTTCCATTAAAAAATTATACTTGTATTCGTAAATCAACTATAAATCTTAACAAATTTACACAATTTCTACTAAAACTGCCTCATTTTCAACTTGCACATCCTCTTGATTTTCAGTTTCATCTTTATTTTTAAAATCCTACATATTTTTATAAAATGTCTTTAAATGGTCATCGATAGCATTGAACTCATAATAATTTTAAATTTCTGACTTTGTATTGAAAGTTTGTGGTGATAGACCGTTTATTCCTAAGTTTGGGTTACGCAGCGAATAAAATAGATGGCTTTAGTATTATAAAGAAAAAACTCTAGATTTGAAAGTCTAAACTAAAAACTGTGAAGATATCGAAAAAACTATTTTAACGTTGGCAACGCTACTTGGAGGTGTTGCATTGGTAATATCGCTAAATAATATCAATGTGTTTTGTGATCTAGAGAAAAAAGCTCATATAAGCTTTAGAAGACTAATAAAGAACTAGAAAATGTTATCACAATGAGAAACAAATCCGTTCAAGTCTCCTTCTCTAATCGTTCCACGTCGTATTTGCTAGTAGTACCTACTACATAAATACGTCCTCATGTCGAACAGCCTATAAAATCTCGGTACGAGATCGGTATCTCCGCAAAAGACATTCAATATTGCTTTTGTATGTGAACGCGAGTTTGTGGACGGATACGATAAAATGTTTTATCGTCAAAATATGACCGTTTATTTCATAATTTTTGTGGTCGTAATACTCGGATAACATGGCAAGGATATATATATCCTACGATAATACGATATTAATACGTATATATATTATCGTATTTAGGAAGACAAGACTTGGATAAAACTCCTTGCTCAAGGAGTTTGAGCTTAATAAGAGATATGTATATACAAAGTGTAACTACTGCACTAAGGAAAATCTACAAATAATTTAAAATTGCTTCGGTTTTCTTATTTTTTTACACCTTGGGTTACATTATTGGAGTTTTATTAAGGATCCCAAATTTTTTGAAAATATAATATAGCCTGTTACTTAGGGATAGTGTAGCTTCCCAACAGTGAAAGATTTTTTGAAATCGGTTCAGTAGTTTCGGAGCCTATTCAATGCAAACAAAAAATCAAATCTTTCCTCTTTATATATTAGTATAGATTAATGCTTTATTTTATAGGCTTAGTGAGTTAGAGCCAATCCAAGTGACATTAAACTGTTTTGCCTTGTTATTCAATACCGTTCAGAAAAATGTAATCTCATCAAAAACATATGTAAATGTGAAATGAGAGCCAATAAAAAAAAAGAATTGATATCTAAATGGGTGCATGTAATTCAATAATATCAATAATTATCAGTTTTTAGATTTTTTTGCTTTACATACGACTAATGATATAGCAGAATGAAACTTGTGTCTGAAGTCGAGAACTCTCTGGAGCAAGTCTCGGAATGGGGTCGACTTAATTTGGTCCAGTTCAACCCCACGAAGACACAAGTTTGCGCGTTTACCGCTAAGAAAACCCCATTCGTCATAGCGCCTCAATTCCAGGGTACCGCGCTCACCGTGAGTAAAAGTGTTGGGATTCTGGGAGTTGACATCTCGAGTGATGTGCAGTATCGGCGTCATTTAGAGGCCAAGGCTAAGCTGGCCTCCAAGAAGCTTGGTGTCCTGAATCGGGCTAAGCAGTACTTCACTGCGAGGCACCTGCTAATGCTTTATAAAGCTCAAGTCAGGCCCCACATGGAGTACTGCTCCCACCTCTGGGCTGGGGCGCCGCAATACCAGCTTAGCCCATTTGACGCCATACAGAAGCGCGCGGTCCGAGTTGTCAACGACCCACGAGTCACTCACAGGTTAGAACACTTGAGTTTCAGAAGAGACATCGGTTCTCTCTGCGTGTTCTACCGACTTTACAACGGTGAGTGCTCCGAGGAATTGTTTGACATGATGCCTACGTCTCCTTTTCATCATTGCACCACTCGCCGAAGATTGAAGTTCCATCCACACCGATTGGACTTGTGGAGAACCTCTACAGTCCGATTCTCACGAACTTTTTTGCCACGTACGTGCAAGCTGTGGAATGAACTTCCTTCTGAGGTATTCCCTGAACGCTATGACATGGGATTCTTCAAAAAAGGTGTAAAAAGAGTTCTCCTTCAGGGCCGGCGTTGCATTGGCGATTCCTCTGGTGTTGCTCATGTCCATAGGCGACGGTAACCACTTACCATCAGGTGGCCCGTAAGCTTTTTCGTCTGCCCTTCAGGCTATAAAAAAAAAATAATAGTCTAATAGTCTACCTTGATGCCAAATATCAAGTTTCTAGGTTATCTGGAACTGAGTTAGAGTTTTGATCTATAGGTCAGTCAGTGATAAAAATGTTGATTTTTGGACGTTAATATCTAAATAACCGTTTGAGGTATGTTTATGAAATTTGGAGCACATATATATTTCGCAAGTCTCAATAAATGAATCAAATTTGACAGGTTTATGTGGAATGGTTTTTAGATATGAAGGGGTCAAAAGTGGCTCCAAATGGTTCGTGTAATATTACACACGGTGCTGCTCGCCAGGTCTGTTAGCTTGAAATTGGCTTGACACGCTACCGCGTGTCTAGATATACATGGGTACCCATGGGAGTTAGTTGGTATTTTTATCGTTTTAAATTGATTGTTAATAGTGAACTTCCTTTCTCAACTGCCGTGATTAGAACTACGCACGTACCATCACGCGCGTAGTTAGAACTAAAACGCAATTTCCTCTCTTCTATTTAATTTTTAGATAATTGCTTATGCCCTACTCTCTGATACTGTGAAAAATTTATAAATAGGTAGGTAATTGATTTAGAAAAATCTTTGGGACGGCTTATTTTGTTGCTTCACTGCAGCCCTCTCTGATGGTTCTCTTATGTCTCATCTCTGCTAGTATGTCGCCCATTTACTTACATAAAAAGGCTGTGGTAGATTTAAATCAGTCGATATCTTGAAATAGATAACAATATCTGATCAAAGTCAAGCTACCTTGAGCATTCCAAGCTATAGATACATTTTTGAAATACCAACCTAAACTTCTTTAAAAAATGGCAAAACTTTTGTTATTAGACGTGTCTCTGCAATCTAGACTTGCCGTCTAATGCACCAAGTTTTCTGCATTATGATAAACATGCAGATATTTTTCATAGCTGAATCGGTAGGTTGCATGAATAATTTGGACGATAATGAGCCGTACCGATGCCGAGTTATGGCGGCTTAACGGTCGATCGTGGATTAAATATTTTGTTATTATCTGACTTTTATATCGTTGAGTTCCTTACAAAAGTTAAACCAGTTTTTAGTGAATTGAAAGGATTGGAAGGTAACGAACTCTTTTGCGTTGAGTAATCAATTACTTGCGTTGTTGCAATTTCGGTTATCTAATTGTTGGAGTTAAATAATTAAAAAAGGGGCGAAGGATTGAACCTTCAAAAGGAGACCTAAGAGAAGAAAGAAACAAAGAGTGATAGGTAAATTTAATTTATTTCACTACTAATATTAGATGCTGGTACCTGTCTACTAATTATTACCATCTTTCCGTGGAGTCTGCCTGGCTATTTACAATCGCTTGTTTCAGTCAGCCACCTAACGATTCTTCGGCTGGGGGTTTGAGAGTGAGTTCCTTCTTTCCTACTTCTTTTTTTATTTCCTGACCGGCAATACATCGGTGATACCTATGGGTGTTAGTGATGTCATGGGATGATGACCATGTGCACTTACCATCGAGTGACGTTTGCTCGTTTATCGGCTATTCACATAGAAAATAACTTGATATTTTTACTTAGATACCGTTAAATACAAAAAAAATACATGTAAATAATATAATTCTTCCGTCTTTTAATGTCGTTTAAGCATGTTAATTAGTAGGAACATACCTAGGTACCAAAAAAAAGAAATCGCGTTTCCGCACGCGATGGTGAACTGCTCAGTAAATCCTATTTTTATTTCGTAATTTCGTCAGTAAGGACAACGTAACAATTTCATTAATGATGATGACTTGGAACAGGAAAAAGTTGAAGCTCAACTTTCACTCCAGGAAGAAAAATCATTTACCTAGAATAAGTTGCATGCTACCAGCAGTACCAGCTACCGCACATTTATTTCGAAAGTGCTTATGGACTCTCAATAAACTGGAAGGTTGTCAATTTTTTTTGAGAGTAAAAAAACCTTGGTATAAATATGTAATGCATAAATAAGTAACATATCAAACTACTTACTTATTGAAATTGTTGCAACTGAAGAACGTACGTAAGTATAAATATTTCGACAACTTTTGAGTTTTGTGAATTGTGTTTCGATAGTATGTTGCCACTTGCCATACCTAATACAGTATTACTACTGTTAACACCTTAATAACCCATAGAAACAAGCCAGCAAACAATATTTAAGGTTGACAAGGCAGCAAGATTAAATGATAAGGATTCAAATAAATTGAGTTTTCTCACGGAAAACCGCTTCGTTCAAATCGCGTAGTTAAAATTATCAGATCATAAAGTACGAATAGAGGGCAAAAATAGACAGATTTATGGCAATGGAACCTCGCTTCTGCGATTACACCATCCATCATGAGGTTCGGGTCGGCAAGGACGGTAACAAATATTTACCAAATCCATCACTGCGGTGGAGTGAATGCGAAAGTACTCTGCAATTTGGGCGAATTGGATTGCTATCGATCAAATTTATTTGCCTAATAATCGCTGTTTTAGTAGGCTTATTATATTTAGTGCCCTACCTCACCGGGACGCCAAGGCGACGTCGCCGGCCACGTATCCAAACAGTTTATATTGAATTGTGGCTATTGGCTACGTTGCCACACCGTCGCCAAGTGAGGTAGCCGCCTTACATTTCAATATAAACTGTTTGGATACGTGGCCGGCGAAGTCGCCTTGGCGTTCCGGTGAGATACCGCACTTAACAACTACGTATAGTAGATACGTAACATTTCGATGAATAACATACAAAGTAGCTAACATCTACACTACAGCATCAGTCTATCGTAACCGTAAGCAGACTCCTCTTTCCTACTGGGCACTCTGGGCACGTGCCCAGGGCCCCGTGATCGGTAGGGGCCCCCTGATTCTTGCCAGATCACTAAACGATAACCGATATTTATTACTGAAAAACTTTTTTAATTCAAATAAATCGAACCTAAATTACTGACCACAATACAATAATATAAGTAATACAATACAATAATACATTTTTTTGTTTATTCTAACAAAATAGTGTTCTGAGTTCTGACAAAGTCATAGGCGCCCCATTATCCTAAAATGCCCAGGGCCTCCAGTAGGTTAAAGACGGCCTTGATCGTAAGAGTAGCTATCAACTATCTTGACAGCTAAAGGCAGAGAGGCAAGCAGCGACTGATCAAGAGATCTGACCGCCCTAGGCTAATTATGAGGACGCGCCCCCGCCAAAAAAGTAGTGAGTAGAGTAGTAGTGTGAAAATTTTAATATGGTTCATAAAAGTTTTCACATCGATTTGCAAGCGAAACTAACGTTGTCCTTTAATCTGCATGACATTCAACCTTAGGGTGGCAAACCATTTTTTAAGCTGATCGTACATAAAGGCAAAGTACCTCATTAAAAAAACACGGACACACTAACGCGCTGTCCTACGTGGGCGAATCTAAGCGAACGCGAAGCGACACGGCGCGAAGCAAAAATAACAAACACTCGAAATGTATTGAAGTGTCCTACGTGACCAAAAGCACGTAGGGGGCGTTGCGGTGCGGCGCGATTTGAAGCGAACGCGATCAGTTGGTTTGATATTTTCGCGCAAACTCAAAGATTTTATAACAAGAACGTTCACACAAGAACAAGAAGTTCTTGTTATAAAATCTTTGCGCGAACTTCAGCGGCGCGGCGTATGTCAGTGGCGGTGAAGTGACAATTCGCGCGCACGTAGGACAGAGTCACTGCTTCGCTCCGCATCGCACTGAATTCGTATCGGATCGCTTCGCGATCGCGTTCGCGTTGAGTCGCCCACGTAGGACACGGTGTAAGGAAAGGACAATAAATATCAATCACAATATTCGCGAGTGCGTGATTCATATGACGGACGCACGACGATTTCAAAAGAGATAAGACAAATGAATGAAGCGAGGCAAAATATACCTACTAACTATTAACCACACCGGGGTGTCCCCGCTCATCGTTGATGTGTTTCATTGCGCGCGGCAAGCTGCGCTAAGTGCCTAGTGCGAGTTTTGTTTAATTCGCCTCACGCGCTGTCCTACGTGGGCGAATCAACGCCAACACGAAGCGACGCGGCGCGATGCGAAAATAACAAACAGTCGAAATGTATTGAAGTGTCCTACGTGACCAAAACCACATAGAAGGCGTTGCGGTGCGGTGCGGTTTAAAGCGAAGGCGATCAGTTGGTTTGATATTTTCGCGCGAATTTCAACGGCGCGGCGTATGTCAGTGGCGGTGAAGTGACAATTCGCGCGCACGTAGGACAGAGTCGTCGCTTCGCTCCGCATCGCACTGAATTCGTATTGGATCGCTTCGCGATCGCGTTCGCGTTGATTTGCCCACATAGGACACGGTGTTACGTGGGCGAATCAACGCGAACGCGAAGCGACGCGGTGCGAAGCGAAAATAACAAACAGTCGAGATGTATTGAAGTGTCCTACCGCTACGTGACCAAAAGCACGTAGAGGGCGTTGCGGTGCGGCGCGGCTTGAAGCGAACGCGATCAGTTGGTTTGATATTTTCACGCGAACTTCAGCGGCGCGGCGTATGTCAGTGGCGACTGGCGGTGAAGTGACAATTCGCGTGCACGTAGGACAGAGGCACCGCTTCGCTCCGCGTCGCACTAAATTCGCATCGGATCGCATTCGCGTTGACTCGCCCACGTAGGACACGGTGTCACAGAAACGCGCGTATAAGTGAAGATTATTAGAACGAAGTTCCTTATCGCGCGTTGCGAAAGGGGGCTAGACGGAAAAAATTAAGAGGAAAAGTTGTAACGACACTTTTTGTCGTCGTTTATTAATTAAAGCGAGTACTAGGCGACCAGAAGTGTTCGAGGGTGCGACATCAGTGATACTGTACAATCATAGTATGTGGCTGTCTTATTTACTCTTCGGTATTTTGCATAGGCACAACAGGGATATCTATATTACGATCATGCACATTAAGTTATTATTGCTATTTCTCTTGTCATGCCAATTAATATGCGGAAGAGAATAAATCTATCACTGTCGCTCTGACAAGACACTTGTCAGGATTGTTTGGCAATAAAGAATATTAGGAGTTGATTTATCGTTTTTCAGTACAAAATGTATGGAAAATGTTTTTAGCGTTTTCTGACATTTCTAGTGCTCATACCTTAAATGGTCCCATAGAGTATTTTGATTCCCATACGAAGTAGGATCGATACGCATAATTTTTTTTTTTAGATTTTAGCACTTTTTTCGCAGACCGTACATTTTCTCAAAAATGTGTGAATGCAGTTCAGAATATCTTAAAAACTTATGGATAGTCTCGTAGGAACGTTTTCCTATAACTATAATGGTTAAGGTACCTGCCCTTACTGACCCGTCTCAAAAATCCATCCTGTATATAGAAAAGACATCTCAAACAAAATGTGTGTTCCACCGCCGGCTTGCCCTCTGTTCTCTTTTCAAACTAGAAGCCTCGTTTGCACACTTGCCATAGAGTAACTTTGTATATGACACTTGCCGAACCAAGACGGCAAGCCTAACACCGTGTTCCCTCGTAGGACACCGCAACTTCCTCTACGTGCTTTTGGTCACGTAGGACACTTCAATACATCTCGACTGTTTGTTATTTTCGCTTCGCGCCGCGTCGCTTCGCGTTCGCGTTGATTCGCCCACGTAGGACAGTGCGTAAGCAAGCTTATTTAGTCCTTATTTAGACACGCTAGTGGCTTGCCAAGTTCAAAGGCTCCTTATGATTTTTTCATTAAAAAATGGTGGGAACATTGCACAATAATTTAATTAAATTCGTTTTAGTTGATTTAAGTTAATATTTTGTTTTCTTACCGATGATAAGTGCAATGCACACCCCCGAACCCGATGTTCGCGGTGTCTATTCTTTACGCTAGTAATAATAGTTCAATGGTCCAAACGTGTTAAGTGATAAAAATCTACTTAACAGAAAATAGAAAAAAATCTAAATTACTTGTCTACTTGATTTCTAAATTTTAACTACTAAATTGTCCGTTTACAACTTTACACGTATTAATTTACTTAAAATTTAGTTAACTACTTAGTACATATAAACCGAACATTATTGCGAGGCGGATTAATCAAAACGCGCACTAGGCACTGAGTGCCTGGCAAGTGGCACTCCGTTGCCAGCTCACCCACTCGCTCGACTACCGATCGATTCAAGTAACAAGTCAGTGTTTGTTTTATGCGCGCTTTTTAAAATTTTAAAATTTATTGTTAAAATAAGGGACTCGTCTCTAGGGACTAGACTGTCTCGGTCTAGTTGAAATGTGTAGCCTGTGTAGGGTAGATGCAGTGATGCTAGATTAGTGCATGCGAAGACACGATTTTAGCGCGCCCGGGCGCCCCCCCGATCCTCGCGCCCTAGGCTGCAGCCTAATTAGCCTAAGGGTTAATCAGGCCCTGGAGGCAAGTACCAACAGACAGACATAATCCTAGAGCGTGCTCTCTACCAGGCTGTTACAATCAGTATGCTTGCCGAAGAAGTCGGTGCCAACCCTAAAGGCAGATTTTTAGGCCCAACATAAGGCTTAATGACTGTAATATTTTACTACAACAAAAAATATCGACGGCATAATGTGCCATGTGAAGCACGGAAGCGCTCCAGAAATATTTACCACAGGTGTCATCTAGTCGGACCGGTTATATTTAATTAAATAGAACCATCACAAAAAAATGTTTCAGTTTTCAGAGGATAGAAGATGGGGCGCGGGAAGGAACCCGAGCAGTCGTCCAGTAATCCTGGGGAGGCCAAGAAGTTCCGGGATGAGGCTACGGGACACATCAAGAACGGGAACTATGAACGGGCCTTGGCTTCGCTGGACAAGGTAAGGTGACCCGAAGGTACAATGCTGTCTTTCGCAACATCGCGAATAGATTAATTAATAGTCATATTTAATAATCTGAATTTTACCAAGAAAAAATAACCGACTTCAAAATAACTCAAAAACTATACTCGTTAGATCTAGCTCAAATTTAAGTCATGTGGTCCCACCACATGACATGCACCAGCTTTCGATTAAAATCGGTTCACCCAGTCGAAAGTTCTGAGGCAACAAACATTAAAAAAAAATACAGTCGAATTGAATACCTCCTCCTTTTTTGAAGTCGGTTAAAAAATAACCATCATTATGTTTATAAGTAGGTACCTACTTGTATTTGTCACATACATGCACACAATATGAAATAATTCCACGGAGCAATGACCAGACTTTGTGGGTAATGATGTTTTTAACATATTTTGCAAATAATCTACAAAACAAATTATGTAGGTACAATGTAATTTCCAAATAGTTAAATTGTTGAACGGACGATTTCATCTGTGTTGCGTGACTTGCGTGGTACATTGAACTTGCAAATATATTTTTTACAAATCTTGTTTTACTGTCCTGACTTATATTATCTTATTACGTACTAAGACTAGGATTGCCAGCTGGCAAGACTGAAATATCTGGACAAAACTTCAAAAAGTCTGGATGTTTTGGGACATTTTGTATTTTGTCGAGCCTTGTATTTGTATTTTGTCCGGACTAGTCTGGACATCATGTGAAATATCGGGACAATCCAGATGAATTCCGACCATCTGGCAACCCTAACTACGACGATAATAGGGACAATCCCTATGTTTCGTCATACGTTACGTACTTACTAGCATAACAGAGTTTCGTGTATGTCTATCACGAACTCAAATGATACGTGCATCCCTTAAGGATTTTGGTAAAGTACTAGCGTGAGGGAAGCCGTAAGAGGGTGCGAAAACACATCCAGTCACCATGGCGACCACGGCACGGGCGTCAATATCAGCGCCACTCCACACACCTCACATGTTACGTAACAGTACATATTCACCAGCCGCTCCCAATACTACCTCGAAACAACAGACATGGATAGCCAAGAGGAAACCGCTAAAGCTCAAGTGAGATCTATCCTCGGTATCACGAAAGATGCAGAGTTCCTTCAAAGCTTCGTTAGAGTAGGAGTTGGAGATGATGAAGAAGAACTCCCAGTCCTAAAGGAGACTTTCAGCAAGCGCTTGCCACCATCTGCAGAAAAGGGCAATGAGTCACTCGCTGAAGAAGAGAAGCACTCTGCAACGGGAAGGAAGGAGTCGGTTAAACCACAGAAGAGGTTCAGGCGAAAGCAAAAACGAGAAAAACGAAAAAGGGAGGAGGAGTTGTACACCGATAAGGACCGAGCGGCGGCCGTGGTTATGGGCTCCAAGGACATCAAATTCTCGTTGAATATGAAAGACAAGGCCGAGAAGAGTAGCGCTCTGCAGATACCGCCGGAAGCAGATGCCGGGACGCTCCTGGCGCTCGCGCGCGCAGAAATGATGAGGGAGCGGTACCGAACTGCTTTGACATTTGTAGATAAGGTACTTACGTTTCTATGGATATAAACTGCAGTAGGGCTAGTTTGATAACTTTATTATACGTTGTCAAACTGTTAAATATCAAAAACAAACATCTGTGTAGGAACAGTAAGTGTTATAGATTGTGTCTAATCTAACTTTGTTGAAGGAAAGTGCAACAGTATAAACCGTTGGTTTAAAAACCAACGACCAACAGAAAACTAAAAAGTAAATTACCAATACTTATACTGATACATTTTCAGAAATATTTTTTTATGATTTCAGGCCATCGAGTTAGCTCCAGAAGAGAAGGCAGCGTATGTGGCGCGTAGCAGATGCTACTTATTGCTGGGGGAGCCGCGATTAGCTCTTGCGGATGCCGAGACAGCTCTAAAATTGGATCCCAAGCACGCAAAGGCGTTGCTTCAGAAAGCTGAAGCGCTGTACTACTGCGGAGAGTTCGAGCTTAGCTTGGTCCATTACCACCGAGGATTGCGTGCACGACCTGATCTCAGTGAATTTAGACTTGGAGTACAAAAAGCTCAGGCAAGAGTTTAAGAGTTATTTATTTCAACAACTTCCTAGGAAAGTGGTTTCAAAGCGGGTACCCACATTTTGTATACTTAAGCAGTATTTAGATTTACAAAAAACCTACAGAAGAGATAGTAGGTACTAAGAAGTGAATTTAGATTAGATCACTCACTAAAAATTACCTACGACCGAAGTTGTAAACTATAATGAACTATAAGAAACAGATACCTACTATATTTAGTATTTACTTTATAAAATTTTGCATATACTATATTAAATACTTTTATATAATCATGTCCTTCCCACCAGTCCTCAACTCAGTCCCTGATTCCCGTTTATTGTACGTACCTAATTCTGTTACAGGAAGCTATCGAGAATACAATTGGTTCAGTAAAGCAGGTAAAGAAGAGTGTGAAGAGATCATCATCAAAATCTTCAAAACCAGTCCTAGGTCAGCTAATGTCTGACAAATTATATCTGGAGAATCTTCTTAAAAACCCAGACCTGGCGATAGCAGATAAGAAAAACGACGTAGTCACAAAGCAGGCAGAAGAAGCCATAAGGTTCTTGGAAAATAGAGAAGAATTTTGGCGACAACAGCAGACAGCAAAACGGAATTAGCTTAATAATTGTCACTGAAATGCTTTAATATTGGTACTTAGTATAGGTAGATACACCAGTAATGTATAAATGTAGCGTAGTACCGAATGATCTCACAACCATAATTATTATCATAGATCATTATTATGAGATTATTCATCATTCATTTGTACCAGCGACGTAAAATGTACCCAGACAACAATAATATGCTAGCCAGAGTCGAAAATTGTTTTTATTTAACTACCCAGTAGTTTTGTAATTAGTTATCACTTACTTTACCTTTATTACCTTATAATTTCCTCTATGTCCGTCCTTCCGACTGTATTAGTTATCTCTGTAATTTGGCATAGGAACATTATAGGCACTTTATTTATTATTCACGTTTATTTATTTTCGCGTTTACCACACAGTGTGGGCCGTGAGGGGGGGGGGGGGGTATCGATGGATGTCTTTCATATAATGATTTTGAAATTTAATCATCACTGACACTAATCATTTTGAATGCAAACGGGTACTCACGATTTTAGTATTTTATACCGATATTTCGACCCAATTACATGGGACATGGGACCATGATTCCATATAATAAAGTAAATGGAATCTTACATCTATACCCACTTAGGTACCATGAATGCAAATTAAAATTGACAGAATTCTTGCAAAAGTTAACGTATGATGAGACCGAATTATTTATTTCTAATAATATTTTATAATTTATTCCTTGTAAACACACACGCAATAACAAACACACACACACACACACACACCACACACACACACACACACACACACACACACACACACACACACACACACACACACACACACACACACACACACAAACACATGCACACTCACACACTTAAGTCATTATTGTAATAGATTTAAGGTATTTTTTGTATTCCTTGTTTCTCCGAGGTGGGCGTAAATAGCGGCGACACAGTTTAAACTATTGTCGATGTTTACGATCATTTAAATTGTGAAACTGTTTTTTGTGACAAATAAATCTTTAAATCTTTTTAAATCTTTTTAAATGATCGCCGCAGCGGGCGGCGCCGTGTCCATGATCGAAATATCGATATAAAATACTAAAAATCGTGAGTAGGTACCCGTTTGCATTCAAAATGATACGAGAATGTTGTTCAAAAACACTGCGGATGTGTGAAAACCAGTCATTTATTTAAGAGTCCATTTGCGAAAATTAATATTCCGCAAATGGACTCAATTTATCAATTTCATAATCAGCTGTGTAAACTGCTATAAAAGGGTCAATTTTGTCTTCTTTATTATGTAAGTTAGGTAGTATTTACCTATTAAAAACCACTGATTTCAATTTAATATTTATGTCGAAGGACAGCAATTACTCGAACACAGTGCTAAACGCACAGGTAGGTGGTATAATTTATTTTGTACTAGCAAATGCCTTCGCTTCGTTTCGGTAAAAATAGTATTTTAGTTTATTTACAGAATACATATAGCAGAACATAACATGATCAGTTATAGGTATATGAATTATTTTTAAAAATTACTCCAATGCCACATTCTGGCTCCATCTCGCAAAATAGAAAAAACACTAAGAAATGCATGTTTACTTATTTTGTGTGAAGAAAAGGTTTTTGTAAGTTTACAAATTGACTCAATTTTTTTTCTTTTCCCATACAAACTTTCATAGAAAATTCCCAAAGAACAATTTAGTACAAAACCCTAAAAATAGCTTGTACTTTAAGTTGAAAACTTCTTAATATCCTAGTAAAAGTCCCGTTAAAATCCGTTTAGTGGTTTCAGACATTAGCGGAGACAAACAGACAGATAGAGATAAAAAAATTAAAAACTTGTTTTTCGGTTTTGGTATCGTACAAGTATCGATTTACAACTTGAAAAAATCATTTATTTCGAAATCACAGACAGACACTTCTTTATTTATTTGTATAGTTATAACAGTCAATTTTATTTATTTGTATAGATATAATATAACAGTCATAATGACTGTAATATTCCGAGAGGCTATTGGAAGGCGCAGTAGAAAATAAAATAAATGTCGCTTTTGTTAGAAATCCATATATAAACGTTTGATGACAGAACATTATAACATTACCAACAAATATTACGGCTGGAAATAACGTTGTTATTTTTCAAGAGCAAAACGAAAGTAATGAAGTTTACAATCGTCTTTACGCTGCTCTATTTTGGAACAACCAATCTTGTAAGTTTATTTTATCAGTATTTATGATTATAATGTATTTAATATAAAATAATTCATAATTTTGCTCTCAACGGAACATAGGTGTATGCGTTTAGGGTGAGCGGTTGGTTGAAGTTACTAATTATTTCATGAAACATTTTGAAGGTTCTTGGAGACACGGACGATGCATGCATGGAAATTTATAAACAAGAGGTAAGTTTGCTTAATTAAATATGTATTATATATACGGCTCATTCTCATTTTTGCGAAAAAAAGATGTGCATTGGTGTTAAAAAATAAGTATTGAATTACTTGCATGTTTCTTATTGTAGAATTAATCAAAATAGTTAATACTGATAGGATTTTTAATAAAAATAATAATATATAAATATATTTTTAAATAATCCTCAAAAATGTGACGAAAAAGTCACCTCCATGTCGTGTGCAAAGACGACTTACGATGATACAGACCTGAATAAAATATATTTTTCTCATATAAATAAGCTAATTTATATTCTTTCACGATACCCTATGAAATAAACTTTATAGAAAACATTAAATAATTACAATTTATATAAAATATAGAATTTTACGTAGTGTATAACATTTGTGCATGGATGAATGATCACCTCCATGGGGAAACTTTTTGAACGCAGCTATTATTCATTAAAACTGTGAACACAGTTTCTGAACGACTGAAGACAATCAACACAACGCCATCTTGAAAGTTTTTGACAGTTTGACATTTCCTGGATAATAATTTTGGAGCACGGACCTCTAAAGTAAGATATTTCAAAAATTGGCACGCTATTTTGGTTACGTTTGTGGATTACATATGGGGCAGTGTTTATTTAATTAATTACTGTCGGGTACTTTAAAATGTTGAGCCATTGTAACCGTTATCTAAGTATGTCATTGTATTTTATAATCAGTAATTGAGGTTATAATAAAACGGCTTTTACGTTTAAAATGTCACCTCCATAGACGTCATCCACGTGGATTGCGAATATCCACGGAGGTGATAGATTGTCCATGGAAGTACTATGTTTTTTTTTTTTACTGGATTTGATGTTGAATGAATTTGGTGAGAATATTTTTGACACAGGTTGATATTATGGCACCCTCGAAAAGAAGCCAGGAAGAGATTCTACGTCGAATATTCTCCGTGAATAAGTATATTTTCCTATGCCATAATGAGAACAATCTTTATCACAGTTTGCACAGCTGAGTCGTCTCCATCTATTCATCCATCCATAAGCCCTTGGAGGTCCACTGCTGGACATAGGCTTCCCCTAACTTGCACCACTTTGACTGGTCCTGAGCCTTCTAAATCCAGCGGATCCCCGCTGTCTTCTTCAGGTCGTCGGGCCACGTAGTTGGGGGCGTCTTATGCTCCTTTTTCCGAGACATGGGCGCCATTCGAGGACTTATCATCCCCAACGGTTATCAGTACTTCGAACAATGTGTCCAGCCCATTGCCACTTCAGGCAGCTTATTCGTTGAGCTATGTCGGTTATCCTTGTTCGTCTATGGATTTCATCATTTCTGATGCGATCACGTGGAGAAATATCGAGCATAGCTCTCTCCATAGCTCGCTGTGCGACTTTGAGCTTGTGGATTAAACCAATAGTAAAGCACCACGTCTCCGAGCCGTATGTCATCACTGGAAATACACACTGCCCCATCACCTTCAACTTCAGGCACTGAGGTAGTGTTTTGGACGACTAGATTCATATCTTGAAGTTTCACGCAGTTTCCCCAACGCAGCCCATCCGAATTGGATTCTACGAGTGACTTCTTTCTTGAAGTTGGACTTACCCATCTGGATCACTTGTCCCAAGTAATTGAAATGTATTCGTCTACAACTCCGAGCGCAGCGCCGTCAACAACAACCGATATGAGTGTGACATGGACATTTGAAATGTTTTTCGTCTTGTCCATGTTCATCTTAAGACCCACCCGTTGTGAGACACTGTTCAAGTCCCCAAGCATTGTACCAAGTTCTTCCAGGGAACCCACCAGGATGACTATATCAGCGGCATATCGCAGGTGTGTGATGTATTCGCCATTGATGTTAATGCCACGTCGTTTCCACTCCATCAGCTTAAACACGTCTTCCAACGCAGCGATGAACAGTTTTGGGGATATGACATCCCCTTGCTCGACACCTCTTTGCAGTTGGATGGGGTTCGTTATTGTGTCGTGTACTCTGACGGACATGGTGGCAGATAAGTATAAACACTTAACACCTCGATATACTGGTAGTCGATCCAGCACTGCTGGAGAGAAATTGGTACCGCCCAGGTCTGGATAGAATCAAATGCTTTCTCATAGTCCACATAGGCAACACATAACGGCAGATTATACTCCTCGGCTTTTTGTATAATTTGCCGCAGTGCGTGTATATTATTATGGTCTATGGTGCTGTAGCCTTTTCGGAATCCTGCTTGTTCGGGAGGCTGGAAGTCGTCCAGACTGCGTGCAATGCGATTTGTGAGCACCCTCGAAAACAGCTGATAAACGTGGCTCAGAAGTCCAATGAGCCTGTAGTTCTTCAAAAGGGCTTTATCGCCCTTTTTGAAGAACAGTGTCACCACACTTCTGTCCCACGCTTCCGAGGTAGTTCCAGTATTGATGACGTAATCGAACAGTTTTTGGAGCGCCACTAGAAGGGTCCTCCAGCTCTTAATAGCTCGGTTGTGATCATGTGAGAGAAGAAGACTGTTTAAGAATTGATTAGATAATTTGAGTTCATATAAAAAATGTTAATATTACAAATATTACATATTAAGATGTGTTAGGTACGTAGTGTACCATAGTTTAAAAAAGTGAATGATTACAAAAATATAAATATTGAATAAAAAGAAAGATTTATTCAATAATACCTCATTAAAATATGTCAAATTAAAAAAATATGTCACTACCATGGATCAGTGTCACATCCATGGAGGTGAGTTTTCTTTTTTCCTTATTTTCGCGAAAAATACTGTGAAAATAGCTCGGCTCATAATTGGGACAGGTTATGGGATATGATACCTTTCATTTGAGACCACTTTAACACTAGAAAGACGGGAGCAATCATTTGACCGGATTTTCAATTTAAAAGTTTGTTTATTTCAAAACTTTTTGACTCAGTTTACTGATAATTTGTGACTTTTAGTATTATGAATAGAACCTTAAAAATACATAACTAAAACATTATTAGTGTCTTTGTTTACTGTATAAAGTGCTAATATACCGACAAAGACGGCGACAGTCATTTGACTGCTATAACCTAAGTAGTGTTTATAATTGTAATATGAGGATAATTTTGTAAAAATCTGAATTGTTTTATTTTATTAGTCAGTCGCTAGAGTAAACTAGCTTCATATTGTACGTATTATTTAGAATATTGTGGATAAATTAGTGTAAAAATGTCTCGAAGTCTCAAAGACTGGAAAATAATGAAAAACTTCATTTACTGCCCAACCTACCGATCAGTCGGAATGTGAATCTGAAAGTGCAGAACTTGATAGTGATGATGACTTTGTATTGACCTGCTATTAGTTCGAGCTCTGATAGTGCAGACTCTGAACCAGAAGATCAGGTGCCCCTTTGGAATTTACGTTACATTAGCAATAACAATAACCGTGTTCGTGGCAGAGGTAGGGGTCACCGTTTGCTTACCAGTACTGCTCACGAGGAAGATTATCATTACACAGCCACAGACGGGACCACATGGGCACTTCAGACGGTATCAACTCGAACTGGCTGCCGGGCTCGACAGAATTGATACTGAGAAGAATTATTACTGAGCAGGCAGGGCCTACATCATTCACAAAAAGGAATTTCAAAGAAAATGTCGCAGATGCATGGAGGCTATTTATTGACGTACATATTTTGAGACACACTCAAAAATGAACAAAAGAAGAACATTTTAACATTTTAGATCTAGGAGGAATCAATTCTTACATTTTATATGAGAAATTGACAGGAATAAACATAAAACGGAGGAAATTTATTTTGGATTTAGCGAGTGCACTTAGTGGAAATAATGAAATTAAAACAGGACTTTCCGTTTCTGAGCCTTTGTGTGTAGAACCTATGCCTTCAACTTCTTTAATCTTCGTTACCGATCATCCAGGAGAATCGAAAAAGACGGGAGTGTTATATTAGCATATGTAAAAATAAAACTAATAATGTATGGTTGTAAAAAGCCGCTTTGTGGTTCTTTTAATAAAATTAAAACTTAAAAACTGCAATTAAATATTACATTATGAGCATTATAATATGATCAGTTTGTTGTAGCATTTTTTTTTACTTAATAAAGAATTTTCTGACCACATTTCTGACAACAGTAATTTGACCGGTCGCCGTCTTTGTAGGTAGCTTTTTGCCGTCTTTCTAGTGTTAAATCATATCAAAAACAATTTTTTTTTTAATACTTTGAAGTCACTATTTGAGAATGGCCCATACAGTATTTTTTGCTACAAATCTATCTACTCTATGTAACGCTGATTAATAATATGTAACACTGATTAAATATAGATTATCTCTAAATTTTCAGTACGTGGATGAGTTGTGCTGTAACAATTTAGAAAGTATTGAGTTATTTTACGATGATATCGAAGAATGTAGTGAAAACGCGACATCAGGAGAACCAACGGTAACGTATTACTAAATAGTTTACAGGAATTAGTAAAGGCATTAGGTAATGAGAATAATAACGTGGACATACGTACAGTTTATCTTATCCTAAATCGGAATTACATACGAGATTATAATATTTGGTCCTTCGAGCCGACCATTAACAGCCCTTATAATACATGAAAGAAATTAATACATTCAAAATGTGGTCCCTCGTGCAGTTTTTAAGCCTACTATAGGTATTAAAAACCTACAAATACACAAAAACTTATTGGATCCGTACCTCTGGTGTATAGTATATTATTATGCGTACATTAATACACATAATTATGTAATAATACGCAAATTAAACTCAAATATATTTTCAGTGCGCCGATTACGAGTGCATTTTAAACAAGAGAGGCTTACTGGAAGATGGAAAGATAGTCGACGATAAAGTCTACGATATGTTGGACGAAATCGCAAAGAAGTACCCTAAGGAATGGCAAATTATTGAGCGCGTGAAGATAGGGTGCCTTGAAGGGCAGTACGAAGATTACGCGCCCGATGACAAATGCATGGCTCTGAAGTTTCACGCCTGCGTCTACACTAGCGTCATGCTGGTAGGTTGTAGTCTTATTTAATATAGAAGAAATTCCAGAGATTAACGCTTCCCGCCCACGTCCGATAATCGGTGACCGCTTTTTTGTAGGAGAAAAATAGAACGTACTGATAGCAATAGTCGGCCAAAAAGTCGGTCAGAAATAATATGGAAGAAAAAATCGGCCCGATTATCGGTCCTACAAAAAGACTGACGTGGGGGGAAGCGTAAAACATATCTGATTATGACGACTATTTATAAAGATAGTCGATATTCTGTCTATATCCACAATCCATAGATCATTTGGCAACTGTCAAAAATACAGTATTATTTTTTTATACTTAAACAATCTATACATATAAATAAAATTGGAGTGTCTGTTTGTAATATTAAAATAACCGCTTTTTACTAAGTGCATTTGGATGTATACACGGTACATTGGTATATGTACAACATTTTTTACAATTTTTGTCTGTCTGTCTGTTTGTTCCAGCTAATCTCTGAAATGGCTGGACCGATTTTGACGGGACTTTCACTGGCAGATAGCTGATGTAACAAGGAGTAACTTAGGCTACTTTTATTTTAGAAAAAATAATAGTTTGTTAGGCGATACGAAGTTCGCCGGGTCAGCTAGTTAACTATAAATTTTCTTGTAGGATAGTATGTCTCAGGACTCCTCAGTCGAATTAAAATTCACTGCAGTGGATCGCTAATAATAATATGTTGTTGATATTATTATGCATCAACAACACTATGTTTATGCATTTTCTTATTTGAATGAATAACTGTCAGATCTTTGCAATTCTTCAACCGTCACTTGCTTCGCTATGGAGATGATTCGAAATTAGGAATAAGGCACTGAAGACTAATTTATCAATCAGATATTAATGTCTAAGTTTTTCCAAGTTTCTCGTCTTTGTTACTACAAAGTTTCTTAGGCCGAGAGCCAAAACCGAGGCAAATGGTATAAATATGATTTAAATTTAAACTTTTTCCAGGAATGCGACTCATGGAAAAAAAACAAGAATTGCAATGAATTGTATGACGTCGTGAAGAAATGCAAAGAAGCAAAGTGAGGGGAAAGTCTCACTCTCCACAAGGATTACTATTTTACTTAAATAAAACAAGATATTATTAAAAGAAATAACATTTACTTGTTCTTGGGGCTTGGGTCGCCACATAATTATTTACTCACTTACAGGAGGACATGTCCATTGCATATACCATTCCTATTCCAGTCGCAAGCAATAACTCTATGCTACAAATAAAAATAGTTCTCTGTCTTTATCAGACAAATAATTGCTATTTCACTCTTAGTGTATGTATATTTACAATATTTACATATATAGCTTACATTGCTAGACTTATTTCAAAAACATTTATTATCATTAGGTACTCCATGATTTGCTCAAAATTTTCGTCAAGACCTCTGATAAAAAAATAATAGTTTAAAGATCTATACATACGTAACGTGGACGGGACGGGGACAGGACGTGGACGGGGCATAAATATACGTGCGTTACCCGTGCCCGTCCCGTGCGTGCCTCCGTGGCCTATGCGCTATCGTTTACTTTTTCTATGAAACGATGTTTCCAAAACTTAACTTCACGTCCCGTCCCGTCCCCGTCCGTCCCCGTCCCGTCCACGTTAGGTATGCATCGACCTTTAGTGAATTTAAGAAATGCATGATACCTTCGTAAAACATATGAACATCATTGACAATTTTTATAACATTAATTAATAGTTTGGATGAATATAGTAACCTTGACAAAAAGTAGAATATGACTATATGACGAATTTCATTGTGCCTTTGCAAAAGATACTTTTCTTATCGTCATCATATATATGTAAATGGACTTACTACATTTGACATGGTTATCTACCGTTTAAGAGCCATATTTCACTAGTCAGCTATATAGCTGGATAGCTATACAGCCATTTCGAATTGAAAAGTAACGGGATAACGTAGTCAAGTCAGTTACTCGCCGTACATTTATTAACATTATTTGGCTACACAGCCAGTTACGTCAAAAAGTTTCCTATAATAGCTTTTGTTGTTGACGGCGTGTTTGAATAGGAACATGACAAAACAAACAAAATAGCTGGAATAGCAGCTTTAGGAGAAACTAGAAATTCCCCAGTTGTAGTCACAAAATGTAACAAATATTTTAAGCCCCCTATTTGTCTTATTTAACCCCAAAAAACTGCTTTGTTACATTGTTAAATTAACAATTTCAATAAAAATTCTCCCAAAGTTCTTAAATTTTAGCTACAAAATCTATATTATATCTGAAACAACTTAAAATATATGAAAATGGCAGACTGCATAGGAGTGAACATTTACAGAACATTACACAAATTAAAAAATTACTGCTTTACCAAAAACTAATTGTCCATTGCCTATAAATAATACTGTGTACTTAAATCATTCTATTAACTCATATCATTCGAGATTATCTTCTAAAATCAAACAAAATATAATTCTCTAAAAATCCCAAACAGAGATCATAGTAAAAATAAATAGCTTAATTTCAGTGAAAATAGTGACATTTATGCGGTGTGGTAAAACTATCAATCACTTTTATACAATAAACTATGAATGAGGAGTGATTTAATTTATTATAATTAATTTCATATGTACAAATTTTATATTATACTTAAAATTTATGATAGGATTGAACACCAGTGGTGTTAACAGGTCAGGATGTGGTCAATCTATATTAATTGTAGAGCAAGACTCGATTGACCATGTTGGTACAAATTAATTTCGTCTAAAATAGATATAACTCAGTGGGTGGCCATATACACTGTTTGCCCAACTTAAAGATGAATGACTAAGCATTCAAATGAGTGTCACCTATATTTTGGTGCCATCATTACTGTAAAGTAACTCAATATTCATTCGAACATATAAATAGTCCATAGTAATTAATAAGAAAACCTCAGAGGTAAAATAAGGCTCCTGTCAAACACTAGTCTAAAATCACAACTAGATGTTATCTGCATCAATACAAATCATTTGCCTCGTATGTAACAAACACTACTTGTCCTAAGTAGAAAAATAAATCAATACATTCCTCACCACATAATATCTCTGTGTGCCAACAGTAAATTAACAAGTACTGTGTGTCTTTACTTCTGGTCTATTTCCTACTTTAATTCCATAGACCTCCTTATATGAATACACGATACATGGGATTGTCAGTTTAGATTCAGTGACAGTACAGAATGTTGAATAATTAAATGTTTATGTACTTAATTACTTCGATACTATGTGTAGTAATGACTGCAAGCTCTTGAGATATCATCTTGTTCCGATATCATCAGAAGACCACCAATGTATTAACATAAATCAGATTTGAATGCACATGGTTTCGACACAACAATTAATAGTTTTGTAAATATCATGATCACATTGAAAAAGTTTCAGTTCACCAACCACAGCAGATCACTTTATCACAATTACTGCTTGTTTACACTACACTTGCAACACTAGCTCCGTTTTTTTGTCTGTACTTGTACCACTAAATAGATACACACAGAAGGGTCACTATATAAGTGCGCTCACGCAACGTATTCCGCTCAGGACTGATCTTATTTCGTTTAAACGATCTTTATTTCTCATAAGAAATACAATGTCACTTAAAATAAGAAATTTCAATTTGAGAACTATGGTTATGTTCGGCGAAGTTGTAAATTATGTAGTCTTGATAGCCGCTTCTCGATGTTAATATGTAAAATTCAAACCAGGAACACACAGGAACACAGGAACAGGAAGTTTGAACGAAAGGCAGGGGCCCGCTCTGCGTTTCAGTAGAACACTTGCATGCCATTTGGGCGGACACCGTATCGGAACGTCCTGACGGCTGACGGCAAATGCGAACGAGCGCTAAGTGTGCGTTGCTCGAGCACGCTGTGTACACTTCTGTTGTCTCTATTCTGTGCTTGTAAATGCCGTCGGGACACGCTTGGTGCCCTCGGCGTCTCGCTAGTCGGCCTCCTCTGGCGGCCGGCGGTACACCGGCCCGAACTTCGCCATGTATTTCCTCACAAAAATCTTCGCTTTGGAGCGGACAGAGTCGGTCACTATCAACTCGTCCACCGTTCGACATTGCTTCAACTCTTTCAGCATCACGAAATGTGTTAGCTGAAACAACATTATTAAAATACATAAATGATTGCTCATACATTCCTACGTTGCTAGTGCAATACACATAAGACTTGTTGCACACAACAAAAATTGTGTTGTTCCAATATGAACCAAAAGTTGAATTTGATTCAAAAACAGAATATATAGGTGTTTAATTTAAAAGAAAATACTAACTAAACCAGGTAGAAATCAGAAAATTTTTATAATTACTTCCTTTAATATGTACGCAGTATGTGCACACATCATACTGAAGTTAGTGTGCACACTAACTCACACACTCGCACACTATCTCACACAGACGTTCACTAAATCTGGGGGCACGGCAGTGCCCCCGCCAAGTCAAGCAAAAAAGCGGCACGGCCGTACCATACTTTTCTCGAAGCAATTCAGGCCATTTTCGACCCCCTATAACTTCGTTGTGGATAAAGCTAGAAGCCTGAATTTTTAGTAACCAAGCAGGCATTGTATAAACACGTTATATTTCAAATTTCATTCGATTTGAACCAGTAGTTTAAGAATTATAACTAGTCAAAGTTTCTTAATTTCGTCACTCACTGACTGACTGACCGATCATCAAAACTCTAAGGCACTTCTAGCAGACATAGAAGCTTCAAATTTGGAACACAATTAGTGTTTAGTGTATAGATCAAGGAAAAACTAAAACATTTTGCAATTTCGGTCTAGTTTTCTAGATACATCAACTGCATAAATAACTTTGTAATCCCATATAAATATATAGGATTACAAAGTTACATTTGCAGTTAATGAATTACTGTACCTGTATAACAAAGTAACATTTGCAGTGAATGAATCAGTGTACCTGTATATACAGTAGAACCTCGTTAAGTCGAACCTCGATAAGTTGAAAACCTCCAAATCTCGAAAAAATGTTTTGTTCCCTTCCCTTCGAACACCAAAACCTCTATTACTCGAAATCTCAACCCTCTATTAGTCGAAATAATCAGTGAGTCCCTCCAAGCAATTTTGGTACATATTTTCCCTCCATAACTCGAAAAATTAAATTTTACATCTGTATCTCGAACTTTAATGTTTTATTTTACAACCTTTACAACTTGATTATTTGAGACTTATTACCTCTATAGTTCAAAGAAAAATAAGTTACCGACTTTAGAATTCGCCGACGGTGTAAGTACACCATTGTTTTTTAGAAAGCAATTTAGGAGTATACAATGAATAGAATTACTACGAACTTATGACTCACGTTAACACGTGTTTGCTTGCTTGGTGTCAGATGTTTAACTGTACTTAAATTTTTTATTTCATTTGAACTTTAGCGAAGCAAGTCATTTGTCTCAACCTCTTTATGTCGAATCAAAATCCGCTTAAGTCGAAATTCTCTATAAGTCGAAAACTCTATAACTCGAATTCTTTGGCGTCTTCCTTGATTTTCGACTTATAGAGGTTCTACTGTAATATAATGGAATAATAGGTGTAGATAGGTACCTAGATATAATTATGTTCAAAGGTAACTTGTGAAAGGAAAAAAGTAGAACTATCTACAAAAAGAAATGAGATGCCATCAAAAACAAAACTTGTAAAAAAAACCAAGTCTCGCAACTCAGTTCTTCTACCGTAAAAAGTTGTGAGATCAATGTCAATACTACGTCGGTTAATTTATTCAGTTCCTACTTAAGGGTCCTTCTGTCTTAAGTTATCACGTAATTAGTTAACCTAACAAGTAACAACATCCTATAGTGACCATATTATCAATATTAAAAATCTTTTATGTTTTAAATAAATAGATTGACTTGGCAATCGCACTAAACAATCAAATTTAATATAATACGTAGGTATTACTTGTGAGTTATATTGTGTTTTCATGCGATGGCCAAGTCGATCTATTTATTTAAAACATAAAAAAATTTTAATATTGATAATATGGTCACTATAAGATGTTGTTACTTGTTAGGTTAGCTAATTACGTGATAACTTAAGACAGAAGGACCCTTAAGTAGGAACTGAATAAATTAACCGACGTGGTATTACATTGATCTCACAACTTTTTACGGTAGAAGAACTGAGTTGCGAGACTTGGTTTTTTTTACAAGTTTTGTTTTTGATGGCATCGCTTATACACCTCAAATAACGTCACACAAAGACCTACCTTCCTCGCCAAGTGTTTAAAGTCAGCCGTGCACGTGATCCTGCCGGCGGGCGCGTCCGAGTGCCTGTACGGGTTGAGGTGCTGCACCATGACCCGCGCCATGCTGCTGCGGAACTGCTCCTTGATCCGTCGCGCCGCTTCCTCGGGCTCTTGGGGGGGCGCTGGGGTCGGGGACGGGGGGACGGGGGAGGGGGGACTCGCAGGGGGCGGCGGGGACGACTCGAGCTGCGGGGACGACGTGGCCGCGAGCGCTGACTTGTCGTTTCCATCGTCAGAGTCGTCAGTGTCGCTGTCCGACTCGTCGAGGTCGACCAGCTGTGGACGGATAATGTTTGTTGATTTTTTAAGACTTATCGAAATACAAAGTGCCATTTATCTGCTTGTTTACATGATACAAGCTTTATTTTGGTGATTCAAGCTTTTAATTCAAGATTCAAGTTTAAAAACACAGCAGTTATAAAATGTTTTAAAACCAAATTCCACGATACTTGCACACAATACATATGTACATCAGATGTTGTTGTAGAGTCGTCCAATGAAGAAGCGACCTTTTTACTTACGCCAACGCTTAGAAAAAAAAGCTAACGTCCAATGTAACGACCAAACAATCGTTTCTCCCCTATCTAACCTTGAGCTCCCTGGCGGAGATGTCACTGGTGCGCTGGGAGCGGGGCCGCACGGGCCGCACGGGCCGCGCGGCCGCCAGCAGCCGCACGCGCCGCAGCAGCCGCTCGCGCCGCCGCCGCAGCTTCTCCTTCGTCTGCTTATAGCGCTTCACCTCCAGCCGGCCCGCTAGCTTGTCTTCCTCGGTGCGCGGCTGGGTATACCACATTCCAAATAATTGTTTATATTATGATTGATACACTCACGCCCCAACTCAAGAGTCATTAATGGTTACTTAAATCTGTGCTTAAATCTTGCTCCTTAAAGCTTAGTACAGAATATATACGATGATGTTTTACTAAGGAGCAATAATAAAGTAACCGTTAGGGACTCTTGAATTCAGGCGTTAAATATGTGATTTTTTTAAGTGAAACTTCTATATTATTATTGAAGTTTTGGAGGTGTGTTAATAAAAATGCACCGGTTGCAAAATAGAAAAAAATATGTCATAAAGACGCTTAAATTTATAGGTACGTTTGTTTGTTACAGGGTGAATTTTTCAAGTGTGCGTGGATGGCCAAGTTTGAAATGAGGAATAGCGAAAATTAGTCAAAGGAGTCTCGATGTCAATTTGGATGAAAACTAAAACTGGATCATTAGACTATTTAAAAATTAATTACCCTCACCAGGAATCGATCCCGTTGATTTAAAAAACCACATCTTTTATTATTACACCATTCGATAGTGTCGTTAACAAGAAACGAATTCTGGGAAGTAATGACGTACGATAAATCTTATATTTCAGGTCAGGAATTGAACCCGTTGATTTTGAAAAAAATAACGCAGCCCGTATCGAATGGTGTTACAAAACAAGATGAGTATTTTTTTCAAAATCAACAGGTTCGATTCCTGGCCAAGAATATTAATTTTTCAAAAATCTAATGATGCAGTTTTAGTTTTCATCAAAATCGCCCCGAGATACCTTTGACCATTTTTCGCTATCCTCACAGTTTCCAATTTGGCCATCCACGCACACTTGAAAAATTCACCCTGTATACATTTATCGGTTAAAGTAATTTGTTGCACACAGTAAAACTGCACATAATACATTTCCATAATATCTCCGAGTAAGCGTAAAGTATAACAAGCGGTAAAGTCGTAAGCGATAAGGAATACAAAAACACAATGAGAACATTGAGTATCGCAAAGCCAATACGCAATAAACTCACGCTGATCGGCCTCTCGGAGACGAGGCCCGGCCTTCGCTTGCGCGGCCGCACCGTCAGCAGCGCGTGGTCTGGTATCAGCCCGTTGGACTCGTCCTTTATCACTGGAACACAACAAACAGCTACATACCGTTAACCTGTTAATGGTAACAGTTACCCACCAGTTACCACATTCATTTATTCAATTTTTATTCTAGACTAGCTGACTCGGCGAACTTCGTATCGCCTAAACTATTTTCTTTTTCTGAAATAAAAGTAGCCTAAGTTACACGTTGTTACATCAGCTATCTGCCTGTGAAAGTTCCATGAAAATCGGTCCAGCCATTTCAGAGATTAGCCGGAACAAACAGATAGACAGACAAACAGGCAAAAAAAATTGTTTTGGTATAATATGTACCGTGTATACATCCAAATGCACTTGGTAAAAAGCGGTTATTTTAATATTACAAACAGACACTCCAATTTTATTTATTTGTATAGATAGATACATTCAAGGCCTAATCAGATATACCCGTTATTATTCTATGTACAATTAAAAAATATGACAATATGTCAACATAGTCAACATCCATATCATAATAATATGCTGTTTAGTCAGTCCGATGTTACGAGTTAGTACAGTAGCTCGAGCACGAATATTTGCGAGAAAGTATTCGTATGGTTAACGTAAGCAATTTGGCAATTTTGTATGGCATTTTAGTACCATTTACGTACGATAGGGG
Source organism: Thymelicus acteon (assembly GCA_951805285.1). Taxonomy (NCBI): domain Eukaryota; kingdom Metazoa; phylum Arthropoda; class Insecta; order Lepidoptera; family Hesperiidae; genus Thymelicus; species Thymelicus acteon. The sequence goes on along the minus strand of OX638215.1, from coordinate 4,715,636 downwards.
CGCTTTTGAAAAAATGCCATACAAATTGCTTACGTTAACCATACGAATACTTTCTCGCAAATATTCGTGCTCGAGCTACTGATGTTACATTGACTGATAATGTCCGCGTGAAAGCTGTAAAGGACGCTAAGGCCAAAAGCAACTTTCCATTCGAACTCTACTCCAAAACTAGGTGCCATCCATAAATTACGTCACACATTAAGGGGGGGGGGGGGGGGGTCGATGTATTATGACATTGTGTGACAAGGGGTGGGAGGAGGTCTTAAATTTCATGACGTCACATTTCAAAATGGAATAATTTGTATGTATAGGTAAATATTAAAAAACAATTAATGGGAATAAAACTATTTCGGAACTGCTGTTTTAATTTAATAATTTCTAGGTGTAAAATTTCATAATATGTGACGTCACACTAGTGGGGGGAGGTCTCACAAATGTGACCAGCTGTGACAAGGAGGGGGATCAGTAAACCCCACAAACGCCAACCTTCGTATATCCCGTTGACTCCCTCCACGAGCTTGCCCTTAAGCTGGCGCCGCACCACGGCCGTGTCCAGCGCGCTCATCGGCTGGTCGCTCTCCTCCGACGAGCTCTCCTCTGCAATCATTACTATCATTGTTAGAGTACGGCCGCTGTATCTTGGCGCGTCTGAAGTTCGCGCAGAAGGCTGCGCAGTAACATAATTCGCCAATATTCGATACGCGGTGTATTATGTCTCAGTCATACGTTAGCATATTCGTGTTGCCATCTCTGTCTTACATGCGCTAAAGTTCGCAAAGCCTATGTTCAGACGCGCCAAGATGCAGCGGCCGTACTGTATATAATTAAAACTTTAAATCGCAGTGTCACTTTCAACGCGATATTTTCTATGGCGCCGGGTGTGTGTAAATAATGCGTGCACTGTGCATCCTATTAATGTTATTAATGTGAAAGTTTGTGAAGATGTTTGTATGTTTGTTTCTCAAACACGCCACAACTACTTAACCGATTTGGCTCAAATTTGGAATGAAGATAGCCTATACCGTGGATTAACACAAAGGCTAATTTTTATCCCGGACAAGTTCAGGGTTCCCGCGGAATTTACGCGTGCGAAGCCACAGGCATCATCTAATATCTAATATTATGTATCCTAATCCAAATAATAAATCTATTAATAACTAATAATCCTAATCCTATCATCCTAAATTAATTAAAAATTTCGTTTCTAAACCACACTACCGCGGGCGAAACCGCGGGCAAAAGCTAGTACATAAATAAGATGAATGACAATGAGTAATATTGATAAAGCTTTTTTTATTGTAAATTAGATTTTTATATCCACTTGGGGATATGGGGATCCACAGTCATTCATTGACGGTGACCACTTGCCATCAGATGGAATTTGTGTAAATTATCCTATAACCAGCGGACTACCAAGGTGCTTCTAATGATACCTTTATCTGTGTGATAAGTAGTTCAGATATGTTCGGAGAACAGAAGAAAATATATACATATCGTATGGGCTAAAATCAAACATATCAAGCATCAAACGGGTCATATTATATCCCATATCCTACTAATATTATAAATGTAAAAGTTTCTGAGGATATGGATGTATGAATTGTTATTCTTTCTGTTAAATCTCATAATCTGGATTAACATAAAGGGTACTTATTATTCGTTATACGCACAGAGAAGGACTGAAATAACTTGGACGTGGATGTCTTCATGAAAAGAGTGAATAGGCTTTTAATAAGTAAATGTACTCACCATTTTGGACTATATCTCCAATTACCATCAGGTGGGATTGTGGTCAAGCATTAACTTATTTGGGAGTAATTAGTCTATTAGTTAGACTATTAGTCTAGTTAAGACTACTACAATGTAGGTGTCTTCAAGAGAAGAGTGAATAGACATTTATTAAGTTAGTGCGTTCACCATCTTGGACTTCATCGCCACTTACCATCAGGTGAGATTGTTATTTATTTATTTATTTATTTATTTTGTACATACAAGAACATTTTAAACAGGATAAACAGTTTAAGAACAGTTTGTACAAGGGCACTACTTATTCCTATTAAGAAATCTCTTCCAGTAGGAATTGTAGTAGTTATTGTTGTCAAGCACTAACTTATTTCATGTAAAAAAAAGTAAAAAAATATATTACGGTCAATAGGCGGCGGCGTGGGCGGCGTCCACCGTGGTTGTCGCAGCTTCACGTGGTAGTAATAGGTGCGGCCACGCGAGTCCTGCGCCGAGCGCCACTGGGACGGCAGCACCACCTCCCCCTCCCCCTGCCCCTGCCTCGTCCCCGCCGCGCCGCCCGTGGAGCCCTCGCCCGCCGCCGGACCCTCCGCCGAGCCCATCTGAGAAACACGCTTCGGCTATATAGTCTAAGATCCGAATTAGAGGCGTTCGTTCACACATCTGCTTACGTGTAAGCATGTATTATTTATTTATTGTATTAACATCGGCCCTTGACCTCTGCTTTTCAAGTTAATCAGACGTTTTGAAAGTGGTGAAAATTACATTGAAAGATTCCATTACATACATACAGGTCAAGCTTATAAATGTTAAAAAAGTACGACAACTGAAATAAGTGTACTACTGTATAGTCTGTGGGGTGTGAGGTGTGTCAGGGGTGAGTATCTCACCAGCGCGGCGTCAGGGTGCTGCGGCAGAGCGGGCGGCAGCGCGGGCGGCGGCTGCGAGTACGGCCCCAGCGCGCCGAACACGTAGCCGCTCAGGTTGAACCCGCCCATGCCCATCATACTGGAACACACCGGCACATATATAGGTACACATTCTACGATCATTCTAGCAATAGCGATGACCCGGAATATCAAGTGCATATAGCCCGGCAGCAGTTTGTGTCGATCCAAGTGATCGACAAAGTTAACAGCAGACGCGGTCTTTAGTTGGATGGGTGACCGCCAAAATATGTTTATATGGTTGTTATCGTAAGATAACAGTCGTTAAGCAATGTCGACGGCCCTCTTGCAGTACGAAATCGTCCGACACTTATTATACACCTGTGAAGTAGGGATTGCAATCCGGTGTCATTTTCAATCCGGCCGGATTTTACCGGATTTTCACCAATCCAGCCGGATCCGACCGGATTGATCACGTGATCAGAATTTTTTTTGGATTATAAAGGAACGCAAATGCGAGCCGTAATAAAGCCCAGCATCTTAATATTATTAAGAGGAAAATTTTGATATTTTATTTATTTTTTATAATGGATATACTCAAAAACTATATTTTACACCAATAAAAAGATACATTATTCCTTAGTGAGATAGGCTATATTTTACTGTGATTAATAATATGTTTTTTCTTACTTCATCAGAAGTAAAAATGTTTGACGCCAAGCGAAGTGGCTACGGTTCAGCTAGATTATCATATAGGAAAGCGCAAAAGTTGCCATTCGATGTTATTTGACTGTATTTTTTAATAAACGAAAAACTTTAGTTATGCTATTGGATTGTGTTTCATGTCTAAATATTTGTTTTCATTAAGAAGAAAAATGATATAATCGGGCCTGTATGGTCTCGATTTATGGCATTTTCCATCACTCCCGCCAGAACTTTTGGCGAAAGGTTTCCGCATTTATGACGGATATTCTCTTTGAGGGCTTTAAGAATCTGAGGCTTGTTGACATAAGCTCGTGACTTCAAGAAACCCCACCAAGAACCCAAAATAAGCCTAAAGCGGTTAAAACGGGCGATCTTGCCGGCTAGTGCAAATGACGAAAAACGAGAGATTATTAAGATTACTAAAGTGTTTTTGAGGAGTATAGCAATTCATGTCTTATTGACGTGTATCTGTTTTCTACACAAATGTCACAGCAAAATTGATATTTACCGCCATTTGAAAAAAATATAGCATCTTCCGATAGGGTAATGACACAGTAAAGATATAATTCTTATGTTGTGGTAATGATAACTCTTGCGCCACCCTATTTTATACCTGCATCTGGATGTAAACAGTCCGAAAACTGTAATTACAAGTAAAACAGATTGTCAATACAACTTATCTTCTAAAAAATACGTATATATCAATTGCTGTATTTGTTTCTCTTTATTTTCTTTAAGAAGGGAGCCAATAACAAGTGTACATGTATACTACTACACTTCATAATAATATGTTTAAGGCAGTTTAAGGGCGTTTTTCTGTTGTAGTGTTATCGCGCATCAATTGAAATACATGTACAGCTTACAGCTACATCCATTTAGGGCAAATTATAAACAAGAATTAATATTAACGAGAACATAATTTCACACTTTTATAACTTACAATTTATCCATTCAGTAATTTGTGTTGTACAGTCGGCCGCAGAAGTAGCTTAACATTTTAGTACCTTGTCACATTACATTTCTTGAATTTGTCATAGATGTTGCTAGGAAACCGTCGAAACAGTTACTATTACAAAGTACTAAAATGTTAAGCTACTTCTACGGCCGACTGTACATAACATCCTTATTGAACGTTAGGAGTACCGGAATGCCATGCAAGATTAATTACAACATCTATACCAGGCATTTACAGCATCTTCACTAGCAACAGGATGGTTATTTTGTCAAAAATTTGCGTGACCGGATCCGGTCGCCGGATCCGGTAAATTCGACCGGATCCGGTATGCGTAAAAAACGCCGGATCCGGCCGGATTACCGGATCCGGTTTTCCGGATTGCAATCCCTACTGTGAAGTGAGTTAGCTTTGAAGCATCTAAGTGCGGGCTTAGGCCACACAGGCTAAAATATTATCCCTACAAATATGTCATTTAAATTATAATCGACAAAAGCTTTCAAAATTAAACAAATAAAAATGTATGACTTACTTATGCTGCGGCATGCAAAACTGCTGCGGGCCGGGGAAAGGCGGACAGAAGCCGGGCGGTCCCTGATATTCTCCGTTGGGGCCGATCCATTCCGGGGGTATGTCTTGCATCACCCCTGACATGATCCCCGCCACGCCGGCCACCCCAGGCACCATCCCCGGGATCATGTTGCCGGGGCCGGGCGGCATCATGTTCGGCCCAGGGAGCATGTTCGGCGCCATCATGTTGGGCCCGCCCATCATGTTCGGACCTCCACTCAACATGTTCGGTCCACCGCTCATCATGTTCTGGCCATTGTTCATCATGCCGGGCGGGAACATCTGAAGAACATGGAGGATGGAAAAAACTATCCCACAAAGCATTTTTAACGTAACCTACAATTAAGACTTGCTCCGACACAATAAAGTGTAATTCAGGTCGCACAGCGCTAATCGTCAACAGACGTTGACATCTAGACGATGCCTCTCTTTCTAATCATAACTCTTATCCCCTCTGACAACGTCAGGGTTATCTTTTTTTGTAATGACATAATATGTGATAGATTACGAATGTATGGCACAGCGCGGCGGCGCGTGGCAGCCCTTTTGAAATTGTCCCGATCATACCAAAAGTATGGAGTACGCCAGGCCTGACTATACTAACCTGAGCGAACCCCTCCTGCGGCCAGTAGGGCGCGCGCGGCCACGCGGGCCGGTCGTGCTGGTCGCGCGCGCGCCGCGACTCGTCCGCCGCGGCCGCCGCCTCCGCGAACGCGCGCCGCCGCTCCTCCTTGCTCACCGGCGGCACCGCGGCCAACACGCGCTCGCTCAGCCTGCGGATATACAACACGTGTTAAAGAAATGCGAAAAACTCTTGTTTGAAATGATCATGGAGATGGTGCTAATGTAATTTTGTAGCGTTATCAGTAAGCCTTAAACATTTCTAAATAACATCCGTATTAAATTAATTAGCACAGCATGATTTTTTGGATATGAAAATAAATAATAATTTAAATAATTTTAGTAAAATACACTCATGCAGCCACTCAGTTTGAATGACGCTAGTAGTAACCTGAAATTAGCCTTACCTAATACTCCGTCTTCCCTCCGGGCTGCTCCTTCGTTTTCGTCGGTCCCTATCGTCTCTGTCCCTCTCCCGATCCCGTTCGCGCTCCCGCTCTCGTTCTCTATCTCTATACCTATCCCTCTCCCTCTCGCGCTCCCGCTCCCTCTCTCGCTCTCGTTCTCTTTCCCTCTCACGCTCTCTGTCTCTGTCCCGCTCGCGTTCTCTGTCCCTGTCCCGCTCGCGTTCCTCTCTTTTCTCTCGCTCGTCCCGTCTGTCTCTGTCCCTGTCTCGCGTGCCACTCGAGTCGGCCGCTCTGCGCTCAATGTTAGCTTGACGTTCGTGTTCTTTCATCTGTTGTATCCGCTCCTTTTTGGGAATTTTGAACACCTCCTAAAACAAAAGTAACGCTAAAAATGTAAGGACATATTTCAACATAAAAAATTTTGCTAATTTAGTTATGAAAATGAACTAGTATATTTTTTGACTAGTTAAATCTATTTAGTTAAGTAAGCAAACATCTCAAAGATTTACATAAGGATATGCTTTACCTTGAGACTGGACCATCTCTCCAATAGCTGGTTAGAGAGATCTTTAACTTTCTCTAACATGGCCATACTTTCTTTGGTCTTCTCAGCCACAGCATCCTGAGCCGCCCTGTTAGGCAACTCCATGGCCAGTCCTACAACAATTAAACATAAATAAGGCAATGTTAAGCCAATACGTTTAGTGGCGATACATTTCATGCTAAGCCAAATGAGCCTTGAAAGGCTTATTACTTTTCCCTAAATTCAAAGACTAATTCGTAATACACTGCTACATAAAACAGAAAACAACGTCAGCTTCCTTTAACTAAAACAGCAATGTATAACGTAACCACTAATAAGCGATACATTAACCACTGACCGGTGGCCTCGTCTATAAAGACGGGCGGTTCGTGCGGCAAGCCTACTAATTCGTTATACATTGCAACATAAACCAGAAGACAACATCAGCTATTTTAAACTAAAACAGCAATGCATAACATAATAAGCGACATAGTAAAACCACTGACCAGTGGCCTCGTCTATGAAGACGGGCGGTTCGGGCGGCAGGAGCACGTCGTTGGAGTCGAGCCAGCGCTCCACGATGGTGAGGAAGCGGCTCTCCTGCACCAGCGTCTTGTTCGGGATCGGCAGCCGATCCACCGTTTGGAGCATTTCTAACCTGTAACACAATATCAAAACAAAAGTTTAAAAACTAAACTAAAACTTTTAAACTTTGATGTGTCGAAGAAACCGCCACCTGAGTTATCGCTTAACGTGTAATGGCATTATAACGTCTACGCCCACGCCCCCTTAAGATTATTGGCCATACCTACGTAATGTCATTCTAATAATTCTTAATACTGATGTATGTATAATTAATACTGTGGCAACATCACGCTACAAGTAAATCGGTGACGTCAAGTCGAATCACGCTATCAAAATTTTCTACCTACTAGGTACATACGAAATACTAACCTGAAGTTGTACAGCGCGTTAGTGCACTAGGGCGCCAGCAACATCAGGCAACAACAAACAATTTTGTATCTTTTTAGTTAAAATTTACTTATCTACTTAACTACTTAATACTTGTGACCCGAACAAAACAATACTAACTTGAAGTCGAGCGGCGCGTCAGTGCACCAGGGCGCCAGGAGCCGCAGCCCGCGGTAGTCGAGGAACAGCCGGCGGCACGGCAGGTCCGCGTCGCGCAGCAGCCGCAGCAGCGCCGTCTGCGCGCGCCGCGTCTTCGCCCGCACTACGGTACGCGATAGCCGCAGCGTGTGGCTCTGGTTCTTGATGCCCGTGCGGTTCAGCGCTTCTAGGTCGTCCTCGATCTGGGTAACGAGTGTTTACAGAATATAAATAAATAACGCTTCACACTCATAGCCCCACTAGGATTCCCTATGTCGTGGGTGCCATGGACAACACACAAGACAAGGACATTCACACCCAGACCGAGAACAGAAATTCAAACTCATCATTCTTTCTGCCTCGCTGGGAATCGAACCCAAGACCCTCGATGCGGCGATCCGGCATGGTAACCATTGCGCCACAAGGGTGGTCGTCAACCTGAACTTGAAATATGAACTTTTAAATATGAACCTTATAATTGACGACACGACGACTATTTATTGATTAAATAATATTATAAATATATTGTTGTAACTGCAGTTTGATAGCACCACTTGGATCATAAAACTGTGTCACAAAATAGAAAGACAACAGAAGGATAACTTCATACGCAACGTGCAAAACAATGCATGCATAGGCCCATATTAATAAACCGATATCGGCCCAAGAGCGTGATCTCAGATCTTGTCACATTAACATACAATCAGACATAATATGTCAGCATCTCAAACCGAATCTTGAGAACGCAGAAATTATAAGATCGGTTTAATACGGACCATAGACACCGTTTACGAACACGAAAAATAGGATCGTATCCGATCACTATCCATGTTATCCTTCTGCTATCGTCGTTGCGACTTTAAAACCTCTTATGTGTAAAAAATCTGCTTTTTGAGGGAATCGATAAAAATCGATAAAGTTTTGTTTAGCAAACACATAGGTGATTTTGAATTTGGTGAATAAATTACGATGGAAACGTCGTACACACATGAGAGTTTTTGAATTCGACAGTGCTTCAAAATGTAGAAACATTTGACGTAAAAAAGTGATTTTGCCAAAAGTGGCACATAACACATAGGAGGTGTTAAAGTCGCAACGACGCTATGCTGTCACGTCCAACGGCCTACAACTCACATCAGCATCCTGCACTAGGTCCGGCGCGGGCGGCTTGTACTTCCTCTGGCGGCGGGTCTTGCGGACCATGGGCCGCGGCTGCTCGGCCGACGGGTCCACCGCGCTGCACTCCTCCGAGGACTCCGTCGTGCCCGACTTGGATGTGGAAACGTCTTCTTCCTCCTGCAAGGGGATACATTTTTTGTTTAATTAGCTGATGAGTATAGTCTAATCGGGTACGATTTTTAATACGATTAATTTCCCTAAAAAAATTATCTCCGACGGTACACAGAAAAATTGTGAGTACCCGTTGTGTTTTTCAGTATCCGCAATGTTGTTAGTGTAAAATTATATCTTACACGTCTCGGTTGCCCTGATGAATAAATTGTAATAAAATTCTATCCCAAATGAATTTAATTTAACTGATCAAAATACGCTGATACTTCCTCAATGAAATTTATTCTTAACAACATTACCTTTACACAACAGAAATAAAATTACCAACATGAATCCCAGCTTATCAAGTCTAGTAAAAAATCAAAAATAAAGGACAGTTTTTCTTTATTTAATATATCAATAATGCAAGTTTGTTTGTTCATGGCGAGTTGTTTATAGCAATACACCATAAACACTAAATCTGTGCTCTGCAACGCGTGTCTCGTATACAACCTTGTTCTGTGAATAATTTTAATAAATCGAAGCTTTTTTTCGCGCGAAAATGACATTGAGGCCGATTCATAAATTATGTATCGCCGGTGTGCAGACAGACGGGCAATGAATGTTTGATATTTTGTGGGCAATATGTAATTTTATTACTTCTCCAGTAATCAGAAACCATATCGTACGACAGTGGTTACTTCGACTAGATTTACAATGAACTGAATTTGTTGAGGCGACGGTGATCACCCATGTGGTTTTCGTCAGCTCTTCAGGATATAAAGAAAGAAGAACTCTTTTTCCTCACATTCTATTTCCCCCTCCCCTCCCCCTTACCCACGGGCGTAGCCACGGTGGGAATCTGTCCTGTAAGCCTGTAAGGTACCTAATCAAACTTAAAAACTTAATTATCTAGGTAAGTACTAACTACAATACTTAATATCTATAAGAAAGTTTACACTCGACAGTCGACACAAAAAATGCGATCAAAACAAAAAGTTACATATTATTTTAGACTGCTGCCCCACCCTGAGCCCACGGCTGGCTACGCTGATGCCCTTACCTCCTCATAGTCCTCGTCGTCCGAGTCGGGCTCGGCGCCGATCCAGCCGCGGCAGTTGTCCGCGCCGCAGTAGCAGCGCTGCGCCACCTTGCTGCACCAAACAACACACTGTTACCACACGCACACCACCACACCACCACACCACATTGTACTCAACTATCGCTGGAAGTTAATGATTGACAATACAATGTAAAATATTTATGAATATAATTTAGATTTAATTCTTTTTCGTTTCACATTACAAGTCATCTATCTTAATGTAAAGAGAGTGTTAATCTTGGCTGTGATATTGTATAATAATAATAATAATAATAATAATAATAATAATAATAATAATAATAATAATAATAACGCTTCACACTCATAGCCCCACACTAGGATTCCCTGTGTCATGGGTGTCATGGACAACACACAAGACAAGGACATTCACACCCAGACCGAGAATAGAAATTCAAACTCATCATTCAAATTTTCTGCGTCGCTGGGAATCGAACCCTGGACCCTTGGTGCGGCGATCCGGCATGGTAACCATTGCGCCACACGGGTCGTCGTACGGGTATAAAAATGTGTTGTAATTATTTATTTTATATTCAGATTTAGCGCGATTTAAAATTTAGATTTTTTTAACAAAATGTCAGAAATACAATGTATGGAAGGCATATTATTGTACTTTTTTCTGGTTTAATTTTAGCGTAGCAACTTAACAACATACATAACTCGATTGAATAACACTAAAATTTCATTAAAATAAAATCTCCAAAAGAACTTACCCAAATCTCTGAAACTGGTAATCGAACGTGATCTCCTCCCCGGCAACAATATCCCGTTTGCTGAAGAACCCTATCCTGAGTTCACCGTTGACAGTCCACTTCTGGGTCTCAGCGTTGGGCTCGCACGAGTGATTGATGAATCTGGATATGTTGCCTTTGACCGTAGCATCGATCACAGTATCACCCTTCAGTGACATGAAGTAGTGGTGGAGATTGTTGTCGTCGGAGTAGGCCTGCGCCCGCTTGTAGAACAGCTCGTAGTCTAGGACTTCGCCCACGTACTCCATTAGGAACTCGCCTCTGTAAAAAATTCCATAAATAAACACAATAGCCTGCACACACCTCCGCAATACTTCCTTATCTCACGCGTTGTATGGACATAATATTAAGACGACAAAAAATAACTAGTTTTCCTACTCCGGACATAGTACCAGGCTGGTCAGGTGACCCCGGGGGTTTTAGTCGGGGTCACCTTAACCTGGTTCATTGCAAATGGTTAGCTAACAAGTGAAAAATACGTTTAGTGGCAGAAATATTACAATAATATTAATACAAGTTTTCTTTGTCAATTACTCATTCAATTTACTTTGGCATCAACCCATTAATGGCCCACTACTGGGCACGGGTCTCTCCTCCTGAGGAGGCCTAGAGCATACTCCACCACGCTGGTCCAGTGCGGATTGGTGGAGGGGTTAGTGGCCAACTCGAGTGTCGGAAATTTTCAAACCACCCGAGGGCCTTCGAAATGGCTTAACGACTGTTATCTAATGATAACAACCAGGACCGACGGCTTTACGTGCCCTCCGAAGCACGGAAACGCTCAAGAAATTTTTGCCACTAGCGGTCACCCATCCAACTACCGACCGCGCCCGCTGTTGCTTAACTTTGTCGATCACATAGGAAAAAAAAATCCATTTACTTAGATTGCATAAGGTTTACATAATATTTCACTTGATCAAAACTAAAAGATCTTTTAAAGCGAATATGCTTTAAAAATAAAAATAGACTGTTGCTACAATACTACGAAATATTCAATGCTGTATTCTGAACACTTCAAATCTGAAGATTTCAAAAGAGAATGTGCTTAATCTCATGAAGCTCCATCTATTCAAACTGCGCCTTTCCCATTCATGACATTCATTCGACCCTAAAATAAACTAAGTATGAACTTTGTATGAAGCCGAACTTATGTTTTGCTCAGTGACTTATGTATATGCGTAAGGAAAGGACCAACGCGAGCTAAAAACGAAACATGTTGATATAACTAGACCAATTTTGAGTAAGTACGTAACGTATTACTCGACGCGGTAACGCTGTTTCACTTATTTTCTAACTAATATAAATCGAAAGAGAGATTGGTCTACTTTTTGCTTGTATGAAATGTTTGTGTGAAATATTCCTACAGGCTTATGGATTATCCTTTTCACTCTATAGAAGTTGTGCATCTATTAAATTTTGTATTGCGTCATCGGTTTTTTTAATCCGTAATGAATGGCAGCATCGGTATGCCGCGTATGTCACACGTCTTAGCCGGTGACGCTTCAATGATCCTTTGTCCTTGCTGACGCTAATTACAGCTTTGAGCTATCGAATCATCTTAGGAAGCATTATGTACATGTGATCGTGTATTTACATAGATTGTAGAAAGCTATTAGGATCTGATAACTGTGTAAAGGTCGATGCATATGTAACGTGGACACGCACGTATATTTATACCCCGTCCACGTCCCGTCCACGTTACGTATACAGCGACCTTTAGTAATTGAGTTGTTTCCTAAAATTTTTTTTTGTTATAAATGGAAAGTTCATATATAAGTTTTATAACAAAGTTATTTTAGTTTTTTTTTTTTAATTCGCTATAATTTAAAAGTTACATCAAATCAAAAATACGTTTTATAAAAATACGCCGACAATTCCCGAATAGAACCGAGCGCGCGTGTGACGTCACTTTGTTAATTGCTATTCATTGCAGCATATGTACAGCTGATACTGTGATTTGACTTTTAACTGATAAAATCTTGATATTATCGTCAATATATTGATAAATATATCAAAAATGCTAAACCTTAAAAGTTATCGTGCTTGTTTTGTACCATTACGTGTGAAAACTACAAAAAAAACACCCCAAAGATAATGTTAAATGTGTACCTGTGACCTTTTCCCGAGGAATAAGAGGTAAAGTTTTAGTTTTCGTTCATAGATTCGCTTTTAGGGTTCCGAAGTAAAATCGGAATCCTTATAGTTTCGTCATGTCCGTCCGTCCGTCCGTCTGTCCGTCTGTCTGTCTGTCCGTCCATCCGTCCGTCCGTCTGTCCGAAGCAAAGCGGCCAGACCCTTACTGCTAGAAAGCTGTAATTTGGCATGGATATACATATTTATTAAAACTCCAGAATCGTAGAATTAAATATAGAAAAACATTTTTTTTCAGGGCACCTCCCCTACAGGCAACGTGAGGATGATTTTTCTATTCGTCGCCTACCCTATAGTGTGGAGTATCGTTGAAAAGGTCTTCCAAAAATATTATGGGTCTTGTAAGACCATTTTTGGAATTAGGGGTCCGTTTGCAAAATGTTTGGGTTTAAAGTGCTAATTTTGGTTACAGTCAAGTGTCCCCCCCAACTGTTGACTAAACGGTTGGAGTTAGACAAGTGAAAAAAAATCTCAAAAATAGGGTACTTATATGATGAATTTACAAGGAAAACTATCACTGCTATGTTAACATAAGTATGAGTCATAGTCGATAAACTTACAACTTCGGAACCTTACATTGCCCGTGGCCTGACACGCACATGCCCGTTTTTTTATAAAACAACTCATGGTTTTATTTTATTAGGTTAAGAATTTTGCAACGTTGATCCTACTCAAATTCAATGAGGATCTGATGATGGGTCCTGGGGCTACAAAGCAGTGTTTTTTTTGCCCCAAAAAAGTGACATTCATTTTTAACTGCAGATTTCTACTCAATAGTTCATTACAAATGCTAGAGTAGAACTCCCACGTGTCAATTATGTATACTTTTTTTTTTAATGTTTAAAGTTTTTAAAGGTCAAGCGATCAAAATACTAAAAATAATTCGTAAAAAAAAAACTAAACATAATAGAGATTCACTTGTATTGCAGATTTATGAAGCAATTCTAGATGCATACTTTCCCGTTTTTATTTTATCAATAATGATAATAGAAGCCACAATAAAAAATGTTTTATCGAAATCAGTATTTATTTTTTTTATAATTTTTCTATCTCGAAGTAGAACCTCTCTCTGGTACAAATACATTCCTTATACTAAGGTTTATCACCCACAAAAAAATTAATTTCAACTTGGGCCTAGGTTTCGAGAAAACGATTTTTAAAAGTTTAAGTTAGGGTTGTCACTTTTTTGACCTTAAGTTTTTATTATCTAAAGTAAGCAGCTTTTTTATCTCAAACAATACTAACGATTAATATTAAATCATTATTAGGTGAAATTGTTAAACACAATGACTACTGTCTACATATGTATATTAATTATACTGGTTGCAATCAGTTTCTACGGTTTTGAACTCAAATATCTCAGAAAGTATATCACTTACAACATTTTATCACTGAATACTTTTTAATCGTAATCATTTTGCCTATCGACTGAAATATGTTTTATCAATGTCCGCCAAAACGAAATTTTTTACTTTATATTTCTACGGTTTTGAACTCAAATATCTCAGAAAGTATGTCACTTACAACATTTTATCACTGAATACTTTTTAATCGTAATCATTTTGCCTATCGATTGACGTAGTTTTATCAATGTCCGCCGAAACGAAGTTTTTTTTGCTTTATTTTTGTACGGTTTTGAACTCAAATATCTCAGAAAGCATATCACTTACGACATCTTATCACTGAATACTTTTTGATCGTAATCATTTAGTCTATCGATTGATACATGTTTTACCAATATCCGCCGAAACAAAGTTTTTTTCTTTATTTTTCTACGGTTTTGAACTCAAATATCTCAGAAAGTATACCACTTACGACATTTCATCACTAAATACTTTTTGATCATAATCATTTATTCTATCGATTGACGCACGTTTCATCACTGGCCGCCGAATTGAGGTTTTAAAAATGGCGGACTTGTAGGTATGCCAGGTTCCATAAAAAAATGTTAGATCCCCTTTAAGGAATAGATTGATATATTATTCAAGATTTGGATCAATAATGTTTTTTTATGGTTTTTAGTTTTTAAAAAGAATTACGTATTGAATTGATAACCTCCTTTTGAAGTCGGTTAAAAAGCTTGTCTTGAAAATATATATTCAATCCATCCATCATCAGCATTATGTTACGTTTAAATGTGAAATTACCGTCGCTTTGAAAGGTGAATCGGATTCGACCTTTTTGTGACAACCCTAAATTTGGATTTTTGACCTCAGTACATTAAAATCGTTTTCTCGAAACCTAGGCCCAAGTTGAAAGTCATTTTTTTGTGGGTGATAAACCTTAGTATAAGGAATGTATTTGTACCAGAGAGAGGTTCTACTTCGAGATAGAAAAATTATAAAAAATAAATACTGATTTCGATAAAACATTTTTTATTGTGGCTTCTATTATCATTATTGATAAAATAAAAACGGGAAAGTATGCATCTAGAATTGCTTCATAAACCTGCAATACAAGCGAAACTCTATTATGTTAAATTATTTTTTTATGAATTATTTTTAGTATTTTGACCTTTGGACCCTTGAAAACTTTAAACATTAAAAAAAAAAGTATACATAATTGACACGTGGGAGTTCTACTCTAGCATTTGTAATGAACTATTGAGTAGAAATCTGCAGTTAAAAATGAATGTCACTTTTTTGGGGCAAAAAAAACACTGTGCAAAGTGGAACACGTGGTAGAACAATGGTAGGTAGAGTAAAACGCAACCGTGTTTGAAGATATTAGATAATATTATCGTTAACATTGTAAAACCAGTAGGTACATAAATAAATAAATAAATAAACGCTTCACACTCATAGCCCCATACTAGGATACCCAGTGTCGTGGGTGCCATAGACAACACGACCCGAGTACAAATAATTATTTGTCAGATTTTATTAGATATGGCCGGGAATTGAACCTGGGACTCTCACTTCGCAGGCTGGATCGAATCGCTATCAACTAGGCTATAGGGTCATCATATGTATGTACCTATAGCATAGAATTTCTGTAGTATTGCATTGTGCATTTTTTTATTAATCACATTCTTCACTTCTCTCAGGATCCATATCTGCAATTTAGGTAGACGAAGTCGCGGGTAGAAGCTAGTTGTATGATAAATGAAATATAATTTTATCATACAACCCTGATTTATACCCCTAACACCCTGCCCTGATTTCTCCCAGACACGATTTACCAGTTAACAGTGTAACCTTATCTTATTTAGTGTGTACAATCAATAGAGTTTTATTATAATATTTAATGAAGAATAAATCATTTAACATTTAAATTTACAATAAAATTACGTGGTATGAATATCTTTTTGCACTAAATTTCGGATATTTTTACTCAATTCACGTAGAAGCTAGAAGCTGTGTAATTGCTTTAACAAAATGACGTCACTAACATGGCGACCAAATCTGGCGCGTTTGTAGTCACGTGATTCTTTTTGAACTTTTATCAATTTTGAATTCATTATTATTAATATTAAAAATAGTTTTTAAGCGTTTTTAACATTGCCAATTAATATAATTTGTGTTAAAGATTTAAAATACATTTAAAAAAAATATTTTTTTTTTAAATGAATAACTAAATTGTCGATGAACTACGAAACCCAACGTTGGGCGTGGCCTGCCACGCACTTGGTCGGTTTTATAACTGTTTGTTTGGTTTGTCGGTTAAGTAACTGACAAAGGAGCAGATGGGTCATATACAATTTGGGTTACTTTCATTGTTGAAAAATATATTTTATAAGTTCTATGAAATTTGGTCCATTTTTATAATTTTACTAGCTGACCGGGCAAACGTTGTTCTGCCAAAAAATTTTTAGGGGTAGGGGGATGAAAAACAGATGTTGTCCGATTCTCAACCCTAGCCGATATGCACGCAAAGATTTACGAAAATCGGTCGAGCCGTTTCGGAGGAGTTCAACTTCTAACACCGTGACACGAGAATTTTATTTATTACATATTACTTAAATCATTTTTTTTCCTTCTATCATATAACTTCTTTCTAGACTATTTTCCATATAGAAAATTTAATTATCGACTCTACTCCGATTCTAGGCTATACTTTTGATGGATGGAAGGCCTTTCAAGGTTTGGTCGCATGATTAACAAAGTATTACATTATTTATCAGTACTGTAGTATTATTAAAATAAAATACATAATATTATAATATTATTACATTCATTCAGAGTACAGTACGGCTGACGTATCTTGGTGCATTTGAATTTCGCGCAGAAGGCTGCGCAGTAACATCACTCGGCAATGCTCGGTACGCGACGTACTATGTCTCAGTCACACGTTAGCATGTTCGTGTCGCTATCTCTGTCTTACATGCGCTAAAGTTCGCACAGCCTATGTTCAGACGCGCCAAGATACGTCGACCGTATTGTACATTGAACCTTAATTGCCAGATGTGGTGACATTGTGTAATAACATAATAATATTTATTATTTCAATATTAGCATTAAAACACATGTATATGAAATATACATACCATGATACCATTATGCACTGAGAAAATAAAATGCTCTGCAAAATAACAAACTGTAATTTGACTGCTGGATTCATAGTTTTGTCATTCATTAATTTGTGATAATATTTATTGCACACCAATGATATTTAAAAAAATATAGATATGTTATACCCTTACAAATCAACCAAAAAATCTGATCTGAAAAGAGCTACAACACACACATGTTTATCTTTTGTTTCACTGCATCAATCACATTGGTATAATACATGAAGGCATTTTAACGCTGTATGTCAAATGTTAAGCACTTCTGACAGCAACAAAAGCGTGCGTATCGTCTTGTATTGACAGAGCGACTACGAGCAGAACGGTCAATTGCCTGTTCTTGCGCTCTTCATCGTCGGCGCGCTAGTGACATATCTACCACTTTTTTACATTATAATATCATTGTTGCACACCTCCAATGCGATGCTGAGAGGTTTTACATATACAAACAATTTAGGTACACTATCCTAAGTATGTTCTAATTTTTTTACTTAAAGTTAAGTATTTCTCAATGTAATTAAATTTGCAACAATTATAATTACAGAGTGTAGAAATACATGAAAATAAATTAAAGAATCATCAATAAATTATTCGCTCAGCAATACTTTACATAATTATCAGATTTTTTTTAATCTTCTTTGGCAAACAATCTTGGCACTACTTTTTATTGCAATATTTATATTAGTTTAAAAAAGTTATTGATACATAGAAATTAGTTTCTGCATTAAATGATAATAATTTAATCTTAAATTGTTTGCATTTTAGGACTACTTAATTTTTATTGCAATTTATGATATAAAGACACTGTAAGAAAAAACAAACTATCTTTTTATGCATAAATAAGTGGCTTTGTAATAACTATGAATTGGCTCAGTTTTCGAAGCGCATTAAATTTAGGATATACACAGCTTATCAACTTACGTCGGGATATCCTCTGATGCCTCTACACCGCACCCCTTTTTGTCAGCATAAAACACCTTCAAGGGCCCATTTTCTCTCTTCTGAAACCTTCTGTTGGTACACCTTTCCCCAACTGGACATCTTGAATTACTGAAATATATATTGCATTACATTAATTGCATTTTAGAAGTAGATGTAAAATAAAATGTATACTTTTTTTAGTTGTAATCAATTTTTTTTCCATAGTTCTGTACATTATTACAATTTATTGAATCAATTTCTCTATTTCCCTTTTATTTCAATATGTCAAGACTTATAGAGTATAAAAAATGAAATTATAAAAAATCTCCCCGAATGACCTTACTAGTACATTTGCCACACACTTTCATTAATCAGTTCAGTTCATTTCTAGAGCTGTAGAAACAGTGTTCAATAAACATATACTTAAAATGCTATAGAGAGTAAAAAGTTACTTACCATTCTATCATAAGTAATCTATTTAGACAGTCTTCTCCGCAGGCGAGCTCCCCACGTTCTAACTCTTCTTTGGTCATAAAGCAGTCACATATCATCTTCTTTGTTTCTTTACTAATCATTCTTTCACATAAATACTCATTCTCTTCTAAATGTTCATACTGATTCATCCGCTCCTCAATTATCCTGTCATATGCCTCTTTACTTAAAGGAATGCTTGGTTCTTCTTTCTGAGCTTCTTCAAGAGGTGGTAGCCGCTGAGGCAAATTTGGACTAGCTAGCGGCGAGATGGCCGGGGAGCTTGCCCCCATTTCTAGCTCACTCGACCTGCGCCATCGAGATTTGACTTTAACTGGCATCTCTGAGGGCACAGGAAACGGTAAGGTATTTGCTAAACTGTTCAATAGATCAGTTGGTTTCTCCTGACTGTCAGAACTCAATTCCTCTAACTTCAACTTTGTCTGTGTTATCAATGCTTTTTTTAATGGTGTCTTGACTAACCCATATCCTTTCGTCTTTTGCTTCATATTACTAATAGTCTTTATACGATTGGACCTCCTGACACCAGTAGGAGATGATTCAGAGGAGTCATTTGAGTTGTTGAGATTATGCTCTGTGATTCTAGAAGAATTGCTGTCATCTGAAAGTGTTGAGCTCGGTGTTATACTTGGGTCAGGTCTAGGCACAGCTTCGCCCATACTTTCTTTAAGGTATTGTACATCTGGTATGGTGTAAGGTGATGTCCTAACATTGAGTAAGTCAGAATAAATCATAGATGAGCTTCCCTGCATTTCAATTGGCACTGATAGGTTTAGCTTAGCAAAATGACTCTGGAAGTCTGTATCCTGTTTTTTATTATCTCCATCCTCAATTGAAATATTTGGGTCAGACTGCATTGGCTTTGGACTATCTATGTTAATATCATAGTAAAGCTCCTGGTTATCATCTTCTACAATTTGTACAACAGTGATGACCTCGTCATCGCCATAACCAAACTGATCTTCTATGGGAATGTCAGGATTTTGATTTTCTACCTCCTTTTCTTCTTCCATTATATTAGCTTGATTTTCTTTTTGTTCTGGAATTTTTTCCTCAGGTACATTTTGAAGAGAAGCTGAACTACTGCTCTCTATCTCTATTATCTCATCAGTAACTAATGGCATTCCTGGAGGTGGTTCAAAGACCCGCACAGGGGACATGTCTCTAGAACTATTTTGTAATGTATTTGGAACCACAGTCAATGGACTGATGCAAATTACACTGTTGGAATCTGACTGAGTGTCCAATGCCGCATTCGAGTCAGACTCGGAGCTGGCACAGGGGTCCACCACTCTTATTTCTACACTACTATTGGTTTCGCTGTCACTGCCCATTTCATACTTCTTAGTAAAATTGTCATCATTATTAAATAAACACCGGTATTTTCCGAATTTCTTATGTAATGCTACAGTAGGGGTTGCGAGGCTTTGTCCAGGTTTCGCATTCTGGGTGTCGGCAGTTTGATTAGCAGACTGCGGTTCAGACGTAGACTGGCTGTCAGTAGGGAGAGTAGGGTTGTCTATAGGTTTATCGGCAGTGGTGGATTCGGCGTTCGGTGGTTCGAGAGGCACAGAAGACTCTCCGTCGACCGAAGCCTTGTCGTTGTCGGTCTGTTTCCCGCGTCTAGTGGAGCGGCGCGACGGGACCTTTGATGTTGGTTTCCTTTTCTTTGCCATTGTATTTCAACGGAGTAGCAAACAACCTGCAAATATGTTACCTCTGTGACAATTCTGCTAAAGTAACATGCTGTGAACTCTACATGACCTCCTTCTAACACAGTATTAGTGGCTTTTGTGGCTTTTATAGACAGTAGTTGAAGGCGTCTTTCATTTTGTAGTCAAGTAATAATTCAGTAAAGCGACTGTTACATTTAATATAATAAACGCACAACATTACATGGAGTCATAATTCACATAATTTTACATACATAGCATAGCCACCGGTTTGGTGCAGACAAAAAATAATTTGCACTCATACGCACAGCTTGTACACATACCATTACTTACTGAACCACTGTTTATGCATTAAATATTTTCTACTTTAAAAATACAAAACTCTGTCACAAATAAATTAAAGGTAGAGTGAAGCTACTTCATTTCATTTTCTTTACTTCATTTCATTGCTTTTTTGAGGCAGGCAGGGAATCCATCATAGCGTAGCACAGAGTATAGACATAATACTAAATAGAGATTAAAAATTATTCACCATAGAGCAAAAACCGGGCAAGTGCGTGTCAGGCCACGCGCAATGGAAAGATTCCGAAATAAAATCACCGCGAAATATGAAGCTCAATTTGTCGTTTGTTTGCCATCACAGTGACATTAGAGATGTACAAAAAAATCGGTTCACGAAAGAAACCAATTTTTACAACAAATCGATTCAAAATTATAAGACCTTCTAATCGATTCGTTAATTAAATTTTAAACTAAAAACCGTAATATTTAGCTACCTACAATAGTTACCTACCTACTACCGCGATTGAGCTATCTCGTACCGCGTATTCTCAATATGTACCTATTTAGGACTTCAATAAAATATTATTTTATCCATTCGCCCATGAACATCAACAACACCAAAAGCATCACTGATGCGTTGCCGGCCAAGAAAGAGAGAAGAAAAAGAAAGAAAGATAGATCATGATAGAACGAAAGTCCCGCTCAGTTTCATAATAATATTTTGACATAATATTATATTATGAGAGTCAGGAAAAAACTACAGTGAATAAATTCTTGCTTATTTCGTAAGACACATTCATGTATACATAATTATTATTTTGTTGAAAAAAAAATGTTTACCGCAACCTTAAATACATAATTACTTAATTAAAAGAGTAAATTGAAAATTAAGGGACACAATTACGGTACATCGATATTATAATAATAATATATATATTAATTTTAGATGTTTTTATATCATTATAAAAAATCACAATCGAATGATATATTCCGACTATAGATAACATGGACACAATAAAAAATGGTCAATCTGATATATAGATGTCATCGGACTTAATGTACCTCTACGAAGTCAGTGATCCAGATAGAGTAATATATCCATGGGTAAAACTGTCAAAGTCAGTCAAAGTCACCCTGCATTTTTGACAAATTGTCAAATTTTAATAAATTCGTTTAGCTGTAGCTCTCTAGCTCTAGCTAAAATAAAATATTTTAATTAAATACAAGTTGCTGCATCCGTGATAAATTAAAATTAAGCCTTAATTAAAATTAAATTATCCCTATAAAAATGACAGACACACAAGAGGTAATTATTGTGAAGTTATTGTTGTGCATCATGTACTGTACGCCGAAGCCGAAACGTAACTTGAAAGAGACACGTCACACTATGCATGCTACCTTTTAATACAAATTTTGCTTTAATTATTCTCATCCTGGCGATTATTACAAAATCACAAAGTGGGTACTCTAGAATAAAAACGTTTTGTAAGTTGAGTTTTTGGCAGAGATTCACTTTCCTCATATTTTATGCAATTAATCATTAGTTATTCAGTGTATTGTATATGTAAACTGTTTCTGACTGTACATTTACTTCTGTTACCATTAGGTGCTTAATTCTTTGACTGCCTTTACCATTTTTACTTTTCATTGAAAAGTGCTACTTTATCTCCTGAAACTATTTCCAGATAGTTAAAATTAACAAATGGGATGGTGCAGCTGCAAAGAATGCTATTGATGATGCTGTAAGAGAGGTAAGTAATAATGTTCCTACTGATTAAAATGTATGTTTACCACTTTTAAGAATAGTTAGTATTTTTATCTCTAAATTTAAAATTAAACACACAAAAGATTGGGATAAGGAGGGAGAGGTAAAATCCTGTTACCCTTATCATTAAATACAGGATACCTAACTTGATCCATAATTCCATACCCTGCTGTTACCCATAACAACGAATGATGTGAATGTCCAAAATTTTTTTTCAGGTGTTGACTGGAGATTTAAAATGCAAGGAGTCCTTTGCTTTGATTGATGGCAGACTTTTCCTCTGCGCACTGGCTGTTGGTGTTGCCCTCTATGCTCTACTCTGGGACTATCTGTACCCATTTCCACAATCAAGGTTACTATTCATATGAAACTTAGACCTCGCCAATAAAATTATTTGATGTTTATTTGTGTTAGACTTATGTTTTCAGTGTGGATTCTAATAGCTAACAATGTAATAAAAAGTACAGTTGATGTTAAAAAGTACATAAAAAAGCGAACTATTTAAATATTTAAAAAATACAAAACTCTAAGTGGAAGCATACTGTGCCAATAATGTGAAGTGTGAAGTGAAGTCAACTGTAGTTTTTATTACAAACAATCCCATTTTATATTATTTTATATTGCAATTCATATTTATTTTAGTTTGTATTTATGTGACCGCCTTCTTTGTTTTCCCACTGCCCAAAGGTTGACTGGCAAAGAATGCTTTTAGCCTTAAGTCCACCTTTTGTTCTTATACATTTGTATGGTACAATAAAGATTAAATAAATAAATAGATCCCACGTCTTGACATCACTTTACTCTAACCGGTTTTTCAATTCATTATTTTTTAAGATAACTTGATATTTTATTTTCAGACTGGTACTTATAATCTGTGTTTCATCATACTTTATCCTGATGAGCATTCTGACTCTGTATACTACATTTAAGGAAAAGGGCATATTTGTTGTTGCCAAGGAAAAGGTTGGAAATAACCAGAGAGTATGGGAAGCTAGCTCCTATGTTAAGAAGTAAGTCTTTTGTATTACGATAATATTATAACTATATACTCTCTAAATTACACATCACTCAATTATAATATACTACAATAATTATCATGCAATAAAACCCCTAGCTAGGACACAATAAATGTATATTAAATTATAGTAGACAAATGTTTACTCTGGGGGTTTAGTAATTTATAATGTCCTTTTTGTATAGGAGACACACTCCTGCAACATAAAATTATGCTTGATAAATGTATGAGCAATTTAGCATTCACTTTAAAATGTTCATGAACTTAAATTTATACATTGAGGTAGCAAGAATGCAACATTTTCTTGTAACGTCACGGCAGCATGAGCAAAACCATAAAGTAAAATAACATAGAGCAATAATAGTATGGTTATAGTGCAACTGGTGCGAGCAGTGCTCTCTATGAGACACATTCAAAACTCCATGAACATTTTATATAAAACAGTTAATGCTACACTATACAAGGAATGCCATATGAATATGAAGAATATGTCAGCATTAGATTCAATGGAGAGGTGTGTTAAGAGGCTTATTGGTGACCCTAAATTGGTTGAGACCAATTTTCAGAGCCTCGAGCACAGGCGCAGAGTTGCCAGCCTCTCGGTATTCTACAGGATACATTTTGGAGAGCATGCGCAGGAATTACATGATTTGATTCTTTCCACCATCGAACGTCCCGTCGTACGATGGGTATCCATCCCTTCATCTTTAACATCCTCCCCGTGAGGACGACCCGCTTCGCTTCATCATTTATTATGCGTACAACGAAGGACTGGAATAAATTGCCCGCGTCGGTGTTTCCGTTCGATTATAATGTAAATGTCTTCCAAGGCAAGAGTGAATAGGCTTTTAATATGTTAGTGTGTTCTACCACCCATGACTACATCGCCACTTACCATCAGGTAGGATTGTAGTCAAGCATACTTATTAAAAAAATTTATAAAAAAACAAACAAACAGAATTAATTAAATAAAGTTCCTTTTATAAGGGCAGTGGCATGCGATGCACACGGCAGCAGCAGCGCGGCGCACATCTTTTCAGCGTTTGTTTTTTCATTGGTTTGGCACCGCTTCAAAATTATTTATTTTCAGTTAATTTAGGATCTTAATTTATAATACTAAATGGTATATTTTATTTTTCGCTCATAAGTTTTTTCGTTGGTTTTATTTTTTGTCAAAAAATAATTATTTTTTAATTTTTAGTTGCTATGAAAGTTATTAAGTTATTAGTGATATATTCAGTTACCAGGTAAAACTGTAGTAGGTGAAATATAAATCATCCCCTATTTTCGTACCTTTAGGGGTAAAATTTTCTTTCCAAATTTAAACAAGAGTAACTTCAAGGTATACAATATTCAATAAAAAAAGAATTATCGAAATCGGATCATCCAGTACGAAGTTATTGGGGTAACGGGTAAAAATTCCTTGGGTGAATAATCAATCATCCCCTATTTTTGCACCTTTAGGGTGGGAATAAAATTAAAAAAAAATATGGGACCAACTTCAAGATATACCCTACCCATTAAGAAAAAAATGATCAAAAGCGGACCACCCTGTGCCGATTGCTGAGTGATCATACATTAAAAAAAATATATATATATACGCGTCGAAATGAGAACCTCCTCCTTTTTTTTCGTCGGTTAAAAAATGTCCGTAATACGCCCACGGCCCAGCTTGGCCCGCACCAATGCTGCGCCAGTTTCTTCCTCTTACGTCACAGACAACTCAAACACAACTTGTCTATGTGGCCTAAAGCATGCGCCGACGAAGTTTTGTTCTTGTGGCATGGACAACTCAAACACAGCTTGCTTAATCCTTGCCGTCAAATTTTCATAAAATGTTTCTTAAGATTTTAACCTTTCAAATGCTCAAGATATTGAAGTATATAAGTGATTGAGAAGATGGAAAAGACGAAAAACCCAGTAATATTTTTTTTTCTTTAAACGTGATTAAAATGTAGTTGATGCAGCAGACATTCATTCGAAAGAAAACTGATTCAATAGTATGGTACCAACCAAGAACTGACATTGATTTAAGTAAATTTTAATTACAGGCACGACGACAAATACAACCTGGTGTTGGTGATGCGCGACGCTAGCGGAAAGACTCGTGAAGCCTCCATCAACAAGTCATTCGCTAACTTCATTGACACCAATGGAACAGTCGTCCAGAGTCTCGTCCTCAACGAAGTCTCCAAGCTCTACAACTCTCTCTCCTCGGAGAAGAAGGAGAAGTAATCTCGTTTTTTACCTCATGTTGGACATAAGTGTAATTCTGTCAAAATAAATTATATGAAGAAGTGTAAAATTGTTTTATTTAACTTCTGCTCTCGTAGAATTTTTAACCCCCGACGAAAACCCGGCAGACGTTGTTCTGAAACATGTTTTATATTTGTATAACATAAAATATAATTCTTGACAAAAAATAACCGACTTCAAAATTAGGGATAACTCAAAAACTAATCGTCAGATTTAAGGGATCACATGACAAGCACCAGCTTTCGATTAAAACAAGAATCATCAAAGTCGGTTCACCCAGTCGAAAGTTCTGAGGTAACAAACATAAAAAATAAAGTCAAATTGAATACTTCCTCCTTTTTAGGGTTCCGTAGCCAAATGGCAAAAAACGGAACCCTTATAGATTCGTCATGTCTGTTTGTCTGTCTGTCCGTCCGTATGTCACAGCCACTTTTTCCCGAAACTATAAGAACTATACTGTTGAAACTTGGTAAGTAGATGTATTCTGTGAACCGCATTAAGATTTTCACACAAAAATAGAAAAAAACAATAAATTTTGGGGGTTCCCCATACTTAGAACTGAAACTCAAAAATTTTTTTTTCATCAAACCCATACGTGTGGGGTATCTATGGATAGGTCTTCAAAAATTATATTGAGGTTTCTAATATCATTTTTTTCTAAACTGAATAGTTTGTGCGAGAGACACTTCCAAAGTGGTAAAATGTGTCCCCCCCCCCTGTAACTTCTAAAATAAGAGAATGATAAAACTAAAAAAAATATATGATGTACATTACCATGCAAACTTCCACCGAAAATTGGTTTGAACGAAATCTAGAAAGTAGTTTTTTTTTAATACGTCATAAATCGTAAACCGCAATTTACCTAGATCAAAGTTACAACGAACTACAAGAACTTTTATATTATGTTACTTGCTGCTACGGAACCCTTCATGGGCGAGTCCGACTCGCACTTGGCCGCTTTTTTGAAGTTGAAATCATAATCAAATATAGCTTTTGTCACTCAGAAATAATGTAGCTACTGGTGAAAAATTTTTTGAAATCAGTCCAGTAGTCAGTCCAGTAAATCAGTCCACTCACGGTTTTGCCAAGTAAACTATAAAAAGAAAAAGATCCTGAGAAGTGCTCAAATGGATGTGCCTGTACTTGGACAGAGTGATAGATTATGGTTATAGACCGTTTTTGTGAGGAACCACAGCTTTTCCTTATCATTCACCAATTCAATTCAATAACCAATAGGTTGAATTGGTGATAAAATCTATTAACTTAATAGACGGGTTACGATGATGAATACTGAATAAACTGCATTTTCTCTTTTTAATATTTCCAAATAAAGAGGACCAAATATTCAAATCCTACAGTATGGTATAATTTAATACAAGGAGCAGGTTAAAGATAACCATTCATTCCCCACTGGCGACACTAGATGGCTCTCTAAGCTTCAGTTTTACGTGGTTTACACTGTTTTGGTGTGAACCTAGCCGCGATCGTTATGAGTCACGGTACTCTCGGTGGAAAGAGCAAAAGAGCTCACATCGAACGAACGGACGGACAAAGACATTCTACAGATGACGTACGGCTGCTATTACACCAGTCAAGTCAATCAGCCCGTCAAAGCAGCCAGGCGCGGCTAGCAATGTACCGCGTCAATACTCCGACCGATTAGCTAACGACTTACCTGTAGTAAAACCATTATTAGTGATAAATTAATAATTTCGTAACATAAAAAGTGATGTGTTAAACATATTTGTGTTGCTCACATATTACCCTACCTGAACCCTAAGTGTAAGCTGCCAGTGCCCTTGCGTACTATATTTAGTTTTAACTTATAAATGTGTTCGTAGTCAGTGCTGTGGTTAAATATAATATAAAAGGTAAGACTTCTTCAAATTCCATTCTTTCATTATCCAATTTCAGGAAAAATATTTTGACCATGAATTTATGGACACATTTAAAATTATGGATGTATTTATATCAACATGTAATTACTTAATTTTAATTGATAAATAAATTCATTCGTAATAAGTTTTAAGAGAGCAGAGTTGTATTTTTTTGATAACGGCTCGAAGGACCAAAAAGATTAATGCCCATTTACGGTGGCGGCATCTAATTAAAAACTATATTATTACACCGTATATACAAATTTGCAGTCGTAAAACAGTTAAAAGCGTCTTTACCGCCTATCCTCTCCTATATGACATCATCGTCCTGTCCCGTTTGAAGGTCGCTGTTAAATGCTACCTTAACATTAACTCTGACATCGAATACCAGCTGATCATTTACACTACGGTACAATCTAAATTCTTATCTCTTCTTGTTTGTCATGCAAGAGTTCAATTTAAAATTAATTCGGCCCGCGTGTGACCCAATCACCTGACGCGCTTGTTACTCGTTCACTTTAATAACCGTACGACAACCATTATCGCACAAGCTCAGGCTATTTTGGTTTTGGCTACTGAGCCGGCATTCGGTATGTCATAGTATTACACTATGTATAATCCACGTACGTACAATGGATTTGTATAGGTGTTTTTATCTTGATGTCTTATTAATTGCAGAAAACGTTAATGTTTTTATTTTAACCTACTTAGGTGATCTTTTAACTAAAGGATAGGCGTTAGATATGCTAATGTATTGTATTCATTTTGTAGAGTGAAGGGGTATTGTTACAGCTTGTCATTCAATTTCCAATGAATTTATTACAAGACCTTTATTATTATAGACGATTTTATTGCTCAGTGACCCTTGCTTGCCCAGTGAAGTCTCAGGTTCGATGGTCATAGACCCGGGCAGACATTGTATATGACAGATAATAATATGTAAATACGATTTTGCGTCTCGCGTGTTTGTGATGAATGATGTGATGATTCATCTGTAGGCGTTGAGAGTATTATTATCGCTTAAATTAAAAACATCGAACCCGATTCGATACACGTAAAATTCCAATCGTTTCGATTAGTTTTTTTTCGCGTCCAACTAAATCTCTTACATGCAAAGTAAATCAGTGTAATTGCGAAACAGCTTATTAGGTATTTCCATCAAAACAATATTTTCTCATACCTACTTTATGTAAATTTAAAATGATGCGGTGTCATTAGCAAACAACAGTTTCTATCAAGACAAATCAAGTGAAATAAGGATATAAGTATGTCAGGGGCGTAGCTACCGCCGTATCAGCCGTATCAATTATACGGGGCCCCCAGCCTACAGGGGCCCCGACTAACACCTCAATGGCGCCCCTTCTAGTAAAAAACCAAGCGCCCTCTTATCTTATCGACTTACTTCGCTACATTTCAAAAGGCACCCTCCAAAAAATAGCTCACAATAAGACAGCTACAGTTGGCGCCCCTTTTATTCCGAAATTTGACAGCAAAAGTTGGTGCGGGGGCCCTTCAACAAATATTGATACATGGCCTCCCTAGGGCTAGCTACGCCACTGATATACATATGTATGTACATACTTCTGTCTGTGAGAAGCTGTATGCAAATAGCAACTATCCATTAGTAAAAAATCTATATTAAAACAGTAGTGGTCCTAAATTCTAATACGCTACCACACAAGGAAGGAAATTCTTCGTCGGAACTGTGACTCGTGTCTTGTGTGCTATTCCATGCCTACCATACCCGACGGTTAGAAATCATCGTAGATTAGCATAGAAAAGAGCGGTAGCTAGCTAGGTAGATAACTCTACCATCAAGCACATAATTATAGTCATAGTCCGGTTAAATTAGACATAAGAATAGTGATCAAATTTTTAAAACTCCGACAGATCTGAATTTTGCTAGAGACCTTGGGTACACCAGTAGAAATAAAGTGCCAAAAGTCCCCATCGATCGTCCCATGTGTGCTAAAAAAGTTATTCAAGGTCCAAGGTCAACATTTTCGGTTTTTTGGATTTTTCTCGAAAACGGTAACTTTTATCAAAAATATAGCTAAGGCAAAAATTGCATAATTGTAATAAAATTATCTACAAAATTTATCCCTCATAATAATTTATTGAATTCTCAGGTTCTGTAGAGCAAGTCATCGTAAGTATTTTAACTGATGTGGAAACTTGCCACTCCACAGATTTTATATTCCAGTAGATGAGTTTATTGCTCCTTGGAATTCAGATAGATTTCCTCTCTTGAAAGAATCGAGCGCGATTTTCATCTCAGATTCTCATTTTAAATTTAAATTCTCATTTTATTAAAACAGTTAAACAATTCGGAAAAACAGGATTTTATTTTCGTGGACACTGACATTACAAATGTAATGGGTACTCACGATTTCATTGTTATATTTTACATTAAGAAAATCACACACATGACTCCATCCCATCCATCAGCCCTTGGAGGTCCACTGCTGGACATAGGCATCCCCTAACTTGCACCACTCTGACCGGTCCTAAGCCTTCTAAATCCAGCGGTTGCCCGCTGTCTTCTTCAGGTCTTCACTCCACCTGGTTGGGGGGCGTCCTATGTTCCTTTTCCCGATACGTGGGCGCCATTCGAGGACCTTTCTTCCCTAAAGATTATCGGTCCTTCGAACTATGTGGCAAACCCATTACCACTTCAGCCGGCTTATTCGATAAGCTATGTCGGCTCAAATCTAAAGGCTTTTCTCATAGTTTACATTGGCAACACAAGCATAATGGCAGATTATACTCCTCGGTCTTTTGTATAATCTGCCGCAGTGTGTATACATATATTATGTGCTCCATGGTGCTGTAGCCTTTTCGGAATCCAGCTTGTTCAGGAGGCTGGAACTGCTGGAAGCACCCTCGAAAATAACTTTTAAACATGGCTCAGAAATGCAATAGGCCTGTAGTTCTTTGAAAGGGCTTTATCGCCCTTCTTGAAGAACAGTTTCAGTTTTGATGACAGAATCGAACAGTTTTTGGAGCGCTACTAGAAGGGATTTCCGTTCAGCCTTTAGTAGCTCGGTTGTGATTCCGTCAACTCCCGGTGCCTTGTTGTTTTTAAGCTATTTGAGATTGTCAATAACTTTATAGTAAGAGAACTAAGTACGCACATTTTAATAAATTGCACAACAAAAACAACTTAGTTTGCATTGTGTTACGCGTGGTTGTGAATAATTGAAGTCTATAATTATTAGATCATATACGGATTCTAACTTACAATTACTATATTAAGTATATGGATCCTACTTTAATACTGCTGGGGAACCAGCAAAAACAACGAGATGGTCATGGTCTTTACCTCTTAGATTTTGAGAGAAAAACCCAGCTAACAGTGGGCGGATCTATCCCACTAGACCCGTTGAGTTGTTCCGTGACGGGACAACTGGCACTGTTTAGCACATCTGAGTCTGACACTAGGTGTTATATAATTTAGCATCCAACACGCAGAGTTTGCATCCATTGTCTATTACCTAACCCTTCTTTATTACCTTACATAATGTAAGATATCAGTAAAATTCCGCAGTTTCTTCAGTTACGCAATAACCCTTGACATTGCCCGTGGCTAAATTGGATGTTCTTTAATTAGGTGGATCAGGTAAATTATTTCACAACAATTTCTTTGCAATAGTTTGTAGTATTAATACGAAATAACGGTAAAAATATTACGACTGCCATTGAAGTACATTACGCTAGTAATAATACTGAAGTATTATTGAATTTAATTGAAGTGTTATTAGTAGCGTAATATACTTACTTCAATGACGACTACCAATAGATTTAGTTACTCGAATACT
Organism: Thymelicus acteon; assembly: GCA_951805285.1. Classification (NCBI taxonomy): domain Eukaryota; kingdom Metazoa; phylum Arthropoda; class Insecta; order Lepidoptera; family Hesperiidae; genus Thymelicus; species Thymelicus acteon. Next base: position 4,684,220 of record OX638215.1, on the reverse strand, counting down.
GTAGGTAATAATACAATGATTCCTTAAGAGATCCATATGGACCCCATGGTCTATTACGGCCTTCAAGGTGTCGATATCAGCGAAAAAATTAAATGGGGTCCACGAAATGAAAATGACGAATGTGGGGCCGGGGTCTTCGTTTTGGCTTTCCTTAAAAAATTCACATACACAATAGTGCTTATTATTAGTGATGGGCCGACTATGGGTTTTGCCGATCAGCCGACTAGCCGACTATTCGGTGAGAAAATTGCCGACTAATCGGCCGACTAGTCGGCAATGCCGATCAACCTTATTTTTGTCAAATATTTATGAAAATAAAAGGAATCGATTGCTTCCTGATAAACCTGAAAGTCTGACGTTTCTCCACCATAAATTGTTTTAGCTTGATTGAATACTATTTAATAAAATTTTACTGAAAATATGACTAAGTTCAAATAAAAGTAGAAACTTGTATTATTATTGCCACATATTAGTGATGCAACGAATTTTCACATAATTTTTGACATTCGTATTCGCAAAAATCATGGAAATGAAAAAAAAATGTATAAAGAAAAATAATTATTTATAAAAATCGGGGAACATACAAACAAAAAATATAAACGCGATTAATTGATTACCTACCTCCTTTTCAAGTCTGTTGAAAACGAGTTTTCAACAATATAGGTAATAATAATTGAGTTTTTTATCGAGAAACATTAGTTTGTTGGCGCCACTGGGCTTTTTTGAACCAAATCTTTGAAGGTCAACATTTGCATTCGTAAATGTGACAAATCCAACATCCGTTATACTTATTATGTACTACTATATAATAAAATAGGTATTTTCATTATAATCGGATTTATTAAAATAAATCTCATCATGCTGATTGTATTTTGTTAATTTGTTATTTTGTTAATTTCTTTTATTTTTTGTAGCGAAAATTAATGCCGACTATTCGGCGATTTTTGCCGACTAATTGCCGACTAGTCGCCGACTATAAAACATGCCGAATAGTCGGTTTTACCGACTAGTCGGCGTGTAGTCGGCCCATCTCTACTTATTATGCCTAACTGCTCTACATAAATTATAAAACTACCTATGAAGTTAGGTTGAAAGTATCAATGGTTATCAAACATTAAGAAAACCAACATTACCAACATCAAAATACAAATGAGGTAATTTAGAACCTATTTTAATAAATACTGTTTGCTGGTTTGCTGTCTCTACATCTTTACAGACTCTACATAAACTAAAGGTCGATGCATATGTAACGTGGACGGGACGGGAACGGGATGGGACGTGAAGTTTTGAAAACATCGTTTCATAGAAAATGTAAACGATAGCGCATACGGCACGGAGGCACGCACGGGACGGGAACGGGGCACGTACGTATATTTATGCACCGTCCACATGCCGTCCACGTTACGGTGTGCATCGACCTTAAGACCAAATATAAAAAAAAACATTGCCAAAAACAAAAACACGTCAACCACTAAAACCCTATTTAATCAAATATTTAATAAACGGTTCGCTTGGCTGTTATCTCTACAGACTCTACAACTCTACATGATGTAACAGTAAAACCAAAAGTAACCTACTTTTACGACCTACCCGAAAGTAATACAGCTTTTATGTTTAACCACTGGAGAAACGAGAACACTGCAACCCCTGACATAATTATACACTTGTGTCGTGTTGCACACAGACAGACCACACAGTATGTACCGCGAAGTGTGAAGGCGGCATACTGCGAGTAAAACTTACGTCACGTAGTGCCGTCCGCGGCATAGTATTCCATCAATTCTATGTCCCATTGGCGTCTGAGGGACATCGTGTCGCTTTGTCGATATGAGATTCTGAATTTTCAGACTGACAAAGAAATCATTTTATGCAATGCTGCCAATGCAACATTTTAAAATGGATCACTTCTTTTTCCTAAATTATGACACCTCCTAAGAAGAGTAGAGAGAAAGATTCTTCCTCGGCCAGTAAGTAACGCATCGGTGACGCCTATGGTGGTGTTGACGGTGACCATTTAACATCAAGTGACATCCTCTGCTCGTTTTCCGGCCAAGGATCACTTACATAAAAAAATATGGCTTTTAAATTTTAATTTATCGTTTGCGTTCTCTTGACCGATTTAGGTAATGTACACTGAGTAAAAAGAAGCGTGAGTCTGCGTATAAAGGACAGTTTACAGAGTATAAAGATAAGAGTATAATCTGAATTTTACCAAAAAAAAAAAACCGACTTTAAAATAACTCAAAAACTACTCGTCAGATCTAGCTCTTTAAGTGGGACCACATGACTAGCCCCAGCTTTCAATTAAAAAAGAATCATCAAAGTCGGTTCACCCAGTCGAAAGTTCTGAGGTAACAAACATAAAAAATACAGTCGAATTGAATACCTCCTTTTTTGAAGTCGGTTAAAAAGTCAGTTAAGACTAGTAGTTAGGTAGATAAATTTTACAGCAAAACACGTGCGGCACTACGAGGATGACCTGTCTTATCAGCGGTGCACAGCGCAGACGAGTAGGAAGGGAAATGGTTGTTATTAATATCGCTATCACGTATATCAACGATAGTCTAATGAGCTGCGATAACAGACCTATTACATTATGATAATGATTTTATGATGACTTTCCGACATTACACATTACATGAACATGTTTCGTGAGCCACACTTGCTGAAAATGACGCGTTTTGAGTAGCATGAGTGCAGGTTTCTGTAACCGATGAAAGAACAGACCACAGAACACATAGACAGGGCATAAGATGGTGTGGCGGAATATTCTTGTTCTATAAATGGACATGGTTTATTTATTTATTCTGCTTCTAGGCATTTGAGGCATTCTCTATCTAGTATTGGACAGAGGGAGAATAGCGGGAGACGTGAAAGTAATACGTACTACTAGGTAATACTTGTAGTATGTCATATATAATTTCATATCCAACTGGTATACTGCATATATTTTACATTTCTGCTTTAAAATTTTTTAGTGATCGTGCTCGCCTAACGATGGATCCCGAGTTCGATTCTGAACCACGCCCCGGGCAGACGTTTACGAGATTCTTTCTAGTTCTATAGCATTTCTAGCCTCCCAGATCTCGAAAAATTAGCTCGGGGATTTGATTTTGGGAGCGTTTATTAATTCATTTTACTCATTTAAATATTTGTCAAGAAAGAAGAAACCCTATGTTTTTGAACTGCATAAAAAATTGTAATTAGTTTAATCGTAATAAATTGTTAGTTTAACTATACTACTTATTTACTGCTCAGGTAGTGTATCTAATTTGCGAGATTAGAATTGCCATGCAGTAATATCATTAGGTACCAACTACCTACCTACTTAGTGCGACTTTAAAGTAATCGGTCGCGGCGTCGTTTCCTTTTTGTAAAACTCGTCGTGTTAGGAGCCATCCATAAATTACGTCACACGTTAGGGGGGAGGGAGGGGGTCGATGAAGTGTGAAATTGTGTGACAAGGGGTGGGAGGGGGTCCTAAATTTCGTGACGTCACATTTCAAAATCGAATAATTGGTATGTATGTAAAAATTAAAAAAAATAATGGAATTAAAACTTATTTCGGAACAGGTGTTTTAATTTAATAATTTCTAGGTGTAAAATTTCATAATATGTGACGTCACACTAGGGGGGGGGGGGAGGTCTCACAGATGTGACCAGCTGTGACAAGGGGGGGGGGGGGTAGGGGTCAAAAAGTCATGAAATTAGTGTGACGTAATTTATGGATGGCCCCTTAGACATATAGAAATGAAATGGAAAAGAAAGAAGACAAGCATGAATAGGCTTTTACTCACTTAGTGCGCTTTACCATCAGTTATCCAAGACATTAGTGAAGCTTACCATATTATATTATAGGGGGGATTGAAAAAAAAACAAGGAAAAATAATTGACACTCATGTACATATCTTGCAGGATTGCGAGAGACTTAATACTTAGGATAGATAAACTGTGAGTCATAAGAAGGTACGTAATAATGATAATGCCAATTATTTTATATCGGCATAAAAAACGAAATTACGAATACGATAGATAAAGTGCTCTCTGTTCGTTTATCGTTCTGTAGCAATCCGCGTGATGAATCCGTGATTATCATGTAGTGTGGATGACAATTTGTCTAATGAAGTGTAAATCCGCGTCGCGTCGCCCACGTTGCCGCGGTCGCGTCGGCCGCGTCGCAGCTATTGTAGTAAGTATTTATAATTGTAGCCGGAGTTTCCCCAACTGCTATTAGATAATTACGCGGTTTCTCGCATGTGAGTTCGTTCCTATTGTTAGAACATTCACATACAGCTCCCGCTGCTTACCACACGATCTTAACTGTACATACCGACATTCAAGCAAATAGAAAATTGATTTGATTTGATTTGAAAATTTTAAACCTTCAGCGTAGTCAAGTACCTATCGATCTACATTGTAGGCCTCAATAATTATGAGCACCTTTCGTAAAGGGTTAATCCCTAAATGAAGAACCAACGTAGTGAAATCTTCAATTTGATCAGTAAACAGTTTAATCAGTGGCGTAGCGTGGGTTCCCGCCGCCCGGGGCCGCCCCCATATCATTTAAAATATTTTTTTTATTAATAAAAAAATCACTTTTCTTGTTTTTTTTTTCATAGCACAATTTACATTAAAATAAAATAAAAATTATTAATTTGAATGTAGGTGTAATTTTTTTTATTTAAAAATCGAGTGGCTTGCCGCCCCCTCTTCATGTGCCGCCCGGGGCCATGGTCCCCCCGGCTCCCCCCCCCCCACGTTATGCCACTGAGTTTAATATTGCCTTGTAATCTACACATTAAATAACTAATACGATATACATATAACTAACATGTATCTAGATTAGTTTCAATGGAAAAAAATTGGCAAAGCACAGAGCTAAAGTCATTGACACAGCAAGTCTTCTTTCAACACCACATTCGTCGTTATTTTATGAATTGCTACAGTTAAACCTAGGGACCTACAGTACGGCCGACGTATCTTGGCGCGTCTGAACTTCGCGCGGAAGGCTGCACAGTACGGCGTATTATGTCTCAGTCACACGTTAGCATGTCCGTGTCACTATCTCTGTTTTACATGCGCTAAAGTTCGCAAAGCCTATATTCAGACACGCCAAGATACGTCGGCCGTACTGTACTCTACTATTACTCAAACTTAACTACTGAGCAATACATCTTATAACTGTAGTGTCCTACTTGCTAACAATATTGTAAAGGAATACTGTCATCATTACGCGCCAAAAGAAGTATTAGGTACTATCGCTCTGCCCACGCTTTGTCCGCATTTTCCGGGATAATAAGTACCTACTCAGTGGCGTAGCGTGGGCTCCCGCCGCCCGGGGCCAACCGAAAATTTGCCCCCCCCCCCCCCCCCCCCGCAATGAACTTTGCCGCCCCCATATTATTTTAAATATTTTTTATTAATTAAAAATACACTTTTCTTGTTTTTTTCATAACACAGTTTACATTAAAAAATAGAAAATAATTACCCCATTATCCTGTTTCAGATCATGTTCTACCCGTGTACGAAATTTTATGAAAATCCGTTCAATAGTTTTTGCTTGTAAGAAAGAGAAACAAACATTCATTCTTCCTCAAACACATTTACTTTTATATTCAGTATTCAGTATTTTTATTGCAATACTAGCTGACCTGGCGAATTTTGTATCGCCTAACAAACTGTTTTTTTTTTTCTGAAATAAAAGTAGCCTAAGTTACTCCTTGTTACTGATGTAGATAGTTGATGCTATCTGCCAGTGAAAATCCCGTCAAAATTGGTCCAGCCATTTCAGAGAATAGCCGGAACAAACAGACCGACAGACAGACAAAAATTGTAAAAAATGTTGTTTTGGTATATGTACCGTGTATACATCCAAATGCAAATCCAAAAGCGGTTATTTTAACAAACGAAATCAATCGAAAAACAAATCGCAACGGACAAATGGAAAAACTAATGGCAACGGATAAGTGGAAAAACGAATCGCGACGGACGAATGGCAAAACGAATCGCAACAAAATTTTAATTTGAAGTTTTACAGGCAGGTTTCAAAATAGACAAGTACATTACTTACCACTTACCATCAGGTGGGATTGTGGTCAAGCATTAGCTTATTGTAAGTAAAAAAAAAATAACAATCTGAAAGTCCCACGTCAATGTAAAGCTCACGCCAATATAAAGCTCACGTCAATATAAAGCCCACGTCCATATAAAGCTCACGCCAATATAAAGCCCACCCCAATATAAAGCTCACGTCAATATAAAGCTCACGTCAATATAATGCCCACGCCAATATAAAGCCCACGTCCATATAAAGCTCACGCCAATATAAAGCTCACGCCAATATAAAGCTCACGTCAATAAAAAGCCCACGCCAATATAAAGCTCACACCAATATAAAGCCCACGTCCATATAAAGCTCACGTCAATAAAAAGCTCATGCCAATATTAAGCTCACGCCAATATAAAGCACATCAATAAAATGCCCACGCCAATATAAAGCCCACGCCAATATAAAGCTCACGTCAATATAAAGCCCAGGCCAATATAAAAAATATTTTAAATTAAAGTATGTAATGGGATTTGTCCGGCTATTTGATGATGTGGAGTTCGGCCGTGGATTGAAACACAATGTTATGAGATTCACGTACATTTACTATAAAAGACTCAAAATAATAATGTTACACGCGCAAGCGACCGCGACTCAACATGGCGAACCTCCCTGTCCTAGTGTGCGAGAGAGATAGCGAGAGCGGAAACGGTAGTGACCGCAGACTAACTCAATGGCATAGGCCACAGAGTAAATAGACGCGTCTGTGGTGTTACAAACTCCCCCTCTAGCACGAAATAAGCGCCCCCGCATTCGTGCTAGCACCTACTTTTTCGTGGCCTACCACGCCTACGTTTTTCTTGTACCGCAGGCTGGTCAACACCGACAAACGGGGTGAGTTGCGATACGTGATACTTCCCCAGAAGCACATTGTCACTAACACGCTCTAACAAATAAGTAACAGGACCGACAGCCTCGCGCACTCGATAGGGGCCATCCCTTCGAGGAATGAATTTGGCTGTCTGCCCTTTACCTGTGTCGTTGGACCCTTGCGTCTTTAATAAGACGAGAGAACCGGGCTCGTAGTCTGGTGCTGCTCGGCGACCTGCATCTGCGTACGCCTTCTGAGTAGACTGGGCTCGCTCGTGTACGTCGCGCGCCTCGATCAACGCGGTGGTCAGCCGCCGCAGGAACGGGGTGATGCTCGCCACGAAGATATATCTCCTTCGACGATTGCACGCATGTCTGATACAGCGTCCGCCGGTGCACGGAGCTCCCTGCCAAACGTTAGGAAAGCAGGAGAGTAACCTGTACTAGACGTTACGGCCGAATTCATGGCGAATCGGACCGCCGGTAAAAACGTGTCCCACGTGGAGTGATCCTTACCCACCAATATCGCCAATTGTGGTTTTAAATCGCGATTCTTCCTTTCAATTGGATTCGCTTCGGGATGATAAAATGAGGTCAAGGATTGTTGGACACCCATAACATGGCATACTTGTTGCATAACTTCGGAAACAAACTGGACTCCGTTATCGCTTATCATGCGACGGGCGACACCATATCGCAAGAAAACTTCTGCAGTGAGTGTTTTTGCGCACTCTAGACTTGTGGCGTTCCTCAGCGGGAAAATTTCCACCCATCGTGTGCAGACGTCCTCAACGATAAGGATCAATTTATTGCCATATGCGGTTTCCGGTAGTGGTCCAAACAAATCAATGGATATTACCTCAAATCTCCGAGCTGTAGCGGGAGTCTGTACTAGACCCGCTGGCTTCTTTGTGTCTGCCTTGTAGCGCTGACACTCGACGCACTTCTTCACATGGTCAGTAACGAAACTGCGCATGCCGGGCCAATAGTAGCGCTTGCTTATACGCTGCAGGGTGCGTTCGACCCCAAAGTGGCCGGCCGTAGGTGCGTCGTGATACTCCGCCAACACCTGAGCTCGCTCGTGCTCCGGGACAACTAAGCAGGCGTCCTCGTCGTCGGCTTCTGGTGCATAACGATACAAAATACCATCAGAAAGTATATAACCACAATTGGACCAGTGTCTCCCCCTAAATGGAGCGTCATCTGACTCTAGGTCCTCAATAATTTTGCGTACTTCCGGATCCTTTAATTGATTCTCGCGAATGTTGCTAGCATTACGCGAAGGAAAATCTGTGACAGCCAAGCATACATCACAACTAGCTTCTGCTTCCTGTGTGCAAGGTGGCCTGGAGAGCGTGTCTGCGATGACATTCGCTTTCCCAGGTGTATATTCGATTCGCAGATCGAACTCCTGCAAGGTTAACGCCCACCTAGCTAACCTTCCACTAGGTGATTTGGTGCTCATTAACCATCGTAGGGGCTGATGGTCGGACTTAACAATTACTTGTGAGCCCTCTATATACCCCCTAAACTTGTGTACAGCCCACACCACTGCCAGAGCCTCCCTTTCGGTGGTTGTATAATTCCTTTCAGCAGCGTTTAACTGTCGGCTGGCATATTCAACGGGTCGCTCATCGGGCCCCTCGCCCTGCATTAATACAGCACCGAGACAATACCCGCTACTATCTGTCCGTAGGACGAATGGTAAGGAGTCGTCGACCTGCCGCAGGATCGGCGCGGTCGACAGCAAGGTCTTGATGCGGTCGAAAGCCTGCTGTTGCTGCTCTCCCCAGTGCCAGGCGCTGTCTTTCTTCAACAGGTTGGTGAGAGGCCGGGCTACCTCTGCGTAGCCAGCGATGAAACACCGGAACCAACTAGAAGTTTGAAGAAAACACTTTAAATGTTTCAAATTACGTGGCGGGGTCATAGCAGTAATAGCGGCAGTTTTGTCGGGATCCATGTGGATACCCCCAGGCATTAATATGTGTCCAAGGAACTTGACTGAGTCGCAAGCAAAGCAGCTCTTCTTGCGGTTAACTCTCAAGTTAAACAGTGCAAGCCTATCAAATACTGATTTTAAATCCATCATGTGGTTTTCAAAGCTGCTAGGTGACAAGACAATAATATCATCTAGATAAGCAAGTACAGTGCCATTCAACGCAGTGAGGTTAGACTTAAATCTATCAATAAGCCTCTGAAAAGTTGCTCCTGAGTTACGAAGACCCATAGGCATGCGTATAAATCGGTATGTCCCAAAGGGTGTGACAAAAACTGGTTTTGTCACGGTCATCTGCATGTACATTAACATGAAAATAGCCAGAGTGCAGGTCAAGCGTGGTCATATAGGTGCTGGCCTTTGCTGCATGCAAGATGTCATCTATCCTCGGCAATGGGTAGCGGTCAGGCTCCGTTACCTCATTGAGTTTGCGATAGTCAATACAAAGGCGCATACCTCCATCCTTCTTGGGAACCAATACTACATTGGCCGCCCATGGCGACTCACATTCTTCGATGACCCCTGCAGCCAGCAGCTTGTCTAGCTCCCCCTTTAGGGCATCCTTCCGTCGCGGGGACATTCTGAAGGGCTGGCAGGCGATGGGCTGCTGATCCTTGCTGACTTTAATGCGGTGAGTAGCATAGTCTGTTGCTGGACCCTCCTTAGCAAACCGCCCTGCGTTGTTACAAATAAATTCATTAAGAATTGTCCTCTCATCAACTAATAGAGTGCGACCCTCATCACTTCTTAACAAGAGGCTGTCAGGTTGACTGCCATGTATGGGCCCGCTTTGACCAGAATGTTTAGGATCCATAGTATTAGTCTGCATCACCTCAATGGGTTGCGGTGAGAGATAGTAGGACTGCATAAATTCAAACCTTTTGCTCGGATTATGAATAAAGTGCCAACTACCATCCTGAATATTCATAACTATTCCAGCTTTGGAAATAAAATCTTTTCCCAATAATGTTCTACCATTAGGGTTACTAAAATAGAGAAAATCTGTCTGAATTGTGTGACCTCCTATGTTGACTGGAACACTAGCAAATGAAGCATCACATACCTGAGGTGATCCAATGGCTAATCGCACAGTACGCTGGGTTGGAGATAACTGTACCCCTGAGTTCACTAAAAGCTTGTACAGCATGGGGCTAGCAATGCTCTGTGTAGATCCCGTATCCAGAATAGCTACTCCGCTCAGTCCAGCAATGCGTATCTGTACTATGGGTAAAATATCAGTACGCTGAAATAAATCAACAGAATTAAAATCAACTGTACCCGAACCATTAGCAGACAATTTGCTCTTGCAAGTATCACACTTAGATTTTATAACCCCTGGTTGACCACAACCATAACAGCTAATAGGTGGTCTGGTTACAGAGCCATCTAATGAATTAACCTTACGTTTATGCTCTATTTTCTTACATTCTTGTATACCATGCCCGAATGATTTGCAATAACTGCAGCGAATGCGAGAACGCTTCGTGTAGCTAGGCGTAGGGGACGAACCGCTGGTAGTGGTAATGGAAACGCGCGATTTTCCTTCGCTGACGTTGGAACACAGAGTACCTTTAGGAGTGTTTTCTAGACTACCTACCTCGTTCATCGCTTCCTCTACCTCTCTCGCTCTCGTTTTTAACATATCTAGACTAGAGACACTATTTCTCGGGACATGTTTTCTTATTTTTCTATCGAGTAAACCATACACAATATCTAATTGTAAACGCACATCCAGTTCATACGGAAACCGGGATATTATAGCACGCACTCGCGGAATAAATGCGTCAGAAGGTTCACTATTTTGTTCGTTCGCGAATATATCACGGAGAAGCTTATACGCCGGTCGCGGGGCTCCAAACATAGCGCGCATGCGGTCCTTCGCTTCGGTCCATGTAGCAACGTCTGACTTGATGCCTCTCCACCAGGTCGCGGCGCCACCACTCAACAGCATGGCCAATCCTTTGAGCGCATGTTCTTCGCTGACATTCGTACATTCTATATATATTTCGACTGCGTCGATGAACGATTCGATTGCGTCGGGATCTCGCTCGCCGCTTCCGTCAAATCTCGCCGTGCAGTTAGCTAAATTTCCTTGGCCACGCGAAGTCGCCATAGTCGTGGGACTCGTGGGTGTAGCCGTGGGATGTGCAGGTAATGACGTGTCGGTCTCGCTGGGTCGACTGTCGTTCAGTAGAAGTGCATTACGCATAACATTCGTCAGCAGTCTCGATAGTTGATCTTCGGTGATCTGGAATGTTCCCCCGCTCGCCGTGGGTGCTTGGTGAGGTTGGTCTGGGCACGCCTCGCATGCAACGAATTCTGATCCGGTATCGTGAGTAGGCCCTCCATGGGTTTCCTCTACTTCGGTCTCATCTCCATCAATGATCTCGTTGCGGCGTCGTCTGCCTCCTCGTTGCATCGCAATCGTGATAAGGAGTGTGAAAAATACGACGATGAAAAATACAACGATGACAAAAATTGACGATCGAAAAAATTGATGAACGAATATGGCGTCTTTTCACGTATTGCGTCGTAACTTCAATCCACGGGCCCCACGTTGGGCGCCAATTGTAATGGGATTTGTCCGGCTATTTGATGATGTGGAGTTCGGCCGTGGATTGAAACACAATGTTATGAGATTCACGTACATTTACTATAAAAGACTCAAAATAATAATGTTACACGCGCAAGCGACCGCGACTCAACATGGCGAACCTCCCTGTCCTAGTGTGCGAGAGAGATAGCGAGAGCGGAAACGGTAGTGACCGCAGACTAACTCAATGGCATAGGCCACAGAGTAAATAGACGCGTCTGTGGTGTTACAAGTATTTAAATTAAATTCCTAAAATCTTCTGAATGGAATGTCCGATTTGAGTAATTCAAAAAGTTATCAATAGGTATTGAAACAGTTTTGAGTATGAAATTATTTATTTGGATAAGGAAGGTATGGTTATCGTGGTCTGATTTTGGTCAGCTTTTTTATTAACTTTTAAAATGTAAAAAGTGGTTATAGTGACATAACTACATTAGTTGGACGTATAGTATCGCGAGGTTTTTTGTAGATATTGTATGTTTGTATATGTTCTCTAATATTGTAGAACATTTTTTTGTTCTATCATCAATAGTTTCCGCAACATAATGTGATGAAAGAAATTTTCAAGCAAATTTTTTCACACCTTGGTTCACGTTACTGATGTTTTAGCAAGGATCCCTAATTTTTTCTAGAAATAAATATAGGCTATATTTACTATGTTACTCAGGGATAATGATTCCAATGGTGAAAGAATTTTTAAAATCGGTTCAGTAGTTTTTGAGTTTATTCATTTATTCTCTTTAAATATTAGTATAGATTTCTTCAAATATTTCCACGCGATATATCGTTTACGTCACTTCGCGGTAACGCTTTTTCTTGTCAAAAATCGCCTAAGACCCCGTCTATAAAGTGTGAAACTTTATAGAATTTCAAATCATAAAATAGTTTGTTAGGCAATACGAAGTTCGCCAGGTCAGCTAGTCCTAACTAAAAAGTGTAAAATAAACTTTTTTATTAAAAAAAACCCGACTGCGTATAAAACTAAAAAGAGAAAAAAAAAGCCCAGTAGTTTGTTGTTGTTAAAAGTAATACTGAACAACGACACCATAGAAGGATTAACAGTCACAAGGCATAGTCAGCAATACATAATCGCGAGCTCGTTAGATCTAATTGTAGGGTTGATATCGATCGGTGGGGTGTTGGGGGCCGGAGCTCCCCCTGAGCCTGGGCCACCCGGGCAGACGGCGCGGCTTGGGGGTCAACAGCCCCCCGCTGCGAGACCTTATTTACTTTGCGAGTGTTCAGCGGGGATTTACAGACTGTTCTCTGTTATATTATACAAATTGCTCTAAATCAGAGATTATATTGTTGAAATCCACCTGACCTTATAAAATTACTGTTATACTGATATAACTAAAAATATGACCCTAATGATTAGGGTTCGATGATCTGCCTACACAATATATCTACTTACCCAGGCATATTCGAATGTTACTTTAAAATTTCCTTATGATAATATTATTATTTTCCTTCATCCAAGCTACTAATACAAACTTTTAATACACATAAAGGTAACTTTGTCAGAGTTGCGTGTAGGATTAAAACCCTGACCTTTTCTTGCGGGAGGTCAAGGTTGAAACAATTAGAGCCGACGTTGGGGGGGGGGGGGGGCGAGGGGGGGCGACGGCCTGGGGCGCCTTCAATAAAATTATTCAAGCAAAAAAAGCTAAATTTTTAATTTTCTTATATAGATTGACTTGGCAATCGCACTAAACAATCAAATTTAATATAATACGTAGGTATTACTTGAGAGATATATTGTGTTTTCATGCGATGATCAAGTCGATCTATTTATTTAAAACATAAAATTTTTTAATATTGATAATATGGTCACTATAAGATGTTGTTACTTGTTAGGTTAGCTAATTACGTGATAACTTAAGACAGAAGGACCCTTAAGTAGGAACTGAATAAATTAACCGACTTGGTATTACATTGATCTCACAACTTTTTACGGTAGAAGAACTGAGTTGCGAGACTTGTTTTTTTTTACAAGTTTTGTTTTTGATGGCATACCATTATTCTTATGATTATTTCTCTACGGTATTCGCCTGGATAGCCACCATCCTCTAGCCTGAGTCAGCAGCCGAATGAATCGTCGTGTTCCGGCTGGGGGCTTTAGAGCCATTTCTTTTTAGGGTTCCGTAGCCGAATGGCAAAAAACGGAACCCTTATAGATTCGTCATGTCTGTCTGTCTGTCTGTCTGTCTGTCTGTCTGTCTGTCCGTCCGTATGTCACAGCCACTTTTTTCCGAAACTATAAGAGCTATACTGTTGAAACTTGGTAAGTAGATGTATTCTGTGAACCGCATTAAGATTTTCACACAAAAATAGGAAAAAAACAATAAATTTTGGGGGTTCCCCATAGGGGAAGGGGGGGCATAACGGGGACGTTAAGGAAAATATCCAATAAAAGAATAAACAAAATATATTAAGTAATTAACACTAATCATAGCACTTTGGTTACATATTAGGCTATCATTTGGCATAGAATTTGGCGAAGCAACTAATCAAATAATGTTGTAATTTTAATTTTACGAAACCCTTATGAAAACCCCATTGTGCCCCTGGGGTGGGGCAGTATGGGGTACATGGTTATTTTATTCACAATATGTGCAGATGTGGATTTCTTTTGGGTTCTCGTCGTCAACACCAGCACAGGCTGTATGACACAAACGTCTACATAGCTGGCAGGCCACCCAACCCTCCGCAGACTTCAAATATAGGTACCTAGTTTAATGTATGGTTATCGTCAATACAGGCATAAAGTATCCTCGTCTACGTTTTGAATATATCAGAGTGAGCTTTATCAATGTTTTGTTTTTTCGAGGTTTTATTCAATCTCGGATCTAATATATTGTAATACTTTTTCGTCCGTTTGAGGTTTCTGTAGCTTACTGTTCTGCTTAAAACAGCATCAATAGCCTGTTTCATGCGTTCTACAGAGCAAGTTCTGCCTCTCAAAATTTTCTTTTTGTACTTTCGTACCATTTTTAATACCTAAAACAAAATGAAAATTCTATTATTAAATGTTCACATAATTCCTTTAGAATATCTTACATAAGAGGGGCATAATGGGGACAGCAGTTACGTGGTACAATGGCGTACCCCATCGTGCCCCATAGCCATGGCCCCGTTATGCCCCCACACGTAACAGTATTTGAAATAATTGACAAAAAAAAATAATAAAGTTAAAGTGATTTTGTTCAAAATATATCAATAAATAATATCTCTAGAAAAACACAATAAATAGACAATAATAGTAATAAAAACACTTACCTTTTTACATGTGTTTTCGTATTCACTCAAAATTAGATGAAAAAACGTAGCAACAACTTTATTTTCATAAAAACCAAACGCGTGCAAACTAGTCGCCATTCACGATTGGATTAAAGATTGATACAAAATGGTCATCTATTAATGAAAACAGCAAACGTCTAGTGTTCGTCGTTACTTGTTTTTTTGGGTGGCCCCGTCGTGCCCCGCGACCCCGTCATGCCCCCCCTTCCCCTACTTAGAACTGAAACTTAAAAATGTTTTTTTCATCAAACCCATACGTGTGGGGTATCTATAGATAGGTCTTCAAAAATGATATTGAGGTTTCTAATATCATTTTTTTCTAAACTGAATAGTTTGCGCGAGAGACACTTTCAAAGTGGTAAAATGTGTGTCCCCCCCCCCCTGTAACTTCTAAAATAAGAGAATGATAAAACTAAAAAAAATATATGATGTACATTACTGTGCAATCTTCCAACGAAAATTGGTTTGAATGAGATCTAGTAAGTAGATAGGGTTCCGTAGCCAAATGGCAAAAAACGGAACCCTTATAAATTCGTCATGTCTGTCTGTCTGTCTGTCTGTCTGTCTGTCTGTCTGTCCGTCCGTATGTCACAGCCACTTTTCTCCGAAACTATAAGAACTATACTGTTGAAACTTGGTCAGAAGATGTATACCGTAAACCGCATTAAGATTTTCATACAAAAAATTATAAAAAACAATAAATTTTGGGGGTTCCCCATACATAGAACTGAAACTCAAAAATTTTTTTTCATCAAACCCATACGTGTGGGGTATCTATGTATAGGTCTTCAAAAATGATATTGAGATTTCTAATATCATTTTTTTCTAAATTGAATAGTTTGCGCGAGAGACACTTCCAAAGTGGTAAAATGTGTGTCCCCCCCCCCCTGTAACTTCTAAAATAAGAGAATGATAAAACTAAAAAAAATATATGATGTACAATACCGCGCAAACTTCCAACGAAAATTGATTTGAACGAGATCTAGTAAGTAGTTTTTTTTTTAATACGTCATAAATCGTAAACCGCAAAAAACATCGATCAAAGTTACAATGAAGTACAAGAACTTTTATATTATGTTACTTGCTGCTACGGAACCCTTCATGGGCGAGTCCGACTCGCACTTGGCCGCTTTTTTTTTTAATACGTCATAAATCGTAAACCACAAAAAACATCGATCAAAGTTACAATGAAGTACAAGAACTTTTATATTATGTTACTTGCTGCTACTGAACCCCTCATGGGCGAGTCCGACTCGCACTTGGCCGCTTTTTCTTTTTGTTCTCTCTTTCTTCGCCTAAGGGATGTCGTGGTTTTGCTAATGTCCATGGGCGACGATAGTCACTTACCATCAAGTGAACCGTTAGGTCGTTTGCCGACTATTTTCATTAAAAAAAACCGACACTGCTCAATACAGGCGCGTACTTTTTCAGCACAGGTATATGGAACTATTTATAGGAATTTTACAAACAACTTGTTTTTATTTCCAGACATGTCTCGGAGAAGATTAGTAGCGTGCGGCGCCGCGGGAGTCGCCGGCGCTGCGCTCGCGGCGTGGGGGCTGTCCGCGGACGACAAGCCAGCTGTACGTAACCTATACTGACATTGATTAATTAACACTTCCAGGATGCTCTGCGTGATGAGTGACCTGCGTGGTGATTCTCACGTCTCACAGACCAAAGCATTCCTGGTGTCGTCCGAGCTCTACCTCTTGAAGAAACATACCTTATCTTTTCGTAACAATCTAATCTCACTATTATTCATTAGTGCGGCACCAACATGCACATGCATTTTAATGCACATAACTCATGCTATCACTGCACAAAGTCGCCAATATTTAAAAATGGGCAGTTAAATCTCAGAAACTTTTAAAATAAGCTCCTCATTTAAAAAAAACACGTCGTGACAAAATAACCTGAAAAATTATCACGACATTAAATTCAAGGGATTTTGGTTTAGTGCAAGAAACGCCTGTTAGGGCGTTAGGGCAAGACTTTATCAGACTGTTAGGGCGTTAGGGCAAGACTTTTGTCAGACTGTTAGGGCGTTACGGCAAGACTTTTGTCAGACTGTTAGGGCGTAAGGGCAAGACTTTTGTCAGACTGTTAGGGCGTTAGGGCAAGACTTTTGTCAGACTGTTAGGGCGTTACGGCAAGACTTTTGTCAGACTGTTAGGGCGTAAGGGCAAGACTTTTGTCAGACTGTTAGGGCGTTAGGGCAAGACTTTTGTCAGACTGTTAGGGCGTAAGGGCAAGACTTTTGTCAGACTGTTAGGGCGTAAGGGCAAGACTTTTGTCAGACTGTTAGGGCGTTACGGCAAGACTTTTGTCAGACTGTTAGGGCGTTACGGCAAGACTTTTGTCAGACTGTTAGGGCGTAAGGGCAAGACTTTTGTCAGACTGTTAGGGCGTTACGGCAAGACTTTTGTCAGACTGTTAGGGCGTAAGGGCAAGACTTTTGTCAGACTGTTAGGGCGTTAGGGCAAGACTTTTGTCAGACTGTTAGGGCGTTACGGCAAGACTTTTGTCAGACTGTTAGGGCGTTACGGCAAGACTTTTGTCAGACTGTTAGGGCGTAAGGGCAAGACTTTTGTCAGACTGTTAGGGCGTTAGGGCAAGACTTTTGTCAGACTGTTAGGGCGTTACGGCAAGACTTTTGTCAGACTGTTAGGGCGTTACGGCAAGACTTTTGTCAGACTGTTAGGGCGTTACGGCAAGACTTTTGTCAGACTGTTAGGGCGTTAGGTAGGGCAAAACTTTTGTCTTCCAAAGGCTGACTGAAACTGATGAAAGATGGATGCTAATACTTTTACAACAAAATATTAATAAAAGAGCTTCATCAGATTTGATATCGGCTACAAATATGAAGCAGGTAGGTACTTACATGTAGTATTGAATAATGATTACGTTTCGCGGAAATGCGTACCTTAAGTGTAATTTATGCCATCATCATTTCCAGTCATAAAGATAAAATAAATGCACATATATCAATCAGAGAGTTATATTACAATCATTGTGTCAACGCAGTTACAATGTTTAAGAGTTTTCTTTCATCTTTCAATCATTTATATTTTTATCAGCCTTAGATTTCGTACTATTATACGAAATTTGTTAAAAACTCAAATGCAACTAGTGGTCAAAAATTCAACACACTTCCCGGTTTTATTCCTGGAGTTTTAGCATGTGCACGTACCTCTGTCCTCTTTGTACACCTCTCTGTGAAGAAGTTCAAGTTTATAATTCCCTGAATAAGGTTTTTAGTTAATTACAACCACTGCCTTGCGCACAAAGTTTAAAGAATCGTCACCTTCCTTGGTGTTCACGTACCTACTTACTGTAAGTAGTAGACATTTCATAACATGATTCATTCTAATTCTATGGATTTTTACAAAATCCGCTTTTCGTGCTAGCTAGTTTTAGCTTTTCCATCGATTTGAGCTTTGCGTGATCTATTATTCAAGGGATGGTTTTTCTACATTTATAGAGGTCTATGGTCAGAAGCAAAGTTTCAGTAATTTTTTTAATCATTATTTAACAACTATTTGCATTTTAAGTGACCGAATTTATATTGCACTAGCTATATTCCGCGGTTTCACCCGCGTTTTGTGGAAAGACTAAATACTAAAATATATGATGATAAATAGCCTAAAGCCTTCTTCGATAAATGAACTATCCAACAGAAAAAAAAAATTCAATTCGAACCCGTAGTTCCTGAGATTAGCGCTTTCAACCGAACAAACTTTTCAGCTTTATTATATTACGAGTAACCGCCCTCGCTTTGCTTCGGTTTTCTTATTTTTTTACACCTTGAGTTACATTATTGGAGTTTTATTAAGGATCCCTATTTTTTTTGAAAACATAATATAGCCTATGTTACTCGGGGATAGTGTAGCTTTCCAACAGTGAAAGAATTTTTGAAATCGGTTCAGTAGTTTCGGAGCCTATTCAATGCAAACGAAAAATCAAATCTTTCCTCTTTATACATTAGTATAGATATATAGATTGGAAAGACAGCGGCAAAATAAAGATATTTTGTGGTGGCACCAACGAAATGCTTATCTTTCATTAAATTGTAGTTTCACGTGTCATTCGTCACCAATTATTGGCAGAGTAGGTACCTACTATTTATTTGCCCTCGTTCTATAAATACTCAAATGAAATGCATTGTCTATTACTTTGTTACAATGTGCAACAATTGCAGATTGAAATCTTAATAAAGATTTTAAATATATTAAATACGAGTAACCGCCCTCGCTTTGCTTCGGTTTTCTTATTTTTTTACACCTTGGGTTACATTATTGGAGTTTTATTAAGGATCCCTGATTTTTTGAAAATATAATATAGCATAAATGTTACTCGGGGATAGTGTAGCTTCCCAACAGTGAAAGAATTTTTGAAATCGGTTCAGTAGTTTCAGAGCCTATTCAATGCAAACAAAAAATCAAATCTTTCCTCTTTATATATTAGTATAGATAGTATAGATTAGTATAGATAAATAGCTACGCAATAACATCGAAGCAAAGGTAAAGTACCATGTTAGAGACATCCATATCTCACTGAAAAGGTAATCGAACATAGATTTTAAATACAACGGGTACTCACGGTTCGTATTTTATATAATACCGATATTTCGAACCAGTTACATGGATCGACTCACCGGACCACGATCCATGTAACGTAACTGGTTCGAATTATCGGTAAGTATTATAAAATACGAATCGTGAGTACCCATTGCATTTAAAATGTTCAGTATCGAACATTACGAACCCAGATTCTTAGTTTAGATCCAGACAGAGACTATGCCAGGAATCTCTTCGAGCGGAGAGATTATTGGCAATACCTATTGTGCTGTGTAAATTAATTAGGGGACATTTATATTATGTGGGACACACGCGTTAAATAGGTGATTTACCGACGTAAACCTGAAATCAATATATGTATTTAGAGAAATTATTATTGCAGTGGACACCTACACTTGCGAACAGGCGCATTGGCTTATCACTTATCAGCTTAACCCATTTGAACCCATACAACAGAGCCGATCTCAGTAGACATTCGTAAGTGTAACTACGAGTATCTTATCTAAAGGAATTTAGCTTCAAAGCCATCAAAGTTCAGTCACATCCAGTGACGGGAGGATTCTCGCTAAAACACAGACTGCATGAGAACTGAATTGAGTGTAATACGAACCTTCTCGTATTCTCTCAATTACCTAATTGCGGGTAATCATTTTAATATGTTAAAGTAAATAAGGAATTTATTACGATTTGTATTCAAAGGCAGTAGGTTTTTTTAATCAAAAACAAAACAAGATCATCATCACTTTCGAGAGTATCTAAACACGCAGTAGATATCTTACGTAGTTATCACTTGAACTTAACATATCCTCTATAGTTAGATACTACTTTAGGTCCTCATAATATAAAACAGGCTGCTTCTAGCGATTCGATACCACCTTGCTGTTTCGAACAATTTTTTCTTGGGTCTGTCATTCGTGCGGCTTGTTTTTAAAACTCTTCTCGTATAGCCGTTTGTATACAAGAAGAGGCACAGTCGTCATGTTTTTGTGGGTTGAATTTTTCAAATGCTGCTCTTTCTGACAAACTTAGCAACTTAGGTTAGCTTGTTTGTGATCTATACGGTGCACTATATATTAAATACCTTTGAATACTTTAGACACTATCATGTATATCACTATTTAAACTACGTATATAAAATTATGCGATTGTAGTTTACCTTTACACATTGATTTTCTACCGCGCCGTCTAAAAAATGCACTTGAGAAATTCAACCAGTAGGTAATATTCAAGGCATGTGCTTGATGACAATAGAAAACTCCTTTTCTCTACAGCTATGGTACAATGCACCAACAGTGTCAGCGAAGACCGAGCGGAAGAAGAGGCCTCTGCCCTCGCGCACGGACCAGTTGAAGACCCTGCAGGCTGGCCACGAATACGACGTGCTCATCATCGGAGGAGGCGCCACTGGCGCGGGCTGCGCGCTCGACGCCACTACTAGAGGTCAGTTAAACCACTTTTACTGCAAATTTCTTTTTGAGCATTGAATTTGTTTGAGCTGCACCTTATACCGAGTGTGTATGTAAGTTATTGTGAGTTACAACACTTAAACTTGCAAACGAGCTAAGTGAGATTAATGTCTGCACATAAGTAAACTCTTAAAATATATGTAATATAGAAGACAATACAGAAGTAATCCACCAATCCGCATTGGAGAAGCATAAATATCTAGTTGAGTATCCTCTAGACATCCTCAGTTAAGAGGAGAGACCCATATTCTGCAGTGGGTCATTAATGGGTAGAAGCCATATTATGATAGATGACAGAAAGTGAAGCTTAAAGAATGTAGAAAACTCTTCGTAATATAATCCATTCCATTCCAGGTTTACGCACAGCATTAGTGGAAGCAGATGACTTCGCAAGCGGAACATCTAGTCGGAGTACAAAACTAATTCATGGCGGAGTCCGCTACCTACAGAAGGCCATACTGCACCTCGACTACGACCAATACAAGATGGTGAAGGAAGCCTTGCACGAGAGAGCCAACATGCTTGAAGTCGCGCCTCATCTTACAAGACCCTTGCCTATTTTGCTGCCAGTTTATAAGTAAGCTATCATTACAATACATTTACATTACTGGTTTGGTTGAGGATATCGTTAAACTAATCTCATATTAAATTCCACTTTACAAGAAGAAGAGAATATTCGGAGTAAATATATTTTTTCATTACCATTCATATTTCTCTCGCTGCTGGGATTGGGTCTAAAAAGCACGATGTTAAGATGCAAAGACTTTAGGCACTTTAGATTAAAAAACTTGTCCTTATCTATAGATAAAACTGCAATATAAACAAACTGCAATATAACTTAGAAATATATTTCTAATGTTTGCAGATGGTGGCAAGTTCCTTACTACTGGTTTGGTATAAAGATGTACGATTTGGTCGCTGGTGACAGAAATGTGAAGAGCTCATATTATTTATCTAAGAAGAATACTCTAGAACTTTTCCCCATGTTGAAGTCTGATAACCTATGCGGCGGTATCGTGTATTATGACGGTAAGAAGAAAAACTCCCTACCTACTACGTCTATCAGGTCTTTCTTCAAGATCCTCAGAATTTGCATTTCGCTGGCAACTTTAGAATCTCCAAGGATTCCGCATTGATTTTCGCTGGAGAATAACAAAATGACTGCGAACTGTAAGATCCCTAAGCTTTTCATCATCCAAAATCTTTCAAATCTTTTTCTACACATCGTAAAACGCTAAGAATTACATTGACCCTGACTTTAATACAGGTAGGTACATCATTATACGTTGTTTACTCTGTATGCTGTAGATTTTTGGCTTACGGCCAAGAACTTTACATTTATTAATAAGCACAAGGGATCGCAATAAGTAATTGAGATATTAATCTACCGGGATATCAATGTTGCAGGACAGCAAGACGATGCTCGAATGAACTTGGCGATAGCGCTGACGGCGGCGAGGCACGGGGCCACCATCGTCAACCACGTCAGCTGCATCAAGCTGCACAAAACTGCTGGGAAACTTAGTGGAGCGCGGTTAAAGGTCTAGTGTTACTTTTGATTGCCCTGTTTAAAACTAAAGCCTTCTTTTCATAAGTTTGATATGCTTTCCTAATAACCAGCCTCAGAAAGCCCTAGAAAACTGTGCTTAGTTGTCAGGCGATAATCTATTATGTCCCACGCATTTGTGGCTAACAATTAGCGCGTTAAAAGGAACGTGCGCGTGGCCGTTTTAATGCTTTTACACGTTTAGCGATAACTTGTGCGGTTTTTTTGACACATGTAAGGATTTTAATTCTGTTGGTCACATCTGCGGCTTAATGACGCTAAGATGCATCCAGGCGCAGCATTAGAACAGCACAGGGGCATTCATTATTTTGATTCAGGATTTATTTTTTCGTAATTCAGGATGAGCTCACAGGCAAGGAATGGGATGTGAAGGCCAAGTGCATCATCAACGCGACCGGCCCCTTCACAGACAGCATCAGGAAGATGGACGACCAGACCGTTAAGGAGATCTGCTGCCCTTCGTCCGGTGTACACATCGTATTGCCCGGATACTACAGGTTAGAGTCCTAAAATTGTAAAGTTGTAAGAAAAGTTCTTTGAACCCGTCGCGTCCTCGCAATAAATAGCGCATGTACCCGCAATTGTTATTGTTTTTATCATCATATCATATCAAAAAATATCAAAAATATGGGTTTCCGATTTATTGACACTTGAGGATCCGTTTTTAACCGACTTCAAAAAAAGGAGGAGGTTCTCAATTCGACTGTATTTTTTTTTTCATGTTTGTTACCTCAGAACTTTCGACTGGGTGAACCGATTTTGATGATTGTTTTTTTAAACGAAAGCTGGTGCTTGTCATGTGGTCCCACTTAAATTTTATTGAGATCTGACAATGGCATCCATGAGAAAATCATATAAGTCTTAAATTTGCATTAAGTATGGGCGCGACAAATGGACGAATAACTCAATATCACGCCAACCGATTTCGATGATTCTTTTTTTTAATCGAAAGCAGGTGCTTGGCATGTAGTCTCACATAAATCTGCACGAGATCTGACAAGTTGTTTTTGAGTAATTTTGAAGTCGGTTATTTTTTGTTAGTAAAATTTAGATTATCCTAGTTCTATGAAGTTGAAATATTTTTGGGTTAATATTTTTTGTAACCAATATCGATAGGAAAAAATTGTTTAAAATATTTCTAACCCTCTGCCTATAATGTCATTGCAATTTTGCGCAAATCAACGATAGATATACTGGTTAAGTTATATTTACCCGCTGTAATTGTTTTCATCTTTTCAAAACCCAGTCCTGAGCACATGGGCTTGCTCGATCCGGCGACGTCTGACGGCCGTGTGATCTTCTTCCTGCCGTGGCTGAAGGGCACCATCGCCGGCACCACGGACCTGCCGTGCCAGATCACCCACAACCCCAAACCCACGGAGGACGAGATCCTGTTCATCCTCACTGAAGTCAAGAACTACCTCAATCCTGATGTTGAAGGTTCGGTTTTAACTGTATTATTGCATTTATTGTAGATTAAATGCTGTTGAAATTTATGAGAATCCGTCTGCAAAATACGAAATGAATCCTTAACAGGTGTTTGTTAAGGGATCCTCATGGACTATAGAGCGTCGTTAGAAATTAAATGAAGGTAATTCAAAGAGAGTATGGTAAGGATTCCTCAACTATAACAGAGTGTTTGTCTTCGTTGGAACTGCTTAAAATACAGTCCAGTACAGTCAACTCAACTAGTAGTTGGTCCCTAGCAAGTCACATCAATCAAGGAAAATTGTACTTTGTTGATATTACAATAAAGTATACATTACCTATAAACAATCTGTGACTGCAGTACGTCGCGGCGACGTCTTATCCGCATGGTCGGGGATCCGGCCGCTAGTATCGGACCCCAACAAGCCGGACACGCAGTCGCTGGCGCGGAACCACATCGTGCACGTGTCCCCGTCTGGCCTCGTCACCATCGCCGGCGGCAAGTGGACCACCTACCGCTCCATGGCTATGGAGACCATTGATGCTGCTATCGAGAGTGAGTGAGGTCTTTGCTTTGTATATTTATTTCAGATGGTAGTTTTACGCCAAGCTCCTGAACTGATTACTTCGATTCAATAAATAGCCGGCATACACGCCAAAGAGTCACTTAAGGTTGAATAGTCAGGCATGCATTACGGAATGATAATATAATGCCAGTAGGTAATAATACTAATGACTTTATAATAAGATTAAATCCACATTGTAAGCCGCCCTGATGCTGCTTCCTCCTGGTACCACCTACTGTTCTATGAATTTAATCAACAAAGATAGAGCTGGTTCTGAATGTTCTTAGTCAACTGTAACAATGCTCATACTCAAACTAATTTAATCATGTGGGTATTTTTTCAAGAAACTTAGAAACGTCAATTTATTTTAATCTAACTCCATTTCGATAAAGTGCTTTGTCACAGAGGAAAAGAAACGGCGAAAGAAACTACTATCATCCATAGTATCGACAGATATTATATGAGGTATTCCGCCCGGAATGTGCAGATTATTACCCTGGTCTTGAGATATTTCCTTATTCAGGTAATAAGACATTTCTGTTGACAACAACCGTGTGTTTAGGCGCAAACCTGAAGCCCCTGTTCAAGGAGTGCCAGACGGACGGGTTCCTGATTGAGGGCGCGCACGGCTGGACCCCGACCATGTACATCCGACTGGTGCAGGACTTCGGATTGGAAATGGAGGTATGGAGTATGTACCGAATAGTTAAAGGCATGGGCGTACCCAGTTTCTGGGTCAGTTTAATCCGATTTTTCGGTTCAGGGGGAATGAGAATTTTTTGATTGAAGCCACCCCTTTTTCGACAATGGTAACGAAATGTCAGAAAATAAAATCTGTCAACGCATAAGAAACAAAAACTTTTGTGGTGGCAGCTTCCATCTCCCCTCGGTACGCCCTTGGGTAAAGGTAAAACTTTTCGTGTAACATACCTCTAGGGACCCTTCATTCTGACAGTTATTAACGTCAAAGATACCTAAGTACAAAGAAGACAGGTACAAAGGAAAGTGAATTACAAATTTAAATATGATCATTTCAGGTGGCAGTACACTTAGCCAAATCATACGGTGACAGGGCGTTTGCAGTGGCTAAGATGGCGTCCATGACCGGCAAGAGGTGGCCTATTATTGGCAACAAGGTCCATCCCGAGTTCCCATACATCGACGCCGAAATCAGGTTTGTATTGGAACATTCATAGGAGAAATAAAACTTGAAAAGTGTTTGTCGCGCAACAAAGTTGGTATAGTTCCATTCGCATTGTACATGTTTCCACGTTTCATGTCGTACTATGTGTATTCAAATGTCGCTGTCAGACATTTGAATACACATAGTCCATATCGGATCAGTCTCTACAGGCTCGGCCCTCTGTTCGCGTCAAGCTGTAAAGCTGAGTGCCACCAGTGTTCATTCGAACTAAACAGTCTGATAAGCATCAACTCACCCTGTCGCTGACACCCGCAGGTACGGCGTGCGCGAGTACGCGTGCACCGCGGTGGACATGATCGCGCGCCGGCTGCGGCTGGCCTTCCTCAACGTGCAGGCCGCCGTGGAGGCGCTGCCCACCATAGTCGACATCATGGCCGAGGAGCTCAAGTGGAGCGATGCTGAGAAGAAGGTAAGGGTATTGCTGTAATGGTAAACAGTTGCCAGGAGCGGGGAGTCGTGATTTGATTATGGAGGTCTATTAATAGTCTTAAGCAAAAATTAGGCAGATTTTGTTCTACGGCATAATAACAGTGAGGTTGAACGCTTTCTTTTCCATATCAGATATTCCAGAGCTAGGTATTTTCTTAGAAAACTGTTGGGTAGTTCCAGAAGTTAGATACCATGTAAAATCTTTACATTAAGATAGATATTAATGTTGCTTACTAGGTGTCGTTTTTCGTTCCAGAACCAAATCAAAATGGCGAACGAGTTCCTGGCGACCGAGATGGGTCAGCTGGTGAACCGCGCGTCCCGCGACAAGATCCCCATCAACCTCAACAAGGACGAGATCCAGACCTACATCAAGCGCTTCCAGATCATCGACGCCGACCGCAAGGGATACGTCTCTATCAATGACATCAGGAGGAATCTCAAGGTCACTAGTTACTACTTAGTTAAACTCAAAGAACTACATATGAAAGACATGTCTTGGCTTGGTAGTAAAGATGTGAACTGAAATGAAAAGTGTGTCTGATACCCGATCCGTTTCTAAACCGGTAGTTCGCTATCGGTAGACGGATATCTGCAATCCGGAATCGGTAGATATTTGGATAGTTTGAAAATATGCTTTCACAATAATAATATATTATGATTGTATCATAAATATGATATCACTATCGATCTGAAATGACTGAAAGTAAAGCAACAAATATTTCAGTTATTAACGGATCCAAACTTTTAATCAGGTATTTCGCATTTCAAATTAGAATATAATAACAGTAGGTAGGTAGTTTTAGGAAAATCTATGGTATTCTTTCTAAGAGTACCTAATGATGCACACTGATGATAAAATTGTAATCAAACAAGTTTTAAGTATTTTCAGCTGAACAAAGGACTTCAAGGGGAGTTCCCATATATCACAAACTGTAGACCAAAATATCTGTATTTCACATAATATTGATGTTATAGAGCATGGGTTTGAAACTGAACGATAATGAAATGAGCGCGATCCTCTCAGAGCTGGACGTCACGTACCATGGACAGATGGAGCTGCAGGACTACCTTCAGGTAGACAGGAGACAGTCCACGCTGCTTCGGAAATGGGGTCTATGTCTGCGGTCCATTTGTGTCACGTCATATTAGACTGAAATGGTGAAATAGTTCACAGAGTTTAGCAATCTGTGTACAATTAGTAATGACATTATTTCCTAGAATATTTCTTACAAGATTGCCTAATTCTGATTAGGGGTGATAAATGTTGCGGTTTGAATGGAATATTTGACCTGATAATTTCATTGGCAAACAATATTATTTTTTTTATATCTCATAGCGGTTTATTATTCCTATAACAAACAAAGTCATGATTGTAAAATAAGATCTTAAGCTGAAAACAAACTGTCGGACGCGGATTACGGACGCGGCTGAAGGATGTGACGTAATAGGTATCTAGATAATGAATGTGCTGCGCTGTGCAAACTATAGGAGGTAAGTCGCGGACGTGACCTTGAGGCACCTTGAGGCGTTCGGACGTCCAAGAGCTATCTGGCGCGCTGGATGTTTTTGTCATGTACACATTATCAGTCGTGGCTGTCAGCCGCGTCCGATCAGCCGCGGCTTATAGTATGTTTGCAGCTTTAAAAAAAGATCAAATGTTCCACAAAGGCCCGCTTACACTTAGTGTCAATGCTTGTGTGGTGAAACTGGTGAACGTTGAGGCTATTCCACAGAGCTACGGCGAGGAGGTTACCGGGGAACAGTTGCACGAAATATTACGCGAGATCGACACTAACATGAACGGGCAGGTCGAACTCGACGAGTACTTGCAGGTCCTTATTAAGATACCCTTCGACCGCGCTTTTCAATTTTTTTTTAATTTTTTTTATTCATAACAGTAACCGAGAATGCTGCTTGTTGAGGTTTTTGGACGAATAACAATATTCTGTAGTGATTTTGCATGATTATAAGTATGAAAAGAATCAATTTGGTTATTTGAAAATCATCTAACAGAAAAGAAATCCCGATTAAGATGCATTTATCATCTTATCAGTCTGGTTTTTGTTTGTGGGGTGTGATTTTATTTTGTCCCGATTTATATTTAACTATTTGGTTGCTTGGTCTTTTTTTGCAGTGTTGTAAATAATGTAAATATCACTTGTGCCTAACCCATGCGCGTGCTTTATGTTATTGCAATATTTTATCCTCAGTATATGTTTTTTCACGATACCTTTTGCTAAGTATCCGCTTGGATATGGGTAGGTAATACAATAAATGTTACAAATCATTTATGCTAACTCGCACGTCACTAAAAACACATTCATTATTATTAAGTGGACTAAATTCTTTAAAAAGATTTTGAAGTCAAAATTATTGAATTTTTTTCCCACAATTTATTTTTCATTTTTTATGGAATTTTCTATAAACTTGATCAAAATTTAAAAGCGATCATAACATTATGAGGTATACGGTTAAACCAACATAATGTTAAAGGGTCAGAACACATTATTATATTATTACACAAGTAAAGCAAAGCGCTGTACTTGGTTCTGTGGTGGTATATGTGGTCGTACCCACAGGTCCTACACATGCGGCTTAAATAAAAATACCAGTTATATAACTTTTAATATTAAACTTAACAGATGATGTCAGCCATCAAATCCGGCCACGTGGCATACTCCCGCTTCGCTCGCATGGCCGAGATGGGTGAGGAGCTGCACGAGCGGGAAGCTCTCAAGAAGCAGATCAGTGTAGAAAGGAGCGGTGGTGGTCTCTAGTGGCCCTACACGACAACGCTTAAACGGTAAATCAATATAATTATAGCTTATAGCACGGAAGAAATAATAGTACTTACAATCTTATATAGCTTCTGTCTTCTCCTCTTTTTTGATGAAAATACCTGGCAAACGAGCTGACGATCAACATGATGGTAAGTGGCTATCGTCGCCCATGAACAACATCAACTCCAGAGGCATCACTGATGCGTTGCCGGTCAAGTAAGAGAGAAGAAAGATAAATAGAAAGAACTAGCTTTCAAGCCCCCAGGGCCCAGCCGGAGCGCATATTTGTAAATACCCGACCCGACGCTTCAGCCACTCGGGACGTTTCGGCTGCCGTTCGGGCGCTCTTAAATACCTGACGTGTCGTGACGACGCCTATTAATCATTTGGTACGCAAAGTTTCGTTCAGATTAGATTGAAATGCGGTTTCTAGTTTATTATTATTCTAAGATTGAAATACTATTTTATTAGCAATTTGACAACTCACATTATATCCAAAAATTTTCATATATTTCAATTTGACTACATCACAGTTGTCGACGGAACTCCGCTTTGCGCAGTCTATATTTTTCTCGTAAAATAAAATCGTTCAATCTAACCTAACCGATTCTATTTCAGTTCTGAGGTTTTTTCATGGCGGGGGGCTTCGCCATTTGTATTTTTAGGGTTCCGTAGCCGAATGGCAAAAAACCCTTATAGATTCGTCATGTCTGTCTGTCTGTCTGTCCGTCCGTCCGTCCGTCCGTCCGTCCGTCCGTCCGTCCGTCCGTCCGTCCGTCCGTCCGTCCGTCCGTCCATCCGACTCGCACTTGGCCGCTTTTCTATTAATATAGTTCCATTAATATGTCAACAAGATAACTGACGCATTAGCCTGATCACAAGGAACTTCGGGGTGTTGGAAACAGCAGACGCGTCAGTCCGACACGTCTGCTGTTTACGAAGCAACTTCGAGTGGCTAATGCGTCGGGTATTTACAAATATGCAGCCGGAATGTGACGAGTCGTTAGACGAGGACTCCTAAGAAGAGACCTGTAGTTTTATATTCCAATAATTATGTTTTCTTCTGTTCCAGATGAAGTCTTTTGAGGCGTATATCGAGTTATGCATCGCAATTCGCAACAACGTAGATCTTACCCATTAGAGTCACCCTTAAGTATTATTTATACATATACACTAGAGTACATGTTTAGTCATATTTTATTTAAGGTAGGTCCATAACAAAGTAAGGTAGTTCTAAATCAATATATTTTAGATTCATAGGTTCTAATTCCTAAAAAGCACTAAAACAACCTTTTTTTGTTGTTAATCCAATTTGGCCTAGGGTCCATTTTTACACCTACTCTCGGTACCTGTGTTACGAGTATGATTAGGTTTTAATTAGGAAAGTCCTAATACTGAAAATACCTGGGTACACGTTTCATTCAAAAATTACACCTCAAGGCCCTCAAAGCAAGAAAATAAATTGCCAGGTTATGTCGAATATTCATAAATAAGGCATTTTTTATTTCCTTTGTTAACAACAACATTGAAAGTCCATTCAGATATTTAACTGTATAGTATGTATATTATCCCTTAACAAAGATGAACCAGACCACAGACATAAATATGACATAATTTTTTTAAATAACATACTTTATGCAACTGGCAACGAGAGAACAAGAGTAGATGTTAAAATATTTTTATTCGCTTTTCATATTCCCTATTTATTTTACTTTTAATTACGATATAAGTGTTCTTATCTCAATTGGTTCAAAGTTATGTACTTACATGAAGTATAGTATTAAGTAAAATTTTTAAATTATTTGTTCATGAGTTTAAAACTTGTTTAATTGTGATTTATAGTGTAAAATACAATTTTACTTAATGTTGTTAACGTTTCCTTTACGAACGTTTCTGTACCTTCACAAATATCTACAAAAATGTACGCATGGCGTAAGTTTACATGGTTACATGTCTTTGTGAAATTATATTTAACGTGTTTATCGTGCAATAAATTAAATTCAAAATCCGACTGAGTTTTCTTATTCTTAGATTATATAATTAATTTTTATTACAAGAACTTTTAGGTAACCACTATGTTTTCCTCTGGCCATTAGGTCGCTTTGCTACATTTCAAACGTAGCGCCCTCTAGGCAGTGTTGCCAGATGGGGTTACCGAGCGGCGATAATATTTTATCCGTTGGCTACATGTAGCCGATCGGCTATATTCAGTGTACTGTGGGCCATGTCCAGTGCTGCCAATATAGTATTTAGTTTCTTTCAGTTCAGTTAACGGTTCAGCGCTCGAACTAAAAAAAAGCGGCCAAGTGCGAGTCAGACTCGCTCATGAAGGGTTCCGTAGCAGCAAGTAACATAATATAAAAAGTTCTTGTAATTCGTTGCAACTTTGATCAATGTTTTTTGCGGTTTACGATTTATGACGTATTAAAAAAAACTACTTACTAAATATCATTCAAACCAATTTTCGTTGGAAGTTTTCATGGTAATGTACATCATATATTTTTTTTAGTTTTATCATTCTCTTATTTTAGAAGTTACAGGGGGGGGGGACACACATTTTACCACTTTGGAAGTGTCTCTCGCGCAAACTATTCAGTTTAGAAAAAAATGATATTAGAAACCTCAATATCATTTTCGAAGACCTATCCATAGATACCCCACACGTATGGGTTTGATGAAAAAAACATTTTTGAGTTTCAGTTCTAAGTATGGGGAACCCCCAAAATTTAGTGTTTTTTTTCTATTTTTGTGTGAAAATCTTAATGCGGTTCACAGAATACATCTACTCACCAAGTTTCAACAGTATAGCTCTTATAGTTTCGGAAAAAAGTGGCTGTGACATACGGACGGACAGACAGACAGACAGACAGACAGACAGACAGACAGACAGACATGACGAATCTATAAGGGTTCCGTTTTTTGCCATTCGGCTACGGAACCCTAAAAAGATCATTGGGCTTGGCTTTCTCAACAAAGTGATATGAAATTGTCGATGACCCTTTTTTTTGTTTTAGCTCCTATACTTCGAACATGGACTTAAATAACTTCGAACCCTAGATGGGGCTATCTCGGAGCTACACACGCGCTCCGGCAAGGCTATTCGAGAAAAAATAATCTAGCAACACTGCCTCTAGGCTCTAATAAAAGCTCGCCGGCCCCAATGAATACGAGGCATGGAGTATATTATTATATCTAAATATATATGATGTATATAGATAGCTGGACACTTTTTCAATTTTTTCCCCTTGCTTTCCTTACATCTGTACTCCATGATACGGGGGTAGGTTATATTCACCAATTTCACCATTCACATAAGTACCTGTCACCATCCCATCATCTAAAAATAATGATATGCTTTTCCTAAGAAACACATTAGTAGAAAAGCACGGACCTAAAAAAAAGACGGCCGTACCTAATTCCAAGAACAAAATTCAGTGAAGCACCCATAGTAATACCAACTCTCTATTCGTACAAGTACACACACCCGGTCCACACATTGACAGTCCACTGCTTCAATCGCGAACATATCGCGAATCAAAAATTACCCACACTGGTAAGCGGGCGGCCATTGCTATGCTTCATTCTCGATTAGACGAGGTTACGTCCGTCTTTTTAGGGTTCCGTAGCCAAATGGCAAAAAACGGAACCCTTATAAATTCGTCATGTCTGTCTGTCTGTCTGTCTGTCCGTCCGTATGTCACAGCCACTTTTCTCCGAAACTATAAGAACTATACTGTTGAAACTTGGTCAGTAGATGTATACCGTAAACCGCGTTAAGATTTTCACACAAAAATTGAAAAAGAACAATAAATTTTGGGGGTTCCCCATACATAGAACTGAAACTCAAATTTTTTTTTCATCAAACCCATACGTGTGGGGTATCTATAGATAGGTCTTCAAAAATGATATTGAGGTTTCTAATATCATTTTTTTCTAAATTGAATAGTTTGCGCGAGAGACACTTCCAAAGTGGTAAAATG
The DNA here is from genome assembly GCA_951805285.1 of Thymelicus acteon. NCBI lineage: Eukaryota > Metazoa > Arthropoda > Insecta > Lepidoptera > Hesperiidae > Thymelicus > Thymelicus acteon. The sequence continues at coordinate 4,651,415 of OX638215.1, read as the reverse complement.
TGTGTCCCCCCCCCTGTAACTTCTAAAATAAGAGAACGATAAAACTAAAAAAAATATATGATGTACATTACCATGCAAACTTCCAACGAAAATTGATTTGAACGAGATCTAGTAAGTAGTTTTTTTTAAAACGTCATAAATCGTAAACCGCAAAAAACATCGATCAAAGTTACAATGAAGTACAAGAACTTTTATATTATGTTACTTGCTGCTACGGAACCCTTCATGGGCGAGTCCGACTCGCACTTGGCCGCTTTTTTTTCAGGTCCATGTAGAAAACTTAGATGAAGGAATGAAAGGCAGATAACGTCGTTCGAATATGACGTAAGCCTACCAAGAATAATACAAAATAAAAAACTAATACAATCTCGTGTCACTACTAAAGAAAGCGTCAAATTGCATGAACATCGCAATTGTCAAAATTTATTAAATAATTTTATCAGTTATAATGCCGTCTTGCATTTTTAAACAATTTAAAAGTAGTTCGCAAAATCAAAGAAAAGAAGATGGAATATCTTTTCACAGGTATCTGTTCATTATTTTATTATTTATTTATAATAATATTTTTGCGGTTTGCTCGGAACACAAAACCTCGACAATTATTCATTTGTATACCAGCTTTATGTGAAAATCGGTTACCCTAAATTTGGGGAAATATGCATGAGCTATTTGAGCACTGGTCGATTTATAAATGTATGTCGGAATAAATATATTTAAAAAGTAAATATTTGTATTTATTTAAACCTTAAAAATCAAGAAATACAGCCAATGCATAAACACCTATCGCTGGGATATTATAACCGGGTTAATTGAAAATGTCACGTTTGCCCACGATAAAATGCATGATTGAAAGAAAATATTATATTATATTTTAGTTTCTGTTTTTAGTTTAGCCTACTCACTAAAATGACTTCAATTATAATTTTGCAGATTGCCGACAGCTGCTATTACAAGAGAAAAAAAAATGCACTTTGCCTCGTCTTTTATTATGCGTACCACAAAGGACTGGAATTAATTGTCCGCGTGGGTGTTCCCGTCAGATTATAATGTGGGTGTCTTCAAGTCAAGAGTGAATAGGCTTCTACTAAGTTAGTGTGATTTACCATCCACGACTTCATTACCGCTTACCATCTCAGGTGGTTCTGTGGTCAAACACTAACTTATTCTGCATAAAAAAGTCCATAGGTTAATTAAGACAATTAAATATATTTAAGTATTATTTTATATTAAAAGAACATTTACATATATTTTGATAAGTGTACTTTTTGATAACTAGTGATGAAATTAAAATCAATTGAGTTGTTTCCTAAAAATTTTTTTTGTTATAAATGGAAAGTTCATATATAAGTTTTATAACAAAGTTATTTTAGTTTTTTTTTATTCGCTATAATTTAAAAGTTACATCAAATCAAAAATACGTTTTTGAATCCAGTACCGAAAACACGCCGACAATTCCCGAATAGAACCGAGCGCGCGTGTGACGTCACTTTGTTAATTGCTATTCATTGCAGCATACAGCTGATACTGTGATTTGACTTTTAACTGATAAAATCTTGATATTATCGTCAATATATTGATAAATATATCAAAAATGCTAAACCTTAAAAGTTATCGTGCTTGTTTTGTACCATTACGTGTGAAAACTACAAAAAAAACCACCCCAAAGATAATGTTAAATGTGTACCTGTGACCTTTTCCCGAGGAATAAGAGGTAAAATTTTAGTTTCCGTTCATAGATTTGCTTTTAGGGTTCCGAAGTAAAATCGGAATCCTTATAGTTTCGTCATGTCCGTCCGTCCGTCCGTCTGTCCGTCTGTCTGTCTGTCCGTCTGTCCGTCTGTCCGTCCATCCTTCCGTCCGTCTGTCCGAAGCAAAGCGGCCAGACCCTTACTGCTAGAAAGCTGTAATTTGGCATGGATATACATATTTATTAAAACTCCAGAATCGTAGAATTACATATTGAAAAACATTTTTTTTCAGGGTACCTCCTCTACAGGCAACGTGAGGATGATTTTTTTATTCGTCGCCTACCCTATAGTGTGGAGTATCGTTGAAAAGGTCTTCCAAAAATATTATGGGTCTTGTATGACCATTTTTGGAATTAGGGGTCCGTTTGCAAAATGTTTGGCTTTAAAGTGCTAATTTTGGTTACAGTCAAGTGTCCCCCCCAACTGTTGACTAAACGGTTGGAGTTAGACAAGTGAAAAAATTCTCAAAAATAGGGTACTTATATGATGAATTTACAAGGAAAACTATCACTGCTATGTTAACATAAGTATGAGTCATAGTCGATAAACTTACTACTTCGGAACCTTACATTGCCCGTGGCCTGAAACGCACATGCCCGTTTTTTTATAAAACAACTCATGGTTTTATTTTATTAGGTTAGGAATTTTGCAACGTTGATCCTACTCAAATTCAATGAGGATCTGATGATGGGTCCTGGGGCTACAAAGTGGAATACGTGGTAGAACAATGGTAGGTAGAGTAAAACGGAACCGTGTTTGAAGATATTAGATAATATTATCGTTAACATTGTAAAACCAGTAGGTACATAAATAAATAAATAAACGCTTCACACTCATAGCCCCATACTAGGATACCCAGTGTCGTGGGTGCCATAGACAACACAAGGACACACACTCAGACCAAGAACAGAAATACAAACTAATCATTCAAACCATCTCGCAGCATCCACCTCGCATCGAATTGAAACCAGGACCCTTGACTTAGCGATCTTGAGTGGTAACGATTCGCCACACGAGTCGTGATCATTGACCAACTTGGCGTATTTCGGAGACAAAAAAAAATATATATTGTACCAGTTTTATGTATAAAGCGCGTACAGACCCATACCACCGCAGTAGGTTTTCCTTTGTCGCGGGTGGCATGGTCAACACAAATAACACGTCACTATAACACCCAAGGCCCGAGTTCAAATAATTATTTGTCACATTTTATTAGATATGGCCGGGAATTGAACCTGGGACTCTCACTTCGCAGGCTAGATCGAATTGCTATCAACTAGGCTATAGGGTCATCATATGTATGTACCTACTACTAGCATAGAATTTCTGTAGTATTGCATTGTGCATTTTTTTATTAATCACATTCTTCACTTCTCTCAGGATCCATATTATGTGAAATTTAGGTAGACGAAGTCGCGGGTAGAAGCTAGTTGTATGATAAATGAAATATAATTTTATCATACAACCCTGATTTATACCCCTAACACCCTGCCCTGATTTCTCCCAGACACGATTTACCAGTTAACAGTGTAACCTTATCTAAATTTATTTAGTGTGTACAATCAATAGAGAGTTTTATTATAATATTTTATGAAGAATAAATCATTTAACATTTAAATTTACAATAAAATTACGTGGTATGAATATCTTTTTGCACTAAATTTCGGATATTTTTACTCAATTCACGTAGAAGCTTCTAACACTGTGTAATTGCTTTAACAAAATGACGTCACTAACATGGCGACCAAATCTGGCGCGTTTGTAGTCACGTGATTCTTTTTGAACTTTTATCAATTTTGAATTCATTATTATTAATATTAAACATAGTTTTTAAGCGTTTTTAACAATGCCAATTAATATAATTTGTGTTAAATATTTAAAATACATTTTAAAAAAATATATTTTTTTTTAAATGAACAACTCAATTATGATTATCACATTAATTTATTACAACGTAAATTTTTGTCTGGTTTTCTATGCATTTGTTCCTCCTATCTCAGGAACGGCTTTATAAAAGATTCGGTTTTCACTGACGTATTGTAATGAGTTTGGGTTAACATTTAGTGTTTGTTTTATTTGAATCGGTTTACAAATAAAAAAATCACGACAATTTAAAGAATACCATCCCTACTTTTATCGACTGTGGGCTTACCGAAGCAAAGCAAGGGCGTTCAATATACTAGTAATAAATAATTTGCCAATTTAATTGTGCATAATGTGTTAAGTTGGAAATATGTCAAACAACATTTACAAAATTGCGGGAGTTTGTGACTTTTCATTTGGCATCCTCACACACACAAAGAATTACGGGTCCATACGGTGCCACTGCTAGTTGACATTAAGGTTGTCACGCACACAGCGAAAAAGTGATTTCACGTCATTCGTTACATTTCTTTGCGAATGTTCCATCTGCCTTTTATTTACTTCATCTGAGGTAGAAAAGTAACTCACAGCCCTATAATAATATAAAATATATAAAACATTAGTAAAAATACTGATGCTAAACATTGAAGTATAATAACATCGCTTTATATTAGTATTAATACTTCAATGACGCTAAACAATTTATTTTATTAAAAGGAAGTAGATCATTTTTATTAATCTCAATAGTTTTTACTTTTTATTTTTTATATCTAAAAAATCACAGTGAAAAAATGCAACGACAAAGTAGGTTAATTAATCATAGACAATAGAATGAGTGAATGAATGATCAGTGAATCAAAATTTTACTTGAAATTAAGGAGAAGTCTAAATAGCGGCACATATTAATTATTAAAACTGGTCATGTTTTAGTTGGATATATAAATGATTATAATATCGTTTTGAAATTGAAAAGACAGACAGGGCAAAACTGCCTTTAAAGAGTGGTTAAGATGGACGATGGTTAATTATATATACAAATCTGCCACCTATTAGCAGCAGCTAGTAATTGTTACATCGTATGTAAACCATCATGCAAAGTAATCATCATAATTTGGAAATCTTACAAGATCTTTGCAACTAGATGTCACTACACGCGATATTTGTAATAGTATTATAATAGTGACATCTGGCGTCAAAGAGCATTACTATTTTGCTTCCTCTAGATGTAACACAACTTACAACAAACAGTAATCATGTTAATTGTTATCGGAGTACAGGAGACGAAAATTACGTTTTCTTTAAGGTCGATAGAAAATATTATTTTCTTATGGACCGTTAATTTATAAACTAAAACCGTCTTCATGTGTGTCTATGTAGGTATATTATTAAATTAACTTCCAAAACAGGAATTATTTTAAAGTGATTAATTAAATGACTGATGAAATTATTACTGTGAAAAATGTGGTAATTGGCTCTTCATAGATAAAAAAAGTTATTAAACTTCCAGTTCCATTAATCTGTATGGAAAAAATGTATTGCGACGCTATCCAAGTCATGTTTAAACATAAATATATTTAGACTATTCAAATTACACACCGTAAGTACAAGATTTTATGTATAATACATCACAAACCCTAACCCTAACCATACGTTGTCCTTGAAAATCACTAGTGTAGCGTTGCTCTCACTTTCAGCCCCTTGTTTAAGGAAATAGACGGAGCACAAGAATTGGCGGGAAAAAGTTGTAGCACTTGTAAGTTACATGCTGCGTAGGGCGGCGGTTACGCCCCCGCGGCTACTTCGCGGGCGGGCGGTGGGTGGGCGCGTCTACAGTGTGTTTATGAATTTTTTAATTCCCGTCAAGAGGGTGAACGTGTTGATGTCGAGCGTGTCAACGATCTTTTCACTCTTTGTTAATCTAAATCGGTCAGAGGGCCTATTGATTTATTTATTATGAATGTGTTTGGAAACTTTATAAGGTAGAAGTATTGATTTGGGGCAATAATTTTATGAGTATATTTATTAAAAATACTTAGCTTTACACAAAAAATTGTATAGGATATGGAGGCAGATAAATTACTTATTATTAAAAAAGATTTTTTTATACAAGAAAGTAGATTGATGAGTGTTACATAGGTACTTAATATAGTTTTACTCCAAAGATCCCAGAGAAATGGCTAATTTCAAGTTTTTAATTAAAACTTATGTATGATGTGACATAGTTACTACTTTCGTAGCTTTGGTGATTGATGGATGAACTAAGTTAAATGCCTAAAAGTACCGATGGAAATTTGGGATAATATATTATGTAAAGGTAAAAAATATTTTTTTACTACACGTAAAATAAACTAAAACAGTAGAACCGTTTCTAGCGTTCCGGAGAAAAATCGGAACCATAGTTTCGTCTGTTCGAAGCATAGTGCCCAGATTCTTAGTGCTAGGAACAGCGGCGTAGCTATCGCCCTATCAGCCGTATCAATTATACGGGGCCCCTACTAACACTGCAAAAAAAAGCTCGCCAGCGGCCTACGACCGCTATAGTTAGCACTCCTATTATATTTGAGAGCTAGCAATGAGGGGGCCCCACAACAAATATTGATATGGGGCCTCCTTAGGGCTAGCTACGTCACTGGCTAGGAAGATGTAATTTGGCATGAATATACATATTTATTAAAACTTTAAAATCGTAGAATAAAATATTGAAAAACATTTTCTTTTAGGGTTCCTCCCATACAGGTAACATGGGGATCAATTTTTGAAGTTATACTTCTTATGCGACTTGCAAAAAGGTTGCGTTAAACGTTTGCGCTACCATGGAGGGGGTATGAAGGCACTGGATAGATGGCCCTAGCTTCTTATTATCTTTACCTCTTTTATTACTTATGCAAATCTCACAGAGTCTTCAGGCGTGATTCAGGTTCCTGAACAACGCCATCTAGTTTTTCATCGCGTACCCCATAGTGTGGGGTATCGTTGAAAAGGTATTTCAAAAATATTATGGGTCTGCTAAAACTGTTTATCAATTCAAGGGCCCGTTTGCGAAGTATTGGGCTTTTACTTGCCAATTTAGCTTAAAGTCAAGTGTTCCCCCCCTGCCAGCTAAACGGTTGGAGATGGACTAGTGAAAAAAATCACAAAAATAGGCTATATGATGAATTTACAAGGAGAACTATTACGGCTAGGTTAGCTTAAGTAGTTAATGAGTAATAGTCGATAAACTTACACCTTTGGACCTCTACATTGCGCGTGGCCTGAGTTAGCACGCACTTGGCCGGTTTTTTGTCAATTCAACGTAACCATAGCGAACTTTTTGTTATGTAGCACAATAAACTTATAACTACCTATTTGGGTTAGCTATAAGTATAAATTTATGGAGGATATCTGAAGATTCAGACGGTATATAGATAGTCATTGTGTAATATGGTTGTTTTCTTAATAATATCCCTCTTAACAGAAAAATCGAAAATTATTGTCTTAGAAACCGATGTAGATTAAGTATAGGATAAATCCTTTTGTTATCTTGAGTAGGCAACAATTTACTCTGTTCAAGACGAACCTATTTGAAATTTATAGACGCATCGAAATGTTTTTCTTTTGAGAAGAAAAAGTGGAATATTTAAATTATGAGACACACTGTACAATCGTTATCTAACTTTGAACGATATAAAGACTCTCACTCAGACACAAGATTTATCACTAATATAGGTAAACAAATGTAGGTAATTAAACTAATATAGGTAAAGTAGATACTGACTAGTATGATACTAACAAAACATTACAAAAATCTTTGTAAATTATGGGACATTAGTTCTACTCTGCAATCAAGCATAATTTATACGCTGAGGCGCCAGTGATTCAATCAAACATGATTAATAGCGTTCTGTCATCTTGACTGACGTCAATCAACTCAGCGAACATGCGTTATCCACCCACGTCTATTGATAGATGGGATGGGATAAGGTATGCGTAGGTACCTACATATAGCTCAACAGTGTGCAAAATGTTTGGGGACTGATGAAAGGCATGTCGTAGGCTTGTAGCTCACTCGTCATTGTTGTTGTCCTTGATGCGCTAATTAGTGAAGATGCAGCGTGACTTGGAAGCTAGGGCGTGTCGGGCGGGGGGCGGGTGGCGCGGGCGGTCCGGCCCGCCCACCGTCACTTCCGCTTCCGTCAACTCGCGAGTTGCTGCTTTCCGGCTTGCTGACGATGTCCTTGGATATCTTGACCCCAGTAAGATCCCACGTGAACAATTAGATCCAAATATTTATATACTTCTATTCATTTCAGTCAAATGACCAGGAAAATAGTATTTTGCATTAAGGTTTCACGTATTCATTTTCTGATAAAGTAATCAACAAATATATCCTATGTAGTACCTACTTATTCATAACTTACGTGATACATATGGTATTAGCGTGACTTTGCTAGATTAATCTTAGGATTCTTTTTGTAACAATAAAGTAAAGCAATGAGTGGCATAGAAATAATAGCAATCAAAGGTTAGGTTTTACGCACTGTACAAATTGCTAAGATATTATTGAGATACGATAGGTTACACTGATATACGTTAAGTACCACTACGAGGTTCGCTATATCAAAGTTATTTAATACACATATCTCCTATTATAAAAATTCTCATCACTTAGTAATTTTGAACTGGCCCCAATTTTTATTAAAAGAAAGCACACACAACTAGGAGAGCAGATCGTACACCCTTGTGTACGATGGCTGTTGAGTTATGTCCAATCCAAGAAATAGTCTGCCAGTAGAGTTAACTTTTTGGGAAATCCAAAATATAGCATAGAACTTAAAATTCAGATAATCATACAAAAATAATAAAGTTTTTTAACTGCTCAGTTGTAACTTTTTCAATTTTGGAATTAATCCAGGTAATGACACGACGATATGGCAAGAAAATACCTGCTACTATTTGCATCGACTAAGCGATCATTGCCTCGACATCGTTATTTTCCATTAACCCACTGTACAGTACTACTGTTAAGGAAACTTAAAAGGAATGAGTAACTTTCGCTTACGACTTAATGAGACCTATCACTTGTAACACGAAGCAGGCCACCTTGGCACCGAAGAGGAAACGATTAATCTTGATTACAATCTTTTAGGGATAATATTACGCACGCTCAAACTTGTTTCCCTTCAACATTTATCATGTCGATTCTGCCAAATTACCATCGTTACGTTATTGATGTTTAATATGATTCTTTGGGTAGGTACTATAACATCTTCCAGCTATATCAGTGCACTTACACTGTTGGTGAGAACATGAAATACCAATAGCAATATCAGACAAGAACATCTTTGATAGATATGGGGCCTCCTCAATTTAGCATGCTTTTGAATTCTTGGACGATATCTAAGGTAATCTATACCCAGTTAAAGTAATTGAATAATTTGTTTTTAAAAAAATATGTAACGAATTAGAACAACGTCCAGAAATAGGTGACTTTCTTTCAGTCAAACTCTTAGGTTTCACAACATTTAAGTAGTTGTTTTATCGTAGGTCACTGTGCCATGGGATATAAGATCATAAAAGTATTAAAACCTAATAACTGGGTACATTCCATTAAAATTCACAAATTTTAAGAAAAGAAAATTGGGACAACATCGTTCCGAAACAATACGCGCGATGATTTCATCGGTGCTGCTCATCAACTAATTAAGTAACGTAAACACTATCGCGTCACTCGCTACCGCATGCCGTACCGCACAGAGGTACACCCATAATAGAATTACTGCCATTATAATAACGTCGTACTAAATGGTTTTAAAAATGCAAATTTAAACCTTAAAGTTATGCCCTTAGGACCCAATTTAAACTGAAGACTTAGTTCGTCTTAGTACAATTGAAAATGTTTGTTGAAGATTAATATTACACTGAAAACTGGACCTTAATTCTAGGTAAAAAGACTCAGAATGGTGTTATCGAATACTCAAATAATTAAGCCGGGGACACACGCTCTCTCGGGGCGGCTGCTCATTCGTGCATAATGGACTTGGGGCGAACGCGGCTGACGCTTGACAAAACGTAGCTCGACTTTCACTCTCGTTTCGAACCAGACTGGACGTATTTATAATGTCTTCGGATGGCACGTATAAGTGTATCAATTATTCCCAAAGGTTTTATTGGTAGAAAATTTCTAAATTATAAATATTTAAGACCGCAGAAAATTGGATATCAGCAAAGTCAGCCGTAAGACTCCTTAAGGGCCATCCGTAAATTACGTCACACTAATTTCATGACTTTTTGACCCCTCCCCCCCTCCTTGTCACAGCTGGTCACATTTTTGAGACCTCCCCTCCTAGTGTGACGTCACATAATATTATGAAATTTTACACCTAGAAATTATTAAATTAATACAGCAGTTCCGAAATTAGTTTTATTTCCATTAATTGTTTTTTTAATATTTACCTATACATACAATTCTTTGATTTTGAAATGTGACGTCACGAAATTTAGGACCCCCTCCCACCCCTTGTCACACAATGTCACACTACATTGACCCCCCCTCCCCCCTAACGTGTGACGTAATTTATAAATGGCCCCTTATAACTACATAAAAAAAGATTTAATTTATTTCCATTTAAAAAACAGTCTCTGATTTGCCAATATAACGGCTAAAATATCAATAAGATAAAAGTTAGCTTATATTTTTGAGCTCAATATTGGAGAAGATTTATTTCTCAGTGTTGAAATATATCGAAAAATAGTGTGTACTGGGAATATTTAGCAATTCAGCACAACATAACCCTTATCATTTGTTTATAGGCTATGTTAGATGGTGCGTCTGGTGCGCCAAGCCGCACGACATGTGTGCATTTTTTGCCCGCCCAAGGAGGCCGCGGGCACGAGGTTATACACCCATTATTACGTCCTTCCTACTTTCAATTATTATTATCGGGCGGCGGCGCCGCACCCGCGACGGGGAGGAGAAGAGAGGCGCAGCTGCTGCCTACCAATAATCAACCTGTCTCTGTTAGAGTGAGACAGAGATACGGACAATAAACTTGTGATACAAAGTTTTTGCCAAAAACCTCCCATTTGCACGATCTACCATTTGAAGTATAGATTACCTCTACTTAAAATACTGAAAAGACAAGTCTAGTATCTCAGACCAAGGCCAATGTATGATAAAATAATACAAAAACCGAAGTTATTACGACCGCGATAGGAGGCGGATCTCCGAAGATATCCGACCAAGTTCGGCTCGACTCGTTAGTTCGCTCGCCGCAGTTTGGCGGCCGGTCGTGAGAATGGTGCGTTCCATACGTGAACAAAGAAAAATATTTGTTTGCAAATGCAAAGTAGATAATGTCGTCTGAGCCCACGAAAGTGCAGGTGGAATACATTAGTGAAGACAAATTAATAAAGGTAAATAATGTGAAGTGAAAGGATACAGTGTTATTGTGTAACAGATTGGACGCTAGCGGGCAGCGGTCTCGTGTGTCGGTCGGCGAAGGGGGAGGGCGGGGCGAGTGCGGCCCCGGCCGCGCGGCCGTGTGGGGCCCGTCAGGCAGGCCACACGCAGGAGGTTGTGACCGCGAGGCGAACTACTCCCTTGCCGAAATAGCATCAGCGTCCTCCTCCAGTTCAGCTTCCCACCCATTTTTGCCACAATCTATCATGGTACACGATGGTGAATCATGGTGGTATCCACGTGAAAGAAGAATCTATTCCTGTAATCTTTGTTTAAGCCATATGTGTTTTAAAATACCTGTGGCACAGGAAAGTAAGTTGTCACTATCATACGTGACGTCCATGCCAAAAATATCGTCTGAAGCAATTTTATATTATAAGAAAGCTGCTAATTTTACAAATACGCCTGGAAATAGCGTGTCTGGAAGCTAGATGTGGTTCAAATGTTCAATTATTTTAGCGTTAAATTATACTCACGCGATCCAAGGTGGGTGGATCAAAGGGCGGCGGCGGCCTTGCATGCGACGACTCCCGACTCCCGGCACTTGTTAGGAAAAGGCGTGTCGATTCCAAACTACCGCGAGTGCACAAACCATGCGGACAGTTAAAACTTTGTTTTGTTTTGACTTGAACGTACTACTTTGTAGTTTGGAAAGGGATTAATAACACATCGAATGAAGGTAAACTAAATATCAAATTGATTTCAAAATGGAGTCTTGCTTTAATGAGTGAATGGTTTGTCTATTAAAATTAGTTTTTTTTTCTATGCTCAGATAATAAATGTTAAATGTCAAAAATGTAAACAAGTCCGCTTGAAGTTTGAAACATGAGTTATATTTTCTAAAAATATTGAAAATAAGATTATTAATTTAAATTAAATTTTAATTAAATTAAATCATGGTTTTGGCAACTGATAGAAATAAGGTACCCGACCCGACTAATATAAATTTGTATTGTGATTTAATTCCCGCGAAAAATAATGGTCCTTTTTCATAGTACTGATATATTTCTTGATTTAATGAATTTCATACGTAACGCAAAGGGTTGTGTTTTAGATGCCCCCTTTTATTCATAGCTTTTAAAACCTATGTGTTCGATACGCTCTTGATTTCTCCCCTATTTCTTCTTGAAATTGTCAAACAACTGAATTCTCTCTTATGAAATATTTTATACTTTAAAGTATCTGATATTGTTGTCTTCCTCTTTTCTTGAAATTGTCAGAGATCTTTTTCCAAATAAATTGTTTCCCTGGCCTTGTTCCATTTCTACAGGAATAATAAAATTATACCAATTTTGGAACCAATAATTTGCTATGTTATTAGCTGTTCCATTGCCACTTCTGTTTATATTCGTTAACCATAAAAAAGTTAATAAAATTCGGTTAAATTATTTCAATATTTTATAGTACATTTTGTACTAAGATTGCTAGAGTTACATATTAGGAAATAAGATAATTATTTGCAGTTGATTGTCATTTATCACCAGGAGGGTTGTACAGCCCTTAATAATACAAACAAGTATTATTAGTGTACCACATTTGAACTACTACATTAGCAATAGTATTCCTAATGAGTACACAAATTTTCTCATCTAGCTGAAATAAGTTATCATAGAGAGAAGTTATCATCAGATCACACAATTTTATTTAACATCTGTTTGAAAACTACCAAAAAAAGTTTTCACTTTTATTTGCAATTTAATGAAGCTTCACTTGTCATATAAATAAAGTTCAAAATTGTAAATTCTAGGAAATATTTTGTCTTGTTCGATGTATCCATGTAGTTAAATCTTTGAGCCGAGATTGTGATTGTCTGGTTGATTGCCAGATACCAACATTTTTTGAGCAATTTCTGCTTAAGATGTTAAGCAAAGTCCCTTTGTTATTAAAAGATAGCTAAACTCTTATAAAGTATTTATTTGGTTTTGTATCAAATGTAGTTTCATTTTGTTTGTCTAACCAGGCATTGATCAAATGATAAATTATAGTAATAACAACTCTTGACAATATCAACTACATTGTGAAAGTTTATATCATTAAGATAACTTTAATATAAATTCACACTTAACTTTAATTTCTTTTTTTTTTACCTAACGAATTATTCTTTAACGTTTCATTTAGCTCTCCTAACTTTAAAAAAAATATAATAAAAAAATAATTAGTAACCTAATAGCTAGAAAAACTTTTAAATCTTAAGTCCTTATTTAATAGTTTTATATACCATATAATTATAATTTTACACAACAGCTCGACCACTATGCATGCCGTGGTAACCTATGATTAAGACTACATTAAGTTTTAAGTTAACCCAAGGCTTGGTTGTCATTATAATGTAAGTCTTGTTGGTTACCCTAATAAAATAAAATAAATAAATAAATAAGATAATGTTACATTATAATTAGATAGCAAGTATAAGTGTATGCTGTATCTATTAAAAAAGTTGAGGAAAACTTTTAAATAAAAAGAACAAAAATCAATGAAAACATGGTGAATGTAAAGTAATGTGAGTGACCTGCCTGTCCCCACTGTTCTTGAATATTTTATAGCCTTCTGTTCAATACTTTCCTTAATATCACCTGACCGATACAAATGCTATTACAATGTTTTAAGATTTTTTTTATAGCTACATTTGTAATGCTTAATGTTCTGGCACAAGTTACAAAAGAAAATTAGGAATATAAAATTTATTCTGGGTCTAAAATTTATTCTATATGATTTGAGGGGCATGCGAGAATAAAACACCAAAAAATCAACTTTTATAAGGCAAGGTTAGACCCTGACCATACCTACATAATGCTAGTCAAGTGTAGGTTCTGCAAACTTGAATTTTCCTCCTATACCACACATAATTACTGATACAATGTGCATAGCATGGTTACAATGCAGGACTGCTGTTTGTAGCGCCCTGGGTTCAATTCCCAGCAATGCAGAAATTTTAATGATAAGTGTTTATTTCTGTTCTCAGTCTGGGTGTAAGTGTTCTTGTTTTTGTGTGTCCATGGCGCCCACGACACAGTGAATCCATAGTAGGGCTATGAATTTGTAGTGTAATTTATTATGTATTGCAATATTTATTAACAGTAGGTTATTTATTGAAGTTTTTTGCTTATTGCAGGAGGAAAACGGCAGCCAGTCGCCGTTAGCGCTACTGGCGGCCACGTGCAGCCGCCTGGGCGCCGCCAGCATGGGGCCCGACCAGGGTCAGGATAAGGAACAACAGCAACACTACAGTAAGGATCACATTACTATACAATACACCATACTATGTTATTGTATATCATAGTCACTATGATAATAATTATGATGCAGTGTAATTTGAATTTAAAAGTGGGATAAGAATTCAGTAAACCTGTGCTTTAATTAAAAAACCTAATTTAATTACAGGTCCACAACAACAGCAACAAGTGCAACAACAGCAGCAACAACAAGTCCAGCAGCAACAACAGCAGCAAGCACAACAACAACAAGCACAACAACAAGCGCAGCAACAGGCGCAGCAACAAGCGCAACAACAGGCGCAGCAACAGGCGCATCAACAAGCGCAGCAGCAGGCGCATCAACAGGCGCATCAACAGGCACAGCAGCAAGCTCAGCAGCAAGTTCAACAGGCGCAGTTGGTACAGCAGCAAGTGCAGAATGACTCTGTGACGTTAGCGGCTGTGCAACAACAGTTGCAACAACATTACTTGCAGCAACAGCAGCCGCAGCTGAGGGTGATTAGCACTGCTGTTGTGCAGCAGTTGCGAGCCCAAGGATTATCGGTAAGTTTAAGTTACACTTAATGTAGTGACAAATATTATTTTGAATCTAACATTCTTACTCATAAAACTCATAGATACTCATAGAACAAAAATACAATGGCAACAAATTTTGTAACCAACTCAGACATTATTATTAGTTTGTAGTGACACAGACAAGTGATGTTGAAACTACTATTATATATGGGTAGTTAATGATCCTAATTAATTAATATGTTGTTATTTACTTTCCAGGGTAATGAACTATCTGCAGCTATCGTCAATGCAGCCAGCACAGTTCCGAATGGCATACAGGTGCAACAACCACAGGTAATTGAATTAAATTTTTTCTCGTACATCATTATATTATTGGATGTTGAAGTGGTTCCATCAACTTTTGACTCGAAGCTAAATGTACCTTGAGTTGTTATTGTGAATCTGGCCAATTTATAAAACATTGACTTAGGTTTTTTACTCTTTAAGGTTAAGGTTTAATGTTGTAAATAAATCGTAGTAAGCTTCATTATCTGCTTACATGATTATTTCAAATCATAGTGTATAAAAATATTGTTCTAAAATCTAAAAGTAATAAACATTGTTTTAATGTTTTTAATTGCAATGTAATAGTGTATCAACTCACATCATACTGTATCAACACACATTATGCTGTATCAACTAACATCATAGTGTATCAACTCACATACTGTATCAACTCACATACTGTATCAACACACATTATACTGTATCAACTCACATAGTGTATCATCTAAGTCCTAACGTCCCAGTGTGTGGTGTGGTGTGCAGGTGATATCGATGCAACAGCTGCAGCAGCTGCTGGGCGGCGGCGTGGTGTCGGGGGAGGGCGCCGGCTATCAGAACGCGCCGCAACAGCTGCTGCAGATACACCCGCAGTTGCTGCAGGTGAGAACTGAGCGTTGATGGTTGTGTTGTTGTTACATGTGTTAGAGTAAGTTAATGTCAGAAAGAATGACAGTGTGTCATAGTGATAGACAAAGAGAGGTAGAGAATTACTATCTATGAATACGCTAATGGGTTGTGAGGTCGATTGTGGCATTTATTTGTAAATGAAAAAAATAGTGGGGTCCGCTTGGATAGATACCACCATCTTGCTTGAGTTAGATGGCTCGTCGTGTTCCGGCTGGGGTCCTGATAGCCAGTTCTTTCTTTCTTGTTCTTCTCACTTTCTTGGCCGAAACGCATGTGTCCATGGGCGACGACAGCCACTTACCATCAGGTGGATCGTCAGCTCGTTGGTAGCTATTGCCATTAAAAACAAACTAATTTACTCAATAAATGTGAGTTTTAAAACTTTTTTAATTTTACAATGTTGTATTTCCAGCAACAAGCCGGGGGGGTGTACGGCGGGTGCCTGGTGGGCGGCGTGGGGGGAGTGGGGGGCGGGGTGCCCATGCAGGGGGTCACTGTCGACGGCCAGGAGGCACTGTTCATTCCTGCACAGCACGCACAGGTGAGAATGTCACTCAACTAAATTAGATAAAGTTTGTAAGATAGGCTTCAAGCCATTAATGGCCCACTACTGAGTACGGGTCTCTCCTCTTGATGAGGCCTAGAGCATACTCCACCACGCTGCTCCAGTGCGGATTGGTGTCGATAGAGATGGAGGAGGTGCAAGTGATAGTTTTGATAACATTATATTCTTGTTCACCTTAATGTTTTTTTTATAGAAAAAAACATTATTGTATTGAAACTACATTGCATATTTTTGTTCGGCGATGCATCTATGACGGTGTTGCTGATGGCCATGGTGGACGAGTCCACTTACCATCAGCTGTTTGTAAGCTGATTTGTTGCCAAAATATATGAATAATGACATGCAGACTCCTGCAAACTCCATTTAACACGATCTTCCGTGTCATTACAGAACTTCTCCGGCATGGGTCAAGTGAGCGTGGTCAACGGGCAGCTAGTACGGACACCGGTACTGCCGGCCGGATTCCTACAAAACGTCATGCATTTACCCGCCGGTGAGTGACTTACTGTGACTTATTACCTCGAATACGTCACTCATACAGCTTGGGTCCTACTAATTTCATTTTGCTTGGGATTGCTAGACTTTCCTTTCATTTGCTTTTCTTCACACCGTTCATCTGTTAATGTTAACAGTTATAGAATAGATAATTTAGGTCACTGATAATGTTGCATGGATGTTAAACTCATATTCAATGTTAGTTAAACACAGAGTACTTAAATTTCATCAATTAACTTGTCATACAGTTTTTGTTGATTTTAGAAGAGAAGTGTTAAATTAGACTTATTGATAGTAAATTTCGATGTCACTGTAAAATTTTAATTAGTTTCCGAAATGAAATTAATCCTTTATGGGGACCTTTAATCCAGATACGATAAGTTTTCATCATTATTTAAAAAATTTGCATACTTATTCAAATTTAAAATACATAATACATAGTATGACGTTATATGACGTGATGATCCTTCAACTTTCGTTTTGATAGAAAATTACTCAAAACACAAAATACATTTCGAATCCGTTGTTATTTATATCAGGAACTTGTCATATAATATTAGCTGTTCGTTACGGCGTCCTTTGAATTCGAATCACCCATTCGGGTAGGTGTTGATAACCCACTGCTCTCTATAATATAAATATATTGTATATATAAATATATTTTGATTATAATTTTTTTACTTATTTGATTTGAAATATTTTGGTTCGCGAAAAAAATAAACAATAATACAACGTGTACATTCAACTTGAGTTAGTTTGATTTTCAGTTTAACTTACTGTAATAAATATAAAAGAAAAAAAAATATTAAATAAAAATGCTGTTTTCCGGCCATTCCGCACGGTGGCGCTGTATCGAATCGTCACCAACTAAAATGTCTCCGTCCAATGTATTGGTATTATAGAGATCAATGGTGCCACTAGCCTGCGAGCTTCCCTAGCAGTAACACGTAACGCTCCAGGCCTGCACGCATCTAACTCAACTGTTCTCATACTAATCTGTGTTTTTCCGCTCGCCGCCTCACAGAGCAGCCAGCCACCCTCACCATCCCCGGTACTAACCTTACCATCCCCATCTCCGCCCTGGGCAACCAGATGATCATCCCCGGGGCCAACCTGACCATCCCGGGGGTTCACATCCCCACCAGTCAGGCGATTTCCATCCCTAGTTCGACGAGCGTCCAGTTGCCAGTGGCCAGTGTGGCCAACGTTGCCAACGGCTCCGTGGTGGCGAATGGCGAAAAGAATGCCACCGCTAAAGACGAGAAGCCACAGGCGAACTCCCCTGGACAAGGTTCGTAACACTCGGACCAGTACGGCGGTAGGATTGTATTTTTGGAAATGAAGGTAGTTCGAAAAATTGTCTTTGGCAGTATTTTAATTTTTTTTTATTTGGTTCGTATGAAAATTATGAGATTAGAACAAAAATACTTACAGGAAGAAATAACTATCAAAATACCCAACTTGATCATTAATTTTTTTATATACCTACTCGTGACATAAGTGGTTTGTTATTGCACGGCGTTTAAAACTTACTTTACCCCCGTGCAATAATAGATCAATCTGTGATTTGAACGAATAAGGGCCCAATGTCCTAGCTTTGTAATTAATTTTCCTTTTAGCTTAGCTTATCCTTGTCCAGTGTTAACCAAAATTGAAATTCGATATAAAACAACCAAAAATATAATATCACCTGCCGTACTGGATGTGTTGAGAGAATTTTTGGACATGTATAAATTTAATTGACGAAGATAAATAAGTTGATCATAACGCATTGGTTCTAATAATATTTTCATTTAAAGTGGTAAAATTGATACAAAATTAACCTCGAATTGATTTGTTTTATTCGAAATCCGTAGTTGTCCTGTTGAAAGATCACTGTAATTTGTATGTCGCTGGCGACTTCTGCGCGAAATGTTGTTTAATGGTAGGCATAGCGATAGTAAATAGATAGCAATTGACGAACCACCAGCTACTTAAGCTTCCACTACTGCCTAAAGACATTTATGTCCTATGAAGGTATGATGATGCATTGCTGAAAAAAGACAAAAACTGCTTTGCAAAAAAAAATCTTTTTAAAAAATACTTTTTCTATTGCAAATTAAAAAAAAATCTTTGTTTAAAAAAAACTTTTACCATTACCTCTATAAAATTTTCATATTTATCCGTACAACGGCTAGCGCGTGATGGAAATACAAACATTATATCTTCGCAAACTGTCAAAATAATATTAGTCGGATTCCGAATCATAATATACATTTCCATAACTTTAAATGGCACGGTTTTAATAGGTTATTAGAAAGGTAAATCGATACATATAGAAATCCTGTTATGTAAATGCATGGTCCGTTCAGTTATCATCATCAACATCCTAGTGTAGTTTACTATAGGTATCACTTTTCCGTTAGCATGTGCATCACATCACTCATTGAATTTTTATGTCGTGTTTGTAATAGCAGACCAAACTAGACTATTTGATTAGCCGAGAAACCATTAGACGGGCCTTTTGATGGTACTTATGTAGTCTCGAAGGCATCTTAGACGCGTTGGTGACTTCAAGGACTAGAATTCACTTACTACATCCATTCATTATTATTGTTATTGGTGTAATCGTTTTGTTGTTTAAAAATTCTCTCAACGCAGTCCTGACTTTTTTTATCCCAAGAGCTTGCTCATTAATTCACCGTTTCATTTGCTTGGTGGTTATTTTTTGGATATTGTTGGATAGGTCCTTGTTCTAATATTTCTACATCTCAAATCAACAGATGTACAGCAAATGTACAGCAAATCATTTGGAAACTTTCAGATGTGGAAATATCATTTTAAGAATCTAACACCAATTTTTCATACATTTCTTCATGTTTAGATATGATTCTTTGGTGTTATGTAACCCGTTTTATATGTTAATTAATAATTTTGGTTATTTTTTATAAGCAGTAAAGAACGGATAGACATACGTCGTGTGTCGGTTTGCTTAGTATAAAAATACACATTAGGACCTTTCCATATATGTCCAGATATTTTTAATAGTATTTTTATGAAGGACTTCTTTCTTAGTTACTTTGAAATAATTTGTATCACAGTGATTATTTATGATTTGTATGTTTTCTTTAAAAAAGAATCTGAATAGGCTAATATAATAAATGTTCTTAATGAGCTCCAATTTGTTGTGATGTGTTTATAAGAAGTTGCAACAGTTAATTCTTAATTCTGACCGTGAAGGCCGGTACTGCGTTTCACCTTTGCCCAGCGAAGCATTAACATTACAATACTTGTTACACTGTTATGCCTTTAATGTTTATTTATTTTACAATTGCCAAGATTAAGTACGAGTAATTTATATGAAATTGTGGGGCTCTATAACCTAACGAGTACTACCACTCCTTTAACCGTTAATAATTTCAATTTGAAGATTTCAGATATGAAGACAGAGATACAAGACAGTCCTTTTCAATCGCCAATAATTAATCACTATAAATTAAATCATTACATTGTCCTGTTCACCCAGCTTTATGGAAGATTCCATAATGAATAGATATTCGCGAATACCTTATTTCTAAGCAACAGACGCTCTTTAAGGCGCTTATTAAATAATGCAAGTAAAACCCTAATCGCGGTTTCCTGATGGACCAACTCCGTAAGCACAACTAGTTGTAATACAACAGCTAAGTGTTCCCATTGGCACAACAATTTTTATTGTGATTATTTGTTTAATCAGCAGTGTTTATCCTTTCGTTTTTAATATACATAGCTTTCCGGTCACTATAGTCGTATTTCAAGGAATGGATTATAGAAAACAGTTATGCATAGTTGTGCGTAGTTGCTAGGGCTTCCAAATATTCGATAAAATTTGTATTCGAATATTCGAATTTTTTTTGGGAATTATTCGAATATTCGAATATTATTCGAATATGAAAAAAAACTAATAATCCGTATATACGTGTTAATAAATAATCACGTAATTTGCAAGTACAATATTTTGATTTTGTTCGTGTTAAATGAACGAATGTATGTTGTAGTTTCTATAAATGAATAGTTGGTTGTCTCTAAAAAATGGTTTTTAAGGAAAATAAAAATAACAAGTTCGATGATATCCTTAATTTATCTAACTTTTTTTGTAACGTTTTTTGTTAATTTTCAAGTATACCAAGGTAGCCAGCCATAGCTAGAGAGTACTTAAATCACTACGCAGTGGCGTAGCTAGCCGTTGCGAGGCCCTATATCAAAATTTTGCTGGGGCGCCCTCTCGACTTGAGGGTAAAGATCTTTCTCAAAAGAAATAAAAAAGCGCGCGTAAATTAAAACAACTATAATATATGTACTTACATATTTCGATTAATAAACCACATACGATTGTATGTGAAAATACTCGAGAATTTTACCTTGAAGGCAGCTCTGTTTTGTTTCGGGAGATCCGAACGCGAGCACAGACTCCGTAGCCGATGTGATACGACAGGGCATGGAATGTTTTATTCGTAAATCTGTCATATCCATCGGTGGTATAAACCAGCTCTGATATAGCAGTCCCTGTATCTCGGCATCTAACCAAAAGAACGCCGCTTGCCAGGCCTGGTCACCCGCGTGCACGCTTATGTACCTAGATCTATCCATCCCAGGGTTTAATGCAAAGCTCAACGCTGTCTACCGGTTGGCAAAGAAGCAAATGGCTAAAACTAAGGCAAAGTTCATCGGCAAAATTGGCGAGCGAATCGTCGATTACCCCTCTGGTAGTAGAGAATTCTGGTCGCAGGCTCAAGCTGCCGAGCGTAACTTCTGTCGGTCATCTCTTCCACAACTACGTAAATCGGGCGACTCCGTGGTCCATACGGCAAAGGGGAAAGCCAAATTTCTAGGCATGCTTTCTGCCGCCAACTCAACTCTTGATGATAGAGGGATTACATCGCTTAACATCCTGCAGTGTGAGAGCTCGTTGAATGATATACTTTTTCCGAAAAGTCTGTCATAGAGCTCTTTATAGCCACTTGATACCAAAAAGCTCAGAGGACCAGACAGTGGTGTTAAAGACGTGTGCTCCCAACTTAACTCCAGCCCCGGATCTAGGGGAGGGGGGCAAACCGGGGCACCCGCACCGGGTGGTAGTTTCAGGGAGCGCCAAAATCATATAATAGTAGGATTAAAAATAAAAAACTTGCTTACGGAAGCCTGGTTGGGAGAACCAATTTTGTTAAAAAAGGGTTCTTATTGTCCCATTCACGAAAAATTCCAACTATTATTTATTTGTGAGTTTTTTTTAAGTATCTCAAACGCTGGAGAGAGGGATGCCACTATCAAGTTTTTGCCCTGGTTCAAAAAAATCGTAGATCAGGGGCTAGTTGATTCCCCGTCTTAACGTGCTTACTCTCACTATCATAAGATAGCGAGAATATCTGGCATAAACCACATGATGCGTCTTGGTGAAAGGTTGCCCTCGTTTATTCCATCCCCAAAATGAGCGATCTCAGTGACCCGGCTAACTACAGGCCTACAGCTATAACTTCCCTGCTTGCAACGGTAATGGAGCGCTGGCGGGGAAGCACTGGCAGTCAGCCTAGATTTCGCTAAGGCCTGTGACCGGGTACTGGGACAAGGGGGTCTCACGAAGTTACCATCTTACGGTCGCTGTGAGAGGTTATGCAGTTGGGTAGCCAGCTTTCTATCTGAGCGACATATCAAGGTCGTATTAAATGGTTGTTGCTCATATATGAAATCTATAAAATGCTGGTGTTCCCCAAGGATATGTACTACGCTGGACATTCTGCATATCAATGACATGGTATGAGTGGCAACTGTTGCTATGCAGATGACAGCACAAGGGATGTCTACTACACAGGCCCCCTTAATTCCTTTCAGTTGCAAGTGGTGGATAGCAGACTTAAACTCGTGTCTGAAGCCGAGAACTCTCTGGAGCAAGTCTCTCGGAATGGGGTCGACTTAATTAAGTGGAGTTCAATACCACGAAGACACAAGTTAAGAAAACCCCATTTGTCATAGCACCTCCATTCCAGGGTACCGCTCTCACCGTCACTAAAAGTGTTGAGTAAGAGTAAGATTCTGGGAGTTGACATCTCGAGTGATGTGCAGTATCAGCGTCATTTGGAAGCCAAGGCTAAGTTAACTTCCAAAATGCTTGGTGTTCTAAATCGGGCTAAGGAGTACTTCATGCTTTACATGAGCTTTTCATGTCAGGCTTCACATGGAGTACTGCTCACCTGAGAACACCTGAGTTTCAGAAGAGATATCGGTAATCTCTGAGTGTACTACCGACTTGACAACGGTAAGTGCTCCGAGGAATCGTTCGATTTGATGCCTATTTCGCCTTTTCATCGTAGCACCAGTAGCCTAAAATTGAAGTTTCATTTTCATCCACACCGATGAGACTCGTGGGGAACCTCTACGGTCCGATTCTCCCGATCATTTTTACCACGCACGTGCTAACTGTAAAATGAGCTTCCTCCTGAATGCCTGAATTACGATGCAAGATGGTCCAAAAAGTAATTTTAGTGTTGATTTCAATTTTTAATGAAGTATCGATGCTTTCCGGAACATGTTTCGAATCACAGTTGATTTCCGGATCATTTTAAGAATTTTTCTAAGACGCACTGGGGGCTCCCTCAGCCCCGGGGCCCCGTATAATTGATACGGCTGATACGGCGGTAGCTACGCCCCTGTCACTACGTCACCTACGTGTCATAGCTTTGAGTATTTACTCCGAAGTTCCGAATCATGTTTCCAGAGGGCGACTCTTTGAACATGACATTTTTAAAGAAAACGAAATTTTGAAGGTCACGCGCCACAGCGCTAACTTTAAAATTGTATTTTGACTATTTTGTGCACATTGGAATCCGAATTTGGTGTTGAGTTAGGTTTTGTAGAAATTGATCGAATATTCGAATATTCGGTTCTTGTATTCGAATATTTGAGCGAATTTATTATTCGAATTATTCGAATATTCGAATATTCGATGAAAGCCCTAGTAGTTGCACATAGTTGTACCATACACATACAACTAGTTGTGTGTACGTAGTTGGTCCATCAGGATACCGCGTCTAAAACGTTACTATAATGTTGAAGCAATCATTGAAATGCCTATGATCGGACTCCATAGTTTCCTAATGATCGTATGTTACTTAAGATAAGTGACGTCCGCAGGTGGCGGCGTGGCGGTCCGCGGCGGCGTGGGCGGCGTGGGCGTGGGCGTGGTGCCCGTGCAGGTGCCCGTGAGCGTGGCCAACGGGCACACCGTGTACCAGACCGTGCACCTGCCCGTGCACGCGCCGCACGCGCACGCGCACGCGCTGCAGATCATACCGCAGCTGCAACAGGTGACGCATACTTTCTTTCTTTTTAGGGTTCCGAAGTAAAATCGGAACCCTTATAGTTTCGTCATGTTCGTCCGTCTTTCCGAGGCATAGCGCCGAGACCCGTAGTGTAAGAAAGGTGTAATTTGGGCGGCGATAGACACTTATCATCTGGTGGATCTTCAGCTCGTTTGTCGGCTACTTCCACATGGTTAAACCCATGCTACATCTTTTTTTCCTATGGTTGGAGGAGCTCCTCATGGATAAAAAATGGAGACGAGACCGTCATACGCCATCGCCGTGGACATCAGTAACATCAAAGATATCACGACGTGTTGTCGGCCGAAAAAAAGCGGGGTAGTCGCGTTATTCTATATCATGGCCAGCAAAGCCTCATGATGATAAGTCCTACTTTGTATTATTCTTCGAGTTTCGTTCTCGATATTAGCATAGCAATACTTGTAGTAGCCACGTACCGCCCGCCATTTCGCACTGAATTTTAGAGGTAGATAAAAAATAAAACATGAAATTATCAATTTTTGTAGGGTAGATTTGTAAAACCTCACTTAACTGGGGCGCTCTCCTCCTCGGTTCGTCATTCACGTTTCAGTGCTTCGCTGTTTCGCACGGGCGCAAAATTGAAGTTAAAAGTGAAATGCTTAAAATATAGTTTAATAGTCAGGAAGAAATCAATTACTTGTGTAAAAGAATAAAAAGTTTAGAACGAAAAATTTACCTAAGTAAAAGTGATCTGCAGTGTGTATCGTTGGATCCGTACAGGAAATTCATCAACGCTTGTAATCAGCAGGTAGGTGGATTCCAGTATTTAAAGAATACATCAAGTAACTTAAAATCATAAATAACCCTACTTTAGTAGTCGGTTAAAAATTGCTTGCAAATGTAATTCGCAAGGAATTTACACGCAATTACGAAGCAGAAACAGAATATCTGTTATATATCAGTGAATATATGGTTTTTATATGGATACCTTCAAGGATTCCTCTTTTTTTCTCCATTACTAGCACGTGTTTTTTCGTATGAAAAATATATTACAATATTATTTAAATACCATATATAACTGGATTGTCCTTGGGAGGCTTCCAAATAAATACCTGCTAACCGGAATTACCTGTGGGGTTCTTCCGTCGCTAGTAAATGTATTCCGTAAGGAAGTTATCAATTTATATTGCAACATTATATAAATACAAACAATCGGGTTATCCTTTGAAGGATTCCAAATAAAAAAGTACCTGTTAATAGCTAGTATATGTATTCCATAAGGGATTTATATTGCAGTAGTGTACAAATACAAAACCTAATCGGGTTTTCTTTTGAAGCCCTTCTTATTTAGAAGGAAAGAAAAATAAAAAAGTACCTTCTAACAATAATTACCTATAGGGTTCTTCCATCGCTAGTATGTACTAGTACTAGTATTCCGTAATGAATTTATATCGAAATAGTATATAAATACAAAACATAATCGGATTGTCCTTTGGGGACTCCTGTGGGTTCACTGCTCGCATTACATTCGAATTAGTGTTACGCAGACAACTGCAACAAGAAGTACTCGCAATTCGGATCTACTTGTGGGGTATTTCCTCTGCATTGTACATGTATACCATGAAGAATTCTCACAGTGTTACGCAGACAACTGCAACAAGAAGTACTCGCAATTCGGATCTACTTGTGGGGTATTTCCTCTGCTTTGTACATGTATTCCATGAAGAATCCTCACCGTGTTACGCAGACAACTGCAACAAGAAGTACTCGCAATTTGGATCAACTTGTGGGGTATTTCCTCTGCATTGTACATGTATTCCATGAAGAATCCTCACAGTGTCACGCAGACAACTGCAACAAGAAGTACTCGCAATTTGGATCTACTTGTGGGGTATTTCCTCTGCATTGTACATGTATTCCATGAAGAATCCTCACTGTGTTACGCAGACAACTGCAACAAGAAGTACTCGCATTTCGGATCAACTTGTGGGGTATTTTCTCTACATTGTACATGTATTCCATGAAGAATCCTCACCGTGTTACGCAGATAACTTTAACAAGAAGTACTCGCAATTCGTATCTACTTGTGGGGTATTTCCTTTGCACTGTACATGTATTCCATGAAGAATCCTCACCGTGTGACGCAGACAACTGCAACAAGAAGTACTCGCAATTCGGATCTATTTGTGGGGTATTTCCACGACATTGCACATGTGTTCCAGAAAAAATCTTCACCGCATTATGCAGCTGATTAGCGTATATTCCATACGGAACTAATACTGTACGCTATTCGTTGAACAAAGTACTTGATAACTGGATCTACCTTTGGGGTAACTGTTTACTCAAACAAAAAAAAAATATACTTACATATATATTTCTGAAGGAACTCACGTCACGCTGGAAAACATACGGTGAACTGAAACAAGTACTTATTTATTCGCATGAAACTGCGAAGGATTTCTGTTCAACGAGCAATAGCTGTATATTATTTATTTACTTATTTATTTCACAATAAATGTAAACGTAACAGGTTCATTTAAACCCAACACCATTTACAATTTACACGAACCAAGGGGATTCTCTCGCCAACTGCAAATTGCATCTTAGTACTGCCAAAAACCTTCGTCGACGCGCTTATCGGGGTGACAATTGCACTACTTTCATCGATCTAGAACTTTGAAGTTCACCGGAGTGTTATCGCCGACGGCGAAGTAGTATGAAGTTGTTATAACAATTATTATAATATCAACTTTTAAAAGTTTTTTGCTAACCGCACCACTGTTACGGTGGTACTGAATACCGACGGTGATACCTTAACAACAGTAGCTGTCTATTCTGTTGACAACGCGTTGGTGACGCCGTTTTTTTTCGTGGCTTGTGAATTAAATTCCTCTTTGATCATAAAGTCTGCGATTCAATAACCAGCTAAGCCTGTCATCAGGCCCTTAAGCAACAGTAACTTTTCAGTAATGTTTCCGACAACCG
This sequence comes from Thymelicus acteon, assembly GCA_951805285.1. Classification (NCBI taxonomy): domain Eukaryota; kingdom Metazoa; phylum Arthropoda; class Insecta; order Lepidoptera; family Hesperiidae; genus Thymelicus; species Thymelicus acteon. The sequence continues at coordinate 4,624,344 of OX638215.1, read as the reverse complement.
CAGTAAGGGGCGTAAAAATTGTTCGACCTGCTGGTCTAATGATGCATGTGACTCTCACACAAAGCCAGCCTAAAAACCGCCTAAAACTGTCAACCGTAGACGTAAGTTCTAAATGGATATATAATAATAATAAAACTAAGAGATTTTATCTATCAAATCTATTGTTGATTCACGAAAGATTCTCTTATTGATAAATTCGGGAACATACCATTCTTATGTCATCGTGGAGCAATTGACATAAATGTACCTAATTATAAGTACAATAACATCGCACATGTTTCAATAAAAAAGACAATAACGATTCAGACATTGAAATATAATGTAGTATGGATTTAATTAGACTGAAAGTAAACTAATAAATGTATGTGTACAAATTGATACCTATATGGGCATATGAAATTATGAGTACTAATTCCGAATTTCAAATTATATTTGAATATCTGAGGACAACTTAATTCAAGTTTTTATAAACTCTTATAAATTGATGTGATCAGTTGTTCAGTTTCAGCCGAATTGAAGAGAATACTAAGCTACATCCTGTTTGTACACCGTAGGTACATACCGTTTGCCTTAGTACCTATAGCTAATATTTTCAACGGGTTTTTAACTTACTGAGGCGTACGGAACAGTTGTCTTTTTTCTACTTAATAATAATAAACAAACTTGAGTGAATTATTTTCTGGTTGGCCTGCCGGTCAATGATAATGCAATTACAAATAGTAGGTATACTACTGTATACCCCCTGTATATGTACGATTAATTGTATTAACCATTGCTTAATGTATTAGTTAATTTATTTGTTGCTTCATTAAAAGTAAAAATTTTGATTATTGCGTATTTTTGAATATTTCCGTGCTAGCGGACGATTGATTCATTTTTGCATACTAGGCTAGAGATACAAACATTTTCTATACATGCAAAACATACATGTATACCGTAGATTGTATAATTATACAATGTTATGCTCCTTATGTGCATGCCTCAACAACGGGGTTCCGCCTCCAAAGTAACCAGACATTATCACTATGACAACATTATACTCAACAAATGAGCGGTAAACTTTGCCATCAAATGATGTTGTAAAATAAGACAAAAAATAATGTATTTATTATTTATTTATTTCAACAAACAAGTACAATTGCATGCTTTACACGTCTGTCAAACTGCGAAGCAGTTTGTCGCCAGTAGTTCTCGTGGATTACAATATACGAGTACGTACTCTCAACGTACTTATTTTTTACTTACTTGTTTTTAATGTTGCAGGTGTCAGTTCTAGGACGGAGGTACACTTAGGGTATTGTGGTTTGATTTTATTATATTCAAGTCTTATGACTGCGGTCCGCCTATATGTATATCGGTCATCCTATAAACTTAACAATGAGATTGTTTCTTAATGGCCTCCACCCATATTTTTTTTAACATTGAGTAATTTTATTTTTGGGTATTATATACTTAACTAATCACACTATCGTTACCGGATTGAAGTCCGGATATTGTTTCACTTATAAAAACATCCCAACTGCTTACGCATATTACTGCATACGTGATGGAAAACAGTAGTTTGCGTATCGTCAATTCGCCACGAAAACAATTTTATCCTTACAATACTTTGTAATCGAATTTCCCTTATTGTTTCACACAAGTTTTAATTCATAAGGTTACCGCAGTTCACCCAGGTCCTTGCTAATTGGTCAAATCAGTCTAGACAAATAAGGATTATATTTTATATATTTTTCTATAGAAAATATTTTCATTGCGGCCTTCTACTTAAATACTAATTAATTTAGAACATAATAATATCCAATTTTATTCAATTTAGTATTTTTTACAGCACATATATTTCATGTGATTTTCGGCCGAACTCTAAAAGAAGTCAATACATTGATTTCGTTTTTTATACAGGACTGGTGGATGCTCTGTGTGTTCCACTACACTTACAAAATCTCTGATAACAATTATACATCAGTGTTTTTTGTGTTAACAATCTGTTCAAATTGTTGTATGGGAAAAATGGAAAATCTACTTTATCAATGGATGGATTTTAGTAGCCTCAAACCACTTTCGGATTATTGCCTTTCAAATGAAACCATTTTAAGGCATATCGCTTGGATGGTTTCACAGTCTATAGAAAACATCCGTACAAACGTTTTATGTTTTATATACATATATAGATAGATAATGTTTTAATTAAAACAGTGTTTTTATAGATAATTTTTATTCCTACTTACAGGTTTGGAATTACTTATGGTTGGCGACATAGTTGCTGCTTTCGTTGCTACACTCGCTGTAGTAGTGTGACCAAAAGCTACAAAAAAAAATGGATCTTTCGGGAAAGAACAAATTTCAGTCAACACAATTTTATTATCATCAAATTACTTACTCTCTTAGTACTGGCAAGGGTTACATAGAAAGGATACCATATATATTATCGATAATATTGCCAAATCTATATTTACCTCATTTAAGTAATTTACTTATTATCCTTAAATATTTTAATGAATATTTTACATAAAAATTGCAGAATTCAGTGGATATTCCACTTTATTCGGTTAACATTACACTCGTCATGTTCATAGCAAATACAGTTAACTACTTATCAGTAGCATAATTACCGAGTGTGTTATATATACGGTATTACATAAGTATATACTGTTGTCACCAATATATTGTTCAATAGATTGAAATTAAAGAGTAAAATATTGCTATCATTATTACAATTAAAAATAATGATAAGCTAATAACATCATTAGTTTCACGACTACCTTCTCTAAACGTCTACAAGTATTGCTATGCTAATATCGAGAACGAAACTCGAAGAATAATTGATGATTAAACGAACTTACCTGTAAGTGAAGTTCAATCCCAATTATTCGAGAGCTTCGTTCGAAGATATTAGCATCCCTCCCTCCCTAGTGTACATGTCATATACACTACACCCCTAGTCGTGAAACATGAAACAGCTCAGCAAATCTCTGAACTGAATGACGAACCGAGGAGGAGAGTGCCCCAGTTAAGTGAGGTTTTACAAATCTACCCTACAAAAATTGATAATTTCATGTTTTATTTTTTATCTACCTCTAAAATTCAGTGCGAAATGGCGGGCGGTACGTGGCTACTACAAGTATTGCTATGCTAATATCTTCGAACGAAGCTCTCGAATAATTGGGATTGAACTTCACTTACAGGTAAGTTCGTTTAATCATCAATTATTGCTGTATAAACCAGCGCAGCGTAACGTTAGCTATTTTAATAATTAATAATTAATAATATGTATAACGAAAGTGGTCCGATTTAGACGACTAAATTAAAATAAATTTGAATGCAGATGCAAGCACAACCTCAAGTGGCGAATGTGCTGACACCGTCAGGGCAGATACAACAGATACAGATCGCGTCGCTCGGCAACGTTCAGGTAACTTACATTTCACCATTTGATTAGTATTTTTACTAAAATAATGGGGTTTTTTGAAACTAAAACCTGTATTTAATTGTTTGTGCTTTACTAAAACTTCCTTAACTATTGCAATTGACTTTTTGCTGTGTAAACATCATACATCTATATATGTCTTCATCATCTCTGTACTTCTGATGCATGTAGCAAGGAAGAAGACAGAACATAGGTCATTTATGTAAATTACAATTAAAATATTTTTCAACCAGTCATTTTCTAATGTGGTAACATTTATAGGAGGGTAGATATTTTATAATACTATTTCTAATGGTAGATTAGCTCTACTTAGGTAATAATAGGAGGGTTTTGCTGAAGATTTTGTTTTGTCTATTTCCGCGTGGCTTACCAAAGTAATTGTTAAATTTACGTACTAACTTACAAATAAAACAGAATACCCTTGCTACATGTAATCGGTTGTTTTGTGGCTTGAAGTACATTCGTGCACAGAAAAGTATTCACATGTCTATGCGCGATGTACAATCGGGTTTGGTTTGGACAGAACGGAGCGGCGCAGGCCTCCGTGAGCGCTGCCTCTACACCCGGCACTATTACTTTACAGGTAATACATACATATTATTTTTATATTACACATTTATTGTATTGGGAATATTGGGATTGATGTTGAGTTTAATAATACGAGTAACTAACTATACATTTAAAATTGTAACCCCCGACACTTTTGTTGTCACCAAACATAGCGAACAACCATCTAGATCACGTCAGCTTTCAAACAAATAATTATAATTCTTGAAAACAATTACAGACTTCAAAATGAATCAAACACGTCTTGTCAGATCTCGCTAAAATTTACGTGGGACCACATGAGAAGCATCAGCTTTCGATTAAAAAAAGAATCATCAAAGTCGGTTCACCCAGTAGAAAGTTCTGAGGTAACAAATATAAAAAAAACAGTCGAATTGAATACCTCCTCCTTCTTTTGAAGTCGGTTAAAACACATAAAAATCGGTCCATTAATTTAGGAGCTACGATGCCACAGACGACAAACAGACACATAGACACGCTAAACTTATAACATCCCACTTTTTTCGGTGAGTTAGGTACTCACATTACGTTACAGATATCGTTTATTATAACTAGATATTATGTATATTTATGAAACTCATGTCCAAGCGGTCTTTAAAATAATCATCTAATTTGTAATAACCTTTCGTTTCCTCATTATAACGCTTTTGACACGAGTTGTATGTATGTATGTATAAGTACTAACACGGCATGCATTACTAACCGGTGGCGGCAGACGATGAGTCCGGTGGGCGAGGCGCCGCAGCAGCTGACGGTCATCAACGCGCCCAACAACGTGCGCAACGTCGTTCAGGTAACTTGCGACACCGACACGACATCGACACGACGTCGATACGATGTCGACACGACTCCGACACGACTGCGACCCGAAAAGTGACGAAAGCAGTGACTATAGAAGTTACAGTATCTCAATGCACTCGTTGACATATTGTGCGCTCACTCACACTCACGCGTCAATATGGCAACGGGTGCAACGAGATAGTGCGATAGTGTGGATATTGTCTTAGACATTTTGACACCTGTGGACATGTAATTGCATTTTCATGTTTACGAACGCCAACGTCGTTTTGCGACGTTTAGTCGAGTCCCTGTCGCACAGCACAAATGTGTGAATAGATATGAACGACACGTAAACGACACGGACACTGGAGCTCGGGAATATGAATTTCGTTGCAAACAGGAATTAGATAAGCGACTCTTAAGGCACGGTGTGATCTCAATATTCACAAAACTGGGTTTCTTTGGTGCTTGAGTACGAGGAAACCTAATGAAAATATCGCACGCAAAAAATACAGAGCATAGAAAAAGGTCTAAAGAAAAATGTTAACCGAATAGAATATTAAATAGTTGTTTGATATTCCCAATAAAAAATCGTAATTTGCTATACAAAAATAAACTTAATCGTCGAAGTTCTCTGTATTTTCAGCGGTAACAACATATTTTTTTTGAGAATATAATACGTATATGGTTTTATTAAAACTTAAACCGGACAGATATTGAATTTAATCTGTATATTTTGAATAACCTAAGGAAAACCCTCAAATTAAATGTTTATTCGCAATCTAGTTACATTGTTAGCAAAAATATGCTCTGCAATTTTGAACCCTATTCAGCATCACGTAAATGTAACATTAGATTAGCGCAGATATGGGGCTGTGTGAGTGAAATCAACGTTTTTAAATCGTAGTCATACCGCGCCTTAAACCCTTGGATTTATTTTGTTTAGATGAGAACACGAGCGACATTAGGTAGCCATTAATTGGGGTGGAATATCCCCCAAACACCGACATTTGAGCAATGGAATTCCGTAACTTTTTTGTCAAAGCCTGTAAATGTTACAGCCATAGTTATATTTTTCCCTGCATGAGTGTTTGTATTGTGTTTGCATGATTACGCGTTTATCTATATTTTAAAGAATGTCAGCAACACTATCAACTTCTTCTCATCTTCAGTAGATAATTCTATTCTAAAGTTCGTTTGGCTGCGATTAATTTACACAACTACACATTTTTAAGTAAACTAAACCAAAAAGATTTAGATATTCATCATTCAAGTGACAGAGATCAATAAATAATAGTAAATGTTTTTATCGTAACCGAATAAATTCGTGAGTAACGGATAACCGAAATAATTTCATATACGTAACTGAATCCGAAACCAGTATGATATTATTGGTATAATATACGTATCCGGATCCGAAATTTCATATCTGTTACATGCCTGGTTTTTAGGGTTCCGAAGAAAAATCGGAACGAGTTTCGCCTTGTCCGTCCGTTCGTCTGTCCGTTTGTCCGTCCGTCGGACTGTCCATCCATCCGAAGCAAAGCGCTGAGATCCTTAGTGCTAAAAAGCTGTAATTTGGCATGGATATACATATTTATTAAAACTCCAGTATCGTAGAATACAATATTGAAAAACATTTTTTTACACAAGTTACCCCTACAGGTAACTTGAGGATGAATTTTTTATTCGTCACGTACCCTATAGTGTTGAAAAGGTCGTTGAAAAGGTCTTTCAAAAATATTATGGGTCTTCTAAGATCATTTTTGGAATTAGGGATGCGTTTGTGAAATATTTGGCTTGTTAGAGTCAAGTGTCCCCCCCTGCCGTCTAAATGGTTGGAGTTGGACAAGTGAAAAAAATCCTAAAAATAGGTTAGATGGATGAATTTACAAGGAAAACTATCACGGCTATGTTACCATAAGTAGTTAATAATTGGTTAGAGTCAAGTGTCCCCCCCTGCCGGCTAAACGGTTGGAGTTGAACGAGTGAAAAATTCTTAAAAATATGATGAATTTACAAGGAAAACTGCCACTGCTATGTTAGGCGAGTGGCCTGACACGCACTTGCCCGGTTTTATATGTTATTAGTCCATTGAACAAGAAACACTGATTAAGTCTGGCACTAAATGGATAATATAAGGTATTGTAGATACATAACAATTTATACGTTCATTTTAATTTTCATATAAAAACAAATCATCCTCCAACAGGTACCAACGTTAGGCGTGGGTGGGCTAGGCGGCGCGGTGCAGCTGGTCCCAGCCGTGGGCTTGGGCGGGGTGCAGATCGCCCAGCTGCCTCAAGCCCAGCCGCAGCAGCAACAACAACAACAACAACCTGTGATAGGTGAGTCTTTTGAATTGTTAAGATGGTAGTTGTACGCTCGGGAATCTTCGTTTTTCTTCGTGTTTTAATTATTGTCGAGAGATATTAATGCAATGGACGTAATGACGTGATACCAATGCTACAATAACATTTTTATTTCTGACAAAATTAATGTATATTTACGTCTTTGAAATTATTTACCTAAAGAGGATACTTAGTACTAATGTAACTAGGCGTTGTTCTGCATGTACTACGCGTTCACTTCAAGTTTGTCCTCGTCGACCGTTACGATTTCTCAGCTAACGGTACTGTATACAAAAAGGTAATCAAATAATTTCAATAACTTATATAACAAATTACGTTGGCCACTATGTAAAACATTTTCTATTTTATTTAGGCTAGCAACGCATAGTATATTCGGCAGTATACCGAATACCGAATATTCGGCGAGCCCCCAGACCGAATAGCCGAATATTAGGCCGGAAAAAAAGTATTCGGCCGGGTTTTTGTGCCAAAACTTGTACAGACTATATACAAATATTTGTCGGCGCCAGGAAGTAGTGTTTATTCAGAGCGCCTTTTCTCTGATGCTGGGATGGTCTACGAGAAAAAAGAAGTAAACTACTTCCTAAAAAAAGTAGTCTTTCTACACCATTACCTTCCCCTTCTAAATTTTAATTATGAAAATAATTCAAATGCATAGAAAAAATCTTAACTTTTCTAATATAGAAGATGATTATGTTCCTGTTTTATGTACCAATGACTATTTAAATGATTATAAAAGAAATGAAAACCTTACCCTTCTAAATTTTGATTACGACAATAATTCAAATACGTAGAATCCTTAACTTTTCTAATACAGAAGATGATTAATAATCATCATTGATTATGTATCCGTGTTATGTACCAATGACTACTTATATGATTATAAGAGAAATTAAAAGATAAGTATATACGTAATGAATCGATTTTTTTTCATTTTACCAATTATCTCCCTATAACAAAATATATTCGGTATTCGGCCGAATAATAATATGTAGATTGGGCCGAATATAATAAAAGCTGCCGAATAGGCCGAATACCTAATAGTAACCGAATATTCGTTGCAAGTCTAATTTTATTCATTGTAGCAACAAAAATCAACGAACGTAAAATAATTCAATAGAAAAATAATTTAACAAAAGTAACATTAAAATCAACAACAAACGCACGCGCCGCACGGGATCTCAAAAATACGCAGGTAGCGTTTCTGTCCCTACTAAATGAGGTTCGGTACGAGGAGCGGGACGGGAGGTAAGGGCAAACTTGAAGTGAACGCGTAGTACAATAAAATAAAAATATGAATAATAGGCATGATGACAGATTTTGAAATACTGTTCTAAGTATATTATTGGGAAATATAATTACAACGTATATCATATTTCCGCAAAAAATAAGGTTTAGTATAAAAGAAATACACTTTAATATTATAAAAGTTTGAAATTCGCACCAAAACACTTCAAAATGTCATGGCGTCGGTTGTGATTTCACGTCTGAGTAGAGTACTAGACAAGATGTCATTGTCAGTATTGTCCTCAGAAAAACAATATAAACTTTTGTTATTTTTGTTTTTTACTTTTGTTAATCTGAGGTATTGTCATATTCCTTTGTTTACTCAGGCGTGACGTAATTCGCTCTGGTTGGCGTTTAATATATTATTATCATGGCGGCTTGCCGTATTTCGAAGTTTTATTTTATCAAAATATTATTTATCTCGCTCATAATAATACAATAAATGCGAGTTTTGAAATCCAGTAATAGGGTTTCATTATGTAAATATATAATTTTAGTGATGTTTACTTAGTGTTATCATGCCTATTCTGGTTTGTGTACTATAAAAAATCCGCCGTGTGTTAGACTAGGACTCATTATGGATGTGCTGGTTACGATATTTTAGATAAGTTATTATAAACAGTACATTACAATAACACCCATGACCCGAGTAAAAATATTTATCTGTCCCAAATCCACAAATATCTGCCCCAGTTGGGAATCGAACCCGGGGCCGCTCGCTTCGTAGGCAGGGTCGCTACCAACTAGGCTACAGGGTCGTCAATATTACCGGTAACTCAACGAATACCGGTATTGGCAAAGATATACCTGTACAACTTGTTCAGTTGTCTGCATATTTCTAAAATGTACGAGAATTCTGATTATCTGGTTGTTGATTGAAATTGTTTAATTAAGAACACAAGTAAACAAACTATACATAATATATTTCATTCTCTACCCCCAATTTGTCCCAATTAACCCAATAATATTGTTACCGTATCCAATTAATTCAAATTACAAATTTTTTATTCAATTTATTTGTCTTCACATTTTATCCGATTTATCCACAAACACAAATAAAAATTTAACATATCTTATGGCTGAATAAACTCTGATACCTTTGCCAGTGTGGCGTGTTAACGTCACTTGTCAAACTAATAGCGTAATCATGCGTCAAAACAAAATGTCCGATTCTGAATCTTGACGCATGGTAAAAGTCTAAAAGTGGTTCTTGAGTAATCTCACACAGTAATTAAAAACAAAATTTATTTTGTGATTTATTAAAATATTAGTTTATTTCGCTTCGTGTTTTAGAAGATGAATAGAAATAAAAAAGAAAAGAACGGTTGGAAAGTAAAGTTGAAATCTTCGCCTTCACGAAGAAAAGGCACTAGGGCAGGTATAAAATGATTTTTAGTCTCCGGTGCTTTAATTACTTACTTACTATTTTTAATTACCATTCTTACTTTGAACATAGGTAAATACTGTAGCAGCAATATATCATCATTGTTTCAAGTAACAGTTGTTTGAGTTGGTACAACACAACTTTGTGAACTTAGTCTTAGGTTTACTATACCAACACCTATGTTATTAGAAAACTGATTTTAAACTAAACTCATCGTGGACTGAATACATTTTACTATCATGTACATGAATGATAGTATTTTGTATGCTTCAAATATACATACATGCATCATGAGTATGATTTAGTACTAAAATGTTTTAAAAAACCGATTAAAAAGGGCCCATCTATTGCTATTTGAGTTGATTTAAAGATTCTTAGTTACTTCCTACATAATTATGGGATAATGTAATTGGCTATCACTAGATAACCGCTTTGCCTAACATCCTTTTATGAAATAGTAGATGTTTAAGTTATTTTTAAATAGTTGCATCGTTATAATGTTTTAATTAAGATGTAAATGCAACACTATTAATGTAAATGTCAGAGATAGATTTTATAGGGTCCAGTAAACAGGAAAATAGACAATTCTCGCTGGCCTTTTATTGTCATTGATAGCAATACGTGCATAGTCATCTATGAACTTAAACATTATTCAATCACCTTTCAGAAACAACAATGTTCCAACCTGGCCAACAGATCCAACAGGATCCCAACGAGCCCGGCAAGTGGCAAGTGGTATCAGTCAGCTTGGGCGATGACAACGGTGGTACAACACCCAAAACTGAGTGTGAGGCGAGCAAAGTAAGGCCTAACAGTCCCAACAGTGGGAAGCGACTGATGAAACGAGTGGCTTGTACGTGTCCTAATTGCGATCAGGGTGAAAAGTGAGTAAGGTTATTTGATTTTTAGCAGTAGATAGAATAATAAGAATTAGTGGGGTTTACCCAGAAAGATCTGATGTTAAATCACACAAAGTCATTAGCAACACCAAAGGTATCACTAATGCATTGCTGAGCAAGAAAGAAATAATATAAAATCTATTTATTTCACCCAAAATGATATTATCTCTCTTGCTGATTGTTTATATCAACAGAAATTTCACATTCTCAGCAAGCAATTATTAATTCTACTGTTGCAGTCGATTGGTAGACCGCAAGAAGCAGCATGTGTGTCACATAGCTGGCTGCAATAAGGTGTATGGCAAGACATCGCATCTCCGAGCGCATTTACGGTGGCACTCTGGTGAACGACCCTTCCTGTGCAATTGGCTCTTCTGCGGGAAGAGGTCAGTCCTTGAAATTATTTAGTGTAGTCTACCTGTTATCAAGGGGGCCCTTTTACTGTGATTATGGATAATCGTAAAAAGTTTAGTGGCTTATTAAGTAATACAGCCATTTAGATGATTTATAAATAAGTTTATATACTACTTCAGTAAGTTTATTATATTAATTTTATAAGGAAAATAATTTGTAATACACAGTATAAATTTGTTGATCAATATAATACCCTTATTTTTGATTTATTCAATAGATTTACGAGATCAGATGAACTTCAACGTCATAGACGAACTCATACTGGAGAGAAGAGGTTTGAATGTCCGGAGTGTAGCAAACGGTTCATGCGGTCCGATCACCTGGCCAAGCATGTTCGAATACACACCAAGAATCGGATTACGGTAAGTTTCTTACGGATTCTTTTAAATTCTGCATTTACAAATTTGTAATGACTACATTACAATATTCTCATTGTTGTGCTCGTGTAGTTATCATTCAATGCACACAGTGAAGTATTAGGATAGTTATCTTTGCCAACTTTATAACAAATTAATTGAATCTCTAGGAGGTGGCAACATCAACCCAGTCAATGTATTCGGACTCAGGGGATGACAGTTGTGACGAGAAGATGATGCTAACTATAGAGACGATCCACACATCGGCAGACAGCGATGAAAAGCAGCTGGTAATGATCAGGCCTGGCACCAAGTTGGAGCCCGACCACATTGACAGCTAGGACGAGGGTAGCGACGGCTAGTCGCTTTCAACCATGCTGTGATGACTGTGAGGTTCAAATTATGATAAGGATTTGATTACATCTAGGTATGTTTGATGTGTGATAGGTCTGAATTACATTGGGAGGATTCAATAACATCTAAGTGAAATTTATATTGCGCAAGAAGGGATAACTGATTTGAAGTTTTGTCACAACTGAAAAGTTCATATTATAGTGATGGAATTCAATTACATCTAAGTGGGTTCTACATTGAAAAAATTCAGTGATATTTGAAGTGATAAGTTTTATTTTGACAGTTAACCTTTGCAAGTTAGCTTTTTACATAATTGTTGGATAACACACTTGTATATTCTAGAAATCTCTAGAAATCAAGCTTGCAAGTTATTGCAATTATTGGTACGTGTAAACCAACTACATAGGTATATCTGTAAGAATTTTAGCTTGAACCTGTTATATGAAAGCGACCAACAAGTACTTGTATATAGTTCGATGTTATTGTCTGTAAGCTAATAATAAGCCAAATTAAACTTTCATATCATCATTACGATATTTAATATACACATTCACTGCCATATTCTTAAAGCAGAATATTTTATAAATTGGTGCAATTAATACTGATCTAAATGTCATTGTGTCAAGTACATTTTATTAAACTGATATTTTATACACTGTAAATAGAGCAATATTTTATAGTGATATTGTAAAATGTTAATTAGGCTCCATAATTAGTGGAGCTCGATTGACAAATAAATCCATATAAATGTTGCTACAACACAGGCATTGCTGTTTTTGTCAATATCAGTTTGCCTTATTATGAATTTGGCTATAGTAATGTTGTATGTAGTGGAATCATTGTATGTTCCGATACCGCCTTTACGATAGGTTGTGTGATGTATATATGACAAAAGGGGGAATCGAAAAGAGGGAAATAAGCAATGGCAAATACTTATAAGTTGTAAATATCTTAAAACAGTTGGATTTTTCAATGAGCCTTTTGCTTTCTGTATTTATTTGATAGAAAGGTTAATTAATATGTTATATTATTATTACTTTAATTTTAATTGTAAATTCAATGTGAATATTAAGTATAAGTAATTATAGCATTATAAACTTAAATTCATGCTAGAGGTAATATAAAAATTATACATATAATATGTTCATGGCATTCCTATATATTAGTGTTTCAAGTTATGAGAACGCTCACGTAAGTGTGAAATTAACCTAAACTTAAAAATGGTTTTTGGAATCTGTCTAGATGTAATTTTTGTGCTAAAATTCTGTATTTGATATTTCAAGTAATTCGGAAGTCTACACATCGTTGTTTGATCTGCGATCAAATTGTTAATGAAATTATGTATTTGTGATTTGTTATCTTGGTTGTAAAATTATGTAAGTGCTAGTGAATACATGTTAATAATTTAATTATTGCACCGTGATGTGTATTATATTACAATTTATTTTATTTGAAGACAAAACAAAATTATTTGCCAGTAACCAATCATGTGATAGGTGCTTTTTGGTAACTTACATGATTATTTTAAATGAAATAGCTTAATAAACGGCCCGGTAAATGGTAGCATTTTATGCCAAATATTTTGAAATATTTTAATATGATTTCTTACCATTTTTTGCCAGTGTTAAAATTTAAATTGCTATTTTAAGAAGTAATTAATGATTGTTAACGTCTATTTAAATATAAATACGATAGTAATTATGTGGAAATTATGAATGCAGTTTAGTGAATGTTTTTTAACTTACGATAAAATACGTACAAACCGAATTTTTAACTAAATGGAAACTCCTGTGGGTCCAAGGCAGGCTTGCTTGAGTTCGTAGTGTGTATGTGAGGAATAAACCCCAAGTTTTGTATTGTACAGTGTATGTAAATAATTTTATTGTTGAAAAGTTAAATAAAATATTTTAATAGTATCTTTATTTTATTTTTATATGAATAGGCTTTATTTTTTTATAAAATTTCTGCTTCCAAACAGTTACTTTTCATCTGTTAATTAAAATAATAACAAAATATCAACGAAAATTGAAAATGTATTATTGCACGCGCAGGCGTTTATCACCTTCCCTGCGTTTGTGCGCTAACCTAACGCCCGTGCAATAATACACCATTTTGTGCACCGTATAATTAGGGGCCATCCATAAATTACGTCACACATTAGGAGGGAGGTGGGGGGTCGATGTACTATGTAGTGTGACAAGGGGCGGAAGGGGGTCCTAAGTTTTAAGTGGGGGTAAGGGCTAAGTTTTAAGGGGGTTAAGCAATGATGTTTTAGTATAATATCATTGGGGTTAAGTCACATTTCAAAATCGAATAATTGGTACGTATAGGTAAGTAAAACGGAACTGCTGTTTTAATTAATAGTTTCTAGATGTAAAATTTAATATGTGACGTCACACTAGGGGGGGAGGTCTCAAAAAGTGTGACCAGCTGTGACAAGGACGGGGGAGGGATCAAAAAGTAATGAAATTAGTGTGACTTAATTTATGGATGGCCCCTTATAGTAATGTATTACACATTTACACGTACAATGTAGGTGTAACATTCATCCCAGAATAATCTAGCCAATGTAGTACATAGTTTGTATTGTATACTGAATAGAAATTTCGGCAGACCTAGAAATAGAAACGTAACTGTGGATGGAAATAAAGTATACATTTTTCTTATAATAGGTACCTACCTAAGACCTAAGAAAAAAAGATTATAAGTGGCCGACCACAGAGTACTTAAATACTATGTGGCCGACAATAAAATAGCCGCATTGATCAATCTAGAAAATTGTGAAACGCGATCGTGTGAGATGGTACAGAATGGGTCCGCAGCAGCCCACTAGTAATTAAGTTACAGATAACTATAACGTCAATTATGTTCATCACTGTGCGCTATGGTCGGTGGCCACGTTATCGCGATGGCAGCATGTACCGTTGTTGTACTGTACCGTTGGTGGAACAATGCCGCGGCATTATGAACGGTGTTGAACGAGTTTTTCTCTGATCGAGTATCAAATGGATCGATCATAATATTATTGATTGTTGTTTGACACATATTAGTTCATTGTTTGACACACGCTAAAATCTGGCTAAAATTACAAAAAACTGCTGTGCTTTTGTTCAGTACGTTTCAGTAACTAGGATGTTAAGTCCATGCAAGCCTTGCCGTGCAAGTGCCAAGTAGGATCTATCCATCAGTCCAAACCAACTTTTCTCGCTTTGATGCATCGTGTTGAAGTTCAGACGAGACAATGGCGTAAGGTGCCTGCAATTGCAGGTAACTGAGATCTGTATTTAAACGACTAGTGAAGTACTTGAAGCGGTATTTAACAAATTCACCACGTTCTAACCAGTGGCGGATTTATGTTTGATGTCGCCCTAGGCCCCAAAGGATATGCCGCCCTTTTTGCTCTATAAGGAGGTGAATATCGAAATTAAATGACCAATAAAAAAAAAATATATTACATATCAAACTTTATTAATTTAAATACAACGTTTTATTAGTTAATATATAATTATCGTGTATAGTTTTTTTTATTATTAATCTGAGTAGGTATACCGTTTCGGAGATAAATAAATAAACTTTTTTAAATTGGCTATTTGACAGTTGTCACGGTAAAATATGAAATGTGTTAAATATGGTTGCTTAATGGTTAACAATAATTAATTATACAATACGTTTCTTGCATGAAAATAAATTGTAAATATTTTTCCAAAAATTGTCTAATAGCCAATTATCATTTATTACATTTTCTTCTTTCAGGCTTTGTTTCTACACTATATTATAATCTAGGAGCTTCAATAGATAATAACGAAAGGGCATTAAGCCTGTCTTGGGCCTTGGCCTATACTTGCACGTAAATAATTTTTCACCCTTTTTAGGGTTCCGTAGCCAAATGGCAAAAAACGGAACCCTTATAAATTCGTCATGTCTGTCTGTCTGTCTGTCTGTCTGTCCGTCCGTATGTCACAGCCACTTTTCTCCGAAACTATAAGAACTATACTGTTGGAACTTGGTCAGTAGATGTATACCGTAAACCGCGTTAAGATTTTCACACAAAAATTGAAAAAAAAACAATAAATTTTGGGGGTTCCCCATACATAGAACTGAAACTCAAAAATTTTTTTTTCATCAAACCCATACGTGTGGGGTATCTATGGATAGATCTTTAAAAATGATATTGAGGTTTCTAAAATCATTTTTTTCTAAATTGAATAATTTGCGCGAGAGACACTTCCAAAGTGGTAAAATGTGTGTCCCCTCCCCTGTAACTTGTAAAATAAGAGAATGATAAAACTAAAAAAAATATATGATGTACATTACCGTGCAAACTTCCAACGAAAATTGATTTGAACGAGATCTAGTAAATAGTTTTTTTTAATACGTCATAAATCGTAAACCGCAAAAAACATCGATCAAAGTTACAATGAAGTACAAGAACTTTTATGTTACTTGCTGCTACGGAACCCTTCATGGGCGAGTCCGACTCGCACTTGGCTGCTTTTTTAGGGTACACTCCGCGACAATAGTATAACCCACCCCCCTAATTTTGTTATATCTGATAAAGAATTATAGTTATATTAATGTATCACTAATACACAAAATTAGCGTGATAGTAAGTTTATTATATTATACATACATTATTTCTTAAATAAAAAATTAACAAAATTCAGATAATATTAAGTTTTGCGGTGCGACAAAAGTATAACCCAGGCAATTAATTAAACGTAAATAAAAACTCAAGAAGAAATATATCACAAACGATTATTTATTTGAATTAATATTTAGTAGATCCGCCACTTTTACTTATCACTTCAATCATTCGATTTGGTAAACTGTCATATAGCTTTTTAATTATGTCTTGATTCATATTCTGCCACTCGTCAATTATCACTTTCTTCAACTCTTCAACTGTTATAAATTGTCTTGATCCGCGATAGACAGCTCGTGATAAATCTCCCCAACAATTTTCAATGATGTTCAAGTCAGGAGAATAAGGTGGCCGTTCAAGAATTTGAATATTTTTTTCAGCAAAATAGTCTTTAACCACCTGTGCTCGGTGAACACTGGCATTATCTTGTTGAAAAATAAAATTATTGCCAGCAATTCGCGTTGCATGGGAAGTAATCTGTTCATTTATTACTTCTAAATATCGTTTACTATTTATTTTTCCAGTACAGCAGGGCTATTCAGTTTTGTAACTTGACAGCGGATTCCGCGATGAGTGTCAAAATTGAAGTTCGAGTCCGAGATCTTGATATGTGATTCTCGAATCATTTGGTACGCACTTGTGAAGTGAAGGGAGTCTCGAACTCAAACGTCAAACGACTAAAGATGGATTCTTCATTTAAAATCAAATCTTTTAATAACAAAAGAATTTAAAATATCAATTGTTTATCGGTATAAAAAGAGATTAAATCCTTGTTTACGCTCATCAGAAATCTAACCAACTTGATTCAAGCGTTTTTTCTGACTTTTCGAAGAAGGACTTCATTCAAAAAGATGCCGAGGGGATTATCAGAAGTTTTACGAGCAAGAATTGTTACTTTGGGGGAAGAAGGACATTCTACGAGAGAAATAGCATGCAGAGTGCCTGTAGCCCAATCCTGTGTCGTGAACACGTTACGGAGGTATCGCAGCGTGGATAACTTTGCTGATCAAGATCAACCTCGCAGTGGTCGGCTAACTGTTCTTACTGCTGCTCAGAAGACTGCACGAGACCCAACAATCGATGCCACTAAAATAAGAGTTGAGTTAGGAGCTGCTACTGTACTAGAAATTAGCACTCAGACCATCAGGAATTGCTTACATCAGGTTGGATTACGAGCGAAGTGATCCTAGTGAGCACCCCTGAACTCACAGCAACGACAGCGACGCAGATTGCAGTGGGCTAGACTCCGCCAAAATGAAGAAGACGACGAGGAAAACATTTGGCGGAATTGTCTCTTGATTGACGAGTCCAGAATTAGCACTCATCCGGACAACCGACGTCTCCGTGTCTGGAGAAGACATGGGAACGCTGAAAGACAAAGAACTGCCACCGGAACCGTTCAACAAGGCGGGAAATCGGTATCCTTTTGGGGCGGTATAATGATTGGTGCTAGAACGCCATTGATCCCGTATCGTGGCTGGATGACTGCAGCTTTGTACCAAACCATTGCTATTGATGGAATTGTCAGGTCATTTAGAATAAACCATGGCCCTCGATTCGTATTGGTTGACGATAATGCACCCACACATCGAGCTCAACGAATCAACGCTGCTCTGCATGAATACGACATTACCAGGTTAGACTGGCCTGCCGGCTCGCCTGACTTAAACCCGATAGAACACGCGTGGGATGCTATCAAGCGAGCTATTTGGAACCGTCAACCACTTCCCCAGACAGTGCCAGAGATCAGGGAAGCCGTTATTCAAGAATGGGACAGGTTACCGCAAGAAATGCTGGATAACTTAATTTTCAGCATGCCAAGAAGGATTGCCGCATGTGTTCGAGCCAGGGGAGGAGTTATCTTATACTAAAGAAAAACAATTTAATAGTAAATGTTGATAATACTTATTGTTAGTTAAATCCTCTTTTTCTTTCAATTATTTATTAGTCAAAATTGCACTAGGACTTTTAAATTCAATTCTAGTTAATAAAAAAATTTTTTTTTTTTCAACAAGTGTATCTTTTTCATAAAAAGATGTTACGTAAGCAACATTCTTTTAAAAAAGTAAAATTAAAAAAAATCCATCTTTTGCTAGTGATCTCAAACTTTATTTGATGTGTGGATACTTTGAGACATAATTTTTCGCTTTGGATTTTTTTTTTTCATTTTTTTCACTTAAATTTTTTTTGCAAAGCGATTGGCAAAAAAAAATATACGCCCTTCTGACATGCGGAACACAATATTTCGAAAAACACATTCAGTTGAATGATAAATAGAATTTTGAAATAACAAGAATTCTTGCTTCAACATTTCCGAAAATAATTTAAATTTACAAGTTAGGTTGAAAACTTTTAATTTAATTATAATTTACTCATAAAGGCTATTGAGAAATAGTATATAATATTTAACTATCCGCTATAAAAATTAAGAATTTGTGAAAAATCAGAAAATTATTGTTTTCAAAGTAATGTAAGTACATCAAAAAGAATTCATATTGCACCGACAAATTAAAACGTAAACATTTAAAATATTTTTTAATTTTTTATTAATTTGAAGCGAAAATATATAAAAATATTTTAGATAAAAACAATTCTGACATTTTACCACTCCTAAGTTTTTGGGGTTCTGAAAATTTTGGCGCCCCCAAATCATGGCGCCCCTAGGCCCGGGCCTCACGGGCCTAGGCCTAAATCCAGCACTGGTTCTAACTAATTTAAGTCTGTGTTTGTAATTTTTTTTGGTCATGGATATTCGTGCAGATTTTACCAACATAATGTAGCTAACAGATGGATTCACGAGGAAGGTTTAAACAAGCGTCAGGTTTTGAATTAGATCTCCAGCAATCCAGTACTGGAAACCGAATCCAATTTCCTCCAGTACTTTTTGTATCATTTGCGCTTAAACATTACAGACAAAACGACATAAATTTTAATGATTGTTTTTGCTTCTGTTGTTCCTACAAAGATCCCTCATACTTTTATTATTTTTAATATCTGCTTTTACAAGTATCAACCTGTTACAATTTAATTACACTTAGTTAATTATTATAACGCATTTCTTGCATTTATTAAAAATTATTATTGTTTTTTGCCTCTGAAGTGTTGAATTTTTGCTAAGTGCAGATTTTAACTAAAGCTTGACGCACCATAACTTGGAAACTATAATTCGTATGAAAATGAATGTAGTAACTCATTTGTAGGTAATTTCTTAATGAATCATTTACTCCTTGACTATTTTGTTCTAGCTTGTATCGTTTTTCTGAAAATTAAGAAAATCTGTAAAGTTTTCAAGCGGGGAGGGGGGATGCGGACGGGGGAGGGAGGGGGAGACTTGTTTTTTTAATGTACTGGCCTATATGTACAACATAGCAGCAGTTTCATAAAATTATAAATATTGCCGTTTCGCCCATACATTGAAATCTAGAATGAATGGACTATGTAGGTATAAACTTTGGACGAATTCAGAAAGCGGGAGTTTATATTATCTGTGCTACACGGCTTCACCTACCTACAAGGTTTGTTAAAGATGTCCATAGACGGAAGACCGGAAAGGGATGCATGGTGGCGCTGCAAGTGCGTTTACCATACCTACACCTATTGAGTACCTACATTGGTCCGCAACCATCTGGGTTTCCCCGGAATTTTCCTCGTTTGTCAGTTGTCAGTTGTGTTCCTCAGTTGTTTGCTTTGTGGGGAGTCCGGGGAGCGTCCGGGCGGGGTTGCCGAGATATTAACCGAGATGGAACGCTCATTTGACAGTATGTAGTGAGGTAAGTGCTCATAGCCCGGCGGCTTCCTAAGCGATCGACAAAGTTAAGCAACAGTCGGTAGTTGGATGGGTGACCGATAGTGGCAAAAATTTCTTGAGCGCTTCCGTGCTTCGGAGGGCACGTAAAGGCGTCGGTCCCGGTTGTTACCGTAAGATAACAGTCGTTAAGCCATGTCGGAGGCCCTCGGGTGGTTTAAAACTTCCGACAATTGGGTTGGCCACTGACCCCTCCACCAATCCGCACTGGAGCAGCATGGTGGAGTATGCTCTACGCCTTCTCAAGAGGAGAGACCCGTGCTCAGTAGTGGGCCGTTAATGGGTTGAAGCCAAGTGAGGTAAGTAGGTACCTACCTACTGTCAAATGAAATTATAAATTAAGCATATAAAACAAACCAAGCCGCAAAAAACGCCACGGTTCCCACGTCTCCTTTGGCCGACAACGCATCGGTGATGAAATTGTGTTGACGATGAGCACTTACCATCAACCAGGTGGCTCGTTAAGTAGCAACTTATTTAAGAACTAACAACACGTTGCTTTAGCCTATTTATTTTCAGACAACACGTCTTTTCAATCATTAGCAACCCGCTGGCAAACGAGAACCAAATCCTTAAACGTCACAGTTCAAAAAAACAT
The DNA here is from genome assembly GCA_951805285.1 of Thymelicus acteon. Classification (NCBI taxonomy): domain Eukaryota; kingdom Metazoa; phylum Arthropoda; class Insecta; order Lepidoptera; family Hesperiidae; genus Thymelicus; species Thymelicus acteon. Next base: position 4,603,459 of record OX638215.1, on the reverse strand, counting down.
AAAATTCTGGAATAGAATTCAAATTAAACCGCCGTTTGAGCGGCGCCGCTGAGGTCGACGGCCGCCATTTTCCGTGTCGCTACGCGTCTAATAGCGCCATTACCACGTCCGTGAAATCGTGATGCCGACCGCTGCCCACAAAACGTAATGCTCCATTTTTCTATTTTCCCCGCTGCCTCGCCTGCCTCGCCTGCCTCGCTCGGTGATTCTCAAGCTCATCGATTCAGAAAGACATCATTCATGGCACAAAACACCGCAACGGGCTGATCTATTGTTGCTGGTTCAATAACTTTCTACAATGCTTTTTATTCTTTGGATGTTAATGTCGTAGGAGGACCCTCTGTGCGCAAATTATTTTCAGGTCTATTTTGTTGGATAGTCAGAATAACCTTTAACGCAGAAATAATCATGTGTACCTAGATATTTAACAGAATTATGACTAAGTTCATTTTAAAATAAGCACACTACAATTAATTTTAGTTTTCGGTTCTTTAACATTGCCATTTACCGAATCCCTTGATTATTTTATTGATAAATATAAATCCTTCTCACCATAACACAAAACATCAGCACAAGTTGTGCTATCGTGCTGCACGACTGATCAAGTTGTCCTGTTATGTAGTTGTCCTATGTAAATTTTTTTTTCATTCAGAGGCAGATTAGTTTCATAATGTAGTTATCATAGCTCCATTTGGTATGATAGGTGGTGGAATGTTACCAGTAGAATAGATAGTAGGTACCCACCCATGTAACTTATCTCATTAACAATTGAACGTAGGCGAAGAAGGCGGCTTTTGTCGCCTCTTGCGACAACTGGTATGCCGCCATGGGATTGGAGTCAATATTCTAGGCTACCTACCTATCCCAATACACTCAGAACTATTTTGAAGTCTGAAAAAATCTTAACATTTTTATTTTTCAACGGAAATCTCTGTGTAGGTACGTTAAAAGGTCATCAGATAAATTAGTTTCCAGTTATTCTGAAGATTATAAAATCTATTCCATCGATTGCATACAATTAATTATCATTGGATAACACATTTTCCGATTTATAAGTAAAACATGTCCTGACTGAATTATAAGGACCTATAGGGCATCATATCGTTAGCATTTAGATAATATTATAAATACGTAAACAAGGAGAGCTTGCAGAATGTATAAAGCCAATAAATTAAACAGTATGGTGCCAAGATTTTGCTGAGATAGTGAGTAAGAGCTACAAAATAGTACACAACAAGAAAGCAAGACAAGACGGGCTACTCGGTTCGCTGCTTCGCTACGGCGCATAGCCAGCCTTGTAATGAAAAGATTGACGATAAATTCTAATTGCACCTAAGCTAACTTGCTGACTAATTACAAGACGGCATACATCGTTGTGTACTGTAAGATGTTATTATTCACGTTTCGTTTCGTAATGCGGTAAGTCATTGCGGTTCTGCACAATTTCATCGAGGATTTATGTCGGCAAATGGACCGATGAGGGGTTTTTAGCTACAGCCAGCAAACGAACGTCTACATGGTAAGCCGTCCCGTTCACACCGTAATTGTCACCAACGCGTTGCGTATGAAAAAAGCTGTGGAATACTTAGTAGCTATGGCCTAGATATAGTCTCTCTATAGAAATAAATCGTAAACAGTTAACGAAGCGGGATTCAGTTCCAACTGTACATGTAGTCAATTTCCTTCGCTCTGTGGTCTAATTACGATAAGTTTCATTGCCACTTGTTAAGTTATATAGTTTTCTGTTGAGACAATTTTATTACGCGTAATGATTTCTGGTTCTCACAGTGATAGCTACTCAGAAGGCTCGACGGTACCTAGCTACTGTAGAGATATTATGAACAAGACGCCAGTATCACGGTTGCTCATTGAACCAAGTAGCCTTTAACCGAACGGCTTGAATTACAGTTAATGATTTTTAACATCATGCATCCTATCAATGAGAAAGTTTGTTGTTTGTTACTCCTTCACGCGAAAACTACGGAACAGATTTTCATAATTTCATGAAATTTAGCATACAGGTACCATGCTCTGGAATAAGTCACAGGGTACTATTGTCCCGGAAAACGCGGACAAAATCGCGTGCACATTGCTATATATGTATATTAATAATATGTATATTATTAACGCCGTCATCACACTCATCACTCACGTAGGTATGTGCCAATCAACATTGTATTTTTTTATTGAAATAGCCGGCAAACGAGCTGACGATCCACCTGATGGTAAGTGGCTATCGTCGCCCATGGACATCAGCAACTTTGGTGATCACTGGTGCGTTGCCGGCCAAGAAAGAAAGAAGAAAAATAAAGAAAGAACTGGCTCTCAAGCACCCAGCCAGGACACGACGAGTCGTTTGGCGGCTGACTCATGCTCAAGGGTGGTAGCTATTCAGACGAACCCCATGGAGAAATAATAAAAGTAATAATGGTATTAATTAACAATTAAAATCAATATTACCAATATAATCCCTCGAGGGGCCCTACCACCAGCGGGCCGGATTTAGTCGCCTCTTACGACACCCATTCGGCGTGGGATTGGGGTTAGTATTCTAAGCCACCCCAATACGGCTAAAAATTGTATACCTACGTAATGTACCTACTCTTATGAGTCCTATGTTTTACAATTAATCTAGAAATCATAAGCATCACATTTTGGGATGCGAGTCTCCTAATTCAGAAATTAGCGGGAATAAGCAAAACAGCAACAAGTTTATTTTGTAAATCTGCCACTTAAAAGCACTTATGACCCGATTAGTGTTCTAACTGTAACATAGAAGATTAATCTAAAAATCATTTCAAAACTCTAAATATTGTACCACCTGCACCATTCACATTTAAAATGGTCTCTAACTGTTGAAAACAGTGACTTACTAATCTCCATCGCGGCCGGCGGCTTAGCCAACCGCTATTATTCACAAGTCAGGTCATAATTATTATTAAATTACCTCCCATAGAGGCGCACTTTATTTAGTGAGGGAGCATTAAACTTGGTAATTTTATTATGATGTCATTGGCGGTCATTCGCGTAATATTGTCGGCGGTACGCGTCGTCAGACCACCACTCTCTCACCACGTCTTAACTAATCATATTTTATACCTACTTGTAAAGCTCCACCTATCGTAAATCAAAGTAAAACTTCTTAGCTCATAGACGTCGTAGTGCACTTTGCTATACAATGGATAAAACGAAGAGTAGGTAGTTCTTTCTGGACGTTGCTAGATTTTTTAACCCCCAGCATAATCCTTTTAGGTAAGTACTTCTGCATGGTAACCTTCCCTTTACTTACCAATCCTCCTTCCTAACTCAACTATTGAGAAGTTTAACTTTATTTGTTGCGGTAAGAGTTAAAGAAACAGTTAAATGTTGGTTTCTTGCTAAAAATTGATTTATGGCCCTTGTGTAACGGATGTGATATGCTTGGTGGCATGAGCTTACAATTATTTTGGGTACTTTACTTACTTACTTTAAACAGATATTTATTTGGTTGTGTGTTGTAAAATTTTATTCATGTTGAACCTACTCTGTCAAACTTCCAAAATTTTATCATCTGCCATGTTGTATATTTAATAAACTTGAAACTCGCACTGAGTTAAATTCGCTTGGAGGGGGTTCCGTACGTTGATTATGTGTTTACCGTTATTTTTCCATTTTATTTATTTTTGCCCTTTTTTTAACACTATAGACTTCTTATAGGTTTTCATGTAATATTTGAGTAAAGAACTATTCTTTGTTTTTTTTTTCAAAACTAGCGTCAGGAGTTTTGGGGATAAGAGGGGGAATGGTAAATTTTTGGCTTTAGTTTTCGTTCTTTCTTGAATAATTTTAAAACTATCCATTGTATCATTTGACATACACACAATACGGTTTGCAAAACAGTTTTGGTTTAATTTTGATTTCGTTAATATTTTTTTTCAAAATTCTGTTGTTTACTTTAAAATACCTTCATCTTTGGATCACAAAAAAGTAGTTTTGGAGTAAATTGACTGTGAACGGCGGTTGCCCAAACGCACGAGTGATCTAATAAGGCATTTTTCGTACGTAACCCGAAAAAAGCGAACAGAATTTTCTCTTAATTTCCCTTGCTACTGATTTGAATAAATTCTGTATAGTTAGGACAGATGCTTTCTATTTTACACTTTCCTTAGTCAATACATTTTCTAGATTCTCACATCTCACACTAGTTTATTTTATAAGTATCAGATATCAAAAACTGACTGTCCACTAAAATTTAAGAAATTATAGGATTATACCTCGAACGAAGTATGAAGATGTAATTGAAACCGATTATCATGAATGACACTTTATTGCTATGCAATGTATTTTTCTCATAGGAGAATTTTGTGTTATGAAGGAGTCGCTATAAAGTTATATATTTAAAACATCTGGATTGCAATCGTATTCTCAGAAGTTTAGTTATTATCTATATGTGTAACTAGTTGTAAGTACTAGTTGTATTACATTTATCTTCATTATCATTGGAAACTTTCTAGGGTTACTCCCATTCCCAAGACCTCTAAGAAAACCAGTGTTGAGTATCGCCCAATAGCTGTATTGCCTGCACTAGCAAAAATATTTGCACTTATACTCCACAGTAAAATTTACAAATAGGTTGAACCATATCCATGTGAGGAACAGCATGGGTTTAGGAGAAAAATATCCGTCAACTCCAATCTTTTAACAATAATTGTAGACTTTATATCTACTAGACTCGACATCGGGAGGCAAGTAGATGTCCTGTATTTTGACTTCCGGAAGGTATTTGATAGGGTTCACAATGACATACTACTGGAGAAGCTTAGTGTCCTAGGTTTGACCCCAGGGCTACTTAGGTTCGTCGCTGAATACATGTGCGACCGTCAGCAATATGTTCGGCTCGGAATCTACGAGTCGCAACCCTATCATACGCGTTCCGGAGTCACTCAGGGATCGATACTGGGTCCACTTCTGTTCATCTTAATGACTAACGACCTTTCCACAGTCATCAAACATGCAAAATGTCTACTATATGCAGATGACTTAAAACTGTTTATGGAGATTCAAACTGAAGAGGACTGTCTCTTGCTTCAGCGCGACGTCGAATCTGTATTAAAATGGGCTACAGAGAATTAGATAGAGTTTAATCCAGTGAAATGCTCTGTAATGACTTTCGGTCGAGTACGGCAACCACTTGAATATCCTTTATTTACCTCTTTTCTAACTCCTACTCAAATATAATGATCATCGTAATAAAAATCACTACTGACTTACTTTTGGGGCCGGGTCCAATCTCACAATATGTGGGGTTTTTGGGGTACAGGTAGTCCAAGCTTGCCACTTGATTGGGTGACTTCACACACATTTGAAACCATTATTCGTTTAAAATTTATAATCTGGCTGCAAGTTATGTAAGGGATAAGCAAAATGAAAAAATGAATATGAATAATTAAGGAGAAATCTTAAGTTTCTCAACGATTTCTTTCTTAACGAATGAGGCACATGGAAGTGGCAACCCCTTGAGCCCTTTGAGACCCACATTTACCACCATGTAAACCATTAGGCCCATGGCCATGATCTAGGCCCAACAAATATGAATTCTCAAAAATAATTATAATCCTTCTCACAAACAGATATACTTTATTTATTTATTAGCATACTTGACATACCTTTCCCCTATTATGTATTCTTGTCTATAATCTTTATTGTACTATCTGTATAATTTAGAAATTATGAAGTACGGTAATGAGAGCTTTACGATAGACGGAATTATTCACGTTGATATCGCAGTTGCTAGACTTGCTAGCTTAGGAATGTTCCAACGAGTATTATTATGTTAAAATTCAATTAAATGTTCGTTCGATAAATGAAGCTATTTCAATTGCATTAGGAATCGTAAAATAAGCTATATTAAAATTATAATAGTACAGAGTGTAAAGTTAAATTTTGATAGATTTGCAGTTTTCTATGAAATTAAATAGGTAGCTCAGTAATTTTATAGCATTCTTCTGCCAAAGGAATTTAAAAAATCGGTCCAATAGTGTTTGAGCCTCCTATTCAACACAAACAAACATGCAAATTCTCTTTATTGTATCAGAGTACGTAAGAGTAATACCTAATATCCGTAATATCTGTAATAGGTACATACATTGTATTCCCGTTAGTAATTCGTTAACAGGCGAGCTAGTTAATATCTAGAACCGTCGGTATTCGGTATAATGGTATAAATAAAGGTCAGCTGAGCGGTTTGCAGGTGGCACTGTGGCGGTGTGGTAGTCAACTAGTCACCTGACTCACCTGCGAGCTGCGATGTCATGCACCTTACATTTTCCACGGCGGATGCGCGCGCGCGGCGGCGCGTTGCGACCGCGGCTTCTTCACGCTCGCGTTGTGCGCGTGCGCGTTGTGCCTCAACCTTAACGCAACGCCGACTACTTGGTTTGAAGACTTTGAAGATCATGGGCTGTGAGATTATGATATTTATGATCTAAAGAATTAACTATCAACTATAGAAATGGATGGGCTGATGGCTGGATGGATGGATAGTGCAATAATAGACCACTAACTAACACCTTACTTAAAAGTCATGCTTTTACATGCGTAAAAGCGAGACTAAGTGTAGGTATAAAGGTAGTGTATAAATCAGTGTTCTATAAAATAATTTCTATTGTTTGCTTGGGCTGAGGGGCTACTGTACAAATTTCGAGACACATAGAACCGGGAAATGAGTCCGTTCCCGCAAGATATCTAAGGGGTAAGAGTTTTAAATTTATAGAGCTACAAAAACTGACCCTTAAAAAAGTCCTTAAGGCGCGGTGTGATCTCAATATTCACAAAACTGGGTTTCTTTGGTGCTTGAGTACGAGGAAACCCAATGAAAATATCGCACGCAAAAAATACAGAGCATAGAAAAAGGTCTAAAGAAAAATGTTAACCGAATAGAATATTAAATAGTTGTTTGATATTCCCAATAAAAAATCGTAATTTGCTATACAAAAATAAACTTAATCGTCGAAGTTCTCTGTATTTTCAGCGGTAACAACATATTTTTTTTTTGAGAATATAATACGTATATGGTTTTATTAAAACTTAAACCGGACAGATATTGAATTTAATGTGTATATTTTGAATAACCTAAGGAAAACCCTCAAATTAAATGTTTATTCGCAATCTAGTTACATTGTTAGCAAAAATATGCTCTGCAATTTTGAACCCTATTCAGCGTCACGTAAATGTAATATTAGATTAGCGCAGATAAGCGGTTGTGTGAGTGAAATCAACGTTTTTAAATCGTAGTCATACCGGGCCTTAAAGTAATAATTGTGTAAATATGATCTAAAGTATAAAAATTAGTGCCGAGTTGTAGTTCTGTTTTCTAGCGGCTTGTTTGTTATATTTCTCGAAGCGAAGCGAGGGCGGGAAACAATATGAATTATTGCCTGTGGTAGCTAGGGTTGCCAGATGGCAAGATTGAAATATCTGGACAAAACTTCGAAAAGTAGGGATTTGTCGGGAGAGTAAAATGTTTTTTTGGAAGTAGCCGGCAAACTAGCTGACGACGAAAAAAACAGCTAGTGCATCGGCAAACGCGTTCTGTTGAATCGTCGGGACATTTTGTATTTTATCGGGACTCTGGACATCATTTGAAATGTCGGGACAATCCAGACGAATCCCGACCATCTGGCAACCCTAGTGGTAGCGTTATCTTTCCGGTAAGCACAAACTTTTTCTTTATGAAAGAAAACAATCTTACAATACTTTTAATTTCCTGTATCATAAACCGAAGTGTAATTAAATCATTTTTGCGTTAGGATCATATCATTTGCAATAAAAAAATACTTACGAATGTAATAAAAAAAATAAAATATTGCGCAACAGTGCGTGTATTTTTAACCGACTTCAAAAAAGGAGGAGGTATTCAATTCGACTGTATTTTTTTATGTTTGAACCGATTTTGATGATTCTTTTTTTAACCGAAAGCTGGTGCTTGTCATGTGGTCCTTAAATGTGAAACTTAAATTTGAGCTAGATCTGACGAGTAGTTTTTGAGTTATTTTGTAGTCGGATATTTTTTCTTGGTAAAATTCAGATTATTTGTGGACCGCAATAAGTAACTTGCGTCTAATTATAACCCTTTGCGTCAGCTTTACGCATCTTTGATTAAACTGCGAGTCCATTTTTATGGCAAATCCTATTTCGAGGTGTTTGTGTCAATTATGGCTGTAAATGGGAGAAATTGTTCTTTCCAAAAGGAGTTAAGGAGCTAACGGGGGTTATTTATGAGCCGAAGTTAGTTATAAATGTTGATAGTCGCATGTCTTAAAAGGTAATGAATAATGAATTAATGAATAAAGTAAAAGGGTAGGGTATTTCTTTGTTTTTCTTTTCAATGATGAGGAGACATTCTGAAACAATAGTACGTACAATATAGATAAAAATGCGTGCATAAAATAATTGCTCAAATATCGATACAGTGCTTTGGGTAGCCGCATCCCATATCCATCTGAATTCTACAACAAGGTGCGAGATCGGATATCAAGGTAATAGATAAAAAGTGTAGAATAAATTATTTTTTTAAACGAACTCAAAAAGAGGAGGGTCTCAGTTTGGTTGTATTATTTGACTATATGACAGAGTATTGACTTTTGACTATTTGACTATTTGACTATTGGACAGACTATTGACACAGAATTATTTTGAATTTGAAAAACTTTCAAAGGCACAGTTCAAAGGCCATGTTTATACTTAAGTATGATTAGTACTCTTCTTGATTTACCTTTTCAATGTATCATTAACTTGAATTACATTTACCTCGTGTGACGACGACACCGCCGCGCCGCCGCGCCGCCGAGCTGCCCTACAGTCGGCGCTCATTACTTCCGTTTTAATTGCTGGTAACTTCATAAAGGTTATAGTTAATTAGAGCCAGAGGGGTGCATAGGTAATGTGCGCCTTCTCCGGAACGATGAACGATTACTGATAATCGAGCAGGTAGCCCTGCCGGTTGTTGGCATTTCAATCCAAATGGCACGGATGTTTTTGTTAGATTCTTGGATGCAGCCAATGACAAAGCAGGTGTTTTTTTCTGCCACGCTACGAGCAGCAATATGAAACTATTATTGGACTTCTGTAATGATAGCGTCCGCAGTTTCCGACAATTTTCACGCAACGGCGGCTTGTTAAAGTAGCGTCTGCCTCTATGCTTCAGGTAGCCCGCTGCGTAATAGCGTCGACTTACCTATTGCAAATGGAAATATAATATTTTTATGCACTGAATAATTTATGTATCGTTAGAAAAATACTGAGAAATTTATATCAATAATAATTTGCAAGGGTACTTTTTGTAACTAGAATATTACCTACATCTTTTTGTTAACTCTATTAACCTATGACTTATAGCGGGTGTTTAGTAGTCAGTGGGTGTTAGGATTGTGTTAGCAATCTATAAGACGAAAAAAACAAAATATAAATTGTTATTTGTATTGCTATAGGTAATTAGGTATACTAACATCACTGACTCGGCTGTTGAGATAATATAGACAGATTTTCCAAGGCTCCGTGTAGTACCTAAATTAAGATGTAGCTCAGCTCAACTAATTGAGAATAATTGACGTAAACAATGAAAATATTAGGACGAGTATACAACGCCTCTTTGCAGGTTCTACCAATTTTCGTGTTTGAAATACTCGGAACTGGTTCCAAATTTTTCACAGCGGAGCCTCATCTAATCCGGTATCCAGTGGCTGGCCGGTCATCAACCGGCGGCGTCATGGGCGAGCGAGCACCACCGCACCACCGACCATCCGACGCCTTGGACGGACGGACGGCTTGGCCAACGTTATGTAGGTATTCATGGAACATTTATTACTCGTCCACATTTTTGAACGTGTGTTCAAGTATTGTATTAGATTGGCTGTGTCTGTGTTTCGCTATCTGACTGATTTTGGGACTGGTTTTGCTGGAACGTAAGGAATGGGAATTTCGTCCTAGCCCACTTTTTGGTTGGTGGGAAATATTTGGTTGGTTGGGTTTTTTTGGGAATATTATAATATTATTTTCACATAGTTGTTTTCTACATATTGGGAGACTTAGAAGTGTATAAACGGCTTCGGATTTTTAACGTGGGCCGAAATCCATTTTTTTTCAGATGTATCTGTCCAACCCTTTTACAGACTATTAAAAGCCTGAATGGGTCTAACCAAAACACATTTTCGTTTTTATTAAGTAGGTACAATACATGTTTAATGTCTAAATTAAATAATACATTGTTTAGTTTCTAAATGAAATAAAATCTGAAACTATCCACAATTAAAACAATAAAGTGGCCACAACTCTCAGCACGCCACAAGCGACGTGAAGTGAGCACAATGACGAGTGTTCAACCCTCCAGAACTATTTAAGTGTCGTCGCGGCCAATTTCAAGATTGTATCTCTGGTCCAGCTTGCCACGCGATGGTTAATTGTTCCATGCTAATGCTATTGGGGTATTGTACCTTGACGCTGAACAATGTTGAGAGTACTTGACAGGTAAAGCGTAGAACGCGTTTTCGCTGAAAGTTTGTGAATTATTTAGCAATTTTTTCAAAATAATTAAGAATTGTTTCAGTGGAAATCGGGGCTTTTCTCAGAAGCAGAGATTTTGAGAACGCTGGAGACTGTGCTGGCCTGGTTATATACACAACTTGGAGGAGTTCCATAGAGTGTAATGGCCGACACATTAAGGATATCTTAGGGATATAATTTTAAAATGAATCTTTCGGTTAAGATATTCTTAATTCAATCAATCCGAATGGACGGAAACTCGTGGCATAGCAATGACAGAAATTATGGTGAAAATGAAGATCTAGTCAAATATTTTTATTTGTAGTCTGCTGATTCGGACCTGAGGAAAGTTGATTTTAAGTGAACGTATGTAAGTGACAATTGCTGTTCTCCATTGTATATCTGGAACCTACTTCAGATGATGTCGCAGTCGCATAAGCTTTGGTTGCTACTAAAACGTTGTCCACACTTCTTTAGCTACTTGCAATTGAATAAAAAGTTATGACTCGCGACTAGATGACGACTTTAAAACGTTAGAATGCAAAAAAGAAAGTTCTACTTACCAGCGGCACACTTTCGACACAATATTACCTAAATTATACCTCTAAGCAGCCCTTTGTGAAAAAAGGCAGCCGTCAACCGACGACATTACGAATGAATTTCTATTCGCTTAGCCGTCTTGATGAAGGCAATCTGACTAGTGCCGTTGAATTGTGAACCGCAGAAGACGCTGTTCTAAGCCCCAAATTATACAATACCCACTCGTCGAGTTTAAAGACCACTTTCCTGTAAATAGATGTCGTTGGACTGCAAACGTAGCTTGGTCTCAACTGTAATTTTGCCGACACGAGTTTTCGTGATTTCATAAGCGTGTTTTTGTACTTTTTGACTATTTCTTCGTCGGTCTGTCCAAAAAACTGTCCCTGCGGTCTTTAGCCCCGGCAACCGCTACTTAGCGCGGTCCGACGGTTGACGAGTTGTGAAATTGAGGCAAAGCAAGAGCAGTATGACATCAATCCGACTTTCACGAGAAATTGTGTTAGTGTTCATTTGCAATGCACGTACACTGTAATTGTCTATAACACTGGAGTAATGATGATTATAAAACTGAATAAGTATGGGCATTAAACTAAATAATTTTCTATTTCTAACTGTTTCTCTCGTTATATCTATTGCTTAACACATTAACTTTGTATAGTGATGCCAGTGGCTGGTCTGTATGTACTGTAAAATGACATGAAACTTTATTGGTAAATGATTATAAGTGGACTATAAATTATATTAGCGGATTGGTGTGGCTAAGATCGGTCACCATAAAGCACTAGGTTCGAGTCCCAGTTACGTAGAAGACGTGCAGTAGGTATGCAAACCGACCAGTTGGTAAGTACCCGGTTTCGGATTGTCAGAGATCTAAGTTTGGGAAAGCTACAAGTTTGGGGAATCTTCCACGAATGCATGAGATCACAATATTAAATATACATTTAGGTCTTAAAACGTGTAGAGTAAACTTTACACCCCTTTTTAACTTACGTAGTTGTAATTGTACGTAGTTTAGGTATAGAAAATTATGTTTTATACCTACAAAATACGTTTCATTTTATTTTTTTAAATATAGGTAGGTACATAAAAGATTAATTGCTTACTTTTATATTGGCAACTCTGAAGTAGATCTTATAACCGAAATATGGTCAAATTTCGACAAAGTGGCCACTGTAGCATCTCATTGCATCGATGATGTAACCAAGATGACTTTCAATGATTCAGTTGACAGTCAAACTATAAGTAGGGGAGGCATTGCAACATTTTTCCTAGAAATTTCATATGGAATAATTTTCATTTATAGCTATTTATGAATGTTCAGTAAACATCAAAATGAAAGTCAATTGCCGCAACTTCTGTGGGATAGCATTTAAAGGTTATTAAAAAAAAACAAAATTTTAAGTAGATCCTAACTGTGCTAAAATTTGTAAGATGATGTTTAATTACTTCGTTTTTTTTTGTTCGGAGGGGCTTATTGTCTCTACCTAGTCTAGGATCATTCAAATGATCAAGAAAAGTAATTAAACCAAGTAGTTAGGACAGTAGTAAAAATTAATTAATTAAATATTCATCTTGAGTCGACTCTACATTGTACCTAAATATTTAACACTAATGATGACTACTTATTATTCGATTAGTCGTACTAATGAACATTTAGTACGAGAGTTGTATAGAATCTTTGTTCTTGCTGAGGGAGAGACAGAGAAGGACAAGAGAGTGAATGAAATAGAAAATGGAAAACAATATTTTTACTAAATCAAATCTACATATACCTACATATCAGATCTACATTGTGGTATGTTTTTATTTTTATTTTAGGCAGCATAGTTCTTTCAACCATGAATTTAATAACCTTAAAATATGACATGGTTACTATTTTGGAGAAACACAACAGTGCATTAACCACTCAGTACCGGCAAATTAAAGCGTGCTCTTAAGTTACCCACTGGGCGTAAAGCCCTACATCTCGCTCCGGATATAACAATAGAAATCTCTCTAATTACGTATGAGATTACGATTGTTATCTGTTCTACAAAAATCTCGCTCGCGTCAAATGCAAGCAAATAAAAATAAGTAATTAGACAAGCGCGGACGCTTGATTTTGTTTATGTAAACAGCCGACGGACGAACAGAAGAGACTCCTGATGGGCTGATGAGTGGTCACCATCACCTATGTGGATCCAAACATTGTTCTAACTAAAAGAAAACTGAATTGATAAACAAAATTAATTTTGCCGCTGGAAAACTGTCCTTCCATACATCGACATAATGTAGGTCGCGGTCAATTTACCAACTGCAAATAAGTTTAAGTAATAATTTTCTTTTTGTACAAATTCTCGGTTTTATGATATTTTGCTCTAATTATGCTATACTTAAGACAATAAAAGTTAGGTACACCGAAAGCATGAAACATGGTTGGCCTAAGCAGTGGCGTAGCTAGCCCTAAGGAGGCCCCATATCAATTTGTTGTAGCGCCCCCTCGACGTTAGCCGTCAAATATAAAAGGAGTGCCAGCTGTAGTGGTCGTAGGCCGCTGGCGAGCTTTTTTTTGGGAGTGTTAGTGGGGGCGCCTATACGCTGGGGGCCCCGTATAATTGATACGGCTGATACGGCGGTAGCTACGCCCTTGGGCCTAAGCAGAAATGGGCTCTGGCGGGCATAAACATCATCCATGTTAATCCATGATATAATATATAGTCTTAAGATACCAACTTATACTTTTACTAATTTAAGAGTGATACGGAGTCGAGCTCAGACTTTGGAACCCTTAAGCATAACGTAACAAAATGTTATGCACTATGTTACCATATGATTTCAAGAGACGTGAATGTAGGTATATTTCTATATCAGTTCCAATCACTCGCTATGATAATCCAGTCGGTATGGTCAGTGAACACAGTGCCCGTCGCGCCGCACATGCATCTTCAGAACTTGCGTACGAGATGGCGAAACGGAATCCTCACAAATATGGATCCGATCTACTGTCCGATCCGATGATCGACTGATCCGATCTACTATCTGTGGAAACTTGTAATTGGCCTTCAGGTAACTACTCATTAATTCTCTTTTGTATTTAGCCGTAAGTTTCCTGTAATAAATTATAAATAAATAAATAAATAAATTTGTAATCCGATCGTTTAGAACCACGCTCTGGAAAATAAAAACAACTTAAGCTATGTCCACACTAGCACTGTTTTTCGCAGTTCTACAGTTAGGTTTGAGGAAATCAAATTGATGAACAACATATTTAAATCTTCAGTAATTTTCATACTCGAGCCATGGATACACGTCGGTCGCAGTAACGTATCATTCTTTTTTCGCAAACATTATGTTCTCGGCTGAGCTTATTCAGACTGCGTAAAGCCAACAACAACTGTCTATTCGAAAAAAAGACTGGGCTCGTACTAACTCCAATGTCAGACTTACTTCAATTCCGTTAGTTATAAGGTAATAGCGTTCTAATTAATTAAGGCTTCAACCCATTAATGGTCTACTACTGAGCACGGGTCTCTCCTCTTGAGGAGGCCTAGAGCATACTCCACCACGCTGCTCCAGTGCGGATTGGTGGAGAATTAGTTAAGGGTTTATGCAAAACCGTTAATAAATTGGTAATGAGTCGAACATCACGTACCTAATTTATTGTAGGTTTATTACAATTTTATTGCAATATACACACTCGGGTCATGGGTGTTATTGTGATGTGTTATATGTATAATTATGTCTTCCATGCCACCCGCGACACAGGTAAAAAACCTACTGCGGAGGGGGTGTGAGTGTGTAAGCGTTTATTTAAGCGTTTATTTATTATTTAAGCCATTGTGTGTTTATGTGTGTATATGTTGTGAGAAGAGACCCCGAGCCCAGCAGTGGGACAATTATGGGTTGTTGCACACATGCACACTGTAACACATTGAATTACGAACAGCTACTGCCACAGAGTAAGTACATAGATAATAACATAGTATAATAAAAGTAGGTAAGTAATCAAACATCAACATCATTTCATTTCTTTGTAATACTGATGTAATACAGAGATATTTGGATGTAATCTGCATCAGGCGCAGTGTGAAGCGAGACTTAGTAGGAAAGATGGTATCTAAAGCTCGTCACGCTTGGCTCTACACACGGCAACCATTAGGGTCAGTGTACTTGAAATTCAACTTAATGTTTTTCTGCGTACGACTGAAGATGGCACAGCAAAATAAAATCATACAATCGGGGTGTAAAGCTTCTTCTATACTTTAAGTTCAAGTTATTACGGTTGGGGGAAACATGGTGGTGAATCCTGCTAACAAATGAGGTGATGGTGTCAGATCTATACTGTGAAATATCTACGCCGGGTATTGTACCACTCAGTACTGAAGGTGCATGACGGTAAGTTTCGTAAATTCTAAAACTGGCATTGCCTGCTTTACCAGCATTTTCCGGGATAATAAGCACTGTATGTATATCCTATTCCATAGCGCTCATAGCCCGGCAGCTTGCGTCGATCCTAAGCGATCGATAAAGTTAAGCAACAGCGGGGCGCAGTCGGTAGTTGAATGGGTGACCGCTGGTGGCAAAAATTTTTTGTGCGCTTCCGTGCTTCGGAGGGTACGTAAAGCCGTCGGTCCTGGTTGTTATCGTAAGATAACAGTCGTTAAGCCATGTCGGAGGCGGAGGCCCTCGGGCGGCTTGAAAACTTCCGACACTCGGGTTGGCCACTAACCCCTCCACCAATCCACATTGGAGCAGCGTGGTGGAGTATGATCTAGGCCTCCTCAAGAGGAGAGACCCGTGCCCAGTAGTGGGCCATTAATGGGTTGAAGCCAAAGCCATCCTATTCC
Source organism: Thymelicus acteon (assembly GCA_951805285.1). Lineage (NCBI taxonomy): Eukaryota > Metazoa > Arthropoda > Insecta > Lepidoptera > Hesperiidae > Thymelicus > Thymelicus acteon. Next base: position 4,587,575 of record OX638215.1, on the reverse strand, counting down.
AGATTATGGGTTATCTGTGTGCTAAATTTCATGAAAATCGATTCAGTACTTTTTGCGTGAAAGAGTAACCATATTCACACATCCTCACCAACTTTCACATTAAATACTCGTAATATTGGTAGGATCAACATCAACTGTGATTTTAAAACAGCGCCTAACTACATAATTAACATTATCGTGTTTTTAAATGAAAATAGTTAAAATTGATTATTTTCATAGAACCAGAACGGCTTAAAAGTGTTTCCGTAATTATTTTGTTGATATTAGGCACCCTGGTTCTGTTACAATAATAATTTTAACAATTTTGTATCAAAAACTCGATATTGTAAGAAATGTTGTTAGGCTGTTTTGGCTCTCATACTCGGATAAATTTTTATCATTTTTCAGTTTTCTATTTGTAATGAGATTCAGTACGAAAAAGCGTGTCCACTTGGTGTGTCACACTAAAATAATTTACATCTTCAAATAAAATTCTCTAGATTACAATAAGATATTCACTCTCTTTTTATCTCTCTTCAGTCGTGCTTTATTACTCTAGTTATTGAGAGCGTTATTCTAGTGCTGGAGAATCTGGAATTGCTTATCTTAGGAGAGCTATTCTCTAAAATACAAACTCGAAATGGAAGCTCACTCAAGTGAGACTTGAAAGCGAACTTGCATCATCTTGATATGTCATTCTCTAATCATCTAGTATGCACTTGGGAAGTGAAGCGAGTCTCGAACTCGAACTTCAATTTTGAAATTCTCCGCGGATTCCGTTGTCGAGTTACAAAACAGAATAGCCTTACAGTTTTAAGTAATCGGCGGCTTAGGCCCTTTTATAAACGGATATTTAATGCCGCATTTACTTAAATCAGTATAATTACTGTCAGCACATGAACCATTGTCGTATGTACTGACAAATCGAGCCTGTCAGAGAGGCACCGGGTTAGGTTAGTTTAGTTTTTTTTTTAGTGTAGTTCATAAGTGTACTAACATTAGATTTTAAGGTATGTACTTACTAACAAGAAAATATGATCCAAGGATGGTCGAAATAAATTATTTTTATTTTATTTATTTAAATCGCCCCTTAATACAGACAGAATCACAATACAATGGCCTTAGTGCTGACTGATATCTTAAGATATTTGGATATAATCTATCCATTTTTTCTAAGGTCTCATAAAATGCTATTCATTCGTTACTGTACCAACTCGTAATTATTGAGTCGATAAATATAGTTAATAGTATCAGGCGTTACTTTGCGGAAATCCATTGTTATTAAGTTAGTATTAGTCTACTTTGCAACAATCCGCGGATAACATGTATGATGGTATATACTTTAAGACATGCGTGGCACCTCCCTCCCTCCCACAACGGAAACATGCATTACAATAATTAAAAGTATATACCAACATACATACCAGCACCAACACGTGTTTCGCCCCGAAACGGAGCATCATCAGGGTAAGTTGACTCTACGATGGTTAGTCGCAAAGACTTTGCGGGAGGGAGGGAGGTGCCACGCATGTCTTAAAGTATATACCATCATACATGTTATCCGCGGATTGTTGCAAAGTAGACTAATACTAACTTAAGAGTCGATAAATGTTCAAAGAACAGTAATGAATAACAAATTAAGTATATTAAAAGCGAGCTTCAAGCCTACATTATCGAGATTTATTGCAGTCAGATCTGATTCAGGCTAACGGCAGGAAATAAACGGAGGTTTACAAGACACTTCCATAATCTCGACTTTATTGCGAGCTCAAGATAAAGTTAAGCAGCCTATTCACCAGACCACCGTCACGAGTGTCACGACAGATGACGTAATACGAATAAAACGCAAAGGCTAGTATTTCTCTAAAGCGACAGGTCTTATTTGTAAGTCTTCTTTCATTCCAGATATTGGCGCCCTTATGACTACTCAAATGATACTTAGAGTTACAGTCGTGTTGAGAAAAATGTGTCATATTATCTTAACTAACCTATGTGAACCTATGCCTTTTTAAATAAGGAGAGTTCTGTTTTTTAATTTTTCATACGGAACCCAAAAGGTAAACAAATAATACATTTATGTATTTATTCATTACGTAATTTACTCGCTTCTGTCCATAAACTAATGTGGTGACATACTTCAATACTAATATTAAAAATAATTTCGTATATATTTTTTGAAGCGCTTATAGTCCGGCGGCTTGCGTCGATTCTAAGCCATCGACAAAGTTAAGCAACAGCGGGTGCGGTTGGTAGTTGGATGGGTGACCACTAGTGGCAAAAAAAAAAACAAAAAAAAAATATCTTGAGCGCTTCCGTGCTTCGGAGGACACGTAAAACCGTCGGTCCCGGTTGTTATCGTAAAATAAGAGTCGTTAAGCAATGTCGGAGGCCCTCGAGCGGCATGAAATACTTCCGACACTTGGGTTGGCCACTAACCCCTCCACCAATCCGCACTCGAGCACCGTGGTGGAGTATGCTCTAGGCCTCCTCAAGAGGCGAGACCCGTGCTCAGTAGTGGGCCGTTAAGGGTTGAAGCCATATATATTTTTTACATTTAGTTTTCCTTTAGTTGTTAGTTCGTGTTGTTGTTGTTGCCCCGTGTAGGTATCCTTCCTAAACTTCTTTTGTTCTTAAACTTTTTGCAAGTTCATTTTAATAATGCGGAGGGAATCACCTTATGTAATAAGTAACACATCGAATTGACATTTCTCAACGACAACAATTTAGAACGAAGTAACGTTAAGTGAATACGCAGCTTAATACTTACTTAAAGCATCCTTAAGCTTCATTTTGATTCATATCTCTCACAGACAGAATGAAGATATCGTAATGAAACGTACCATAACAAACAATTTACTCTGATTTTACAGTTTTAAAAATAATTATTATTCTTTTCATTTTAGTTATTTTTTCCGTTCTTAAAAACATAACTTTTGATTGACCCCCAGATTTCAAAAACGAAATGTCAACAACGAAAGCAACAAATACCGCACAGCTACTCGCCAATTATCATTTTAATCTGTTTAGCAATTTCCGTATGATGCTTCTACAAACAAAAAAAAAATCCTTTATACTGATATCAAGCCTATCTAAGTAATGTTTCCTAAAAAATCCAATGTAGCTATAGTGTCATTATTAGCACAGATATATATATTCTGCTCTAAGAGGAAGATAATAGATACGTTACATAATACGTACATAATATAGTCAGGCTTTGATTCATGCAGTCAGCTAGATAAAAAACCTAGGTACGACTAGCGCGGGGTCAACGGCCTGGATCTCTGGATCGTTCTCGCGTCGAATTGATTCTTTGATAGAAACTCGACTCGATTCGGAGCGAATTGGGTTAATCTTAATTTAAAAGGCTCTTCAGATATTTCGTAGATGCTATGTTATCCAGTGTGTTGGCTAGTATTTTAGCTATATAAAGTCATCGAAAATAAAATCATCAATCTATTGGTAGTCATCATCATGAGTCGTGTACGACCTTCGGAGGGCACGTAAAGCCGTCTGTTCCGGGTGTTATCGTAAAATAAGAGTCGTTAAGCCATGAAAATTTCCGACACTTGGGTTGGCCACTAACCCCTCCACCAATCCGCACTGGAGCAGCGTGGTGGAGTATGCTCTAGGTCTCCTCAAGAGGAGAGACCCAACTGTACGCGTTTGTATACTTCGAAGAATGTTTCGAATAGTTCCATACTTGAAAGCTCTATTCGACAGTCCATAACGAAGCATAGCTTTCCTTAAAATTAACAGAATTTCACTAGGGTAGTAAGGTCAACTTGAAACTTGTAAAATCGGGAGAAAATTCAGCATCTTCTAGTTTCGCGTCTATGGTTTACATAAGAGTATATTGTCAAAACATTTTATCACGACTCTCGCCTTCCACTTCCCCTTTTACTATGAGTATAATACTTCCACGGCAAGAAGCATAATTACTAACACAGACCTCTGTGATTACTAATATCTAAATTGTATAAAAGTAGAAAAATAATGAAAACAATTTCCTGCACAGTCACGTAATAAAACACAAAACTTAATTTTCCTGGAGTTTTCAATCTTTTCTCATTTCCTTTCAATATTTCTAGAGTAGTTTCTTAATAGTATTGTGGAGCAATAATGTTCCGGAAGACATGATGACGCTGGTGCAGTTTAATGATCGTTGGAAGATCGACGACCACGACGAACGACATATTGACCACGCCTGATGATGTATTGACCACGGGAATGTCAAGCGGTATTCACTGTACAGGTTCGAATAATGAGATCGGGATGAGTTCTTCATAAGCGAACTATGGATATTATTATGTTATTAAACAGACAAACTACATTGAAGTTAAATCTTTAGCTTAGTGGAGGGTTGGTCTTCCGAGCCTCGAACTCCTGTTGAATCCTGCATCTTCGACTAGCTTTTTCAAATATTGGTCAGAAAAAAGTTTCGATTTAAATTACTTTATTTATATTTACTTATTTTTATTTTATTGACTTCGACTTTCCAATAATTGTATTATTTTGGGGTAATAAATAATAATAAATAATACAGGGTATTAGGGTAAGTATCTAACATTGAGTCCAACCTCCCTTGCACGCGGTTCATACTGGCATCACCCTGTAAAATGATATGACTCATTATGCCCCAGTAGGGCATTCTACATTCCTCATCCCATCGTTTTCCAGCTACTTCTATGCCATTCGGTTTTTATTTTTATTAATTATAATTATTATAATACCTCGCCTTTATCATTTATAAACCTCCAGTAGCAGAAACAGAAACGGGTCATTATTTATTAAATAAACGTTGTTTTACAGGCATAATTTAATTCAATTATTCTTAGTTATACGTTTTTATTGTTAGCTTAGAACGATAGCTTAATTCCTTCCCGTAATGCGGCCAGTATCCACTATAATCAAGCGATGTCCGTAACGGCCGGCAATATGGCCATTGGCCAGTAACGCCTCGTTGAAGAATGTGTTGATGGCCTCCAATAATAACTCAGATGTAATATTCTGGATGACGCGAGACATTCAAACGCATGTGTCCAATGTGTGTAAATGCTTTCAAGACGATTTTATGGTTTTGTTGTTTAAGTCTGTTAGGTTTTGTGAATGACGTTTTTGTAATAAATACATTTAATGTTATGAAAATCAACTTAATCGCGAAGCCGTTAAATTGCATAACTAATAATTATGAACAAACGCAGCAATGATTATGAATATAAAGGCAGAAAATATGTATTTTGTGTACAGAAAACGATTTAGATACTAAAGCCGGTTGCGATGAGAAAGGCTGTTAACTTCATAATAATTTACATGGGCCATAAAAGATTCACAAGTGTTGGTAAGACTACCAATCCATATTGAAACCAGGTGGGTACCTAGTATGTTCTAGGACTCCTCATTTTATTAGTAAACCAGGTGGCAGGTGACTTTTTGAGTTGCTGTTACATACTTAGTTGATGCCATTACTCAAAGGGGTCAAATTTCTAGAGGGTACTCCCCACCATATACCTACTCGTTCCTTGCTTATTTCTTACTAGTAATGCTTTATTAATAGAGACGAATATCATCTAACTCATCGTTAACAGTAATTTAAATTGAAGCCATTGAGACCCGTCGACAGTCTAACGAGCAAATCATGGATTGATACGCTCTTGCAATGAATTTATTTTAACATCGTTCAACCTTTAATGTTTGCTAAGTGGATAATAATGACGCGTTAAGATGAAATACAGACACATTTATAATGATTATTAAGTCATTTACTGTATCAATTGACAACGCAATGTGATGGATGTAGACGTGCCTTAAGGTGTAGCCCTATTTTACCACTTTAGGTAGAGTCGAACCTGTAAGAAAATATAAATAAAGAAAATGCTTTATTAGCGAAATTTTAAACCAGAGGAAGTAAAACACAAAAGGTAGTGTAAAGAAAAAGTGTAAATTCAATAAAGTTATTTTCATTATACTTATTTAGCTTTATTCTCTGCAGTTAAAGTGACTGACGCAATAAAATAGTAATTACTTTGGTTCTTTGTAAATGTAAAAGTAACGGTATTTATTTAATTAAAAGTACAAAACTAGTATAATTATAAGACTTTTAAGTTTCAGAATATCAGCATCAGATACACAAATGACATTGGAAAAATGCTGTTATATATTTAAACTCGCTCTTTTTCCAGTTAATCACGGAAATATCTTTCAGAAAACTTTTCATCGCAAGAAATTCAACCAAGGAAGTAAGTTAAAAGTTTAGAAAGAAAGAAAGAAAGAAAGAAAACATTTACAAACAAGACAACAAGAAAACAGTTTGTATGAAATATTTTTAAAACATTGACCGAATTGCTTCTTTGTAACAAAAGTTACCAGCTTAAATTAATAATTTATAAATCATTGGATTGGAAATCAGACTAGCTCTTGGATAGTAAGTAGCCGTCCGGCAAAATCCCGTGTTGTGGATAGATTAAACTAAATTGTACTTAATTCGGTCGCAGAACGCAATATTCAAACGTTTCTCACGAAATGAGATCTGTGATTGGCTTACGTGCTCCCGAGGAATACTTTGCCACTGTAATTCACTTTCGGTTCAACGAAAGTCGGAGGGAAATAGCAAGCGTAATAGTAATCTGTGTAGACCGATCGATGGATCGACGTATTACCAATATTGCTGTTTTCTGCAAAATGAAACGATATGACAAGTTTTTCAACGATTTTCTTGTCTTTGTTTCTGATGAATGCGTTTTACAGTAGTAAACGCTAAATAGATTATTTTTTTAAATTCTGGTGACCCGGCAAACCAGGATTTTCGGGTCTTAGGCAATTCTTAACACTATGTGAATAAAATGTGTATGAAAAAAATATTTCCTAGCTTCAATCGTTTAGGCTTTACATGTCAGTTAACTAACGTTATAAGTCAGTTAACTACTAGCGATATCGTGTTATATTATTTATTGTTTGATTGCTACATTATTATTGATCACCGGATGCATAATATACTTAGATTTTGCTGATCACACAAACAAGTAATTAAATTAATCCTCGCCATATATTCCATGAGCATCCAAGCCAATTATCGTATACCTTAAACATATGTATATTCAGGGTAGTTATTTCAAAACCTAAAATTAGCAACCTAATGGTTTTATTCCAGTCGTGGATAATGGCGTGTTCATACAGAGTTAACGGCTAAATCGAACAGCTCAGTAACGACGGATGAAATTCTCCATTAAACGAGGTGGCTACTTGGTTAGCGCCTCCAAACACTATTATTTGTAGAAAGAATCTCGATACAATACAAGTGTCGATGGATTCCAGCAGCGATTGGCTAAGCCACTGCTTGTGACAGGGCTGACGACGACTACAAATTGACGAAAGATTCGTTTTTGTCATTATTATATTGTATAGACACAGACGAGCTGAATAAGACTTTCCCAATGAGTGCAATGGTAAATTAATTTTTTTAAAGAAAAGAAGCCAAGTATTTTTTAGCAGATGCCCAAATTGTTATTCAAAATCTATGTCCGATTAAAACGAACGGTTCGATATCAATATTGTTGGCATTATTACATGCTTAGCAGATGCCCAAATTGTTATTCAAAATCTATGTCCGATTAATACGAACGGTTCGATATCAATATTGTTGGCATTATTACATGCTTAGCAGATGCCCAAATTGTTATTCAAAATCTATGTCCGATTAATACGAACGGTTCGATATCCATATTGTTGGCATTATTACATGCTTAGCAGATGCCCAAATTGTTATTCAAAATCTATGTCCGATTAATACGAACGATTTGATATCAACATTATTGGCATTATTACACGCATACATCTATCAAATAAAAAAGGTAGGTACCTACTTGAATAACACTTCATACAATCATAACTGAACATCTGAGTGCTTTATAAATAAAATTAGCGAACTTTCAAACTCCTAATAAGTTTAATCGTAAAGTCAACAATCTTTTAATAATTATAAATTTATAATATTCAAGTTCAACAACCAGCAGTAGATAAATAACTGTCTGAAAATGTCTTTCTTCATAATATTTTCTTACCTAACTACAACTACTGTAGGTAAGTTTAATATAAATAATCCTATAGATAATTATGAAGAATTAACTTTCCTCAATTATTATAATTATACTAACGGCTATGAAACTTGACGGTTTCCACACTTTAGTACCGTTAAGATTTAGCATTTAGATCTATAGGAAGTGAATAATAAGTATTAGGGCTTGTTTCACCATCTTCAAGTAGAGTCCTGAATAAGCTATTCGCCGGTTAAAGTGACGTTAAAGTGTCATTTTACATACACGAAATGTCAACTTAACCAACGAATAGCTTACTTCGGACTTACTTGAAGATTGTGAAACAAGCCCTTAAAACCCTTATACAATTTGTTACTTTTGTCTATAACATTTAGTCTAGGATAGACAGCCCTACTGACAATAAACGCGTACCGCTGACATGACAGAGTAATGACATTCTTGTGAAGGTGTTTTTTGGTCAGCAGAGCGGAACGGATGGGAGGCATTCCATCTGGAGCGGCCGGTACATGATAAAGAAACTAATGAACCAGCGAAGAATCTCAATGGCCGTCTCCTACTCCTTCCGGTAATGCTCAGGAATTTTGATTTGGACGCTATGATCGATTAGAATGAATGTAACATGTACATACGAGGTTTATTGCAGCGCCAATTGATGTTTTAGTATTCATGGAATTGTATCTTTTTACTCGTTTGGTTTGGGAATGGGTTTCGATTTACTTACCTACGTGTTACGTACAAACAAAATGATGTGATTTCTTACGTGTTTTGAAGTGTATTTGAGATATTCTTTTTGATTATTGATGCGTCAGCAATGGGTTTGGTGGTATGGCCGTCCATGGATAGTGGTGACTACTTTAGACGGCCAATGCGCAGTGTCAGCTAATGACGTAAAACATGACTTTAAACGTTGAGTTTAAATGTTGTGATGTTTTAAAATATCTGTTATCTCTTAGGTTTTTAAATATACCCGATATTAAAACAGTCAGGTTTTCGCTGGTACTTAACGCTATGTCCTAAACGCCCTCTTTAAGTAAATGTCGTAACACAAACCGCGTCCTAAATGCAAAACTTAAACCGCAAAACATGTTAGTTTAACAACCTTTTTTATTTTTGCATGTCTACATTGTCCACTAACTGGTAATAAAAAAAATATAAGACGCCTGTCAACGAAAGTTGATTGCAGAAGTATAAAGGCTGTAATTACCTACTGGAATGATTACTACACGAATTTCCAATATCTAGGAATAGGCCTAAAGCGCACTACACATAAAATCTTCCAATTTACTTTCTATACGCAATGTGTATACGTCCAATTAATAAATTGTGTGTGATTAAAACAAGAGGAATGTTTAAAAACTGAAATTTTTTTTATACACAATTTTTTAATTATGTTAATTAGAATGTATGATAGTCTACTTAATTACCAATGTGTTAATTATTTTATTACTGTTACCCGCTACTCCGTATGTTTAAAATACTATTTATTTCCAAAAATTCGTTTTTAGCTGATGTCTACAACTGAAACCAGGCACCAAATTTCATCTTCACAAATAGTTAGTTTTTGAGATAAGTGTTTAAACAACTGTCGATAAGATACCTAATCTTTTCGATTTTATGTTTTGTTTATTTATTTAAATGATTTGACATAACTGTTGAGATAAAATCTATTAAAGAATGAAGCTATGATGGAATTTTTTTTCCATGCGTCATCACGGAATTTTAATTTAACTACGATCGTCGTTTACGTACAATTGTGTGAATGAAAAGTCCCATATTCTCAATGAAATTTGAGTGTTAATGAATCAAAATGACTACCAAATGAAGCGATAAGTACAGTAAAATTAAACGAGGGCAGACTCGGAATATTTATTATGGCATTTAATTATAAAAGAATTTTGATTAATGTAGCAGTTTTAGATAAACATTTAAATGTTAAGATAACTTAGGTACCTGCTTACCTATATTGAGTTAATTGTCAAGAATGACTTTCATGCCTTTGACTTCAGAGCCTTTCATGCCTTATGGAGGCAACGAACTTTTTTACAGTTGCTAGGCTTGCGGATTCGCTTGAGGATTTTAGATAGATATAACAGATAGAATATTGGGAACGGCTCAACGGCTGTTTGTAACGTAACTTAAATTCCTATCTTAAAACTAGAGTTTCAGTTGAATTAAATCTTTTTTAACACTAATTCTCTGTTTCTGTTCTCTAATTTCTGGATGTTTGTACTCTTTCAGGCAAAAACTACTGAAAGGATCTTCATGAAAAGCACACAATTAGATTCCATTCCAGATATTACATGATCTGGAATATCTGGAATCTCCTTTTCATCATTGCACCACTCGCCGAAGAGTGAAGTCCACTCCATCCACACCGATTCGACTCGTGGAGAACCTGTACGGTCCGATTCTTACGACCTTTTTTGCCACGGACGTGCAAACTGTGGAATGAACTTTCCTCTGATTATTCCCGAAACGGTATGACATGGGCTTCTTCAAAAAAGGTGTAAAAAGATTTCTCCTGCAGAGCCGGCGTTGCATTAGCGATTCCCCGGTATTACTCATGTCCATAAGCGAAGGTAACCATTTACCATCAGGTGGTCCGTATGCTTTTTTGTTTGCCCTTCAGGCTTTAAAAAAAATATAGGATATAGGGTACTTGTGATCCCGGTAAACGCGTTCAAAGCCGCGGGCTGAGAGCTAGTTTTAAATAATAGTACATCAGAACCATTGAAGTATTATTACTAGCATATAGAATCGACACCGCGAACACAATGTATGTCCCAATGTATTGGCGCCGATCGGCTTCAACATTCAATGGATTCGTTCGATTTTGAAAGGAGAACGGGGGCTCAATTTTGAAAATAGAACCTCCCGGCGGGACACACATTTTGTTCGAGATGTCTGTTCTATGACATTATACTTCGGTGATCAGAACAGATAGAATTTCATTTACTTTAAGTGTTCCAGAAACAAAATGTCAACGAACGCGAGGCTCGGCTGCCTCAAGCCACTTTACGGGTAAAGAATCAAACCGTGGGAAAGTTGACATTCCTCTGACAATTATCTTTTCCTTTTTATAACGTCGTAGTTAAAGAGTGTATTGTACGATATCGTGATATTGTTTTGTGAACAAAACATTCGAGTATCAAATCACTTACTATCACTTAATACACTACTTATCTTTCCCTTACTGCTATTAACAATTAGTTTCTTTTTTGCATTATTACGTTAATTCATTACTTAACCTGACTTTTTTTCAGCAGGCCTTAATTTTTTCTTCTTCTTTCTTTCCTGGCCGGCTACATTATTTTCCTGGTCAGTGGTGCATCAAGTATTGTGTTATTTTCTGTGTAAGGGTTCTCTTATTATCAGGTGGGTCGTCTGTAGTTTTGCTGCTATTCATATAAAAAAGCCCCTCAGTTTGGCTGCTACTCACATAAAAAAAGCCCGCGGAGCGAAGGATCAGTTTAATCAGTAAAAATGGATCAATTGGACATTTGCAGTGCAACAGTGTAATCTCTTAACGACAGTAACGGATAGATTATACATAGAAACCGGTCGTTAAGGTTACAATTTTCGCTATACCCGAATAGTAGTCCGTCTGACCGTGGGAAGGCTGTCGTCTTTCAGGGCAATTAGTGCCATAACCAGTTCATTTTATTTTATTGTTGACCGGGCCGCGACCAAATGACGTATTTTGACCTCTGAGGTTACCATTATGAGTTCCCATGTAATGACAGCGCTTAGAAAGGTATTTATATAGTAATTAGCTATGGTGAGAGATATAAAGTGTAAATAAATAAAAAGTTTAGTTATTGTGTAAACTTGCTGAACTTCTTGCAAAAAACATTTTTATTTCACAAGTCACAACATTACAATATATAGGTACATTTCACATAGGAGTACCAAATAGAAATAGAACTGATGTCCATGAACTGTGATCAGGATCACTGTGACTGCCTGCTTCCCTTCAGGTGGTGGTTTTGTAACATAAAAAAATATCGGGATGACAGTTCAAGTGATACAATCGTCATAAATATATTACAACGAGTAACCGCCCTCGCTTTGCTTCGGTTTTCTTATTTTTTTACATTTTGGGTTAAATTACTGCAGTTTTATTAAGGATCCCTAATTTTTTGAAAATATAATATACTTAGCCTATGTCACCCGGGGATAGTGTAGCTTTCCAACAGTGAAAGAATTTTTCAAATCGGTTTAGTAGTTTAGGAGCCTATTCAATGCAAACAAACAATCAAATCTTTCCTCTTTATAATAATAAGATGTATTATTCTAATCTAATTACAAATTCGATTGTACCTTTGTTTGTAGATTCATTTTTCTTATCTGATCTATGCCTATCTATAAATAGACATTTTATTTGCGGATATTTTTAAGTACAATTCATAAAAAACCGGGCAAGTGCGTGTCAGGCCACGCGCAACGTAGGGTTCCGAAGTAGTAAGTATCGACTATTACCTACTCATTAACTACTTATGCTAACAGCCGTGAGTTTTTCTTGTAAATTCATCACACAAACTATTTTTGAGAATTAAAAAAATGTTTTTCAATATTTTATTCTACGATTCTGGAGTCTTAATAAATATATTCATGCCAAATTACAGCTTTGTAGCACTAAGCAGCCATATTGGGGCGGCTTAGAATACTAACCCCAATCCCACGCCGGACGACTGTCGTAAGAGGCGACTAAATCCGGCCTGCTGGTGGTAGGGCCCTCGGAGGGATTATATTGGTAATATTGATTTTAATTGTTAATTAATACCATTATTACTATTATTATTTCTCCATGGGGTTCGCCTGGATAGCTACCACCCTTGAGCATGAGTCAGCCGCAAACGACTCGTCGTGTTCCGGCTAGAGGCATGAGAGCCAGTTCTTTCTTTTTCTTATTTTTTTCTTGGCCGAAAATGCATCAGTCTGGTTGTTGATGTTCATGGGCGACGATAGCCACTTACCATCAGGTGGATCGTCAGTTCGTTTGCCGGCTATTTCCATAAAAAAAACTAAGGGTTTCGTCGCTTTGCTTCGGGCAGATAGACGGACGGACGGACCGAGGGACAGATGGACAGATGGACAGACGGACAGACGGACAGACGGACAGACGGACAGACGGACAGACGGACTCACGGACAGACGGACAGACGGACAGACGGACAGACGGATAGACGGACATGATGAAAATATAAGGGTTCCGATTTAACTTCAGAACCCTAAAAAAAGGACAGCAATATTTTCAGTAATGTACTTAGTGTCAAAATGTATTTACTTACCATCCGATTTAAAGTAATGTTTCATTCACATGAGAAGGACCTTAAGGAGCCTAATGACAGTAACCAATTTGGACATTTTATAGTTGTTCTAAATCAGGATCAACTCACATTTCATCGATCTTTTCAAGTGCATTGACCGCACGAATTTTATCTTATACGCCACATTTGTCGGTTAAGAAGTTTCGGCACGGATTCAATATTTAATCCATTTCAGAATTCGAAACGCTATTTTGTAACCCGTTGCGTTCAACTAGCGAGCTTTTTTTTCATGTTAATTAATAAATCATTTCATACCTTGTCTACGACGGTGTTTTTAGGATTGGAAATATGTATTTTTTTTGTAATTTATTATTTAAAATTGGAATGCTTTCGCAATTTAGTAATTTATTGACTATTGAGAATTTTTACACTTGTCCAACTTCAACCGTTAAGCCAGGGGGGGGGGGGTTGACTCTTACCAAAATTAGCACTTTAAAGCCAAATATTTTAGAAGCGGACCCCTAATTTTGGTAGTCTTAGAAGATCCATAATATTTTTGAAAAGCTTTTTCAATGATACCCCACACTAATGGATACTCGACGAATAAAAAATTCATCTGCACGTTATCTGTAGGAGAGGTACCCTGAAAAAAAATATTTTTCAATATTTTATTCTACGATTCTGGACTTTTAATAAATATGTATATTATTTCTAAATTACAGCTTTCTAGCACTAAGGGTCACGGCGCTTTGCTTCGGACAGACAGACGGACAGGCGGACGGACAGACGGACGGACAGATCTGACGAAACTGTAAGGGTTCCGACTTTACTTTGGAACCCTAAAAAGTGTCCGTAAAAACGTGTCCAATAAGGGTGGCGCTGCTGTAGCCTAGGTAAATTTTATTGAACTCAGCAAACTTCACTCCGTCTACAAAGGCTATGTTCATATCCTAGTTTTTCTGACGCCAGCGCTATTGTAGTAGGATGGTGGTAGGTAATGGAACCTCTATTTTCAGTATACAGCTGGACACTTTTCAACTTTCGCCCCATAAGAGAGTGAATAGGCTTTACTAAGTTAATGTGCTCACCACCTTGGACCATATCTCCACTTACCATCAGGTGGGATTGTAGACTGTGGTCAAGCATTAACTTAAGCATTAACTGTTTCATTTGATGTAGAAATGTCGAAATGTTTTCAGGATCAACATGAGGTATTAAACCTCGTATTAGATTAAATGTAAATTGGATTAATATTATATTACATAGGATATTTAGTGTGACGATAAAAAAATCCTATTCACGGTGTGTACTTAATGGTCTGTAAATCTTCTTAACGGCATGAGTGAGGTTTTGCTGTAGATATGCCGTACAATGGCATAGTTTAGCTATCATTATTGTTACACTCTGCCTGTTTCAGTAACGGCTTCTATCAAATTTCAGCAGTTATATTCCGAGACGTAAACAAATATTCTTTGTTTTCCGGTTTTGTTATTTTTAAATAAATCTTGAGAATTTTATCCACAGTCGTTGCAGTCGTCAAATCGGAGGTCAACGACCGCTTCCTACAGCCTTCGAATTACTTAGAAATAAGGCATTCTTGTTTCAAATTCACGAGTACCTCCGTAATGAGCTGCCTCACCATAAAAATAATTTAGAATAGGTACGTCAGTTATGAGCATTGGGTATATTGCGCCCGGTTTTTATGAGTAGGTATGTAAGAATTTATTAAATTACTAGCTGCCCGGACAGACTTTGTTCAGTCAAAAGTTTTTTTTATTAAAATCTATTTCTATCCTATCTTTCAAGTTGGATCAAACTACACACGGTGTGCAAATTTGATTAAAATTGGTTAAGTAGTTTAGGAGTCCATTGCGGACAAACAACGTGACACGTAATTTATATATATTGAGATTATTATACCCCATACTTCGTTATTTAGTTTATTTTATATTGGTATATCCACCGTGTAGAATAGCTATAACACCAATTCCGTGCTCGCAAAAGCCGGCCTCCCTGCTTGGTGGTAAAGCGTGAAAATTAAAGCGCTCATGACCCGGCGGCTTGTGTTGGTCCTAAGTGATCGACATAGTTAAGTAACAGCGGACGCGGACAGTAATTCGATGGGTGACCATTTCCGTCGACACCCTCGGTCACTTATCACCAGGTGGCTAGTCTGCTCGTTGTTCTATATCTAAAAACTCTGATCCACAATCTACTTCACCTATTATACTTTGGTCTAGGAAGGGGTACCAAGTTTTGTGTGAAAGATTAAGGATTGCTGGCACCAGTTACGATTAAAAGCATTATGTTGGTACACCTAGTAAGGTATGGTTGACAATGTCGTACCCCCTAAGGGAAAATAGCTGTAGATTTTAGGGTATTTGAAATTAAACAAAATCTCATACGTCCACTTAATGTTCATTTATTAAGCTATCATAGAGTTGGCATAAACATAAAAAAATCCTTTAAAGAAATAGAAATTTCAACACTTCAAAAAAGTTTCATCGGTACGACTTAGGCGCCTGGTTGCCTAAGTCGTACCGCCTATAGCTTAAGTCGTACCTAGAATATCTGAGAAGAATGTGTGTAACATTACAATAGATTACAGATTACAATGTAACATTTTTTGTTATATCTTCTTTTTTAATGTTTTGGCTCCAAGTATTATAATTTTCTTGGCATTTGAATTTATTTAAAACATTACATAAATGGTATCTACCTAAGTATGATCAGTAAGTACGACTTAGGAAACTTTAACAGGTACGACTTGGGTGACAAAGTTTTTAAAGTTACAAATAAAATTTATTCACAAAATCTAAAACTATTTCAGGGTTTATCTAAGCTTAAATAATTTGATAAACACTGTAATAAAGAATTTAATAATTTATTAATATTCTCTTTTGAAATTGTTTACAAATGACTAACAAAAAATAATGAAAACATTGCAAAAACCTACTTTATCTTTTATTTTCCGTAGCGATACCTGGGTATCTAACAAATTGCTGTTGTTTGCTCGCATGCCTAATAAGTTCAGTTTGACACCACTAGATTCCATTTAATGTAAGCGAGGGGCCAGATATCAGTGAGGTACGATTTAGGTGCTGGTACGACTTGGGCAACCTTACCCTACCAAAAGCCACATAAAAAACAATAGCCTGCCACGTCAGTATTAAAACCAAAGATATGTGGATTGCATCAGAGTTCGTTCACTCACAATGCATGCTTATTTGCAGAAATTTAACAATACGGTTGACTCAGCAAATACTGCTACAAGATGCATGTGTCATGTTATGTCGTGTCGTGACACAATTATTACAACGTTATTAAAAACATATCAAGATACCAAGCAATTTTTTATAACCATTACTTTTGGCCGTCAATTCGTGTTTTTGAAAAAACAATTGTAATATTTAGTACAATTTTAAACACAAAACCTATAATTTAAACACAAATTGTAAAACGTGTTAAATTATTTTTGATATTACTAACTTATTATTATGCCAGATTTTAGAAATCTGAAAAACGTATGATTTTTTATTTTACTTCATTTTTCCGGGGTAATACATTTTAAAGATGTGATGGTAAAGTAATGTAACTATTCAAGTCTCTATTGATATAAAAACACATATGAATTAACAACGTCAGTAATTAATAGTATATTTTGTAACATATTATTTTCTTTGTTATACAGTGCAAACGAGTAAAATATTATAACACGAGTAACTGCCCTCGCTTTGCTTCGGTTTTCTTATTTTTTTACACCTTGGGTTACATTATTGGAGTTTTATTAATGATCCCTAATTTTTTTGAAAATATAATATAGCCTATGTTACTCGGGGGTAGTGTAGCTTCCTAACAGTGAAAGATTTTTTGAAATCGGTTCAGTAGTTTCGGAGCCTATTCAATGCAAACAAAAAAATCAAGTCTTTCCTCTTTATATATTAGTATAGATAATAAAGGTGGCAACCCTAAATGATCTCCACTTTACGAGAAAAGATCCGATTCCAACAGTGATGGATAGCGATGGTTATGTAAATTTTCCATTATTTACTTCATGTTTATCTCTAAACCAATCTGGTTTCAACAAAAACACATCTTAACCAGAACCGTTTCATTTCACGCAAAAAATTCAATAAATTTTAAATATATTACGAATAATACGATGGTTTTTGTAATTGTAACAAAATGATGTTTTATCGTAAAGGTCCGTTAGATACCGATATAAATTGGTGTTACATCACTATTTATTCGTAACCCAAGTATAATAGTAGCTTCTGAAAGCATGACTAATCGAGGTTTTGTCCAAATTGTTTGTGGTAAAAACTAAGCTACTTTACTTTTGATAAAGCGTCAACATTTGAGTGACTTGAGATAAAATCGAATAAAATTTTAGTTTTTCGCGTTGTCCTGAGCGTGTAATCAATCCATATCGATTTAATTACCGTTATATCTATGAGCTCTTATTAGTCGATTGGCGACAGATAAGCATAATTACGATGGTAAAATCTCGGTGGCCCATATAAATTCGCTAGAGATATATTATTATTAAGTTATCTAGACAATTCTCAAACGTGTGGAATTCACCAAAAGCTCTGACCAGTGCTGCAGCGTGGTGAAACTTAATACGCACATTGAGTAGTTTAGTTTTATAATGTTGACTAATGGACATTTAAATAAAGTTTTATCAAATTGTACCCACTCGCATACTTACCGCGACAACAAAAGCTTGCATTAAATTGCAACATGTAAATCTCTGAGCTTATTATTTAAGAAAACAAGCAACTATATTGCCAAAGTATCTTCCTTGTAATCATCTAACAAACATTCGTTAGGGCCCTTGATGACTGTAAGACGTTATTTGAAAAGAAAATAATATAATAACGTTTTCGTATAACCAGTGAGAATTTTAATTAATAGTGTTGTATTGTTATGCTCCTTGTTAACTTTAATGTTAGTGTTAACGAATGCGAATTACTTATTTATTTAGTAACTAAAAAATTTATATCGAAATAAAGGCTGATTTACTGCTAAAATCATTATCTCTCAGTCAAGCTTCAGACAGTGCTTTGTTTGCATAGCATGCCGCAGAAGTTGCCAACAGAAACAACTGGGAATACGCGTTAAATCCGAGTTATCGAATATCATGTAATGGCGTTAACGATTATTGCGCGCTAATTTTTGGCCACACCACACCTGCGTAATTTCACATGATTGTGAAATCATAATAATATTAAGAACCTATGTTCATCATGCATTGTGTCTAAACACAAGGACATTCAACACAGGTCTCACACCGTCCATTTTCCAATAAAATACTCCTTACATTACGATGGCTTTTATTGCATTAATTTGTTAAAAATAGTCGTATAGTGCAAAAGGAGCCTTAGGCCATTAGCCAATGCAGGCGTCACGTAAATCAGCCGTGCGCTCCACTTGCCCACGAAATTGCTGCTCTGCTATTTAACTGAGAGCATCCACGTTTGCTCACATATCTTGCTCTTCTCGCTATTTAGCTCGCTAACAATTTCTAAGTTCTTGCTTTTATTTACTTATACTGGCTGAGTTTTGTTGGAATAACAATCGGTTGGCTTTTCAACTCATTAGCGGACCGCTGCAACGTATGGGTCTTCATAATTGAGAGTTTGGTTCTTAATAAAGCTATACCAACTATTGTACCAAACTATTGTACCAGTCATTAGCTAAGGGAAACTATTTTGCTGTTATTTCATCATTGAGTATATTACGATTAGTTGAATTTTATTTTATGTATGTTGTTAATTGATAACCAATTTAAGGTACAAAAGAGGTTCCTTAATTTGGTCGATCGTTTTCGATCAACACAGCATCATACTTTAATACAATATTCTGAGGTTGATGGAAGTGTATTACAGAAATAATAAGTAAAAGTCAAAAAGTGTAGTAAAGTAAAGTAAATAACCTATAGTTTATCCCTATGTAACATTTGTATGTCTTACTTCAAAATAATACTAACCTTTTTAAATTTTCTTTGAATTAATTTTGTAAATGTTCTTAAACGATGCTCATTTCTCACATGGAAAATATTAACGTATTAAATATAAGAATCACCCTCACAAACAGAAAATGACTGTTTTAATTATTCCACAGACGTCAAATATTTAAATTTACTTTTACTATTTGTGTTTTTAGAGCAAAATCCGTCAATCGTGCAGTCAATTTAATTTTCATGCTCGCCCAGTTTGATGCGATGGTTGATACAAGGCTTCCATAGAGCACTGGCTACATTATTTATGTAATTAAACATGTTCAGAACCGTGAAACTTGGCTTGTTCACCCGCTCAAGAAATTACCACAATTTCGACGACCGCTCGGCGTGTAGGTTGAATCCATTTTTATTTATAGTACATAAGTTTTTACCCTTACAAGATCATTGGTGTTATAATCTCACAGATATTCTATAATCTCACAGATAAACTCACAAATGATTCCGTGATGAGATTATCTGTAACGAAGCATGAGGATTAAGTTATCCGTCTCATTACGAAATCATTTATCTATGACTTTGACATGTGAGATCACAAGAATCTAACTGGCACACGAGTTATCTATCCTAAAAGTTTTGGGTCTATCTCACTAGTCCCATTGAGTTGGCCCATGTTGGGGCATCTAGCACTATTTAGTCTCACTAGTCCCAACACGTTCATCGGATTAACACAACTCACAAACACTTTACCAAAATTTGCTTCTGGTAGATGTTCTAATTTAACTTCACTCCTATTTTTGTTAATGATGAACAAAAACAAACATTTATAAAATAATATGTGTATTCCGTAAAATTTACTGTAATTTTTAGAGAGTGCAGAGTTAAACGATAAACACAATTAGAACATTGACCGTTGTTCACACTGACAACGATAAACGATAAACTTACAATGTTAAATTATGGAGAAGGTTGTTTTCATAAAACAAACAACCAACAGTCAACATTCGGTTTGGTCGGGATTCAACCCAGATTTTATTTTCGATAGGCAAGCTAAAGGCGTATTTTTTTTTAATTTTGTGATGATTTTTTTATTTAATAAAAACAGTTATTAATAATTTTATTCCTAAATTTTGTTTATAACAATGCTATTATGCACCATCTATATTCTGTTTAACTTTTAGCTATTGAAGTTGCTTAAAAATTATAATCAGTTTTATACATTTGATAAGTCACACGTAAGTTAGGCTTTTCCCAGGTAATTGCCAGTTTAAAAGGGTCTTCTGAACCTCTGGTTAAATGGATGCAATAACAGGAATCAATGACTTGCACTCGAAGCACGGAAAACTCATGAATATGATATCTTCCCACTAACGATTACCTCCTTAACCTACGTTCTCCATTTTATTTGAATTTTTGTTTGGATCAAGACGTTACGTTATGGCTTTGTTGAAAGGTTGTTTTTATCGTTGATCGCACTTTCGTCGATGGTATGACCGGGTTTATATCAAGCCACGATAATTTAATCTTTTTTCCACATTTCGTTATTTTTCATATGAAAGCCAACGGTAATTCAATTAAGCAAGCGCGTTGGTGGCTCGCTTTGCATATTAATACGTTGATGTGTTAGGTTTTACTTTATATTGTTGTTTACCACTTAAAATATTTTTCATACAATGGAAAGTACGAGAAGACAAACTTTGTTCGGTTAACGGTTCGCAAATGGCGAGACTGGGTTTTAATAAATTTTATCCTTCATAGAAATTGCTTGCCCTAATGTTACGAGTATGATGTAAATCAGTAGGGATTAGTGGCGAACCAAGAATCGTATATTTTCCTGCTATTTATACTTAGGCTACGTTACACGTAACACCTACTCAAACGATAATGGGATCAAATAAAATTTGAATGGTAAGAGTAAAGATTATTTTATTAGTGCTACTAATGAACCCTTTAATAAAACCAATGAAGAGCCTCAATCTCGCAACCGCTGCCGTAGCCCCTTACAGTTATAATAATGTATTTTAAAACTTATCAATCTATCGTACAGATTTAACATAACATTAAATCCCGAACACCAGCAATTCTTCATTCAAACTTAATGGAATCCTTATAGTTACTATAAAGTATAAATTGCGTACCCCAACATGTTCGCACAATACTGGAAGTTTATGTCCTCCATAAACAACTTAAGTCGGTAGGAGTTAAATAGATCTCGCCTCTGCCGTATGAATGGAACGAACATCTGTGTTGGCAGCTGGGCAGCTGTGCGCACGCGCCGCTCTCGAACTAACTTTAGAGCTATCCTTTACTATTCATTATGGAATAGAAATATTGAAGTGAAACTTCAATATAGAAGGGCTGTGATTTTTTTACACAAAAAGCGTTACGGCCGCGTGGGGGGGTAGACGATAATATATCGCGTGGTGAGAGGCGGCAGCGGCGGGGGGAGAGAAAATATATATTTATATTAGTGATGGGCCGACTATGGGTTTTGCCGATCAGCCGACTAGCCGACTATTCGGCGAGAAAATTGCCGACTAATCGGCCGACTAGTCGGCAATGCCGATCATCCTTACTTTGGTCAAATATGTATGAAAATAAAAGGAATCCATTGCTTCATGATAAACCTGAAAGTCTGAAGTTTCTTCAGCTTCAACATAAATTACTTTTGCTTGATCCAATAAAATTAAAATAATATTGATAAAATTTAATTGAAAATATGACTAAGTACAAATAAAATTATAAACTTGTATTATTATTGCCACATGCTAGTGATGCAACGAATATTCGCATAATTTATGACATTCGCATTCGCAAAAATCATGCAAATGAAAAACAAACTGTATAAAGAAAAATCATTACTTTTAACATTAAAATGTTATTGAAACCTATTACGTTGTGTCGTTTGTTTATATTTGAATTGAAAAGTTTTAATTCTGAATAATTTTGAAGTAGGTCTTTTAATTAATATACGTCCTCAAGTTTTTTTGTGTAAAGTTTCAAGAGGATATTTTGTTTCCAAAACACATCAGAACTTGAAATGGTCACTGGTTTTGGAATATTATTATTACCATCGACATATTATATATTATCTTTGAACATGTATCAACACTATCAACTACTCTCATCCATTGAGGATTAAATATTATGTCGCCAAGGCATAGGACCCTAATATGGTTAATAATGTTCTGCTTTTGCAAAGTTATTAAGAACACTTAATATACGGTTGAATTGAATTGTTGAAGAGTTGCATAAATATTTTGTCTCCAAGACACATCTTTAGACCCTGGGAGATTCAATAATTGTATAATTTTGATGCTATCTTCATTTCCTTTATTTTTAGTAGCGAAAATAAATGCCGACTATTCGGCGATTTTTGCCGACTATTTGCCGACTAGTCGTCGACTAGAAAACATGCCGAATAGTCGGTTTTCCCGACTAGTCGGCGTGTAGTCGGCCCATCTCTAATTTATATCTATATGTATATATTTTGGAATATTAAGTTTTTAAATATTTTTTGTTGAAATATTTTTTTTGGATTTCTTTTTAATATTTTTCTCCGAAATATTTCTTTTTAAATATTTTTTTTTGAAGTTTCACTTCTACTATGTGTCCCAGCACACATTTTGTTTTTATTACACACTCTCCCTGTTTAGCCGTTTATGTTAATATTTCTGGATGTATGTTAGCGACTATAGTTGAAAGCATCATGATCATACGTACTTGTATAAGTAGTTGTAGTTATGTGATTGAAATATCTTTAAAGTATATTATTATAATAACTTATAGTTGTAGGATATGAAATCCATGGTTACAAAAAAAATATCGATTGTCATCAGTAAAAAAAAATATTATCTCTTGTGAAGATAACATTGACAGAATACTTCTACTAAACTTTACATAACATGGCATTACAGCTGAAATAGCAGTTGCCACTGTGGTGTTTTTCTTGAGGAACTGTGTTCCAAACCAAATTCTAAAATTTATAAACCATCGGTAATAGAAAGGGTCACAAGTGACCATGATTGAATTATCATGGCCATCTTGTTGAGATAAATGATGCTGTTACCTGCGTCGAAGTGTAATTTAAGGGTCCCCTCGAGAGGAGCTCTCTCTACCTTGTGCAAGAAGTACTGAGCACATTCACACGAGATTCTAAGTTCTTTCAATATGCTGCAACTGTTTACAAGAAGTCTAAGTGCCTCTAATAGACCGAATAGATATTTATGACCTATAATAGACCGAATAGGTATTTAATTTGTATATCGAAGATCTCCCACAATTTAAACTGTTGAAGAGAGAGAGGGTGAGGGAGACAGAAACCGTTTCTGGCTCTTTTTTTATAAGCCATAAATAGACAATCAAAACAAATTCTACTTAGGTATCTATCAACTCCTTTCGCAAGCAGCATCGAACTCTGTTCTAAAAAGGCGGTGGAAACTTTAAAAGGTAAAGGGTGTAAGGATGGATGGCACAGACAGAGACAGCCAAGTGTCCCGTCCGGTACGAATGGTGCAGGACAGGACATCTGCGCAGACAGCTGTCGTGCGCACGCGTCGACGCTTTGCAACGCGCAACCCGCAAGATGGCTTCTCAATAGGAATAGTTTTTGCCACTGTTCGGTACTCAGAACATTTTATTATTTTCTCACAATAATGTATTTGATATTTTAATACATGAACAGAGCATGAAAAAAGGTAAAAAACTTGTTGCTTAATATACGTATGTTTTTTATAATGGCCTTAAATATGCAGCAGTAGAGCTTACCCTGGCCAACCCAAATGTTGTAAGTAATGCTGGACGAAGGCCTCCGACGAGTTTACGACAGCTATCGAATGGTGCCCGAGACCGACGGCTTAACGTGCCCTCCGAAACACGGAAGTGATGTGACTGTTTTCTCTGACACCATACACCATACACAAAGAATGTTATTGTTTCTCCTACCCTTTCTTAGACCAGCATGTGACCATAATGCCCATGGTTTTTTGCAAAATGACGTCTGATCTGATACTATTAACTACATAATATAATATCAAAGTTATTGTTGTATCACTATCTGTTCTGTTATTTAATAATTAGTCTATTATTTAGTTAAATGGGTGTAGGTGCAAACTTTAAGGATCTACGTCCTACGATGTGGCAACGATGCCTGGACGTCGTATGGACGGCAATTGGAAACGTGTCCGACATAACAGGCTTCGTTAGTTAATTACTTAACATGTGAAATTTCTGTAATATTCAGTAGGTTCACCATAATCTGTGAAGGAATATCAAGGATGTTTTAGTAACAAACTAAAGATCATAGAAGATTAAATGTAAAGTTAGTGGGTTGGATTGCTTCCCAATATTTATAATCAAATAAAATTATTTAAAACGAGTAACCGCCCTCGCTTTGCTTCGGTTTTCTTATTTTTTTACACCTTAGGTTACATTATTTGAGTTTTATTAAGGATCCCTATTTTTTTTGAAAATACAATATAGCCTATGTTACTCGGGGATAGTATAGCTTCCCAACAGTGAAAGAATTTTTGAAATCGGTTCAGTAGTTTCGGAGCCTATTCAATGCAAACAAAAAATCAAATCTTTCCTCTTTATATATTAGTATAGATGAAATGTATCAATGTTAGAGCACTCGTTGATTTTTGGGGGGAGTCAAAAGTGGCTAAAATCGACCTCACGTAATTAATAAATGTCCCCTAAGGGTTGTTACCACTAAAACACACTGGACAGCCAGCCGTCTGTCCTGAAACCTGATGGCAAGTGATAACCTCCGTCCAAGGTTGTAAGTAATACCAGATGCATCACAGGTGAATTGCTATTTGCTAGTCTAGAAAGTAGATCAGCAGCACTACCAGAAGAACTGGTTGGTGCTCCATAGAACTCCTTACCTATCTTTTCTCAAAGCGTTTGGTCGTATTTTCGATCCCTCACATTTTTGACCTCCAGGTCATTATCCATAATGCTAGAGAGCTCAATTTCTCAGTCTAGTCCTTTATAAAGAAACATGCTGTTTCATTTATCGAACGGAGGCCATACACGATCAAGTGTACATGATCAAGCGTCAAGCGGACTTGACGCGGCATCCGGTATACTTGATCGTGTATGGCCACGGTATAGCTATCTGGCCATATATCAATTTCATGCACACTGGATGGTGCATCAAGTCAAACTGTCAGACAAGTCAAACTGCAGACTTGATCAAGTACACTTGATCATGTATGGCCTCCATTAGGGTGAGAATCATAAAGTGCACTTGGACTTAGACAACAGTCAAATGTATTAGATGACGATGACTGACATTTTGTTAGTTCAAATTTGTCATATAAAACGGCTCATGTCAAAGTCGATTTAAGATCATTATTTTTGTTCGGATAATTTTGTCTGAGTATAGTTTGACGGCTTATAGATCTCACCCTTAAGTCCTTTAAATTTAATTTAGCTATAACAAAACAGTGTTAAAGTCCATGATATTGTATGTAAAATATCTTTGGTTAATGTAGACTTTCTATGCAATCCTATCGTATGGTAACCTTACAATGTAAAGAGGTGGCAGATGCATGCATGCATGATCACGTGCAAAGGACGGTCGGCGACCTTTCTCCGGGGTTCGTTTCAACCCCTTGCAGGTGCTTACATAATGTTGAAATTTTATTTAAATATTATTGCCTTTTTGTATAATACTAGCCAGTATTTTTGCCTGAAGCTCTATCGTTTTGAAGACCACGCGAGTATATTATGTAAATATGATTTGTTTCCGTTACTATGATTATTATTAATATGTATGTAGGTATAATGTGTTCTATGAATTGTCTTATATGAATTAGCATTACAGCTACTTCTAATATTTCTGTTAGCGAACTAGATCAAAAGTTACATGGTGCATATAATAATGTAATACGAGTAACCGCCCTCGCTTTGCTTCGGTTTTCTTATTTTTTTACAACTTATTGGAGTTTTATTAAGGATCTCAAATTTTTTTGAAAATATAATATAGCCTATGTTACTCGGGGATAGTGTAGCTTCCCAACAGTGAAAGAATTTTTGAAATCGGTTCAGTAGTTTCGGAGCATTAATCAGTGCAAACAAAAAATCAAATCTTTCCTCTTTATATATTAGTATAGATAGCATGAAGTTGCAAGCTCGCCCCTCTGTTCGCGTGAAGCTATAAAGGACGCTATTGCCAACAGCAACTGTCCATTCGATACTATCTGGCGCCGACAAACTTTTATTCCCAACTAGCTGACTCGGCGAATTTCTTATCGCCTAACAAACTATTTTTTTTTCTAAAATAAAAGTAGCCTAAGTTACTTCTTGTTAGATCAGCTATCTGCCAGTGAAAGTCCCGTCAAAATCGGTTCAGCCATTTCAAAGATTAGCTGGAACAAACAGACAGACAGACAAAAATTGTAAAAAATGTTCTTTTGGTATATGTACCGTGTATACATCCAGATGCACTTAGCAAAAAGCGGTTATATTAATATTACAAACAGACACTCCAATTTTATTTATTTGTATAGATGTATAGATTTTACAGCTTTAGGTGATGAATTTTCATAAATTAACAAGGACCGTCCAGAAGCCTAGTGATTTTCAACTGACGAGGCCAGGCTATAGTACTGTACGTTGTTCAACAAAACGCATCACGACGTATGGTTGGGTTCAAAGACAGATAGATCCCCTTCGTTAAAACGACGTTCCTAAAAAAAGACTGACGTAATCCCAACACCAAATTCAGTGAAGCACCCATAGTAATACCAACTCTCTATTCGTACAAGTACACACACCCACACATTGACACCATATTGCTTCAATCGCGAATCAAAAACGTGGTTAAAACTAGTTAATTTAGTTCCATTTACAGTAGTTAAGAATATATGTACAAGCTGTATCTCTTTTCTAACACCAAATATAGTATTTCCAATGAATCAAACAATAGTAATCATTACCTACTGCTAGTAAAACAATGTTTTATGATATGTGACATTATTTATGTTCGCAATGTTTTCCGCGATAAGTTATTCGTGACACATACATACATCGGCGCCTATGATTCAAATCGGTACTCGATTCTTATTTGCTGTAGATAAGAGGGATAAGGATACAAAGATACACAAAAGTACACAAAAGCACTTGTTTGGCTTTAACTCATTCATGGCTTTATACTAAGCATGGGTTGAAAACTCTCTACTCTATCGCACTGCTAATTAAATAAATAAATAAATAAACGCTAACACACTCATACCCCCGCAGTAAGTTATTACCTGTGTCGCGGGTGGAATGGACGACATATATAACACATCTCATTAACACCCATGAGTCACATGACCCAAGTACAAATATTTATCTGTCACATAAATATCTGTTCCGGCCGGGAATCGAACCCGGGACCCCTCGCTTCGTAGGCAGGGTCGCTACCAACTAGGCTACAGGGTCGTGCGTGTATTGTATACGTGTATTGTAATAAATAATATTATGTTCTTGATAAAATTACGAGTTGGATCTTTATGAAACTTGTTTCTGGTCCAATGTTTTTTTTTTTTAATTTCAACAACCGACATCTCCATTTACCATCAGGTGGAACGTAAAACTATTGTCTTTTGTTGTCGTTTTTCTTCTGTTCTGTTCTTTAGCACATAAAAGAAAAAAAATCTTGGGCAAATTGAATATAATTATCATTTTAGTCAGAGCAAAGCCTAAACAAGGTTTATAGATCACACCTTTAGTACCAAGGGAGACTCAACCTCTAGCGATTATAAATTTCACGTATAAATTCAATGTATAATAATTGTATATATTATTTCATGTATAAATCCGTTGGAACACTGGATCGATACTTAAACTTAAGGTATTAGTATTATGGAGAAAACACATAATTAGTATGTAGTACAGTCATATGCAGAGAAAAGTAACCCATCTATTGTTGTGTGTTTTTAAACAGCTGGGTTATTTTTCTCTGCAGATGACTGTACATAACTACATCGTAGTTACGTACTCGTAACAGCTTAATAGTGCCTTAACATTATCTATTCTGTGACTTAACCCGCCCACGCTTAGCTGTCACAAGGGTTACCAAAGTTACGAAAAAATAACTCAAATTGAAATTCAAATTCAAAATCATTTATTCATATAGGTATAATTGATACACTTATGCACGTCATTTTTTTAATCAACCAGCTTTTCGCAAAGGTGCTTTGTCATGGAGGAGAAGAAAAGCCGTAAATAAACTCCTCAGCACACCTTTTAAAAATAAAAATACATAGGTATATTTATTACAAAAAAAATATTACTAGCTTGTACGGAACTGGTTGCAGAGCTGGTCTACGAACTATGCGAAATGATAGATTATCTAGTTTGTATAATTCAGTTTGAAATTTTTTCTTCCATATATTTCGGAATAACTTTGAAATTTAAACCAAACAAGACATTGTTTGTTGGTAAAAATCCTTGCCGTAATTTTAACTACAAATTTAAACGGGTGCTCCCGGTTATATTAATATATCTACAAATAATAAGACTTGAGTATGATCCATGCAACAAGGTAGAAATATTAGTACGTTACATTAAAGAAGGCTTATTACATTATTTTATTCTAGTGTAATGACTGAATGATTAAATGATATCATTAAAATATGACCGGAATTCTATTAAAATTAATTTGGTGTTCCAAATTCATTCTAAATTCAAACAAGGAACCGGCCATGTTTAAATCAGGTTCTGTTGTTGAAATGAACGAACGATCGAGTGTATTATATTACAGGATCCAGATGGCATCACCATGTCTTTAGGAATTCATGAGACAGCCCTATTCTAATAAATGAATGGTATTTGGGTAACTTAGATTTTCAATATGACTGTTGACAAATTAGGTGATGACCTGATTGAAACGTCCATGACATGACACCAATATCCTTAATCACATTAATAAAGATATTCGGTATATAGCCGGTAACTTCATAAATAGATTTTAAAGGTTAGACTGTCTCCAAAAATAACATAAAAGTTCTTATGGAGTTTTACTTATCATGTTGTATGTATTATAACTATCAAAAAACCGATACTTTAGGAGGACTCGCGAAATTTTCTACCTTTCTTTCTTTTATTTTTAAGTTAAAATTTGTCTTAAATAAAAAAAAACGTCAATATGCCTTACTGTGCAATTTTGGAGTGCAAGAATGATAGCAGAGCAAAGAATTTATTTAATGGCGGTGTTTTATAACACGGATAAGTTAAGTTTTAAATTTATTTTGTAATAATTCAAATTGCTTTAGGAGGCTCGTGAAATTGTTCTGTTCTGACGTTGTCTTACTTTATTCATCAAAGAACGATTTTGTTCACGTTCTTAACGGCCAGTTAAGGTGATTCTTCGTGGCATTTTGATGAAACAATAACACTGACGTCATTAAAATGTCCGACATTTTTTCATTAAGTTATGCTCCATTCATACAATAAAAGTATTTTTTAGTTTCCTTACAAATGTCGTTAGTCAATAGAAGTTTAATTAATGAAAATTGTTAGAACTTCTATTTTTTATGTGGATAAAATAACATCTAGACATGAATAGAAAATACTATGTCAAAGCCCAAATCCGAAAGTGTTATAGTTTCTCAGTAAAATGTACTACAAAAATGCATAGATTGTGGGATAGTTTAGGGCGCGCTTCGCTCGCCCCGATTGTATTCATGGACAATTTAATCTAACAATAATAAAAACAAATATTTATCTTTTTGCTTATGAACCTATAGATACATATATTTGATCTGGGCTTTTTTTAACTGTTGTATATAGGTTCACGCTACTGCTAGCTACAAACAATAGAGCAAGGGTGCGGGCAAGAATTTTTTATTTTTTTCCAACCGGTAAATAGTTGTACTTGTTCAAAACTTAGTCAAATCCTATTCACACAGTCACTTAAAACTCTGTTTCGATGAGCCTTTTGCACGTCGGATAACTACTAATTACGCTACAAATATTTTATTTTAATTTATACGAATATATCAAGTCTGTCCGAATAATTTATTTTGTTCCCTGGCAACACTACACGCAAGGCATTACGGAGGCCGCGAGCAGTTTTTACAAGATTCCCTCCGGATATGAACCACATCCGGCCTTGAGGTCAATCTCTCAGTACAATCCTAAACATAGGAATAATTACCCAACATTGTTACCTAAACTGCGCAGAAGGACCTGGCTAATTTGTTTGAATTTAGGCTTATTTTTATTTGGATTAATATAAATCAATAATTTTCAGAAATCATACTTTCATCATTATCTCTTTGCACCCTTATTAATTGGCGATTTACTTGTAAGATATTCGAAGACAAGGGAGTACCTAGATAACCCATCTGATGGCAAGACAAGTCATCGATAAAAGATATTCTTAACACCAAAGGCATCACCGTAGCGAGAGATTCATGAGATTCATGACTCTGAAATATTGCGAACAAAACCACCATATTTTAGGGTTTGATGGAGGGTAGTAACTGATAAAGAATTCAACCAAGGCAAGAGTACTGTCGGGAGATATTAAACTATATGTACAATGACCAGTGATTCCCAAGAAAGAAAACCATTGAACCAGGAGTCATTACCTCGCTCATTGAGAAGAATATACCAGACAAAGAAGATTAGCTTATTACACCCAATCAAGACTCCCTTAAATCCAAACAAATATTTTTCCTTAGGACCATATTTAAATGGAAATATTCAGCGTATGCGATGCTGATGAAATCATGATCAACGTATCCTGACCATAAACAATATGATGCCCATAAAATTAAAAATTAATATAGCATGTGTCGGGCACGGACTATTTTATGACTGCTCAATATAATATAGTTGAGTGTTATAAATTTTTAGACGTTTAAATTTATAAGTCGCGTGCTATCGACTTTTATATTATTATCATTATTCTGAGCAGATGATATAAATATAAAGTTTTTATATAACATTATTTAATTTGGTAATTTATTCAGTATTTAATAGGTACAAGTGTTCTCAGAAGTATTAACGAAAATTAGATAAAATACATGAATTATTTGCTTGTTTGAAACATTTTCTTCTTAATTTATTGATTATATATTTGTTAATTGCACATCTGACACCATATACCTTTCAATGTATGTACTTACAATACAAAACTAGACTTCTTTTTAAACTTATTTTTAAAACTTACAAAGAAATGGTAGTGAGTTAGCAAGATTTAAAAATTACGTACAATTTTCATAAAATGTAGAGCCTTGGGATGAGCGGTGATTTTATTTTGCTTAATGCTTCTTCATAAATTTTGTTATAAAAGCGATCGATTTATCTACTAAGCGTGTTGAGTTAGTACTAATAAATGTAGAACACATTTATACACACTTAGCAAATCTAATAGAAGTGGCCAACTCGTAAAGAAATAAATCTAGAAAAGATATAAACGCACCAATAAAGAAATTAAATAATTATCGTAAATCGAGGTATTAGTTTTGTGCAGCAAAGATTAATACAGAAGGTAACAGATTTCATTACAAATTTCTGATGAGATGAATGCATTAAAGTAAGTAACGATGACAACCATAAATTCATGTATTAAAATAAATTAAACACTAAGGACCTCAGATATGACATTATCGGATGTAAACCTATCATAATATCGAGCCGTGATAAGGTAACATTAGATAAGATTGATTAGACATATACGGGCCCTCAGTAAATAAAATGCGCGAGCAAATCAGTGCCGCGAACGAGTTTGGGAACGGCATAAAAGTCGGCGCGGGCGATTGTTTGTTTACGAGTACCTCGTCGACAATTAGTTGGGCAATGATTTCCAGTTGAGCACATTCAGCAGGTGACGGAGCGTCTCTTTTGTCAACAAGTGACCTGTGTTTAATTGTAATGCTCGCTTGCTTCACCCGCCGCATCGACTTTGTACCTGTCGTCATCGAAATCGAACTGTGCACCGTTGCCCATTCAGCATGAAAACGATCGAACGTCGAGCGAGCGGTCCGTTGCGTTATCGGCCGGTCGTAAATCATCGTAGAGCGTTCGGTTTTCGGCGTATGAGTCAGGTGTCGCCGATCGGAAAGCGTCCCCGGCCGGCAGCGGCTAGTCGACCCTTCCATGTGGATCCGATCGGTGGCGGCGCGAACATTCGTGGCACGTCCTTTGTTGACCGTTTTGTTTTGGAGTACCATCCGGTTCCTGATGGTAGAGGGGAGGGGACAGGTGGGCGCAGGTATCGCGCGCGGCGGCAGTCAGTCCACCTCGACGCGTCGGGCTGCGCGCGCGCTTCGCTCGCTCATAAATACTATTAAATATGGAAATGGCGAACGGCCCGCGACAGGTGCGCGGCGTTCGTGCACGTGTGCTGTTTGTGAGTGCGCCAGCGCTGCCGCTTTCTCTGCAACCCTCGTAGCCGGTAAGTTTTCCACTGGCATGGTGAAAAATTCAGTCCATCGGACCGGCATTTTTTGTAGAACTGTTGCCTAGCGTCGGTTAGCACGCATCTGCCGTTCCGTTTCGGTGCAGCTGCTGCTTCGCGAATAGGTAGCTATGATACGTTTTGTATTTTTCCTGATGTGACATTCAGTAGAACGAGGTCGCGGGTCGCCGGTCGCCCTCGGAAGACGTGTAAGGGTTCTAACACAATTAGTGGAGCGCCGGCGCGGTCTCACGGCCGGACCGGCGATTCGCATGTTGTTGCCACTTCGGTAAATATTAGCTCGATACGATAAAATCCGCGAGTGCGTGCTTGTACGTCTACTGTTATCGATTCCACACATGCGTCACTTCGATAGTTATCTTTGTCGGATCTGGGTCATTGTTCTTTCAGATGTGTTGCGCTCTGATAATATTTCTTCGAATGAATTTCTTTCCATTCCACTTTTTTGTAAAATTAAACTTGAAGCGAATAAAATAATATCGTATAATCTAGACTCTACAATGCGCGGCTATATCTATTCTATAAGTATCTCTTAAGAGTTGCCTCGACGACAAGTATCATTATGAGCTAAACCAACAAAAACTCTACGATCAGCAAAAAACAGTCGCATTTGAGTTCATGAAATATTATTCGCTGCAAAAGTAACAAGTGTCTAATGCTCGCGGTGGCGAGTAGGTACTTACCGACTCAAAACTAATTACGTAGTTTGTAAGATTTTATGTGGGAGTTTTTTCCACGAACGAATCTAGAGTTATAATTTTTAGGCATAGCTTCGTAAAGACAGAGTCTAATAGGGTAACACAAACCCTTGACACTAAAGGTCGATGCATACGTAATGTGTTACGTGTTACGTACGTGAAGTTTAGGAAATATCGTTTCATAGAAAATGTATAGGATAGAGCATATGTACCGCGTATGTTCCGTCCACGTCCCGTCTCCGTGCCGTCCACGTTACGTTACGACACGACCTTAACTTCTGTAATGAACAAAATGTATGCTTCTGTGTTTCTGGGAACAGCTTTAGTTAGCATTTCAATCTTCATTGTCGAGCTACTAAGCCTACCACCACGAACTTAACCGTGGTCGTGCCTGAGAGAGCCAATAAATTGTAGCCAATATCTAACTTTAAGTACTTCATAAATGAAGGAAACTGAATCAGAATCGAGATCAATTTCAAACGTTGCTAATCGATTAAATTTAACGTGTGAACAAATTCGCCTGCTAAAAGCTTACATTAACAGAGAGCAGCAGCTCTTTATACATCCTCCTCAAATTTGTTAATTTTATGGCTCTGATAACATTTATCGCTACGTGAAAAACAGTAAACTAAGTCACAAAATGCTTAGCAAACAAAATTAATGGTCAATGTTGGCGACGAGCGTAATATACTTTTTGAATTTTGCGCTATTTATGATATTAATGTAATCTTAGTTATTATAGTTTGAATAGGTTTAAAGTTCAATGAGTAGGATAAATACAATCCTAATTTTCAAACTGGTATTGGTACCTCTGGTATTCGTTAGGTTGCGAGTGAAGGTAAATGTATTTGTATGCTAATGTTCCCACAATTTAAACTGACTGCAGATAATATAACTGAAGACACATAATAGAAAATAAATTTAACTAGTTTTAAACAATTTGCTGCCAATTTTTATATTCAGACTTAAAAAAATACAAAGCGTCAAAATTATGATTATACTCACATCTACTGATATCAGTAGACGACACAATCACTGGAAAATCGAATCGAATATCTTTCGCTATCTCGATAGCAATGCTACAACGATGTTATAACGATGCTACAAGACTTGGTCTTGCTTATTACTTTCTGATTCCCGATTATCCTACTTCCTATTTCATTATCGCCTGTAACCGTCGAATGTCGCGTTGACGTTGTGCTAATCAACTCGGAATAGGACAAGGTAAAAAATGATTCCCGTGTGGTCCAGGATGCCAATTATGGCAAAAAAGAAAATTCCTCGCCATATGCCTAATAGCTCCCGGGAATTTATTAACTCGTCATCTCATTACACTTCGCTCGAAGTGATTCTAGCCGCTGAGATCATTCCACCAGACCAGAGACCAGCAGTCGGCCGCACCGTTGCCAGTGACAATTTCTTGCTTTGTGACAAAAAACCGTATCGCGTTAAATAAGAGTTTAGTTTTCAGTGTGAAATGTTTGCAGATAAAACCTTTTTGTTTAGGAAGCCGGTGTTATTATAGAATGACTAGGTTTTTTCATTCCGCCTCGGTCTGTCGCTCACAGCTCGCCGCCCGCCATCCGTGACAACGCAAATTTCGGTATTAAACTTGAAAAAGTTATTATTGAAGTAGTTTTATAAAATTGTTTTGCGTTTTTATTTAGTTACTTATTATGCTGAAGTAGGGTAAAAGAACTACCTAATAAAGTCGTATCCATTTCTTTAAAAACTGCTAAAGGGGAAAAGATTTTCTCGGAAAATAAGCTAGAAAATTACTAAGAGCATTTTATACTCATGTCCAACGATTAGCATTTTCCTCGAATGAAAATGTTCAAAAGTTTTTACTCGTAAAAGAGGCTAGAAGAGACTATTAGCATATTCTAAACTAGTTGCTGGAATGGCCGCGATAAATATGCATACGACATTGACAAAGATGAACGTCCTCTCCGGACCTCTGAACTCTGGAGCACGAGAGCCAAGGTCAATGGCGACTATTGTCGATGCACTATTTACTTCTAACGACCACAAATCATTGTATACTTACGAACATTACTTATTACTGGATTATAAATCATTCACCTTATATTCATTATTTCATTGTAATAAAATAGAGTGCCATTTGTTGTGTGATTCAAATATTGTAGTAGTTTATTTTAAACTTAACTCGCACTGGATTTAACAATGTTTCAATGACATGGATTCATGGGTAGCTACAGGTTGTGGTCATGGCTTTATGCCTCAGTTTAGTCGGGAAATAGAAAAATTCATTCTTTTTCTTTTCTCATTCTTGGCCGGCAGCGCATCGGTGATGCCTTTGGTGTCGTTGATGTCCATGGGTGACGATAACCTTACCATCAGGATCGTCAGCTTAGTTTGTCGGCTATTTCCATTAAAACACAGCCGTCCATGGAAATCCGATGTACTAAAAACATTAGACCAGCCAAGAAAAAAGCAAAACGTGGCTCTACCACCAGGCAGCTATCTTTACCACCAAGTATGAGTAGTACTGTCAGGGTTAAAGTGAGTGGCAAAGAACCTAGTGAACTTCAATAGGTCGATAGGAGTACCACAGTTGCAACCGCTTGTTCAAACTTGAGATTTAAATTTGAAGGTACAGCTCCTTAAAACCCAATTTGTAATCAAGGTAAAACTTTAGTAAATATAAAACAAATTCACTACTCAACTCACCTAAATTATTTCAATTTGCATGTAACTGTTAAGGTTACTATAAAGTATAATTTAATATGATTAAGTATTTGAGGCACATGTGCGAAGAATACAGGCGGATTAGAAATTTGCGTGTTTGACATACATTAGATTTGCACAAGTTCATAATATAAAACGGCTAACAAGCATGGTCCCTGGTCGATAGAAAGCGTTCCAGTGTGAACACTGAACACTTGCAATCAACCTTAAATATACACCTGAAGTTTAACAGCTGAATTCTCGATGTAGAGATGTTTTTAATGCTGCTTTGAATGTTTTATGTTGCTTCTACTGATGTTACTAATAAGTAATAAGGTAAACAGAAATGCTTTGTTCAGAACTTAGTGAAAGAGTAACAAACCTTCTAACCATCGTTAGAAATTTTCACATTTATATTTTAAGTAAGACTCAATGACAGATTTTACTCCTACTCCAAAGATCAAAAGTAGTTTAGTATTTCGTTATTTTTTATCAGATTACACATTACTTTTAACCTTGAACATCTGACGGTTGGCTTACCAGTTGGATGGGTTACCAGTGTAGAGGAATATGATCCTTCTGAGTTCTGAGTAGCAAAAAGAAACCCGAACACAGGACGTCGCAAAAAGGATGCAGTTAATCTAGTCGGTCTAAGGAATAGATAATTTCTGGATTATTAAAAATCTGGTAAAATTACAGTAATTACAAATATCTCAATGATGTTTAAGATGTTTTTAATGTTCTCATTAGTTTTCCTGACGAATGAGTAGTGATAGTAAGTGGATATTTTACGGAAATACAACTGTCCGGTTATCCCAAAGGATAATCCCATAACATAAAGTGTAAAAAAGTCTTGTAGCAGTTGCCACGCTAATATATCGTCGTTGCGATTTCAAAACCTCTTATGTGTAAAAAATCAACTTTTTGAGGTAATCAATAAAAATCAATAAAGTTTTGTTTAGCAAACACAAAGGTGATTTTGAATTTGATGAATAAATTACGATGGAAACGTCGTACACACATGACAGTCTTTGAATTCGATAGTGCTTCAAAATGTAGAATCGTTTGAGGTAGAAAAGTGATTTTGCCAAAAGTGACGCATAACACATAAGAGGTTTTGAATCGCAACGACGATATGTGAATTCTTACAAATGCATATTGTTAGTTATTATCTGGAAGTACCTATTCAAAATCTTTTCCAAGATAAGCTTGCATTGAAAAGATAATAATAGCTATGTAGAGCATTTAGCAGTATCAAAATGTAACCCAAATCCATTTTATCCATCCTAAAAGTCGATACTGTTTACAGTGCAAATTATCGGATTAAACAAAAATGTGACTGTAAAGTTTAATCCGACATTTAAGTGCATGTCGCAAACGAAAGCAATTAAGTACATAAGTGCTCATAAAATCATTGCTTACTTGTTCAAAATGTTTGTAACTCCCATGACATGTGTTTATGGACAATCAGAGTTAAGCTGGACGGTAGTTTGTGCAAATTGTACCTGTGTGGTCCCATTATCATAAAAATAACTGACTTCGACTAGTTATTCTATATCGCTTCCTGACTATGAGCATTTAGCCTCTAGCTTTATAACCTAACTTGTCTAACGACTATTTCAGTCTTTACTATATTTTATATTATCGTCATAATCTGTATCGAATTGAATTGTGAGACTGGCAGTTTGGTTGCAACAAAACAAATAAAAATAGTGTCGTTCAAAAATGGAACAGTTGGTTCAACGATGAAACAATTGAATTTGAGGCCCAATGCACCACGTCGCAAGTATTTGAAAACTTTTACTAGTTTCTTGCACAGTGAACACTTCTTGTATCGTTGGATGTGCGTTGGATCTATCCTTGCAAGCTCTAGGCTGTGTGGACATATTATTTTTTTCTTTATTTATAATCTCTGACCGTTTAAGATTACTCTATGAACCTTAACGACATCGCTCTTTTGAAATAAAAAATCTTATTAACCTTACATTTGAAGTTGATAGTTTAATTAGGATGATTAACGGATTTTAGGTTATGAAGATAGAGATAGCGTGAAGACAAAACGTTGAAATATAAAACAGTGCCAGTTGACAGTTGCATTTGTTCTATTGTTCTTCGATTTTGTTTATTTCAGTCTATATTTCTTGTATTATTTGGTCTTATTCCATCCGTTAGGGCCCTAATAGAGACCGGCAATCGGCAGCACGTCGGATTGCGGCATCCGAGACGAGATTTCTAATCGACGGGCGTCACGCGCCGCGTCCCCGGCCGGAACGAATCGCCCGGAGATAAGCATCGACTTCGGATTGGACAACACTAGCGTACAGGCTACAGGGCTGCTTAATTTTGTAATAAGTCGATTTCGGACTGAAATGCTCTGTTTTTTTTGTGGATAAGGGAAGTAGTATGGATGGAAGTACTGTAGATTAGATATTTCGTCGTATAGAAAAAATTGTGTTTTGATTTCCTGCATATAAGTAATAATTAATAATTAGGAAGCTTTAGGTGGGAAAACATAATTCAGTAACTATCAAGATCAAGTAAAACCAATTTTAATACAGACAATATAAGTTGGAAAATAAACATAACTAAAGTTGTAATACAATAAATTAAATTAATTCTTTTCGTAAATCTTTTAATGCGGTACGACTCTTCATAAAAAAATATGCCTATATTTTTAATGTTAAGTATCCCTAATAGTTATTCTGTTGTTTACTTAAACGTAGACTACCTTAATAAGTCCAACGGCAGTTCTTTACATTCACCTTCAACATTCATGTATATCAGCCCTATACTGTAATGTGCGGGTGAATAAAAAATCGATCACGGTCCACGACAAATCGAACTATGTGCGATGCCGATGACTCGACTGTCCGCCGCTTTGTTTGCGCCCGTGCCGCGTCGCTCGCG
Organism: Thymelicus acteon; assembly: GCA_951805285.1. Classification (NCBI taxonomy): domain Eukaryota; kingdom Metazoa; phylum Arthropoda; class Insecta; order Lepidoptera; family Hesperiidae; genus Thymelicus; species Thymelicus acteon. Next base: position 4,548,597 of record OX638215.1, on the reverse strand, counting down.
CCCCATTTTAATACATTTTAGTGTAGGTAAACCGTTTCGCAGTGTTAGACACTAAAATAGAACATATTTTTTATTAACACAAATTGTATCATTATGACGGACGTAAAAAAAGACGGACGTAATCCCAACAACAAATTCAGTGAAGCACCCATAGTAATACAAACTCTCTATTCGTAAAAGTACACACACCCACACATTGACACCATATTGCTTTGATATTGATACCATCGCGAATCAAAAATTACAAAATTACGCACACATGGTAAGCGAGCTGTCATTGCTATGCTTCACTCTCGATTAGACAAGAGTACGTCCGTTCTTTTTTTACCTCCGTGATCATTACCTAAAAACATAAAAGTATGGTTTTATGAAACCGCGATGCAAATGAAACTTTTTTCGGTTTGTAGGCATTTGACTAAATTTTTTAGAAAATTATTAGATTCAGGGTATTAAATCTTAACTTAATTAACGAAATCAATAGTAGACAAAATATTCAAATAAAAAAATTAATACAATGATTGAGATGATAGACGCATATTAAAAACTAAGAGCAATATTTATTTAAATCATTGAATCTCCATTATTATTCTTATTACAGGGCCGGCTGTAATGCGACATGCGATAGATGAACGAAAAATTTTGGGACGATAGAATTAAAGTTTCACTTTAAAAATGTGTAATTTCTACTCTACATATAATTTCAAACGTAATTTTAAACAGGGCCATACAAAACTACAATCCAGTTGAAAACGATCACATACACTCACTTATCAAACACACATCAGCTTACACATTAGGCTGTCTTCATTTTTTAAATATCCTTTTGATTTTGTCTAAAAGTCGTGATACAATAATGAACATATTAACACAATTAAGCGTGTATAACAATCCTTAAGCTTATAATCGAAAAAATACGATAATTTCTCGAGCAGATGGCCTGACAGATAGCTGTTGAAGGTGGAAACAGCCGGAGAGAGGCGGGGGGCACCGGTGCAGTCGGGCTCGTCCCGGTAACCTTTCAACGAGACAAATGTACCACGTTATCAGGCCATAATGCCTCGGACACACCAACCCAATAAATATCGACAACACCAATTAGAACAATACAACTGCATGAAAGTACTGAAACAAAAAAATATCACAATGTGCATCACCGCACAATTGGTAGGTATATTGCACGGACATAAAAAAAGACGGACGTAATCCCAAGAACAAACTCAGTGAAGCACCCATAGGAATACCAACTCTGTATTCGTACAAGTACACACACCCACACATTGACACCATACGGCTACGAATTTGACACCATCGCGAATCAAAAATTACAAAATTACGCACACATGGTAAGCGAGCTGTCAGCTGTCAGCTTCACTCTCGATTAGACAAGGTTACGTCCGTTCTTTTTTATGTCCGTGGTATATTGTTAGTTATTAAAATAACAGCTGTCATGGAACGGCTGACAGATCTCAAACATCGAAATGCGTCGCCACGATGGCGAAGTCTAAAATCAGGTTTACCCCTCGCGTAAAAATGTTTCACATCAAAAAACACGCTAGAGCCGAACCATTAAATCTTTAACAGCACTTCTTAATTAATCCGAACGCAGATTTTTCGGTTTCGATCACGTTTCGACCATTTTCTAATTTCTAATGTCCAGTATCGTGTACGCATCGTTGAAATATGACGAATCTAGACAGTTCTCTAAAGCCGGAGCATGAAATTGTGTGCACGAGGCGTATCGGCAATTTGCGTCAGTTTTTTATCACAGTCACGACAGGCCGGATTCTTCGTGGCGCGGCCAATCGCCGGCTAGAGATGGTGTAATTGGGAGAAACTGCTCGGCCACCACAAATGCTTGAGATTTAGCGGCCACGACCATCGCACCGTGATCTCTGAAAAGACATCTCCGTTGCGGCGTTACTCCTTTCCGTAAACTATTAAGAGGGGCGGGTGAGGTCCAATTTGAATGGCCGCCGGTAATGACACGGCCGTTCGTCTTTCTGTAGCAATACGAGGTCTAACTGTTTCGGCCCTTTTGTCTGGGTGATGATTGTTTGAGCGATGGGTTATCATTTCCTTGTCGGATTGTTTGGGCCGTGCAGCCGCGTTCGCAGGTAACAATGCTACTTTTTGCGGCCGAAACTGTACCATACGATGGTGTTGTCGTAAGATAAGTGCTTACTCGTAATTGAACGGGAAATACGTGTCTTTGTTGGAGAAGGATGGTCTATTGTTGTTTTCAATGCGTAATGAATTTAACGAGATAATGAAAATAGTGTTTATGTACCCGATGTATCATGTTTATGTACCTGATGAGAAAGATAAATTGAAAATGAAATTTCCTAAAATAAAAATGTTAATCATCTTTTAAGATACATTTAATTCACACGTAAATATTTCTCATCAGAATTGTATTTCCATAAATTGCTTTTAATTATTGATAACCTATCAAATAAATAGACAAGAAATTATCTATGCCTACGTCTAGGCTCTTATCAGATATGGCCTCTATGCGTATGCGTAAATAAATGCTGATTCGATGTATCATTATATAATGTAGGTAATCGTATTACTTACTCATACTTGTGATAATAGGTCTAGCAGAACTACTAATTGCGAATGGAAAACTTCTTGTTGTTGACAATGGCTACAATTATATTCCTGCTAAATGTTGAACTATGATTGTTAGGTGTTTCGTTCTAATTCTCAGCTTATTACGAAATATATGCAACATATCTAGATGAATACTTAGTCCAAAATTAGGACACTGTTACAAACAGTTATAAACTTAAAACTAAAATGATTCGTTAAAGCTTCTACCTATCTACCTATGACTACCTAATTAATTTCAAAACAAGGACTTGAATACAACTCCCTAGTTGTATTCAAGTTGAGTCCCTACTCAAAGGAATAGCTTCATAAAACAAGCTATCACATCTGTGGTAACCTGTCCGTCAACTCGTGACGTAGTTTCCGGTGTAGCGGCTTCATCAGCGTATTTGACATTCACCGATGATGGCTATTAAGGTTTTAAGGGCTCGATCGTGGCGCGATAGTGATTTAGTGGCGAAGTGATCGTTATTACGCTTTTATACACCGACTCGTTTCACTGACGCTAATGTGTTCGATGTACTTTGTCGTGTGTAGTGTGTGTATGTGTGTGTGTTATTTTCATTTTATGTTATCGATCGTTTTGTGTTAACGGATCTAGACTTTTCTACATTTATGACGCAGAAAGGGGTGTTCTACGGTATTGGTTATTCAATAATAACTTAATAATAAATTTATAAAAACAAAAAAGAAAAAAAAAAGAAAAAAATTCCTTTTACTTTGCTCTATGATTTAATATTTCCAGTTCTCCTAACATTCACATAAATAACAATCTGTACTACTCCATGATCAGTAATCCCATAGAATGTCCCACACGTACTGTTCTAAATAGATTGACACATTCCTTATTCTAAATATTTAGTTTTTTTTTTCATGACTTCTTGTATGACAGCATCTGGATCGGCCGATCGTTGTAGAACCAAAGAGGTCGCTCGCCGACATACATTATATGTACATATAAATAAAATTAAACTGATTACGATCAGAATTTCGCTTTTGTATTGCTTTGTATTTGTATGGTTTCATCGTTGTTTATTTTTATCGTACAGATAAATTATTGCATTGGGGACATCATTAAACTAAGTAGGTCCGGTGCACACGTGTCATGAGATAATAAGATAATAGACCTATGTCGTGTGTGATGTACCTATATAATAAATTGTGAACTGATTGTAGTACATACAAGATTTATTTATTGGCACGATGTAAAGATGCTTTTTAGAATTTTTGTCTTCTTGTATGTTTGCGCGTTACAAGTACATAATATCACACATGGAAGCAATAGTACAATGTCATGTAATACCTATTTAATCACCTAAACCCATGAAAAACGGTAGTGAAATATACTCTTATTTAAGGTGGTAGTACCAATATTTAATGTATGGTAGCTATAATGTTTAATACACAAGTCATAACGTTTATTACACTGAATCATGTTTAGTTTGATAAAGCGAATTCGCTTCACTGCGGTCAGCCTTGACTATGACCGGACGGCAACTGCTCTCACGTTGTTATGCAACTTATGCAATGCTCACTATGCTCCGAACTGGTTTCATTTTACTCAATACGCGGGAAAAGTTTATATTCTTTTACTAAATGCACCACCTAAATAAATCATAGATTAAGAATCTTTTTTTTTTAATTTTTTGGATACCTACCTGTAATAATATTGACAAATATATGGCTTGATTTGTCATTGAGGCCGGCAGCGTACTGGTGATGCCTTGGTGTAACTGAAAATAGTGCGTATTATAAAGTAAATATCGAATTCTAGATTAAATAAACAAAAACAGCACAGGCATGCGACTCTAACTTCCTTAAAATGTTGTAAGGTGGATAATATTGTTATTATCTAGTAAATAATAATTATTTCTTCAATTGATTCTTTGGCATTTTAGCCAAATTGTTATCGACTTGTCACAGCCAGCTAGGGTAATACCTGAACCCAACAGGTCATTACAGACATGTCAAACAACTCTGGTCATGCACAATAATAATGTTTTTCCAAAGACAGTATAGTGATTCCGCCTCCATAGTTTATGAGTCAATAGATTTTATTGCTTGTTAATATTAACCATAAAGTACATTCCAGATTGCTTAATACAGAACTTTCTTAGCCTTTGCCCTTTAACATAACTTTCGATATTTAGAATACCAAGTTGAACTATGTTGCCCCGAGCAAGTGGGGTTGTTGTAGAAACAATAAGGGAAACCTTTCTTAAACCAAGGACAATAAAGTATATTTAACTTTCAAGTTGTAAAGGGTAATATTATGCTTATTGTAGATGTTATTGCCAGAGGTTAACTGAGCATTTTGGTATTAGAGCTGAAATAAAGATCTCTCGGCATGTAGAGTCGCCGCGTCCCAATTGTTTTAAGTGCAGAACTATATTATGTTTATACAATCTTATTTAATTTATGAATTGAATACCGATGAGTTTGTGTCGAACATGTATTTCAGTGTTTTGAGATTCAATATCAACCCCATACCCTATTGGATTAAGTTAACCTGGCTAAGTTAATATAACGAAAAAAATAGTCACATATAGTAAGTTATCAGTCCTGTACTTTAAAAAAAACTTTAAAGTAGAAAGAGAAAAAAGTTTTTCCAATGAACATATAGCTACACTCTAAACAATATACGTAGAGGTTGAATAAAATTTGAAACATTAAATAGGAATTATCATCGACACAATTCTATAGAGGCAAATTACATTATATGAGACCTCAATAATGGAATCATGCATCGTCATACAATCCATCGCTGTACCGTTAGTGAAATGACAGACCGGTAGGTGCATCTGCTTCCCACGTTTATACAGATAAAAAACTAACACAGGGAATAGATTTATTCAATTCTGATCTGATAATGGGTCTTTTTCAATTGAAAACTGTCCACGGGCAGTGTTAGTCTTTTGGGCGTAGAACATGTAATTATCTTTGTTCTAAATATTCAATTTTGGAAATAAGATTGTTCAACTGTCATTTTTAAAGTTTTAATACAGATACAAAACGTTTACAAAGAGATACAGCCAGCACTGTTAGGTATTGTGGTTAGGTAATCTATAAATATTTTAACGACTTCTATTTGCATGAAATAAAACTTCCGTTGCTTTTCATAAATTGTATATTTAATGTGTGTGAATGAACCAAATTATATAATGTTTTATTTGCTCTAGTCTCAGAACTGAGCGAAGTTGAATGGGCAATTATCCTGCGACTTAGATATTACTGAGAAATTTATTGTCCCCACGTTTCTGTGCACGTTCCCCTGAGATAGTGCTCAAGAAAAGCTATAAACATTTTTATAAAACTAGTATAAATTTAAAAGTAAAAAAAAACCACCTGCTATGAAAAAGCTATCATGATATACATATATTTTTGAAAACCTTATGATGAGCTCTTTAATTTAATACCCATATTGCAGTATTCGGTTTATTTTTATTTTTTGATATTTCAAATAAAGGCATCTCACAGCCGCGATTTTATTTTTAATTTCACTTATAAACACTTGGGTTGTCAAGACGAATCTAACGATATCTTAATAGCACACGTTTTAATTTAAGCAATAGTATTTCCTACGTTTAGTTCTCCTGATGCTTATAAATTGACCTAATATGATGTGAAAATTATAAAACAGATTAACTTGTGTTGTATATAACTAATACCTATTATTTCTTTCTGTTAGGTGAATTCCTTATCATTTGTACTTGACAATACGTTTCAGTAGTGATCAAAAATATAACCTAACGCCGCCACGCTCTCCGCGAGCTGAGGCAAGGGATCTGCAAGTCTCATGGGTCACCTTTTTACCCGGACCTTTACTTTTACCAACTCACACGCTTCCCCGCCAACAATACAGCAAGCCCCTAAAGCCACAATCACGAACGTAATTATTGGCTAACAAAGCTAGACGAGCCACTTTTGTGGCGTTCTCAAAATATTTCCACGCAATTAAATATTCATTACATGCGAGTGCCCACGGACGCGAACATTTTCTGTCATTAAGGACGCACGAAATCCGCTTTTTGGGCGTCACACGGCCGTGCTTCGGCTCTAGGCTAAGAAACGATTTACGAATACTCGTAGTATTAAACACTAGCCCAAATAGAGATCCTCATTTTTATAATATAAAAAGCTAGCTAGCTAAAGCTATAAAAAGCTAGCTAAAAGATAAAAGAGAAATATTTCAATAAGGTGTCAGGAAACTTATAGTTTCTAACACTTTCGAGGTCAGATAAGCCTGAAAATGTTCAAATAGGACTACAATTTTTAAAGTCCAAATTTCCAAGGATAACGCATTTAATGACGCCAAGGCCTAATCCACAAATATGTTATACCTACTAAAAATACAAGAAATAGAGTAGATTTCAAATCCATACTCCTACAGTTTCTACACGTAGCTGCTTTCCCACGTCTGAGCAAAGCGAATAACGCCAACTGTATGCTAATTAAAACTCACAATAGATGTTATCCGTCCGTCTTAGCTCATAATTGCCTTAATAAGCACCATATAATCATAATCAAACAGAATTACAAGCGGATTGAAACTTGGGTTCGGCCTTTGTGGCCAGACCGGCTCAGGACGATTGGCAATCAACTGTCGGAGTCTCGTGCACTGGACGATACAGAATACAGAAGCAATTGAATTGTATTAGAATGAGAAGTGAGAACTATTTGAGAAATTTAAATTTGGAATTAAAATGCTGATGAACAATGGTACATGACTTTAAGAGATGTGAGTACAATCCAAAAGAACAATAATAATAATAAGCGAATTTTAAGTAATGATTGAGTCTATGTTTTTGAAGATTAGATCATTTGGTGCGATTATGATTACCACAGTTGTAAGTAGAATGTATGCAATTATTTTACTGAAAGATGTAAAATATAATTATATTAAAACTAGCTGCCCGGACAGACTTCGTTCTGTCAAAAGTTTTTTTTTATTAAAACCTTCCGTATGCCTTAAGGGATATGTAAGCTATCCTATCTCTCAAGTTGGATCAAACTGCACACGGTGTGCAAATTTGATGAAAATCGGTTAAGGAGTTTGGAGTCCATCGCGGACAAACGACGTGACACGTAATTTATCTTTGGTACGATGGATTACTAATGATCATATCTGAATGAGGCATCTACATTCTCTGATAATTATATGTCTGTGTTGAGACTAAGCATTTATACTTTACTGTAAACTTTTTTTCCAACCATTGCGATTTCTATTACTCCTAATATATCTTAATAATGCGGTGAACGACCCCCCTTCCCCACCTTCTTCCTAATTATCCCCTCCTGTTCCCGCGCATTAGCTGCGGTTTAGTAAACAGAGTACAAAAAAACTTGGCCGCAATGTCAGTGCCTTGGCAGAAAATGGTTTTTGTACCGTTTAGTTCAATCATTAGTACGAGCGTACGACTCTATGGTAACTTTCTGAACTCAAACTCAAAATTATGTGAAAATTGAAAAATAACGATTGCTAGTTTTTACTTTAACATTAATAAATACCTGCTTATTTATACCTACATGAATATTTTTATCCAATGAAATTTTTAGAATAGAAAACGCAATTGTTGTACGAAGATGCGTCTTACGGTGCGAGTTAGCTGATTGAATTCGTATAAGTAGGTACAAAATTATTGTTAATGAAAATCCACAGATAATAGAAGTCAATTTCATAAAAATCACCCAAAATTATTTTTCTTTATCTTAAATTATCTTCTCTCTATTATTACAAAATTAAATAGTCTATGCACCTAATTAGGATTCAAAATCATTTTATAGTAGTAACAGTTATTTAAATAACTATAGCATAGATAGCCATATTATATGGATTTTGGAAATATAAACTTTCATGTGGTTATACATATACATGGTTGTACCATTTAAAATTGTTTATCCCTTGTAGGAACACACCAGAACAGTTTTGTTCCCATGGTGCCTGTGTTCGCCGTGAGAAAGATTTCTATCCTCTCTATTCTTTTTTTCATAAAAAACGAATGCATTCGGAAGCTCAACGAAAGGTCACACGAGAAAATGCATTTTAAAAATAAAAAAAATGGCGCGAATTTCATGCAGACCTGACGTTCCATTCCCGCCGTTCGTTAAAGTTTTTGTTTTTCTCGTTAATGAAGATAGCTGTTGTACTCGTATAATGGAAATGAAAAAGTATGAATATTGTCATAAATATTGGCATGAACGCAAAAATATAATGCAGTAATTATGATGTAGTGTATGTAATGAATTTTATCAATAAACTAATTCAATTGGGTATTAAATAATTAAAACTATCGAGGGATTAAAATCACTATCTTTTGATAGAAATTACTTTAAAAATAGTTGAACCGTATATGTATATGTATAGTAGTAATAATACTTCAATGTGCTTTTATAATTTTTTTCTACGATTTCATACTTAACTCTGTTTTACGCTGGATCAAAAAGCGAGAGAAATGTCACTTATATAAGTGATCGAAGCATGCGATGACATTCCTCTCGCTTTTTGATCCAGCGTAAAACAGAGTTAAGTAGGTATGAAATCGTAGAAAAAAATTATAAAAGCATATTATTATAAATTGATAAACGAACATAAAGACTTACTTACGGACACAAAATTTTAATCTTTTTCATTTAATTCCTCTCAAGCTCCGTTGACCAGGTGATATAATTACATTCAAGTGTGTAATTAAAATAAGCTAGTCGTATGATGATTGATACAGACTGAGGATTAATGATCCAAATCAATATTATTATAATGTAAAAAAGAGGTAGATATGTCACTAGCGCGTCGACGATGAAGAGCTTAAGAACAGGCAATTGACCGTTCTGCTCGTAGTCGCTATGTCAATACAAGACGATTCGCACGCTTTGGTTGTTGTCAGAAGTGCTTGACATTAGACATACAGCGTTACAATGCCTTAGTGTATTATACCAATGTGATTGGTGTAGTGAAACAAAAGATAAACGTGTGTGTGTTGTAGCTCTTTTCGGAACAGATTTTTTGGTTGATTTGTAAGGGTATAACGTATCTATATTTTTTAAATATCATTGATCCAAATTAATTATATGAATTATACCAACTATCGCAGATAACCGCTCTCATTACGCCTGAGGACTATACTCCTCGTATCTAAGCGAAGGATTTAGTGCCTGTAATCGGTGTTAGTACTCACTCATAAAGTAGGCACATGGTCATAGGATTACTATAAAGTCATATTTATTTTATATGCTACCAACACTTTGCTTTACAAAGTTGTTAGGGATAAACTTAAGTATTAAATACGGGAAGTCATACCTGATAAATTTATTAATACTAGTATTATGACATTTGTGCTGCTATATTATTAGAAGCTTAGTACTTTGACAGATATATCAAGTTGTAAATGCAAATATATTTCACGACTAGTAACTCGCTTGCTTGGCTTTGGGAAACCTATGTTTTAACCATGATAATATAACATATGTACTCGAAAAAATATTTAAGTATATCGGAATTTTACGGTCAATTTTTTTTTAATGTTTGAATGTGGTTTGAATCAATGATATTGTGTTTGAATCAATAACAGTGACAACTACTTTGAATGGTTAATTACATAGGCTAAGCAAATGCTAAAAATTATAAGCCGTTTTGAAGATGCAACAACTTCGGATAATTTTAGTTATACTATCTGAAACTTGAATGTTCGATTTTCAAATAATGCATTGGGTAACTTGAATTCATTCCAAAGACAATAGAACAGTATAGAGCAACATTTATAACAAATTCACAGACGACATGGCATGGCATGGAGTCTCACAACAATAGCACATAATAAGGTGCAGAGCTGCGCCAGAGGCCCATATATTGCGATATTGAATTAATCATGAAAATAGAAGTAAGTACTCAAAATGCCTTTAATTCTTTTCAAGGTATTTATTATACGTACTGAAAATATTTTGAAACTGTGTTTTTTTCACATGAGTCGAATTTACACACCAAATGGTGCGTTTTAATTTTACTCTCAGATATTTAAAAAAGTCAATGGGTTATTCCATGATATCTGCTTTTAGGTCAACTAAAACTTTAATTAAGTATAATAATGCCTATAGTCATATTTTATAAACTTTAAAATCAGACTTTAAAAACGACCATGTTCACATTTATCATAACGAAGTCTTTAACCAAAAGTAACATCGCTTGAACTCTTAAGAATACGATTATACAATGTTTTGAGCAAAGTATATTATGGGCTTACGGTAAATTTAAATGTATTCCAAAGACAATAGAGGAACATAGATGCAAAGAACAGAGTATAAAACCCCGCTCCCGGCAGTAGTGATAATAGAAACCATTTCCGCACGTTACAAATTATTATGAATTGATTTCAATGAAAATTATGGCTGAAGTGATATAAATTATTGTGAATTTATTTCTCAGAAACCACAATTTAAAATTATTGGATATAAAATTTCTTTCTTTGTGACTTATCAGTGTCACAAAGAGTTAAAACTTTTCGTCATTCTTTTTTAGTATTTATGCATTTATGTATTTATATTTAAAGTATTTTTATTGGTACAAACTTTTGTAAATGACATCTTATTTAAAATTTGTAAAAATCATCTATATCTTAGGTTTATAATTTCCTTGTAAAAACATGCTATTTTATTATGAGGGATATCAATATAAAAGACAATTAATCACGGTTAAGATAATCAGAAAAGGCGTTAAACCGTTGAACGAGGGGAAGTGGAAATCAATTACCTACAGTTTATTGTTTAATTTTTTATTTTAACCACAACTAATTGGGAATTGGACCGTTTTAAATAGATCGGTTGAAATAGCTGTTTTTCGTAACGTCCCTAACGATGCACGATGTGTGTTCAACCGTCAACGAGTGGTCAGTAAGTTTTATAATTTATTATTTACACAATTAGGTGGATTTTTATTACTTATATTAACTGAGTATCATGTGGTTTGCTTGATAATTTCTGCTTCTTATTGTTATTTGTTTTGTCTTCTTACATAGTTGTAATTCAAATGTAACATCATTTTTCTCTATCATAGATAAGTTTGTACTCGGTACTCTTATCAAATTTACCTATTACCTCTCCTCGGTCGCAGTATCGGATAGTCAGTAATAATGCGAGTATATGCTAGGCCTCTTTTGACGGGTAAAGCATTACTGATATGCTTTTGGTGTTGCTGGACTTGCTGGTATCTTTACAAAGCCACCATAAAAAATTAAACTTTCATACATGTCGTTCTTTGCTATCTTGTATACGATAGGGCCAACGCCTGAAAATGGAAATCATGGAGCACAGTTACCGTGACGTTTTGCACCATCGTCACGCAACGACGGTCGCCCCTACCATGTCATTCTGAGGTAATTTCCAACATCGAGCCTCGAGCCCGTGTACTTTACATTGAATAGCTCAGTCCATCGAATCTTTTCGTTCGGTTAACGCGCTCGGAAATGTATCGTCTCTGCAAAACGTCGTCGTGGAAAGTTTGTGGAAATGTGTTTCGTGTGAAACACCTACCGAAGTCCAAGGTCTCTGTGTTACTTATTTTAGTTTACGTAAGTAACTGGTATTTAAATTACCAGCGCAATGCTGTCTTAAATAAAAATTTAACGATTGAGGTAAATTAGAAGGAGGTACCTAAGTGTTAGTCTTAAAAGAGTATTTTTTTAAGAACAGTTTTCAATTAACGTCTATAAGAAGTTTAGTCTTCGGTGTTGATTTATTGATTGTACTTAGGTTTATTTAATATGTTTGCCAACAACTGCGGACAAACGGTAAAAGGCGGTCTTTTTCACAAAACAAAATCCTAATTAATATTATAAATTAATGTGAAACTTTGTGATGATGTTTGTAAAGATCGATGCATACGTAACGTGGACGGGACGGGGACGGGACGAGACGTAAAGTTTTGAAAACATCGTTTCATAGAAAATGTAAACGATAGCGCATACGCCACGGAGGCACGCACGGGACGGGCACGGGGCACGCACATAATAATATATTTATGCCCCGTCCACGTCCCGTCCCCGTCCCGTCCACGTTACGTATGCAGCGACCTTTACTCTTTCACGCCCAGACTAATGAACGGATTTTCATGAAATATAACACACAGACGTAGACCATTATCTGGAATACAATATAGGGTACTTAACATTCTGGAAAAGGCGAGGAAAGTCGCGTGCGGGCTAGTTCTAACATATATTCATTGAAGTAAAAAAAATTAAAAAAAAAATAAAAAAAAAAACAAAAAACCCGACTGTATAAAACTAAAAACAAAAAAAAACGAGCTCATTGTATAAGAATGTTGTTAAAAGTAATACTGAACAACTACGCCATAGAAGGATTAAATTATGAATGGTATTAAGGATATAATGATTATTTCTTATGAACTGAATACGTCTATAACTCCATTGAGACCAATCAGAATTGTGTGAATTGCAGCTTCAAACACTTCAATGATTTTTTCCTCTGCGTTAGTCATTAGAACGTTATGTCATATATTTGTTAGCTACAGCTGGAAGTACTTGCTACAGTCTTTTCCTGTTTCTGGTCGTTTTTTTTATATTCACCATTAAACAGTTCAGGTGCTATGGTTTCTATTGTGTTGTAATAAGGTTGTAAATGGTTTAACTAGCGTGCCATTGTGAGATGCAACAGGTGTATTAGGTACGCAATGGCGCCCTACAGTCAAACTGCGCGGTTGTTGTCTATTTTGACATAAAAAAAATAGTGAGTCAGATAATTTTATTACGAACTATCAGCACTCAGCAGTTTCAAGCGGCCGGTTGCTAACCTAGCATTAGCAAAAACTCTGGACGTAAAAGGTTTTGATACTAAAGTGTTAACGTGTAGAATGCGAATGTTATTCTTTTGTTTTAGTGCATTGTGCGCAACCTTCTTTTAATATGACTAGTAAGCAATAAAAGCGATTTTGAGCTGTCGTAAATAGCTGAGTAAGAGTAGGCTGGTAGCAATATCTTATGAACTCCTAATTGGAACTCTCTGTTATCTTAGAGAGGAGTCGTTAACGGGGGGATTTTTGGCAAATTCTAAAACTGAATATTTTTTGGGTAACATATTTAAGAACTCACCACGGATCTAATGAGTAATGCTATTGCCCCTACCATCAGTACCTGCTGAAGAAACTTGAAGAGATTCTTCGATTATGAGAATGTTTTTATTTTCTGCTGCTGTTTACGAAATTATTTCTTTGTCTTTGGCCTTAGCAGTTTACTCACAATACAATTGTAACAATTGTAACACGTCACAATTTGTGACAGTTGTTGTTAAGTAAAATAAAGGTGAAATGTAGTACACGTAATTAATTGTGTTAATTGTGTGTAACTGGTGAAACATAGGATCAAAGTTCATTTCGTCGAACCGCACCGTCGCATATTACTGTTGTGTTAGCGTTTTGGTTATGATGCGTTTTTGTTATGTTAATATTGTAGCAGCTTTATAAATTATAATTCAGCTTCCATTTGGATATGACAGGAGGGCAACTGGTAAATTATTTGATGTCTATATAGACAAAGTGACGGGACTTCTTATGTGTTAAATCTCTGTACAATGTAGAACAATGTAGTTATTTGGTTTCCATATAAATCAAAGAAATTCCCATAAATGCAAAAAAAGGTTAGCGAACAATTTCAGAATAAACTGAGCCCAGTAAGAGGCATTTACGAGATAGATAAATCTGTATTTTGCCGATTTTTTCCGTCTCAAGTACAAATCAATAGACCTATGTCTAACGGATTACACTGATGGTATACTCGTGGTATTACCCTTTGGGCATTTCATATTAGCTGACTGGTCTAATATTCAGGTAGCATCTTTGCCCATATTCATGATTTTTTCAGCCGATTGTAACAAACTAATCTATAGCGATATACCTCGAGATGCTAATAAAGACATCCGCGGCTTCTCTGTCCTATTCAGTTATTAATCTTTATGGATGTCTTAAACGTGTCTTCACATATTATTAAGTATACGACTTATCGATTTGTGCGATGAGAACAAGCGTTTGAGAAGAGTAATATTGCATTGTTTTATCCAAATTACCTTATCTTTGCTGCTTGGATGCTGCTTTGGTTAGTTTCAACAGATTTATTTAAATAGAAGTATGGTAAGAATTAAATTTCGTTTTCATATAGGTACAGTCGGTTAGAATTTAAGAAGTGCTTGCTTAAAATTAATTGAGTCGTTTGAGGCATATTCCCATAGAGACTTTGGCTTGGGTACCTTGGCGTTTCATATTTATCTTCGAGAATACTTAAGGAGAATAATAATAACCCGCATACACTACTTACCAGATGTGAGGCCAGTTTTTAACCTTATTCAATTAGGTAATATAAGAAGATCTTAAAAGTAAATTAGCGTCGGCAACTGAACACGTTCCGTTATTCGATACCTCGTCTTCTTATACTTGTTTTATTTTTATACCCGGTTTTTGGTTAACAACTATGTATTTCGCAACCGCGTAACCGGTAATAATAATAAATTACGGTTTATTTCAAATCATCAAGCATCCTGTAGTTTAAGGATTTCGTGTTTTTTGTATTTGTCTGTGAATATAATATAAATAATACCATAAATAAAATAAATTAGCAACAGAGTTCTTTGTGCCTTTTGTATTACGTTTTAAACATTTTTTCGTACCGCTAATGATCTAAAAAAAGTAAATAAAATACTAAGTTTTTTTCTAAAAAACTCTTGTGTGTTAATCGGAATACACTCATGTTACTTCTAAAGGACCACCCTGAAGATTGAACTGAGAGATGAGGTGATGTCAATTTTGCCAAAAAATTGTCTTTAATAACATTCATTTGTTTAATCTCACTAATTCCACCGAGGGTCTCGGGGTCGTTAAGGAGTCAGTTTTTAAGGTTTTATGATACTTATTCAGAGGCTTTGAACAGTAAATTGGGTGTTTACATGAAAAGGTTTAACGGTGGTCGTCATTTGTTATTTTTTAAAGTTCTGCAGTTTCTGTCTTACGTGACTAATTCGGACATGATCTCTTGGATACTCTTACTAAAGTCTAAACTCCACTTTACTGAGTTCAGCCGATTACCATTAAAAGTCCCAAATTCAATGCAATTTAATAAATAATATATTTAATAAATAATAAAGGTTAATATATGTATACAGCTTAGTAGTTTAACATACATATGACACAACATATTAAGGGCATTGCAAAGTTATGTCAATATTACATTCATACATAAAGTTGCATTTTATACTTTAATAATTCATACCAATATAATACTAAGGAACATCTAAAAATAAGTATTAAAAGCAAAGAACATCAAAATTAAATACCTGCATCAAGCAAAATAAAAATTGGTATGTATAAATTAAAATTACCACACAAATCATCTAGGTTATTTCTATTGATGACAAACTTTTTTTCCTTTATTATTGCTGATCGGTGGTGGAGTTACCAAATTAATTCAAATACCAACAACGTATCTTGGGATTTCTATCTTTATTTTAATTTTTGTCTGGCCAAAAGAAAACTTGCAAATTTAAAAAGATATACAATATTATTCAGTGTAAAGTATACAGTTTTCTACTTTAAAAGCATTGTTAAAAAAAGTAGATTAAGCAAGTTTTAAATGTAGGTCATTTCGCCAGCGAAAATATTGCCTACGTTACGAGCGTCAAAATGCGATATTACCAGTACTTAACTTGTTTTTCATATCGCTCGCGCAACGATAACGCTACGCCCTATTTAAGACGGGAATTTCGCCAGACGTTTATTTTTCAGTAACAAGAATCAGAAAATTTACTCCGTATTCTATCAGCCATTTTATTTTTAAAGTTTACTGCTAAGTACTTAAGTGTTCTTAGTTATAGTTAAGTACATAAATTACTTGGAGAATTGCCTGCCTGTATAAATTATGATACCTATTTTCTTTTTTTAATTTCTATTGTCACAAACTCAACACGTAAAGTTTTATGACAATGTAAAGGAATGTGAAAATGCTTACTAGGACCACAGAATGTACCTTTAGGTAGGTACATAAACCTAAAGGTACATTTACATTAAATATGATTGCCATTTTAACTCTAACAATTTATAGAGAATGTAGAGCTTAAGATTATCATATCACTTTCCTATTATAATAAATCAATAAATAAAGATGAGTGAATTTATTTCATTACTAGCGGCTCGGACAGACTTCGTTCTGTCAATTTTTTATTATTATTATTATTATTATGAAAACCTTCCGTGTGCCTTAAGAAACATACAAAAAAATGCCAAATTGGTCGAGCCATTCTCGAGTTTTGCGCTTAGCAACATTAATTTTTATTTATATAGATTATGCAAGTGTTATATGTATAGGATATAATATAAAATAAAAGATGTTTTCTGAAATTAGGCGTATACGATATTTTATGTATAAAAAGAGAATAAGCAATACATAAAGTGTAATGACCTCGCAACACTCAGTATTGATCGTTTGCGCACTTCAACAAAAAACAAGCAAATTTGCAAGAGCCATATTGAATATTATTTTAAGGTATTATAGTCTTATTACTAAACATTTGTCGTATTTTGCACATCAGTGACAACTAGACTGGAAGACTTAGAGGTATTATTACTATGATCTGAATAAGAAGCTGTAATGCATTAAGGTATGGAATCTAAAAGTCAGATTTGGTTTAGTACTTTGTGTAAGTACGTCGTGTTTATCTGAGGTATGATAAACGCTGGTTCATCTTACCTGTTTTACTACCGGATAACGCTATTTCTTTTTCGTATGACTACTTATCTTTGACTAGAGATCAGTCGGTTTGTTGGATATAAAAATTGCGTTCTTTTCGATTAGAGTTGCTCCTCCAAAAAAGGTCTTATTCTCTTGGTCTCGTGTGTTAATTTTAATATTACTGGACAAAATGAATACAAACAGTGTATCAAATGTTATTATCTCCTCTCAAAATGAGAAAGAAGGCTTGGTTGCTATGTCGTGATGACAAAACACTAAATAAAAATTGACGTTCTAAATAACAAAACGTGAACAAACACTTATGTTTGTAGGTACAACGTGAAAGTAAAATAACACGTACTTTTTACTGTTCCAATGCGAGTCGTGTAGTTATTGAATAATTCGGCCATTACCGACCTCATGAATCTAAATACGTGTGGACTGACACACATTGAATATGTATTGGCTCGTTTAGTGCCCTATTATTAATTGCCACTACATATTGACACCCGCGATAGTATCTTAACAGTGTATTATTAATTTATCGAGTTTTTTATGTATTCATTTCATTCTCTGCTATAGCAGAGGAAAGATACTTGCTACTTTAATAGAAAAGTAAAAAAATGATATCTTAGCAACATCTGACTGCTATACCACTTATCAGTTCTTTTAATGAACATAATCATCACGAAAAGGGTATCCAAAATTTTGATAATTTGAACATCCGTAGTTAGTAGTTAAAAACATTATGTGCGGCCAATATACCTACAGATAAAACTAATAAAATATACTCGTATATGTGAGACAGTTTTTTTGCGGACATAGGAGCGGAATTAAGTAAAAAAGTAACAATGTGTACCAGGATAGCACGTGTGCATAAAGGGTGGCTGGCCGACATGTGCCGACCGCAGGTGTGAGCGGGCCCGGTGCGCTCGCCAACTGCTGGCCCGTTTTATTTGAAGACGGACTAAACAGGTCATCTGCCATCCCGCTTACACGTATATGTATCCTGTTTTTCTTTCAGCTGTACAGCCTATTTCTCTCATTACGTCTTTTAACTCGTAATGTTAAGTTATAATAATTTTATCCCATTGTTAAGCTGTGATTAGATAAAAGGTGATCATTTTATGAGTATTATTACAGAAGAAATAATAGTATTATCACAAAGAGAACAATCGAAGGTTTTCTAAGACCCTAAAGTTTAACTCCAGAAAGTGTTATATTTACAGTAGCATACCTAGTTAGTATGGAACATTTTGATTTTCATAAGTAACAATAAAAGTATAAAGTCATACGTAAAAATTCGCTGCATAGAATAAAATAAAATTAAGTTGAATTTTTTGAACTTTGTGCAATAACTATTACTTTATAATCTGTAAAATAATGTATAGCAAGTATAAGATGATGTTTCCAGTACAGAGAGAATTAACGCGAATTTTACTCAATTCCTTTCCTCATTTGTTTCAGATGATCACAATATTCCGACATCGATTGCACTGTGAAACGTGTAGCAAAGCGTGCCGGATTAGCCGCGCTGTGACGTGACAGGTGCGTAAGACATGTTTGTGTCAATATTGTAATAATGAGACAAACGTCACGTCATCGTTGTCATACTTGTCTCACACAAACAACAGATAGATATGAATGTCAAATGAACGCATTGTTTTTACGGGACAGCAATTTACCTCTAAATATCTTGAATGATTGAGATAGAATTTTCTGAATAAGATCCCTTTTCATTAAGACTAAGAGCTATTGTCTGTTAGTTATAGGAACCATAGACAATTTGACAGCTTTTCTATCTGCTACAGTGTGAAAAAAAATCATTAAAATTTTCTCATACAATATTCGAAACATAATTTTTTGATTTTACGAAATCGCTGGGTTTTACAAAACAGTTTTCACCGTATATTCTCCTCATTCCGTTAAGAACACATTAGTTCAATATCCTCGTTATAGAGCTATTCGTATTCAGGGATGTAAGGTTGCCAGTGCGTCAACTTGCTTAGTCTACGAAGTATGATTGATACGATCGTCATGTTCAGTTATTCGTCACGGCCTTGCCTCATTCGTCACTTCGCAACAGTACTCGATTCGATAAGGCGAATAGTTTTCATCGATTCCGACAATATATTCCATTCACGAAACTAACTGTAGAGCGATTATATCGACGATTCGCTAAGTGCACTTGAAGATACATTGACGCTAGACTGTGCTACATAAAAAATTACTTTGCATGCAAAATTGTCTTGTGGTTATAATGGGGAAAGGCCGATTTTTTTCGGATTTACCAAATTTAAATTTGGTGGTTTCAATCACTTGATGATTCTGTATAGATAATACAAATATTTGCGGATAACAATTTTTTTGAAATGGAACGTAATTATGCAGCTAGGATGACTTTTGATTCAGTCATTAATAGTAAACTATTATAATTTGTGTAAAATATACGTAGTTACCGTTCTGTAATATAATATGCTTCCAATATTGACCATAAGGTATTCATATTATTTTTTCGAAATTAGTATAAAATAGCTTAATTAGCGCTTTTTTTTAACATAACAAAGTTGACAAATGCCATAAAAACCGAATCAACTCAAACAGTTTGTTAAAGAGGATTCAATGGCTATAAATCGTAAGCCAATACGCGATGAACGTGCGATAGCCGATAGCGCGGTAGGTTTCAGTAAATGTTTGAATAGTTCGATCGGCCACAATGCCGTGTTTGCTCTGGAGCACTGCCGCGTTTGCTGCCATAGGGCTGCCACCAAAAACTTTTAAAATATCTGGACGCCGAGCTTCAAGGAGGTACCTGAAGACGTATCACATAAAATTGGATGAATAATTTCGAGCAATCATAGCCCCGATTGACATTGAGTTTACTTTAGTTACTCGTAGGTTGTCGGTGTGAAGTAATTGTTTATCTATGTAAGAGTATAAGATATAATAATAGAAGATATAATAATAGAATATTCCTGCCACAAAACAAATGAAGCAGAATAATTAAAGGAAGCTCTATTATATTTTCCATTTTAGTTTGAAATCGGATAAAAAGAAAAATAGTAAAAGGATTTTGCTAATAAAGGTAATTTGTAAGGCATTTTTACTCTTGAATTAAAAGTTTCTCATGCCACAGCCCTAGATTGTTCTAAACTTGTTCAATCTTGTTCAATACAACAGTTACTCCAAATGTTCATGTCTCACCTCTACAAGTTGACGTCACTTGCTATATTTTTCAACTAAATTTGTTCAAAAATTTACTTAACAGTTAGCACTTTCATATGCTAAATATTTTGTAAAAACCGATTACACTATGAACAGAATGATATTGTGAGACGTTGTCCCACAAAACATAGTATGTAGTAATATTTTGTATGTTGAATGTCATTTCGAACTATTTTTAATGGACTTCAAAAAAGGAGGAGGTATTCAATTCGACTGTACATATGTTTTTTTATGTTTGTTACCTCAGAACTTTTGACTGGGTGAACCGATATTTTTTTAATCGAAAGCTGGTGTTTGTCATGTAGTCCCACTGTTTGAGCAAGATCTGAGAAGTAGTTTTTGAGTTATCCCTAATTTTGAAGTTGGTTATTTTTTGACAAGAATTATGTATAAAGTGCTGGATTTCACTTGAATCTGCTCATAGAGACACAAAAATATACGCAAATTATCACTATAATCAACATAACAGCATGTTGAGGACTTTCCTCTAAAATACAATAAATTGAATGATCGTAAAATCTCTTATCTCTTTATACCCGATTAGTCATAACGATTTGTATGTAAATTTTCGGAAACTTAGTCGTTCCAAGTATCGAGAATCGTGAATGACTTTAATTCGGATTTATAAGTGATTTATTTGTTGATTTTTAGGAAATTATTTTATTCACAATGGACAAGATTAAACAAAATTATTTACAGACCACATAAAACCGTCTCAATTTAGTTTGTAATAAGATATACAGTTATTTTAATTTCTAAACGATGTGGCATGCTACGTTTACGGAACGGTAGTTCTTTTTAACAAAACCTTTAGATAACGATCGTATCACAAAACCTCTTTGTTTGTGAAACATTTATTTGTACTGGACACGACCAAAATTGTACTTACCGATTACTAAGCCAACAGACATATCGAGATTCGATCTTGACAAACCTGAAAATAACAGACAGAGCCGTGTTTATTAATAGAATATATCGATTACTTTTCCGCCATGGACACCTAGCCTATTGTTAGACGAATGTATTTGAATTGGATAAAAAGTTGTATGTTGAAAGGACTTTGATAACTTACATTGTGCTATAGATATTTTGGTTATGTTTTTGTTGTATTTGTTCTCCATTTCCAAATTATAATTAAGGCAACGCAATGCATTGAATATGGTTTCGAATAGAAATATTCGATAAGAACACTGATTTCTTTGCGTACTTGTCTATTTGACTAAAATTTAATCTATGATGAACGTTACGGGAAATTCCAAATAAAGGGAAAGTCCAAATAAATATACTTTACTCGTGATGTTTTATGTTATTGAAGTAATGATTAGCACTATTGTATTACCCGCATGTGACGGTATTATTGACGTTGAACTTTTGGAGGACGATACCATAGACGATACGGTACGCTTAAGTTTATCTACAAATAATATATGAAAATTCTTCATGAGAACAATTTTTTTTGCCCCGGTTTTTTGAAACAAATCTTTTGAATAATCTTCTTATAAGGAAGGACATTTTTAATTCTTGAACTAACTTAAAATCTAGCCATCTACTAGGATCATATAATAGCGAAGAGAATCCGCGTTTATTAATAAAATCGATTTGAGTTTTCTCTTTGTGTCGATCGTGGGAAAGAGCTAACAATAGGGAGAGAGCTCTCGGGTTCGCTGCCGCCCTGGTACGCCGTGAAGAAATCGTGAGACCCGTGGGACAGCGCATCCACTGTTACTGTTTAAATAGCTGCACTCCATCTAACGCGTGACGGCAATCATACCGGTTTCAACTGTACTCAAAACTTTATAATGATGAACCATCAACTTGTATACATTACGGGATAGTTATGGGATAGCTGGATTACTTGCGCCGTGGATATTAATGTAAATGGACTTTAATAGGCAATTTATTTAACATAAAAATTATACTTCAACTATACTCAACTCGCTCACTCAACACAAACAATCCACAACTTATTGAGCTCGGGACGCTCGGGTCTCCTCTCACATTACATTCTTTTAGGGCCATATTTCACCATGCTAACTTATTATTAGGCACAAATTGGCAAACTTCGCACACAATCAAAAATATCAATCTACAAATGTTTAAGTGCTGAGAAGGTCTCGACATAACAACAACTTTGAAGAATTAGAGAATGAGATGCATAACATCTCAATATATGTAAATAAATACAAAGCAAGAATAACTTTGTTTCAGTTACTTACTTCAGAAACCGTTACGATCGGTACGTCTGATCAGTAAATTAATCCTTCTTAATAGCATGCACCTTTGCAGTAGCCATTATCATAAATTATACTGATTGTGATTCATAAGTCTTTTAAATTGACATTGATAGTAGAATGTTGACTAAATCGAACTAAAAAACAAATACTTTACACGTTTTTACGAGACCAATAATTTCGATAACGCCAATCGATTAATCACCGGTATTTTCCGTAACACAAACTTTAGATGTAACAAAATAATTCTAGATATATCATAGTTGGTATCTCCTGCCCACATCCCACATCCATATATTAGCATCGTAAGCAGGCTAGGTTGGCCGTGAACTTCGTGTGAACGAACGAATGGAACTAGTGTGAACGAACTCATTTAAGAGTCGAAATGGTGTCTCAATCGCTCGTTTCGTACACGGACGTGACTCCCGCGGTCTTCACGCCTTGTTGCCAATATTTTCTCGCTCCCCCAATCGTATATCGAGGTTCGACAGCTCGCCGGGTCTCGGCCGGTCTCGTCCGGACTCCACCGGTCTCGCCGGTCTCTTGTGACCCCGGACCCGGTCACGATAGCTGCAGCACGCGCCGAATTAATGCTACCGTCAAAACAAACGTTAGACCGACCCTCTGTTTCGTGATGAACTATAATTGTTTTGTAGTTTTAACACCTTGTAATTGTTGTAGTCCTTCGTCGTTTTAGATTAAGGTACAAAAAGATTGTAGGTAAATTACAAAACATATATGTAAGTATACGTGATCTACACAAAGCTAATATTATGTATTTAGATACTTTTTTAACATTCCTTTTTCAAGGAATTAAGTATGCAGGAATTGTACCGTAGAAAACTATTATCATAATTATGAAATTTATTTTAGTAAAGTAAAATACGATAACTGTATTAGCTCATATCTCTATGACTAAACAGTTAAGTTTTATGATAAACAGATGGAAATAGTTATTTAAAACTCATCTGAAGAAGAGTGAAGACGTCAGTCGCTTGGATGACCGCCTATTGAGAAATTTTATGAGCGCTACTGTTCAGAATTTAAATCGTCTTCTAAGTTTCTTATACCACACCGTTGTGGACGCGAGATTGGTTCGGTAGTACAGCGAGTTTTTCAATTCAGCACTCAACCCATGAGAACATGCGTAAACATTACACTATTGTGAAAACACGTCGAGATAAGCCACATAAATTGACCAGCTCGCGAATTAGTTTTGTTATTACGGGAAACGAAATTAGAATTTGCCTTGCGTGAACCTCAGGACTGTTGGTGTTGCAACTGGCAACATCTATAAAATATAGATCGTTCGCAGTCGCAGCTGACCGCGTTCACACGGTGTCGGGAGAAGATTACGGGCAATGGTTTCTAGCGGAGTGATTGATGCCCGAATGTGCCTTAGCTTAGAATAAACGAATAAACGGATTAGATAGCTCTTTGTACGCCGTGTTTTGTTTCTGCGAGAATAAACGATGACTTTGTTCCGTCTCGTTTTAACAGTGATTTATTCACGGTTTCGAAGGATGGATTTATTATTGTTATTAAATTTATTTGAGGCTGCTTTTGATGGAGATTAACACTTATCTTTTAGAATTGATTTTAGATATTGTTTTTCTTTATTTTCTATCGTTTGGTTCCCGGGGCAAAATCTTCTGTTGTATAAATCTTCGTGCCATAATTAATAACGAATATATATACTGTAACAAGTAATCCAATTGTTTTGCATAACAACCACGCCCACAAGTTTTTTCCCGCACAAGAACACGTCACTCTTATATCAAAAAACTATTAAATGTAGGAGTTTAGAAACATAATATGATCTCGGTTTGCATCGAGTGATAATTTGATATCGCTAATCTTTATTTAACTAGAATTACCAAACCGGAATACAGTTCGTATGTTTAGTGGCCAATGGCCGCCGTAACTCGTCGACACCCGGACAAACCGAGTCTAAGTTAACCACAGTCTTATTCGCAATATTACCGATGATAATAATAACCATTTTTATTGAAAAGGTAAATTATATTGTAAATTTATCTTTTGAATAAAAATGGTTATTATAAAGTATTTTGATACATTCGTTGCTTATCAGAGGAGCTTAGGCTTGAACTTATCTAAAAGGAGTTTATATCAGTTACGATGAAAGACCAAAAACGCTCATTGAACGGAAAACGGCTTGCAATGCGTTGTGGCAATCATAAAGTTTTCGTAGGGGCTACAACACGAAATTCAAGATGGGAACGTTTTATACATGTTGTGATGTTGAGAGCTGTTTTTTCGCTTTTGCGTTTTCGGTCTTGCAGCGTTACATATCTATAATCCTCCTAATAGTAGTGTGAATTGTATTTTTAAACAAAGCAGTTTGTACTTTTATATCTGTGAAAGAATATCGTAGGCCATAACTTGCTTTACATTATGCTGAAGAGCCGCGTTAAAATTGTAAATATGCTATTATGACTATAATACATTTACAGTCAATATGTTATTTACGTTCCCGTAGGCACGAGTTCGTACAATATCATAATTATGTTATGAACAACTTCATTTATTTGCACTGAATTATTGTCATATGCTATTCACGTCTAGAATAAGTTCATCATAGACGTCGACTGATCGCCGACTCCTTCACTTTACAAGGCGAGACTCTACAACCTTTTACTACACAAATCTTACAGCGTTGTATATCTTAATATATATAAACGAGTAACCGCCTTCGCTTTGCTTCGGTTTTCTTATTTTTTTATAACTTATTGGAGTTTTATTAAGGATACCTAATTTTTTTGAAAATATAATATAGCCTATGTTACTCGGGGGTAGTGTAGCTTCCCAACAGTGAAAGAATTTTTGAAATCGGTTCCGTAGTTTTGGAGCCTATTCAATGCAAACAAAAAATCAAATCTTTCCTCTTTATATATTAGTATAGATTACGTGACACGTTGTTTGTCCGCGATGGACTCCTAAACTACTTAACCGATTTCAATCAAATTTGCACACCGTGTGCAGTTTGATCCAACTTGAAAAA
Organism: Thymelicus acteon; assembly: GCA_951805285.1. Lineage (NCBI taxonomy): Eukaryota > Metazoa > Arthropoda > Insecta > Lepidoptera > Hesperiidae > Thymelicus > Thymelicus acteon. The sequence continues at coordinate 4,522,795 of OX638215.1, read as the reverse complement.
TAGGATAAATCTCCCTTAAGGCTCACGAAGGTTTTAATAAAAAAAACTTTTGACAGAAAGAAGTCTGTCCGGGCAGCTAGTAAATTATAAAATAAATAAAGTTTTGGTCAAAACCTATTGTCGGCGACCAACATACATAGTTTGTAAATGTATCTGTATGTATATGTGTGTAAAGAATGTTAAACGAAGAAAGCATAAAATATTACAGAAATACGTCGCATTCCATGTTAGAGCGAGATAGCGATATATTGCCGCACTGTTCTTACAGTGCCATATAGTTAATAATCGAATTTATGGTTGAATTAAAGTATATACATGAATAGAAATGAATAAATTGAGTAAATGTATATTTCGAATAATAATTTACGTAAATAACATCGTAACATTTGTGATAAATTTGAAGAATTATTACGTAAGTATTTTTACTATACATTTTTAGGTTTTTTGCTTGTAGTTTTTGTAATTATTGGGTTACGATGTTGTTATTATGTTTTGTAGATAGATGTTTGAGAGTTTTATTTATTGTATACAACTTTAGTGATAAGTAATAAAGATTTACCCCGATTAGGGAAGAAACATTGAAATAAGAGGTCAGATCCTAATGTAAAATTGTTAGATTTTATCGAATAAGTTTTTATATGATAATGTTGTATAAATGATGAATATTGGTATCAATAGGTCTCGCTGAGACGATTGTAACGATATATGATACATGTGGTTTTCTTGATGAATAAAATGGATAGACTGATAATCAGGTCGAGCGATAGCGTAAATAGTTACGCGAAGTACATTTTTGAGGCCGAAATAAAGGGGCTTTCAATATGGTATTGCTGGGCCGTACATTAGAGAATCAGATTTTTAGTAAAGTAGGGAACACCAGGGAACACCAGGGAACAAGAGGGAACACCAGGGAACAAGACGAACAAGGAACAAGGAACAACCAGGAACAGCAAGAAGAAGCCAAGAAGAATACCAGGACTTCGAAGAGGATGATTGCTGCCATATGAGAAGAATACTAGGACTTCGAAGAGGATGATTCCAGCCCAACAAGAAGAATACTAGGACTTCGAACAGGATGCCAGCCCAGCAAGAAAAAGAAGAATAATAGGAAGAATCGAAGAGTAGCTTCGAAGAATAATTAGAAGATATCGCCCGGCCTGTGACTCAGTGGTTTGAGAATAAATATTGTTTCTATCACGTCGAATTCCTGTAACAGGACGTCAATTTCTCAAACCCGAGCACAGCCGTAAAGCCTCCACGAGGGCCCGATCAAGGAGCGGTGAACAGACGTAGCCCACGCGCGACACGCGTACTCGTTCCCCGCCACCTTGGGCCCCCACCTCGTGGTTGACTCCGAGGAGTCAGGGCATCGGCGCACCAGTCCTCAGTGCGCAACCGACGTTCCGCTGCCGGCGCGGGTTGTGGACTCCGTTTCCACGCCCTATCTGCGGAGCGTCAAGTCGGGGGTTATCGAACCCAGCGTGACGTGACTGGACGTCGGCCGTTGTACTTCGGCCACCCCGGTCACCCACCGCGCAACAGCTGGTCCTTCGAGCCGGATCTGAGGAAGACATCAAGATGCCAATCACGAGGAGCCAACGCAATGTACCCCAGCGCTCAGCGGGTTCCGAGGGCGGAACAGCCGCGTCGAGCAGAGAAGCGCGATCCAGGATGGGAGGGGCTGCGTCTGAAGCGACATCAGGAGGCACGACGGGTACCACGATGATGGATGGTACCATTACAACGGGCGGAACAACGACGTGCGGTACCACGACGGGAGGTGGCACCACGATGACCGGTTCTACGGAAGCAACGTCAGGTATGTTTGCTTACAGGGGAACCGCGGGCGGAATCATCGATGAAGTGACTCACCAGAAGGCACCAGAACATAAGTCGAACTCGACTTTGGTACCGGCTGGCTCGAGTCGACGAGCGCGGTCAACAAGGACCACGAGCTCTGCGGCCAGGAGGCGTGAGCTCGAAGCGCAAGAGGAGCTGGCACGCCTTGAGCTAGAGCAAGCTCAGGCTGCGACGAGGCTCGCACGCACCCGGCTCGAGCTAGCCCGGTGCGAAGAAGAAGAGGATTCCATGGACGAGGACCCGGAAGACAAGAAAGACCAGGTCCAGGATTGGATACAGGCGTCCATGAAGAACAAGAGTGATGCAAGTGAGTATTTGAATTCCCCGGTTCCCCAACAGGTTAAATATGAAGAGCCGAATAACACTTCAGTCAACGTGCGGCTACTTGCAGATGCTTTGAGAGAAGCAGTCGCACACAGAGAGGGACCAGCGTCGCAGCCGAAGTACATCCACGAGCTACCACTCTTCGATGGAAATAGCAGTGAGTGGTTTGCATTTAAAGTTGTCTATGAAGATACGTGTAGACTATTTTCAGATGTACAGAACATGGCGCGGCTGCGACGAGCGATCAGAGGAACAGCACGAGAGGCGATCAAGAGCCTCTTATATTCGGAAGCTTCCCCGAGTGAGGTACTGCAGGCGTTACAACGGCGCTTCGGGAGGACAGACGCATTGATACTGGCGGAGCTAGATAAGGTAAAAGCACTCCCTCGTATTACGGAAAGTCCACGGGATATCTGCGTCTTCGCCAGTCAAGTTAACAACAGCGTCGCCGCTATACAAGGTTTGAAAAAACCTCAGTACCTACATTCGCCTGAAATTGTAAAACAAATCGTGGAGAAGATGCCTTCGATTCTACGGTTCAGATGGTATGATTTTACAGAAAGCTCAGACGAGGGGGAGTTCTCCAATCTAGTCCTGGTCTCCAAGTTCCTGAACAAGGAAGCCGATAAGTGTGGGGCTTATGCGACACTACAATCGTCGAAACCGCATAGCGAAGAGAGAAGGGCCGCGAATCGACGCGTCGCTAACGCTGCAACCGAAATCTCAAGCTATGTGCCCCGTGGGGGACATGAAATGAAGGGATCAAATCGCAATAGTGATCTCAGAAGCGGATACGAGGCGAACAAAATCAGTTGTTTGTATTGTCGAGGCGCACATTTTATAATATATTGTCCACAGTTTTCGAAGCTTTCGACTGTGGACCGGTGGACGTACGCCAAGAAGACACGCCTCTGCTTCAAGTGCTTGAGTGACCGTCATCGGAAGATTTCATGCCGCAGACCAGGGTGCAAGGTCTGTGGGCGTTGGCATCACCAACTGCTTCACTCTGACCGAAGAAAAGAAGATGAGAAGCCTGCAGCAGAGGTGGAAGAAGCTACCACCAACATCGCGTCTTCGGTCAACGCGTTGAAAGCTGCGAGGGCATATTTGAAGATGGTCCCCGTCGAGTTGTACGGGCCCAGGGGGACAGTCAAGGTAATGGCTCTCCTTGATGAAGGTTCAACTGTTTCTTTGTTGGACTCGCAGGTCGCGGCGCAGATTGGCGCTACAGGCAAGCCAGAGGAGCTCGTGTTGGAGACGGTTGGTGGACGACTGCTGCGGAAGGATGACTCGCAACGGCTGCGGATCCGCATCAGAGGGATACATCACGATCGGGTGAGAAATCTGAACAGAGTCCACACCGTCGACCAGTTAAAGTTGACACCACAATGTGTTAACAGATCTGTTATTGAAGCTTGCCCGCACCTGAATGGAATGACTGATGTCCTGTCATATGAGGCCGAGGCGCCACGACTACTCGTGGGACAGGACAACTGGGAACTGATCGTCTCGAAAGAAATTCGAAAAGGCAAGTCAGGTCAACCAGTCGCATCGCTGACCGAGCTCGGTTGGGTGCTCCACGGATTCGACGCAAAAGGACTAAGACCGGTGCACTTTATAAATAGCTGTTTGCACGTAAGTAACTCTGATAATGACATGCATGAAACGATCAAACAGTATTTTTCGATTGATAGTTTAGGCGTGCAACCGAAGCGTCCGGGCACCGACTCCGATGGGCGAGCGCTGGCGATATTAGAAAGGACTTGCAACCGACTAAACGATGGGCGATTCGAAGTCGGATTATTATGGAAAAGTGAAAATGAATACTTGCTGGAGAGCTACACGGCAGCCGAGAAGCGGCTACGCGGTATTGAAAAGAAAATTGACAAGAATCCGCAGCTCAGACAAGAATACGGTAAGCAGATACAGCACCTGGTGGACTGTGGCTACGCCGAAGAGGCCCCGACAGTGGCCGAACAGGGTAAAGAGTGGTATTTACCTCACTTCGCCGTGACACATCCACCTAAGAAGAAATTTAGATTGATATTCGATGCAGCGGCCAAGTCGGGAGGTAAGAGATTAAATGACGCTCTACTTCCAGGTCCAGATCTACTTCAGTCCCTGTTCGGCGTACAGCTGAGGTTTAGACAAGGTCCAATGTCGGTGGCAGCTGACATAAAAGAGATGTTTTTACAGGTGCGCATCCGAGCGTCAGACAGAGACAGCCTACGTTTTTTATGGCGCGGCGACCGACGCGATGTAAAGCCGACAGTATATCGAATGACTTCGGTTATATTCGGCGCCGCTTCGTCCCCTTGTACGGCGATTTATGTAAAAAATAGGAATGCTGCAGACTTCAGTAACAAGTATCCGGAGGCCGCGCAGGCGGTGGAACGCAATCATTACATGGATGACTATCTTCACAGATTTCATTCTGAATCGGATTTGATATATACTAGTAAACAAGTCGATTTCATCCACAGAAAGATCGGTTTTGAGTTGCGTGGATGGGCCTCAAACCAACCCAGCCTGCTGAAGGAAGTCTGCAGCGAAGAAGCCGACAAGAAAGAAATAAACATCGGGGACACAGAAGAAAAAAGCGCCTGGCAGTATTACTTGAGCAATATTGTAATACTAAATAATTTGCTAGATGCATCGCAACATATTGCACCGAGGGGGAGCTACGCATCTCCATGGATGCAAGCAAGCTGGCATGCTGCGACGGCCGACTTCCAAGCTGGAGGTGTTGGTGCCGGGAGAGTCGCCGAGCCCAGGAGTTGGTGCGAAGCACGAGGGGGAGGATGTCGGCGACCAACATACATAGTTTGTAAATGTATCTGTATGTATATGTGTGTAAAGAATGTTAAACGAAGAAAGCATAAAATATTACAGAAATACGTCGCATTCCATGTTAGAGCGAGATAGCGATATATTGCCGCACTGTTCTTACAGTGCCATATAGTTAATAATCGAATTTATGGTTGAATTAAAGTATATACATGAATAGAAATGAATAAATTGAGTAAATGTATATTTCGAATAATAATTTACGTAAATAACATCGTAACATTTGTGATAAATTTGAAGAATTATTACGTAAGTATTTTTACTATACATTTTTAGGTTTTTTGCTTGTAGTTTTTGTAATTATTGGGTTACGATGTTGTTATTATGTTTTGTAGATAGATGTTTGAGAGTTTTATTTATTGTATACAACTTTAGTGATAAGTAATAAAGATTTACCCCGATTAGGGAAGAAACATTGAAATAAGAGGTCAGATCCTAATGTAAAATTGTTAGATTTTATCGAATAAGTTTTTATATGATAATGTTGTATAAATGATGAATATTGGTATCAATAGGTCTCGCTGAGACGATTGTAACGATATATGATACATGTGGTTTTCTTGATGAATAAAATGGATAGACTGATAATCAGGTCGAGCGATAGCGTAAATAGTTACGCGAAGTACATTTTTGAGGCCGAAATAAAGGGGCTTTCAATATGGTATTGCTGGGCCGTACATTAGAGAATCAGATTTTTAGTAAAGTAGGGAACACCAGGGAACACCAGGGAACAAGAGGGAACACCAGGGAACAAGACGAACAAGGAACAAGGAACAACCAGGAACAGCAAGAAGAAGCCAAGAAGAATACCAGGACTTCGAAGAGGATGATTGCTGCCATATGAGAAGAATACTAGGACTTCGAAGAGGATGATTCCAGCCCAACAAGAAGAATACTAGGACTTCGAACAGGATGCCAGCCCAGCAAGAAAAAGAAGAATAATAGGAAGAATCGAAGAGTAGCTTCGAAGAATAATTAGAAGATATCGCCCGGCCTGTGACTCAGTGGTTTGAGAATAAATATTGTTTCTATCACGTCAAATTCCTGTAACAGGACGTCAATTTCTCAAACCCGAGCACAGCCGTAAAGCCTCCACGAGGGCCCGATCAAGGAGCGGTGAACAGACGTAGCCCACGGGCGACACGCGTACTCGTTCCCCGCCACCTTGGGCCCCCACCTCGTGGTTGACTCCGAGGAGTCAGGGCATCGGCGCACCAGTCCTCAGTGCGCACCCGACGTTCCGCTGCCGGCGCGGGTTGTGGACTCCGTTTCCACGCCCTATCTGCGGAGCGTCAAGTCGGGGGTTATCGAACCCAGCGTGACGTGACTGGACGTCGGCCGTTGTACTTCGGCCACCCCGGTCACCCACCACGCAACACCTATCTTGGCCATTCTGTGGTCATGGACACTCCCATAAAAAAATTATCTTACCAGTAAAAAAATATCATGCTCATCTCAGCTTTACGAAACACCTAAGCTATCGTGTCCCAAGAGGACGGTAAATTTTACAAATGTATAGTATATATGTTACCTCAGAACTTTGGACTGGGCGAACCGATTTCGATGATTCTTTTTTTAATCCAAAGCAGGTGCTTGTCACGTAATCTCGCATAAATATGAACGAGATCTAACAAGTGGATTTAGAGTAACTTTGAAGTCGGTTATTTTTTGTTAGTAAAATTTAGATTATACACACTCGTATGTATGTATGATAGTTTTTAAATGCTTTTGTTTGATTGTTTGATTTCAGCTTTATTATATCACAACGGTGTATCTTCCTTAACTACCCGTGCCTTGTTTACCAACTCAGAGGAAACAGTAATTTTCCTACACACAACTCGTTTACTCATAAGTGGTACCTCATAAAATTATTTGTAATAATTGAAGTAACCTAGCATCTTGTCCATTTACTAGTGAGGTGCTAACGCATCCGTATATCGGCTGCGTCATTACTTTCACCAACGAGCTTCTCCAAGCATAATTAAATCGAAAATTTATTACAACCGTTTCGCAATTCTAACACATTAGTTTAACAAAGAGAAGCAATCAATTACTCTAAGATACGATCCGCTATAATTAATGAAGCTTGCCTCTTTGATAATTAAGCTACAGCATAGATGGCCCACATACAAGTTACAAGTTGTGTGTACGCACTGATATATAATAATTACGAGGTAGGTATACGATATCTGTATGTCGCAAGATGTACGGTACGATAAAATATTACTACTTATAATATAATTAATTTTATTTAACGGCTGTAACTTCCTGCTAAGAATTTGGAAGTCGCAGACATAACCGCTAGGAATGAGAGAATGTTTAGACATCAACATTATAATCATAATACCAATATGATTACTTATGCTTATGCAACACATGCGAAAGAAAACTAAAGCCGAATTAAAACGAATTAAAGATTCACAAAAGGGTCCAATCTATACATCTATACAAATAAATAAAATTGGAGTGTCTGTTTGTAATATTAAAATAACTGCTTTTTACTAAGTACATTTGGATGTATACACGGTACATATACCAAAACAACATTTTTTACAATTTTTGTCTGTCTGTCTGTCTGTCTGTCTGTCTATTTGTTCCGGCTAATCTCTAAAATGGCTGGACCGATTTTGACGGGACTTTCACTGGCAGATAGCTGATGTAACAAGGAGTAACTTAGACTACTTTTAGATTAGAAAAAAAATAGTTTGTTAGGCGATACGAAGTTCGCCAGGTCAGCTAGTATGAATTACAATCGATTTTTGACCGCAGAGCGAGTTGACGTTTGTCGTATAAGCATAATCGTGTACAAGAAGATAACTTTGTTCTGGAGTAGTACCGCAGTAAGCCGACACGCACGGTAGCGTCACGCCCCACTTCCCAGAATGGCACTACGCTCGTACGTTCATTCCCACGTATACGACGTGTGTCTAGCGCGCATAGTAATGCAGGTCGCGAACCTGACCCTTGTATCACTCCTACTTGGAACACGTATTTCTAGGTATTTTAGGTCATCGATCATATCGTTATTAAGGGTTGTTCGTGAAGTGTGTGGAGATGATAGTAAGAAGTTTAACGCAGTTTCGACGGCGGAAGAGCGGGCACAAGACGAATGAAACAAATAAATTTCCCAGAGGAAAAAATAACAATAATACATTAATTAATAACATTATTACTTTTATTTCTCCATGGGGTTCACCTGGATAGCTACCACCCTTGAGCATGAGTCAGCCGCCAAACGACTCGTCGTGTTCCGGCTGGGGGCTGGAGAGCCAGTTCTTTCTTTCTTTTTCTTCTTTCTTTCTTGGCCGGCAACGCACAGTGATGCCTTTGTCGTTTCTGATGTGCATGGACGACGATAGCCACTTACCATCAGATGGATCGTCAGCTCGATTGCCGGCTATTTCCATTAAAAAAAACTCTACCCTATTTTTTGTCTTGGACTGTTCTGTTGCGAAAAGGATATCATCGCCTATGATCAGCCAAGAAAAAAAGGCTAGACAGAAAGAAAGCGACTTTTACAAAGACATTTTTACTTCGGTAAATGAAATGGATGGATTAAGTTTTTATAATTTCGCTTTTTCTCTACATCAGTGTGGATTGCGTCGTAAACATGGAGGATAGAGTAGCAGGAGAGCCATCTCTGCGTATGAAAAGTGTCCGTAAAAACTCGTCCAATAACGGGTGGCACTGCGGTGCGCTAAATAGTTGAGATTTTGTATACTGGCATTATGGAGGGTACCATGAAATTTTTAAATATTTGAACTCAGCAAATTTTACTCCGTATACAACAGCTATGTTCATATCGCTATTTCTCAGACACCAGCGCCATTCTGGAATGGTCACTATTGGAACCTCTATTTTCAGTAAACAGCTGGACACTTTTTCAACTTTCCCCTTATATGTGGCTCTCCTTCTACTCTATCCTCCATGGTCGTAAAGTAAAATATTTACATAGATTATGATTGCCAAATCTCTTTGTTTTTTCACACGGTTCGTGATTGTAATGTCTTTGCACACGCTGTGCGCATGGACTCTAATAACTGAACCCACGTACATATATTTTTGTATGTATTTGATTGACCTGACCTTTGTAAGAAAATTGTTAGGCACATCTGATAGGTAATAGGCGTTCGTTTGGCATTCGTCATCCTCAATATGGTTAGTGTTATTACTTAAATATTTTGTTGTTGTTAAGGTCGCTTCAGATTTAATTTTGTAATACACGCAGGATTTGAACCAAAGCTTATCTTTAAAGTTTAAAGATGATCTAATTGATAAATCGATGAACTGTTCCCCATAGCGCTCTTGTTGTTTCCGATATTACACAAAACAAATTCGAATCAATATTATGATTAAACTATATATTATCTAGGATTTCATGTTCTTCATGCAAAAGACCTGTGTAAATCCACATGGCCAACAGTTTTAACAGATCTCTTAATTGTACTAACCTTTGAGATGGCATCCAATCCCTAATTTCTTTTAATTTTGATTATCATCACCAGGGAAACTATAATTCTCAAAACGATTGGATTCCACTGAAGTACTGAACCTTCCCGAACCCTTGCACTATTCTATCCCTATTTTTTACTTTTAAGTGATAGGTAACAGCGCTTGATTTTACCGACAGGTGGTTATTTGAAATAGACGACACTGTTCGGAAACACCCAGCGGTATCGTATTACCGGTATCAGCGAACCGGTATCGCTGGTTAGTGGTTACTGGTCCCCTGGTGCTGGTTTCCGGTCGGAAGCGGGCTTTCCTTCGCCGAGGAAGTTGCCTTTACTTTTCTTATCACTAATTGGTTTGGGTGATAACGCCTGTTGTTGCCGCTTTGTTACGTTGCTAAGTGGCGATGTGGAAACGGTTTTATGAGTTTTTGTATTTGATTATGTAGTCGTTGCGTTTTTGGGTTAAGATCGCGTTTGTGATACTACATTACTTGTATAGATGTCTAATAGAAGTAATGATAATCTAGATTTACGGATCTAGAACGTTGTATTTTTTAAGAAAAATCGACAAACGATGATCCACCTGATGGTAAGTGATTTTCGTCGCCCATGGACTTCATCGACACCAAAAGCGACATCAAACGTCATCATTGATGCGTTGCCGGCCAAGAAAAAAAGAAGCTGGCTCTCTAGCCTCCAGCCGGAACAGAACGAGAGGGTGGTACTCGTAGCTATTCAGGCGGATTAAACAATCATATAGCGAGAAGAAACTCAAGCCCATCAATGGGAAAGTTTAGTGTTTGGAATGAAGACGATAATTAACGCAGCGTACAATTTGGTTGAACGTGTTAATAAACCTTACTTCAAAGTTCGCTGATTTCAAATTTGAGCACGACAACTTCATTCCGAACTTGGCTTTCACACACATTGGCCCTGCCAAACCGGAATACGAATATTATACGCAATCGTCACTATAAGTTTGATTCCAACCAAGAATAGATCATTTTGATGCGGTGTAGAGAATCCGTAATGTGGCGTTTGGCGGTCATTCTCACGCCTTCAGGGTTCCTTGGCCATTACACCAACTTACTTTGATTTTATATTCTATCGAACAGAAAACAAAGTCTGTTTTCCTACTAGTGCTTGTACGTCGGGGATAAGTTCTCCAAAATTCAAATGTTTCCAGTCCATTACATTAGATGTGGCGTATGATGCGTGAAGTGTTATCCCGTTTGTATATTTTATAGTCATAAGTTGAACTGCATTTGTGACGAGATGCGATAATGTTTAACGACTTCAACCGTGTGTGACTTTTGTTTTAATATGTGTTTTGGTTTCGTAATTTCTTTTATTTAGTAACATAACATTTAACCATAATTTAAAATTATTTTAGTACGGTTAGATTAGTTACTAAGGAACTTGAGAACCGTTTATAATCTGTGGTTATTAAATAGCTAACAAATACAGATAATCTATACACCTACGTAGGCATTAAATAGTAAGTAAGGTCACGTCCTGTAAATTACGTAAAGATGTGTCCAAAAGAAGACGTAGGCGACGTTTAATAACGCGTGGGCGGGACATCGTCTAACAAACAGTGATGCTGCATGACAACTTAACAAGTGTTAAATAAATATGCGTTGTTGATAATCTTACAGTATATATAGATTTCACTGTGCATTCTTTTTCTAGCAAGTGTAAATACCCGAAATGAATAATCTTTCGGTCTGAGTTGTAGCGGTATTCGGGTGACAAATTTTATTATTAGCAGTTTATGAAAATAATAATCTTTATATTTATATTTATTGACTGATAATATTAAAAACTAGTAAGTGTCCTCGCTTTGCTTAAGGAAACACGCTTTAGTACCCATAAGCAGAAGTTTGGGTATTTTTTATTGCACTATATTTTTTTTATTTGTGAACCGATTTAAATTAAAGAAACACATGTCATAATGTTACCCTTAAATTATTAAAATACCAGTGAAAATGTCATCCAAATAGATAAAACCGTCTCTGAGATTAGTAGAGAAAGCACAGACAAGAAGAAAATTTATAAAAATTGTGGTTAGGGTTTCCGTTTCTTCAATAAATACCCACAATAATAGTTTTTTCCAATGTTGTCCACGTACAGACTTAGTTTACCTAACATACAATAAAACCCAGTTAACGATAAAGAGGATTTTGTTGTTGTTGTTGTTGTTGTTAACCACATTAATAAATTTATGTTTCTTTTTTACAGATGTACCACGGAGACAATCTTGTGAAAAGGATATCAAACTAACAGAAGATTCTCCTGTAAGTGTACTAAAAACTATCAAAGCAATGCGAACGGAAGGTGACAATTCATTGACGAATACTGAAATTTAAACATTACTTAAACTAATTTAAACACAATTATTAATAACCTCCAGGTTAACTTTAACTTCAGTATACTAGTATACATACCTCATTAATACTCAAACACACTGCACGGTTCTCTTTTTATAATAGGCATAATGACAGTAAGTTAAAATCACTAAAATTATGTATTTATTTAATGAAACCCTATTAATGGATCATATTAATGGAAAATCTGTCATCATGCCTATTTAACAGCCTTTTCAAGCATCTACCACGCTGCTCCAGTTGGTTGGTTAGGGGATATGGCTTATCACGCGATCAAATACTCTATTCATACTTCATGAAATCTGTAAGATAACAATAGTTACAATTTTTACACAAATTACTGTTTAGTATAAAATGAGTTAGCTAAAACCCTTTAAATACATATTTCTTGGCTGAAAGTCTGTATTGGAAGGTTAAATTAAAAATTCGTCGATAAAAGTGTACAACGAATGTAACAATACTGATATTTTATCAGTATTTAAACTTATGTATCAGGTTTATTTTCGGACTTCGAAAGTATGACCATGTCTCCGAATTTCATAATAAGCTCAAGTGGCGGCCAATCCGCCATCGCCGGAATACTCATATACTTTCTGCTCTCTACTGCGTGCTGTTGTCCTACCTCAAAGAACGATTTGAATGTCATGTTTGAATCACATGATGTTGATCGTTCCCTGCGCTCAAATTCAAATCTAGCCTTACGCACTCCCAGTTATTCCACCAATTTTTATAAAAAATCTTTTAATGTTCTTGCTGTTAGTCTCTGGAATTCTATACCGCTAACAATAAGGAGGGCTCCAACACTCTTCTCCTTTAAGAAACAACTTAAAGAGCACTACATGTCCCTTGCATTGCAGGCTTAGTTTCGTTCCTTAGCCGTTACTTAATCTTCTTTATCTCTAAAATCTCTTTCCTATTTTTAACTTCATTTCATTCATAATGTGGTCTTATCATTCTTATACTTAATTATCAAATATCCTTGCTTCTCTCTGTTATATTTCACAAGACCTGGTTGCCTGGAAGAGATCGCTCTTATTATTATTAGCGATAAGGCCGCCTATTGTCTGCACCTTGTGTATAAATTAAGATATTTTGTATTGTATTTTATAGTATGACATGCGATTAAATTTCGCCCATTCATTGAAAATTAATAATAAAACCGGGCAAGTGCGTGTCAGGCCACGCGCATGTAGGGTTCCGAAGTAGTAAGTTTATCGACTATTACTTATTAACTACATGAGCTGATATAGTCGTGATAGTTTTCGTTGTAAATTCATCATATAAACTATTTTTGAGAATTTTTTAACTTGTCCCAACTCCAACCGTTTAGCCGGCGCGGGGGGACACTTGACTCTAACCAAAATTAGCACTTTAAAGCCAAATATTTCGCAAATGGATTCCTAATTCTAAAAATGGTCTTACAAAACTCATAATATTTTTGAAATCATATTTTCAACGATACTCCACTCTATAGGGTACGTGACGAATAAAAACCACGTTACCTGTAGGGTACCCTGAAAAAAAAATATTTTTCAATATTTCATTCTACGATTCTGGAGTTTTAATAAATATGTATATCCATGCCAAATTACAGCTTTCTAGCAGTAAGGCTCTCGGCGCTTTGCTTCGGACAGATGGATGGACGGACATGACGAAACTATAAGGGTTCCGATTTTACTTCGGAACCCTAACAAGAACCGGGCATTTTGCTTACCCACTCACCTATATAACGTAGTTTCAAATGGTGATGTCACGCAATGATTCTTTTCTTAGAATTTTAACTAATTCTCTTGTTACTTTTTTATTTAATTTAACCAGTAAATAATCTAAAGGATTTTAAGAAATTTATTTTTATATGTACCAACTCTTACAATCTGTTACTTACCATTTAACACTTACCACCTGCTTAAGCCCTTTAGGGCATTTTTCAAACAACTCGTGCTCCTCTATACTATGCAAGGAACCCCTTTACAAAACAAGCTTCCAGACAACCTTGGTTCAAGGCTTCAAGCTGTGCGTTTGTCACTCATTTTATTATTTCATTAATACCTGATGCATCTTTACTTTGACGACCCGTGTGGCGCAATGGTTACCATGCCGGATCGCCACACCAATGGTCCTGGGTTCGATTCCCAGCGAGGCGGAAATTTGAATGATGAGTTTGAATTTCAGTTTTTGGTCTGGGTGTAAATGTCCTTGTCTAATGTGTTGTCCATGACACCCACGACACGAAATCCTAGTGTGGGGCTAAGAGTGTGAAGCGTTATTATTTTTTTTTACTTATCATTGACACTATTGACAGTAATTTACAAAAATGTCAACATCCATGCAACGTTTACATTTTAAATGAAACAAGAAACAAGAGAACTGCTGTTAATATTTATTTTACTATCATGATAGCTAATTGTAAACTATTTAATTTTATGCTTCAATATCTCCGTTTCCCTGTTATTAGTGGTGAAGGATATCTATTACTGCTTCTATATTATAATTTGTTGTGCTCCATCATCGTTTATTGATGGATCTGGCGAATAGTTATCAGTTTAATTGCATGAAACCAACTACGACACGAAGGAGTGTTGATGATGATTTATGTTAACTCTTTAGTGTCCGTGATCATTCTTTATCACTCATTTAAACGTGGGTTCTGTATGGAATTTATTGGTTAACTAGCTGACCCGGCGAACTTCGTATCGCCTAACATTTTTTTTTCTAAAATAAAAGTAGCCTAAGTTACTTCTTGTTACATCAGCTATCTGCCAGTGAAAGTCCCGTCAAAATCGGTCCAGCCATTTCAGAGATTAGCCGGAACAAACAGACAGATAGATAGACAGACAGGCAGACAGACAGACAGACAAAAATTTTAAAAAATGTTGTTTTAGTATATTTACCGTGTATACATCCAAATGCACTTAGTAAAAAGCGGTTATTTTAATATTACAAACAGACACTCCAATTTTATTTATTTGTATTGTATAGATGTATAGATAATACCTATTACCATCATCAGGATCATGATAGTTTGTACTATCATTTAGATATAATTTTAATATACTTTTTGGAGTTGTGATTAAATATTATAAAAAAATTCTTTAATACGTCCCTATTAAAAAAATTATGACATAAATATGTGCTCCAGTTTTATTATTAAGAATTGGTTTTAAATTAAGTATTACTGTACTCAGACCCAGATTAGACTTTTAAATTTAAAAATATTCTTAACAGTTATTAATAAAATTGCATATAAAAATTAGACAGTAAACATAGCTACAATTTTATAGTATACTTATTGTATTTTAACATTTTTAGGTTCATAGAGTTAAATATGAGGGCTCATATTTTGATGAACGACCTTAGTCAAACTTCTCTTTCGCTCTCATTATCTTATACTAGGTAGATACGATTCATATACTTAATGTTAGTAAAATGAAAAAGATAAAAATGATGATCTTGATGAAGATGAAATCTTTGTTGCTCAGAGAAATATAATGCACACGTATAAAAATATAGACGTTTTTTATGTTTTAGACGGGCATGATGGGACGTCATTCCGTGGGAAAATGAGACGTAGTTAAGACAAATGAGTGGCATTGTACCAAGTATACCTAAACTCGTGGTTCAAATTTGCTCGCTTACAAAAGCAGGGATTGGTTCTGGAAAAATATTTTTGTATCTTGGATTATCAAAGAATATTTTTTGGATAAGTACATATAATTATATTTATGTACGTACATTCATTTAAATTTATTTGGCTGCCACTATGTATGCAAGCGCATTACAAGTCATAATTCTAGGTCATAAAAAAAGGTGCGTGTAATTTAGTACGCGCGTGCGCGCGAATAAAAAATTCTTGTGCACTACCTATGTTTACACAAGTACAAACTAGATGGCATAATTCATGAACCTGAATCACGCTGTTGAAGACTGTGAGATTTTTATAAGTAATAACATTAAATTTTAAAAGAGGTAATGATAATAAGAGGTTAGTTAGGGCCATATCCAGTGCTTTCATACCCCCTTCATGGTAGCGCAAACCTTTAACGCAACCTTTTTGCAAGTCGCATAAGAAGTATAACTTCAATATTTGGTATGAGTGTATGACCTTTATCACAACACTTATCTTTGCATGTATGAGTAACATAATGCTACCGTGGTAGGTACATTAGGTACCGTGGTGTTAGGTTACCGTTGCGTTCAACGTTTTACTAGCATACTCTTAATTTTTTTAGATATGTTTAAAAAATTATAGCATAAATACATAATATAATATTATACCTTTTTTTCAAGGGGGAAATCTTCCATAGATACCCGAACCTACAGGTTGTGGGTTATGTGAGATTTCTACCTACTAAAACCCCCTCTGCAACCATCCGGTGCATATGGTGAGGCTCCGGGATCTCTGCTGAACGCACCAGCGCACATAATATTATACCTAGTAGTTGAAAAATTTCCTAACGTTACTCTATTTTCCCTTAATTTTTATATTTCAGATAGCTACATTGAATTCGGAGAAGTAGATAAAACTAATGCATTTCAAATCTAAATAGAGTTTTACCTCAACCTTGCGAGACTTCAATTATGTGCATGGATGCGATTTCTCTGCTTTAGCTCATGGTATGGAATTACATGCAAATGGAATGGTTTCCGTTTTAACGGCACGAGGCACGGACCCCTAAATATACTCGTTTCGCGTCCGGGAGAGAAACGAACTCGAATAACCTGTCGCGACAGCCCACTGAGTAATTTCTTGACGGCCACTAAGACTGATGTTTCGTTTTGACGTTTGTTTGTATGTTTTCACGAAATGCTGCGATGTGACGGTGAAATACTGGTTCGACATATTTTTAGGAAAACACGAGTGTTTTCTTGTTGTGATACGACGGGTGAGTTTGTCTTTTTATGACTTATAAGTGACAATGACAAGCTATCATCATCCTGAGAATTTAGATTCGACATGTTACTCTGGACCATATCTGGACCCAACAAATTGGCGAACTGTTGGTGAACATACAATTGTTAACAATATTACTCTTACAACTTTGCCTATGCTTTAAGGGATATAGAGTAGACGTAGTGATAAATATTTTAGAACATGATGGTAACAAATTGAGAAGTTGGATATTTTTAATTGATGTCAACAAACTCGAAAGTTAAGATAGACTACGTAATGGAATTCGTGATGCCGTCGCATTTGATCGCAACGAAATTGAAGACGCGCGAAATTTGTTAATTGTACTGAATTCTCCATTCACCATAATGTATGATGTTTTAAACCGAAATAAAACGACTGAAACTAAAGCATTTCGGTATTTTGAGGTTAATCTGGATCGGTGTTGCGATTTCGTAATTTTCGAAACGTAATTTTATCCGCTCTATATTTTGTGGATAAAAGATATCCGTCTACTGTGAAATATAACATAATTTTTTCGGAAAGAGTGTTTAATTTTGCTTTAGCAATTGGGATGGTAAATAAATTATGGGTTTATTTATGTATATCGCCTTCACAAGGTATTGAGAGTCATTTTAAAGAAATATTTAAGACAAGAGACTTAGAATAAAAGTTAATAACCTTTACGGGCATTTTCTCGATGGTAGGTAGTTACCTACTTCTTGTAACGGCGTTTTGAACTTTGTTTTTATGTTCAGTAGTGTTGAGTGAGTAATTTTTGTTCAACACACATTTATTATATACAAATTGCAGTTATTATCTGTAGGTCGACCATAAATCGTTCCGCTATGTTTTTGAAGGAGACAGTTAACACATTTTTATTTTTCTTATATTTAAAACAGCTCCTTCCATCAGATAAAATTCAATTCATCAATATACAATATGTGGAAGTCCCTAACAAAATAGTAAAAAGATCATCGATAACTTAAGTTGTCACGTCTAAATAAACATACAGTGAACGCACCCGGATTGAACATTAACGATACGTTCAGTCAATTATAATTGAAGTTTAGTTTCATAGAAACATGGACATTGACGGTCCAATAGCTAATTAATTAGCTCTGTCTATTACAGTACACGTGTCAACTAATTACGGGTAACAAGAGCCTTATTGGTATTTTATCGATGGTCCAACAAGGCTCTTAAGGTCTTTATATAGTGTGTTTGGCGCCTGTCTCACTATTATTCTGTACGGTAAAGAAACATCAAGTAAAAACAAGATGTTTTAATATAAACAGAAAGATGTAGGAAGTGCTCAGAGTTATGACTTTATATATAAATGAAATATATTTAAGTTAATTTTATTTGAAGAATATATTGATAAGATACCATTGATTTGAAAGATTAAATAAATTTTATTCATTACATTTTCAGACTTGTGCAGGTGTAAAATTGTAAAGTGATGTCTCCTGAGGAGAAATAGTAAAAATATTTTATTGTATTACACCTTGTTTAATAGTAATGTTTATTTAATTTTAATTTTAATTTTAATTTTAATTTTAATTTTGATTTTGATTTTAATTTTAATTTTTATATTAATTTTTAATTTTAATTAAATTTTAAATTTTAACTTCATCTGTAAATTGTATATAAATGTTATTTAATTTAATTTATAATTTATTGTAATGTTAATTTTGATCTAGTCTTTTATTTTTATTTTCAATTGAATTTTAACTTCATTTTAATATATTTTTAATTTTGTTTTAATTGTTAATATTGACTTAGGTTTTCTTTTTTATCTTAATTTATTAATTATAAATTTAATTTTCATTTGATTTTAATTTTATATATTGGATTTTTAAAAATGTTACCGCTTTCTTTTACGCACGTGGTCTTCGCCTATAATTGTAATGACACTTACGATATTGCCCTAGTGCTCGATATATTTTGTAATAAGTTAATAACAGTGTACATTATGTTGGCGTTCAATGAATAAATAAATTACCTACTAAGTATACAAATATTTCACGTTTGTGAATGTATCGAATAATAAATAGATTTGACACTATTGAGAAATCGATAAACGCCTAATCTGGTTTCAGTGTTTGGTTCGTTGTCAAATTAAGTCAATGTGCGTTTAATACGGATCGATTTCGGTACGGATATTACAATTTCTTGTAATCTGTTTGAAACCGTGATTTATTTTATTTGTTCCTGTAATTTATAACTTACGCACGTTTAAATCCAATGACTTGTAGTTGAGATCGAATACCTTTACGAAACGTGAACAGTGTCTTAGTAATGCGTAGGTTTTGCTGTGACAGGTTATAGCTGAAAATATTTACTGTATATTTAAGACGAGTAACAGCCCTCGCTTTCCTTCGGTTTTCTTATTTTTTCTACACCTTGGGTTATATTATTGGAGTTTTAATAAGGATCCCTATTTTTTTTGAAAATATAATATAGCCTATGTCACCCGCGGATAGTGTAGCTTCCCAACAGTGAAAAAAAATTTCAAATCGGTTCAGTAGTTTCGGAGCCTATTCAATGCAAACAAACAATCAAATCTTTCCTATTTATAATATTAGTATAGATATGATATACGTAATCTCTAAGATGATGAGATAGATTAGTTAGTTAACAGTTTTCTGCGATAATGCGATCGTATAAATTAGGATTTACTGCAATCGTACAATTGCTTTAGTTAGATGGTAATTCAAAACAAGGTGCCATACAAGAGCAACCTTTCAACACTAGGTACTTATAAAAAAAGGCTACAAAAATTGAGATTTGAGCCCCAACTAACCTAATGCTATGTAATAGGTATAACATACTTCCCTAAAGTTACTTAATAAAAAAACAAACATTAAAACATCGCTTAAAAAGGTCCAACGCTCGACTTTTCCACCATTTCTCATTACGCTTAAAAGCTTGCCCTATGTGGTCTAATCTATACCGTATCCACATTTCCTACATCCACGTAACCCATGTGCTGGTGAGTCATCCGCAATCTCTATTATACATTCGCATAACCGGTCGTCTCGGAACGTGAATCGAATCCACGTCCGATGCGGCATTTGTTTTTTATTGGCTAAGCTCGAGGCGACGTTGGTTGTACTTTCGTTATGTAACCTTGGTTATTGTAAACCGTGGTTTTTAGTAGACAAACTGGAGACGTTAACTCTCGGGTAACTTTGGCTGTTTTTGTATAAGTGACACCTTGTTGTCGTGTTGCTCCAGAGAGTCGGAGTCTCAGTTTCGGTTCCTCAAAGGGGTAATATGTATTACTATTAAACTATTGTCTTGCGTGCGTTTTTTGTTTATGGGTTACTATCATTTATCTATAGAATACAGGTATGTAAAAAAGTGTAAAAAATAATATTATCGAATAAATGGTTGTTTTTTTCTCAGAAATAATATTGTCAAAATTTTATTGGTTTTAAAATCCAACTTCTAGACATAAAACGTAATTTAAACAACAGCACACTTTAATGTTTTAATTATCATATTTAACAAGAGCAGAAATAAAATAACCGGTTGTAAAAACAACTTGTTAAAACGAAATAATTTCTCTAAAGATGTCTTGTCTTGCTACCAGCTATATATATTTATTCATGTGACGACTGACGATGTACTTTAAATTACTTACTTGGACAGACGAAACATTAATCACTTGGTATAAACGATTGATGTTGACAAATTTTATGTCCGCGAAATTGACGTAAATCTGCGGTCCTTTGCGCCTTGGAGTTCGAACGAGTTTGGTATTTACGATAAATAGCGTTACATGTTACAAGTAATTTCACTTTAATTGCATTTTAAATGTATACGCACCTTTATCGCACAGAAACGTGTTCCCTAAATGTCACATTTGAGTGTACCTACATAATTAAAGTTTTGGGTGCTAAAGCTGATCTTAATACATCAACTTAATGGCTGGGCCAAAAAACATAAGCGCCGCTCGAGGCTTTTACTCGTTATAGTCTACAAGCGTCAAAAATAAGTATAGTTATAATTTTATCTAGCCAACAAATATCGCTACAATTTGCAGTGCAACATTTATTTATTTAACACTTTATTGTCTGTACACCAAAACATAATATACATAAAGAGTACAAGGAAGGAACACAAAACAATGGGCGACCTTATCGCTTTAAAGCGATTTCTTCCAGGCAACCCAGCAGTAGACTGAAATCAGCAAGAACAGAAAATGGGTAACAGGCGCACAACATTGTGGTCTATTGTGCATTTTGTTTAACGCACGACGCTGAAGCTTCAGCAGAGTGACTTTGCGTTGCGATTCGTGCGACTCTCAGGTAACGGTAACGCCAAATCGCCCTCAGCGACAGAAACCTGGTAATCAGCTGATGTCTATCAATTGATAATCGTTGTTAGTGCTTCCGTTGGTCTGTTGTTACTAAAAGCTTCTGGAATAACCGGTCTTCCTCCTACGTTCGTGTAGTGATGTTGATAGATAGCGGAGCTGAGCTTGTAAGATTGCTTGTTGGGAATGGCACAGATACTAACACTAATTTATTATAATTTGTTTAGTGTTTAGAGCAAATAGGAAACTATAAAAAAGACATTAATGATGATAAATTGCATCGTGTTTACTGTAACGAGAGATATTTAAATTGTAATGTTTTAATTATAATACGATTTAATATAATATTAAGTTTCAACCAGAACTCGCTTCGCCTAAGAAATATAATGTTTATGTTTATGTGAAAGCATTAAAGATTCTATTAACATGGTACATTGTGAGCTGCAAAAATCTAAAATTAAGACCTATATGTAACCACAATTTTTTCAAATAAAATATTCATTCATTCATTCGTTCATTCATTCATTCATTCATTCATATTAACAATTAATACAAAGTTAACTCATATTTAGACTTCAGCTGTAAAGTAAAGTACTATTATAAGTTCTGTTATTTCTTCTGTGGTTAAAGTGCTTTGTCAAGATTGAGAAGATAGAACCTGGAATTCAGTGTTCCAATGTTTGCTTAATGTTAATAATATGTTCTACAAAAGCCGGATACTAGACGCAATAAACCTGGAGCTGTTTTAGTAGTGTTAGTTCTAGACTGTCCCGTTTAATTCAACCTTTTAATGCATTAATACTTTATATTAAGTATAGTGTCTTAAACTCTTCTCTGAGATATTATTATCAAGATAGTGAACCATAACCTTTTAAAAATTTGAGACGCTTTTTAAACCCGTTATAATGCAGTATTGATTTCGACCGCAAAACTTGGTTTTGGGTTAATCTTTTTACGCGACATTTTGCGATTAATTCGTTTTCATATGGAATTCATTGGGGTTTTGTATTTTAACTTTAAATTCGTTGAAGAAGGAAGTTTTATTAACATGGTAGGTATTGGCGTTGCTTTCTTGTGTTTTTTATACAGGACGTTAGTTTTATTGGCGAATTCTCTATTAGTTCATATAATATTAACGACCACTTTAAAACTAAGTCTAACGTTGTCGGTATTTTCTTCAAACAATATAAAAGTCACTCGTATACAGTATTAAGTCACTATATTACGACGTATCCTAATAGCAACAAGTCATACGGATTTATTGAACAGAACCAGATGAGTCATTAGAATGACCTGAATTAAAGTGTACCTCTGCAGTGAATGAACATTAATAGGTCCTCTAATCCTTCAGCACAAGAAGTAGTCCAATAAATCAACAATATAATCAAGGGAAATAAACACTAAGTAGCAATTTGCGATAATTGATAGCAGAGTTCTTGTGATGGTAACATACTTATTGCTTGCGATTCCACTTAGCCAGCACTGCGTTGACACAAAAAGTTCTTGTCGGGAACTTGTTCGTTCAGCCCATACTTGGAGCTAGGAAGGTCTAGGATTATTGTCTATAGGTATAGGAAGAATGCATTGACTCAAACTCAATCTTCAACAGATACTATAATTTAGATTGTAGCAAGGAATTTTAACAAACTTCGAAAATAGAGAGTTCGTCAGTCTTTTGGACAACATATGATTTTTCCAACATATTATGTAGACCGACTTGTTATTTCCTTTGTTTAAAAGATTTTTGTTAGCCTAATTAGCATCGATATGGTTCGGAAAATAAAGTATTTGACTTAAATACTATTCAAGTATCTCGTTTTTAGTTTTTACTTTAAAAAACTGAACATGGTTCGAACGCTACATTCCTCTAAGAACATTAAACCATTCGCATTTACAAACCGCAGTAATGGAGTTAATATCGATGAAACCGAATCCGCAGGAATGGAACCAATAAATCTATATAGATTCATTATGTCATCGCATAGTGCAGAGGGCGTAGCTGTTCGAACGCTATGAATATTCAAACCTGTTCCGATCCTTGCCTCGCACGTAAAGTGAACACTGGTAATAGCTAGAAGATCTGTAGCTAAAGCCATTGCTTTGTATTTGCATTTAGATAAGTTTCCAAAATAGTAAGGCTAAACTTTTGAAAAATCTTTCAAACAAGATATCCTTTTCTATGCATGTTTTATTTGAGAGCTATGATGTGCTTTTTCAAAGAGCGGACATAACGGATAAGTTACCAAAATAGTTCAAGTAATGCTACTTCAGTTAGTACTTGGATTTAGTGGAATGTGCATAAGAGTAGGTACCATATACCAATCAAGAATATAAACCCTGTTATCCATTGATATCTATTATGTAGCCGTTCACAAAAGAGACATTAGGGCCTGGAGATGTGACCTTGGCGAGAACTTGACAATAAAAAATAAATTTACGAAACTATGTCCTTTTCTTGAACTTCCTTTTTAATACGCGTATAGGTACTGAAATGCTGCTTTGAATACACTGAAATAGCTTGGCTTGGCAAATTATGAGTCTATTAAAATGCAGACCGATTGAAGAATGAAGACGTCTCGAGACGGTGCTGTCGAAAGTAATCCCATTACTGAATTGAATTGAACCGTTCTTCGATAGAGTTAACAGCCAATTACGGCGGCATTTTACATGTAGTCCTCGCTCGATGTTCCGGGGACTCTCAAAATATCCGCATAAACAGTCACAAATACCTGATTTTAATGCATTAATGTTAGGGCAACTTAGTTGAGTATCCCACGGCATGGACACACAATTGCCTTTAAAGTCACGCTCGCGTCTAAAATAGTCTAATCTCTCCATACGATTCGCGGAATGTTGGGAAAGCCACAACTAAGTCTGTGATAGAATAAATTTCAATACAGTATCAAAATCTATTCATTAATATTAATTCGACATTATTTAGAATCCGTTCGTATGGACCGATGTGGATTTGCTTCGTGCTCAGGTTTGTAGCAATTGTCGTGATATTGTGTATGATGTTGCGTGGTTTGCATGCTTTGTTGATATGGAACGTTCAGGCTGACAATTTCTATTCTCCTAGAATGTCTATTATGCTAAAGAGTCAAGTGTCCCAATAAGTCCAGTCACATGACGTTTAGTTTCTCATGTCTAGTGTCCTAAACAGCGAGTCTATTCTGTTTTGTAATTCGACAGCGGAATCCGCGATGAGTGTTAAACTTCAAACGACTAAAGATAGGATTTTGACACTCATCGCGGATTCCGCTGTCGAGTTACAAAAAAGAATAGCCCAGTCCAGCGTACAACGTCAAATAACCGAATGTGTGGTGAACGGGACGGTCAGAATCATGTTAGTTGATTGGGGACCGTAGACATTAATGTCTAAGGTTTCTGTCGCCAATGTACCTTCGTAACCTTCGTAGGCCTTTAAGGCCTTCTTTTAAAGAAGAAAACCCGTTTTTTTAACCCTGATACAAAACTAAACGCATCAGTATTATAGACTAAATATCCTACTAATATTATTTTATGCCAAAGTTTGTATGCAGTATTTAGTACTTTTTGCGTGAAAAAGTACGAAACATCTTACTTTTACATTTTATGATCTGGAATAACATACAGAGTACTTATTATCCAGGAAAACATAGCGAAAGCCGCAGGCGGAGCGCTAAATTCATACGTCAGGAAATATTTTAAAACACTTGAATAAACAGTTTAATAAATCGTCAAGTCCTAACGAACTGTATATTGAAACAGCATCACCTAAATCATAAATCGGACGCCCAATTAGCGGGGATAATCGTTTACAAACAAACGAATATGTTTTCATATATTAAGCCGCGTAGTCTGGGAGCCGGCGGCGATCCTCGCGTGTAAATTCTGATTAGAATACCCGTCATACGACAACTTTATGCAACGCCCCGTTCCGGATCATAAAACAGCCGTGTCATGTTTTGAATTTCAATTTTCAATCGCGTTTCTATTCGTGTTTTGTGCTTCTGTCAGGATAATATGTAGCCGGTGTATTTCATCCGTGTGGAGATGATGAATAGGGACGTCGGTTAACGTTATTCTGTGCGGCTAATGGGATTTGTAACAGGTTTCATCCTAAACTAGGTAATTTTAGGTAATCTTTTATTGATTAGAAATTGTTAAAAAAGCTCAGACAATTTAATTAAATAAAATTAACATTTATATGGAATATTTTTCTACTTCCCAGTATACAAAAAGAGAGACATGCATATTGATATTCCCTTCAGTGCGTTCTCATGATGTCCGGAGCGGATTTCAGGAGCTAAAAATCTCGCATTAAGGGGATGTCACACATTAACTGGAACCCTAGAAACTGGAACTGATAACTGGAATGAAAAAAATCTTAATTTACTCTGCAACAAAATCAAATAGAGCAGACTAAATAAATGTTGCCATAAGTCCTGCATTCGTTTAATCCATCTTAACAACCGGCATCCCGTGTTACGTAGGCAGTTGTATTTCCCACTATAAATCATTGCTGCTCTTATCGGGCACTAATAGTTACATTTCTCAATGACAGTTGCGCCATTAGCCGATACGAGACCAGTAGCGCTCCCGCTGAGCTGTGGACGCACGGATAGATTGTACTATTACTAGTATACTTTTCATATTAGTAGCACGGACCTGAAAAAAAGACGGACGTAACCTCGTCTAATCGTGAGTGAAGCATAGCAATGGCTGCTCGCTTACCATGTGTGCGTAATTTTTGATCGCGATTGAAGCAGTGAAGTGTCAATGTGTGGGTGTGTGTACTTGTACGAATAGAGAGTTGGTATTACTATGGGTGCTTCACTGAATTTGTTGTTGGGATTACGTTTGTCTTTCTTTTAGGTCCGTGATTAGTAGGTAGTAATAGGAAAACGTTGAAAAATAGTTATATTGTTGAATCCTTGATGGCCGCCAAATGTCTCATCGTTTTCCGGCTGGGGCTTGAGAGCTAGCCTGGTATTTTTTGCTTCTCATTTATTTATTGGTCGGCAACTTATAGGTAATGCCTATGTTGTTACTAAAACCCATGGGCATGGACCACTTATCATCAGGTTTCTTGTCTGCTCGGTTCTCGGATTACCAGAGCCAGCGTTAGGGGGGGCGAGGTGGGGCGACGGCCTAGGGCGCCAAATTTGAAGGGGCGCCACATTTGGGGTGAGGAGCAAAAAAAGGAAAAATAAAATTCTTAATAAACGTTCCCATTGGTTCAGTAAAAAAAATTTCGAGCAAAGAAGCACGATTTTTACTTATGTGGGCGCCACAATATTCTTGTCTAGAGCGTCAGTGGCTCTAACGCCGGCACTGCGGAGTAAATTACAAATAGCTTGCTTCAGATAGCTGTAGAGGATGAACGGTGTTGGGATTGCGTTTTGATAAAATTTAGAGAGGTCGGGTGATGCTCCATTCGACTACGTTAAGGGACTAATTTCCATAGGCTAACTCGCACTTATAATATACTTATTTAGAAAGAAATGTCTAGAATCTAGATAGAAACCCGCCGTCATGGTAGGCTAGCAAGATAATATCATTAATGACGTGACGTCACAGCTACCTTTAGTAGCAGCGCCGGAGGGCGAGTGCGACGGAGTGGCCAGCAAGTACTAGGCTTTCATGAAAGCTGAGCCTCCGGTGTTGAACGAGTCACGATGGTGTTCAACTAGATCGCTTTACACTAGTTTAGATTCCGATGATTATGTGGGTAAGGCATAAGGAAATTGTTGGTTATTATGACATACATTTGTACATAATGACATGCATTTTGATTTTGATGAAATATTTATTACAAAGAGACTGTCATGTTAATAAATGAGCAATAAAAATAAGAAGATAGAAAGCTGATGTGATCGAGGTTGTTCTTAGCTATGTTTAGTGTAAATAAAAATGTCGCGAGGTTTTTTTAAATTTCAAAATGTATAGTTACGTATTACGTGACATAATTTGCATTATTTACTGAACCGAACTTATCTTATACCGAACTTGACCGAACCAAGCACTGTCACTGAGTATGAAAAAGTGACACGGATTTTGTTCGGAACAGCCCGTCTATTTATTTAAGTCTATGAAGAAAACGAGTGTTTTATTCTGTTTAGTTTGCAAAAAACCGTTACAGGTGTTACCATTATAACCACAATTGCAAAATACAGCTAAAAAAGTCATGCATAAAACAACAGGTGCAGATGATCTGGAAATGCAAAACAAACGAACGAAGCTCAAACCAAGTCTATCTTAAATCGCATCACTTTTCATCGGATTAGATATATTAGATATATCGAAGATATTTAAGCCTTTGTTACCTCCTATATTGTAGGAAATTATGGAAACAAAACCAGATGTAATTGTAATAATAATAACAAAATAAATTAATTGCAAAGTCATTATAATTATTTTAATTTTTACCTCATTCAAAATTGAATATTCAAATTCGAGTTCAGCGTTTAAATTCGAATTTGCGTAGCGTAGAGAATTTACTATAAATCTCGTTCAGATACAACTACCGGAACACGTATTATGCATTGTTATTTTGAATTTATATTGTAATCGTAATAAACCAGACTTAATCAACAAAGATTAAATATTAAAATAAAACCATTGGAACAAAATAATTGGCGGCAAATTAAGAAAAAAAAACTTAATACAAATGCTCATATTCTGAACATTATCATTAGTTCAACATTTGAATTGAGAATAACGTTGACATTACAGATACGTGATTAATCAAATATGGAACACAACACAATACCCATCAAGCTGATAGGGATCTTCGCACTATTATTTCAGATGTATATCGTCATTGAACTAGTATTACTAGCGTATAGAACAGACACCGCGAACATTGGGTTCGGGGGTGTGCATTGCAGCCGGCCGGCTGCATTTCATTCTGTCACTCGGCTGTCACTCGGCTGCGCTCATGGCGGCCGCATGCCAAAATTTTTTATGAAAAAACTGAAAAAATGCCGTCGTGCGTAATAAGAACGTATCACAATTGCACGACAAATAACAAAAAAGGTAATGGTATCACTTTATCATCGGTAAGAAAACAAAATATTAACTTAAATTAACTAAAACGAATTTAATTAAATTATTGTGCAATGTTCCCGCCATTTTGGAATGAAAAAATCATAAGGAGCGTTTGAACTTGGCAAGCCACTAGCGTGTTAATGGAATATATAAGCTTGCTTAGGTTGCCGTCTTGGTTCAGCAAGTGTCATATATGTATACAAAGTTACTCTATGGCAAGTGTGCAAACGAGGCTTCTAGTTTGAAAAGAGAACGGAGGGCAAGCCGGCGGTGGAACACACATTTTGTTTGAGATGTCTCCTCTATGTATGTATCTCAATGTATATCGTGCGAAAAATCACTTTCTCACTAAAATAACATACGTATAGTCTAATCTAAAGCAACAATAATAACATACCAGCTGTGAGTTAAAACATAAACTCATATCAAATTTACTATTCGAATTACAATAGAACATTTAAATTAGGAACTGCGTAGAGTAACGCGATAAATCAAATTTGGAACAACTAGCCGGGTCGTAGCGTCGTATGCACCCACCCGCGGCGCACGCGCACAATTTTGCCAGTTTATCTTGCAGCTCCGTACATAATTTAGAAGACGTATCAAGGAACGGGGTTGTTTACGCCGAGAATATTTTACCAGCTCTGACAACAGCTGTCGCGAACAGTTAAATTTGTTATGAGATACACGCGCCTATCGCGGTGTAATCCTATACCTTTAACTGCCTTAAAGTTTCGCGACGCGATTTATTAGCCCTTAAGTCCGGTTTACACGTATTAAGTAGTTAAGTAGATAAGTAAATTTTAACTAAATTTTAAGTAAATAATTTTTAGTGTCCGTCCACACGTAATAATTTAGTAAAGCTCTTTAGGTAATAGAAATCTACTTAACTACTTAAGCATTTTACTAAATTTTAACTAAAAAGTGCCTGTCCAAACGTGTTAAGTGATAAGCCCCGCCCACCTACTTAACAGAAAATAGAAAAATTTCTAAATTCCTTATCTACTTGATTACTTAACTACTAAATTACTAAACTACTAAATTGTCCGTTTACACGTATTAATTCACTTAAAATTTAGTTAAAATTTAGTTAACTACTTATCTACTTAATACGTGTAAACCGAACATTACTTAAGGTTTTAAATATACAATACATCTATTACACTTCGTTAACGGCTAAAACCTCTTAATGCTAACTAAACACTGCTAACGGTCAATTACAGCGTGTGTTAAATTATGAATGATGGCTTGTATGGGTAAATAAATAAACTTTATCAGATACTTCCGAGATTTATCACCGTTCGGCTAACGATAACGTATCTGAAACATTTATTTATGACCGCGAAGGCTCTATTTATAACGATCAGAGACAACTCGGCCGGGACAATGCAAATTCGCACCTAGTTATTACGTTCATTTAAAATTAAAAAATAAGTGAGTACGCCATGCTCACACGTATATGATTCTATACTAAGATTTTCTGCTTTACTGTGGCATCACAACCGGAAAAATAACGATAACAAAATTTTATTTCCTGCGTAAATATTTGACCTTTGGAATCGATCTTAGGTCTCTTCGCTTCCATTATAAATTTATAACCAAAGCTAGTCCAATTTTTTTACACAGTAATCTATATCTATACTAATATATAAAGAGGAAAGATTTGATTTTTTGTTTGCATTGAATAGGCTCCGAAACTACTGAACCGATTTCAAAAATTCTTTCACCGTTGGGAAGCTACACTATCCCCGAGTAACGTAGGCTATATTATATTTTCAAAAAATTAGGGATCCTTATTAAAACTCCAATAATGTAACCCAAGGTGTAAAAAATAAGAAAACCGAAGCAAAGGGAGGGCGGTTACTCGTATATTATAAGTTACTCGATCCCGTTTTAAATTTCAATTCGTGGCTTAGCCAGTTACAAAACGTAAAGACGATCGTTTTGCCGGCGACCGCGATAGCTCGTGAGCCTCTCCTCGGAGCCGGGCATTAAATCTCAGCATGACTGGCGCTTGCGAAATCTAAAGATTTCGCTATGGAAGCCAATCTAGTGGGAATTGCGAATCTGTTTCCCATGGAATCGCCGCTAAATTACTCGGCTGTGCTATTTTTATTATCGTGTGTCTTTATTGATGTCTCGGTGATTGCTGCTCGAGTTTGAAACCTGTTCACACAGAAGAGGAAATGTTGGAAGAAGGAAGAAAACTTACTTAGGAAGGCTTGGATTTAATATAAAATGTCTTATAAATAATTGAAAAATAAACTGGGCATTATATCTTAGTACGAGTATATGTCAATAATAATTTAATCAAAGAGGAGCATCCAAGCATTCAGTTGGCTTTAGATGGTGACTTAGGATCTCTGACAGATGTATAATTGCCGACGCTCAAAGATCCACTTTTGACGATTTATATTACATCCCATTTGTAATCATGTTCCATCATTTAAAAACGATGACCCCTACATCCCTTTTATGTCTACAGATTGCATTTTCGGGCAACTCATAAAGAAAGCAGGTAATCAACTTTTTGCGGAAACTTAAATTGTAAACTTCAGGCTTCTTGAAACAATATAATACTTCAACTATTCGCAACCATACAAATAATCGCTCTAATAACATCAAAACTCTACTTTTATTTGGTCAAAATGCGAAATTCGCAGCTGCAACCGGAATCCTTTCAAACATTTATGAATACTTTAATTCGCATCAACATTTGCATAGCTTCTGAACCTGTCGATGTTGTCAGCGGAAATGGAAGTGTTATAATAAATAAAGTAGAATCGAACGAGCCCCAACCACAGGGCAGCGAGATGGATCGGTCGATAGCTGCGGGTAGCTGGTGTTCCTACCACTCCATTTAATTCGAGATCGATGCTGATACTGGGCTTTCTAGTGCCTATAAAAATGATAGCTGTTCGCTATAAGTTATTTTTATATCTAAAAGATAAGTCAAATATTTTAAACTAGGTTTTAATGACATATTTGACTACAATTTAGTAATCTCTATTCTATTAAGTGCAAAAAGAAATAGGTGTTGTATTTTTTTTATATCGGGTTAAAAATATATCTCTCTGGCCAAGCTAAAAATAAAAACGAATGTACATAACTAGTACATTGCAGTACGATACCTGAAACAGTGGCAGCAGTTATACTAAAAGAATGGTTTAGTTGTGGTCACGCAAAAGGTTGGACTGTTGTTAACATGCTACTCATTTGTTAGAACATCCACAACACATTCTTATTCTTATATCATTTGCTTTCAGCACATGTTTCATTAACTAGCAATACACCCGTTTTATATGAAGCTACATACACGTGTAATACCAGCACATGTGCAATTTCACCGGTGCACCATTCATTAATTTTAATTGCGTACTGCTCCGCGCGAGCGAGATAGCAATCTTGATGGCTGCAGGTGACTACATGCACTTGCATATGCAGATACATGAACATGCTTACCTATATCTTGTTCATCTATTCCACGATTATAACGTTATTTGCTTTCAACTGCTTATTTGTTCCTGCCTGATTACAGGCACTGTTGCAATGGGACAATAAGTAGCTAGTACGATCGGGTTTTTCTTTAACGTCAATGGGACATTATAGTTTAGTAAAAAAAGAGGTCTATCTATAATAGTTCTCTAATACATTATTATGAATAAATGTCGTTTATATCTCAAGTTCTTCAAACATAAGAGGATTATATTACGATGGTTTCCGAACGAAGGTAGGTACGTTATGTTATCGTGTTATCGTTAACAGACTTTAAATCTCATGAAGTATATGGTTTATATATGGTTTAACCGTCAGTTTAATCAGCCACTAATTAATCCACCAATTTACAGCAGATACTTATGTATTTTTTCAGTCATAACCATATTAGACACTAAATTACACGTCTCACTCCAACGGCTTCTTTCAGTTCCAAAGTTATGTTAGTAACAGTAAACTTAAGTGATTGCAGTTTTAATTTAAATTGCTTTAAATAATTGTTATAGCTTCTGTATAATGTTTGTTATAAATAAGCAGGAATGTCCAATTAATCTCATTTATAGCGGCTTTCTCTCTTCTATGAAACATAAGATTTACGTGAGATTAATTATCGTTTCCGCGGGAAACTGTTACAAATTACGTTTCAATTAAAACTGAAGATCAAACGCATAGTGAGTAATATTAACTTCGATCATTGTAATTAAAGTTATTGCTCTTAATCGTAATATTTAATTTTACTGGTTCCTGGAATTTATCCTCGTATGTACTTAATGTCTCATTATAAATAATGGTAAAACTAGCACTTCGATGTTTAATATCCTTGTTTAACTTAAAAAAATATTATGCGTTTATTTTCAAACCTTACCCACAACAAAACATTGTTTTTCAGATGGCTCATATTCAGCCCATTTTAGTCATCTGGATCGATTTTTATAATTCTTTAAATATGAAATATAATCTTCAAAAACACCTGTAATATTGTTGACTTAGGTAACTAACAGAATCACGGTTATATTTCAATAGGCCCAAATGTTACGTAAATACGTAAACTTGTAAAAACATAAGTATCAATATTTATTACAGCTTGTGATTTCATGTTTCATTTAACTGTATAATTACCGAAATCATTAGCCGATTGCTCGTCAACTGAAATAGGGGCGAAGTAATTAATGAAGATGGTATCATCGAAATTACTTTTATAAGACGAAGAGACGTTGATGAGTCTCGCGGTGTTAGCCGGATGCTCGCCGTTATCTTGGCAGATTGTTTCGGATTTATGTATAAACACAGAAGAAATAATAGTACTTATGTATAAGAAGCTTGAGAGCAAATACTTCTTGAATTTATGTGTTAAAGTTGTGATCTTCGATACGTCTTTAAAAGTTGGTGGAAATGTTTATGAAAATGTTGTCTTTTAATGTGTTATTTTGTAAACTAATTGTTTTTAATGCTAATCTGGTATTTTTTACAAAATGTGTTTTATTATTTAGTTAGAATCTTTAGATTGCAAATATTAAGAAGAAAGAAGAATGAAGGTTGAAGATTAAAGAATACGAGAAGAAAGAAGAAGTCGCACCATGCACAGGCAATGGCACTGGAAGAATTCACGGGTTTTTTATAATACTCCCGTGATCTCTTAGTGGCATCACTGGTGATGGGCGATTCGTCAGATTAATTATAATCGATGTTGAAGATTAGAAAACGGACAGGAGATGGAGAAGAAAATGATGGGACATATTCTGAAGAGATCTTCTTGTTTATTTTATTTTATTTTATTTACTACTTACTTATTTATTTTAAAGCTATGAAATGTACTTACAATATCGTCCCACTTTTGTAGCTATCTTCACACAATTTTTAGCAATAATTTTGAATATAATAGTGAATATTATGTACCTAAGTGTAATTTTTCAGCCTTTATTTATTCAATAATACAACTAATAACAGTCATAATAGAAAAAGTTGGAATCAAATTTCAGCAAAATAAAAAATAAAATAAAAAAATAGTATTAGTAGAGAAAGTATGAGGCCGGCGGTGGAAGATAGTGTCGACATAGAAAATAGTGTCGACAAATTGAACATAGATATTAAAAAAAAAAACTAAATTCTGTAATTTTAAAATACTCTTTACGAATCATAAAAGTAATAGAATTTTTCACAAAGATTGCTCACGCTTTTCTTTGAATGTTTTCTTGTTTTCAGAAGTACAGCGACTGCAGTCATGTGGCGCGCAATAAAAACTTAAGCGGTTAAAATCTTGAGTAATAAGAAATTGCTGGTGAAGTCTCAAAAATACTCGTGAAAAAACAAGTTTATTCGACTCAAAATCAGTCTTTTTGTCGGATAGTTTTCGTAGATAGTACCTAGTTTACTTTTAAGCTTTTGTAGTCGTAACGAATAATTTATTTTGTTTTATTGACAGCAAAATTTTGTTTGTTTTTATTATATCCAAATAAAGATAAAAGTAAGTTAATTCTCTGGCCGCTTTCCTCAAATTGCATGTCCATAAAAAAGTAATCAAGTAGAGGGGCGTACTCATAGATAGGTTACAGGTTTTGAAAAGTGTTTCTAAAAACCAGTATATAGGATTAAATCATGTTATTTTATTTTAAGCCTCTTTGGGATTTTATAAGCTACTTACTACTTTATGGCTTACGACAATATTAGCCTCATGAAATTTAGTTTTGAGACTTTCTTATCCTTTTAGATGACATATTTGTATGCACTGAGGTTTTCCCATCATAAATAAGAAGTATGAATATTAATTATATTTGTCGGAGATCATTATATGCAACGCCGAGCTCTGCTTGGGTGTATTCGGATTTTGAATATGGCAACACTATGCAAATTGTCCACTGCCATTTTGACACGCGGTAGCGGGATAACCGAGAAGAAGTATTGACTTGCGAGCCACGAACGGTTGTTTCGGCGGAGACAGCCTCCGAGCTGAACACACGCCTAGAGTAGAACATTGTTACATTGGAGACAGCCTCGGGGCTGAGCAGAACGCAACTTTGATCAGTTACCGATGAGTCGGGCGGCCTGTATCCAAACAATATTCAGAACCAGATAACAGATTGAAAAGTAACAGAACGAGATCAGCAAGGCAACAAAACAAAAGTGAACTTGCATTATATTGACATGTCATTATCTAATCATCTAGTACGCACTTGCGAAGTGAAGTGATCCTAGAACTCGAACGTCAATTTTGAAACTCCGCTGTCAAGTTACAAAACAGAATATCCTTCCTGTATGCGAGGCTTGGATGGCTATAAGGGGAGGTTGGAGACCACTCTGGTGGATGAGCCCTCAGTCAGTTATTACTCGGGTAATTGGCGACAATCAGTTTTAATTGCGTATTAAATTTGTAACGAGTGTAAAACCTGCGATAGTTCATTTCTAAAATTATGTATTATTTCCCGAACCACCTACTTCTTCGATATATTTATGTGGGTATTATATCACTACACTCATTTTTCGTAATTATTTGACTTCACCACTGTTATCCTTTCAATTCTTAGAGCTCTTTTATCTAATAAAGACATTTCTATCTATTACCCATTTCTTAGCTCAGATATCAGCCAAGGGGTCACGGGCGCACCAAGGTATGTCAAGCAGACACCGCGAACTGGTGGTTGTAATCAAAAAAGTGCATTTGCAAACGCGGTCGTCTTTATTACCCCGAGCAATCTGCGGTTAGAGATCTCCTCAATTACGTGCGGCTAACCTACTTGCCCCACTCTCTGCCACCGGCTACCACTGTTACTAGAAAGCCGGTATATGAAGCGTGCCGTTTTTTATACCACATCGACAAGTTATTTCTGAGTTTTTGTTACATATAGAAAAAGTCGTCGCTCTATTTTTATGTTTATTGCCCGGCTTGGTTGAATTTAATCACGGTTCATGTAAAAAGTGGTTAAGTGGGAGCCGGCGTTACGAATCAGGGGTTTTGTACAGAAGATAAAGCTTTGATAAATATACATATGATTTGAGAGCGGGTGAATAGTAAATGAGTAAAATCGGTTATTTAGAACTCTCACTATATTTTTACAGAGTTACATTATTTTGATTTATTCTATGATCATTTATATTTTCGTAAAAAAAAACGGATTTGACAATGATAGTAATTTACTTGATAACGAAGCACTTTTCAGTTCACTTATCCCATATCACGTACTTACTTTATTGTATAACTTTTAAACTATTGCACTAACTCAAAGCGGGCTGCATTTTGCTTTCATACTTAAACTTTTGTAATACAACTACTTTATAAAGTAAACCGAGCAAATATAAATTAATTAATCATGAATAATTTTTCCCATGAAATAAAACTAATTGTAAGGTAGAACAAGGAAATAAAAGGCTTATTTATTTATTAAATCTAACGAAACCTTTAGCATGAATTAAAAGTATTAAGAGTTACAAACTACGCAGTATCCAACTTCCAGTAGTAGAGTAGTATCGCTGGCCGGTTCGTGCGTGGATTTATTTTTATTACCTTTAATGAACGCTATGATATAGGTACCGATGCTATCGAGTGTTCTCAGCCTTCATTTGATTTAGTATTTTACAGGAATTATAGATAAATTGAATTTATGAAAACGTTTCCATTTTAATGGCCAATCATTGATGTTGTCCACAACTTAGATATACAGTGTTAAGTCTACTGCAAATAGGGTTATGGCAACTCAAAGAAAGCAAAGATTTTGCACTTTTTACTACGATGCGGGTGCTCACGATAATGTATCGTGCTCACGGCTTAACTCAGTTTCAACAGTCCATAACATCGGAATGGAATATGCAAACAAATGCTATGAAATACTAAAGACACTTAATTTTATAGCAATAAACGTAATTAAAGTTTAAAAAACTTACATTTCCTTTTTATTGGTCTTACCTTTCGGCTCCATCGGTCACTCTGCGTATCTATCACCTAAAGCCAGAGCACTTCTCAAGAAATAATAATCAGAATTTTACTAAGAAAAAAATAACAGACTTCAAAATAACCCAAAAACTACT
Organism: Thymelicus acteon; assembly: GCA_951805285.1. Classification (NCBI taxonomy): domain Eukaryota; kingdom Metazoa; phylum Arthropoda; class Insecta; order Lepidoptera; family Hesperiidae; genus Thymelicus; species Thymelicus acteon. The sequence goes on along the minus strand of OX638215.1, from coordinate 4,486,168 downwards.
ACTACTAGTCAGATCTATTTCAAATTTAAGTGGGATTACATGAAAAGCACCAGCTTTTGATTAAAAAAAGAATCATCAAAATCGGTTCAGCCAGTCGAAAGTTCTGATGTAACAAACATAAAAAAATAGAGTCGAATTGAATACCTCCTCCTTTTTTGAAGTCGGTTAAAAATTAAACAAGCCCAAACACATTAGGGCTTCATTCAGAGTTACGGTAGTCCACCTTCCGGCGTCATCATCAGCTCGACGCTGCATGACGAGGTCGATGACATAATTTTATTATAATACTAGCTGACCCGGCAAACTTCGTATCGCCTAACAAACTGTTTTTTTTTTTGTAAAATAAAAGTAGCCTAAGTTACTCCTTGTTACATCAGATACCTGCCAGTGAAAATCCCATTAAAATCGGTCCAGCCATTTCAGAAATTAGCTGGAACAAACAGACAGACAGATAAAAATTGTAAAAAAAATGTTGTTTTGTTATATGTACCGTGTATACATCGAAATGCTCTTAGTAAAAAGCGGTTATTTTAATATTAGAAACAGACACTCAATAAATTGCACTGTTATTTGAGTCACATTATTTTATTTATATCTGCAAAATTTCAGCAAACAGACACCGAAAAGTGTTCTAATTTAACTTGTAAGATTTTACTACAAACTGTCACCGACACGTAAAAATGGTTTAGGCGCAAAATGTCCGATTCGCATAATGTCCGATCGCCCTTTTCGCAAAATGTCCGATTCGCAGAATGTCCGATTCGCAAAATGTCCTTTTCTCAAAATGTCCTTTTCGCATAATGTCCGAATTCGCAAAATGTCCTTATGTCTTAATAGACATTGTATAACAGACTTGATATTTCAAATGATTAAGTCATAAACAAAGTTTACACACTTATCTTTAATTCATCTACAATATTTAAAACTTCTACTTACATCGGAGCGTTGCTAGATTATATCAGTGTGTTGTTTTAATTTTAAGTTAATTTATTTTTCTCATTACAAATTCAACAATTTCATCATTTTAAGCCCAGCAGCTCTCTCTTCGACTTATAAAATATACAGTAATTCCAATAATACATTGAAAACCAAGACCGATGGTTTTAATTTAAACACCAATTTATTATTATCAAGTAATCAGATGAGATACAATGCTCCATACATACTTTTTGACCCCAAAATATACCTACCACCTAAGGATTTCACCTAAAAAATGATGTCTATGTAGATTATTAATTAAAAAAAATTGATACTTTTAGGTATTAGGAGAGTCTAACTTCCCCCTCGACCAACCGGGTCTCGCCAGTGCTTGCGAGGATCTGTGTAAAATATGCTATTAAAATATTTAAGCCATGACCACCGTAGGCAAGTTATTTAATTTTACACGTCTTTACAGACGCATCTATATAACATTGTATCGATTTCTCCAACACAAAAAGAAATCGATTTCAGAGTAGCCGGGAACAAAAGAAGTTTTTCATCTGGCGGCGTGAACAAGAAATAGAATAGGTTTTGTCTGGTTTTGATAGTGTCGATAACAACTACTTCAGGTGATTCATTGTCTAACTGTAAGTTTTAACAATGGCTCCTTGTACAGCATTGCAGGAATTTATTTAGAACTTATTTTACAATATCTCTTGCAACTGCCTGAGAAATCAATTTAGTTTTACTTTGTAATTAAATATTGTAGTAAGCAACCCTAAGCAGCCTAAAAAAACGCAATGCATAGGGCAACACAGCGCGCCCGACAACGTGGCCCGCGCCTCCCGCGCTCCCCGTGCTGCCCGCGCCGTTAACTGTTTTTTCTGGAAGCCCAGTCCGTTTCCGGCTCGCGCCCGCGCATAACTATGTTCGCTTTAGCTTCCTACGGCGCTAGCTTATTATTAACACAACTTGTACCAAAGTGTGTAAAATATACGTGTTTTGTGAACATACGTTGTTATTTGTGAAGAGGCCTTGTTCCTGCACAATTCTTGCCGCCAAAAACCTTCTCACAAACTGGCAGCCCAACTGTACGGCACGAATACCTACAATATGCCGCGTGCACGTAAAAGCAGATCCATGGACTCCGAAGAAGCCGATGCCGGTCCTGCGGGGACTGTAGGATTTACGACTGACAACGTGGCCACTATGATGGCCGCTTTGCAGCGTTCGCAGACCGAAGCTTTCGAAAAACTTCTGGATAGAGTCATGCAGCAGCCAGCAGCCCCCGCGTCGCATCAACCCGGCAACTTCGCGCACTGCAGCGCACGCTTCAGCGGAGACGAGACCGAGTCCATTGAAGCTTTTATAGACTCGATAGAAAGTTACAAGGAATGTGCGGATGTCTCTGATGCAAACGCCATACGAGGTCTATCCATGGTTCTTACGCACTCTGCCACAGTATGGTGGCAGAGTGTCAAACATGAAGTGGCCTCGTGGGAAGAAGCACTCTCCTACTTGCGCAGTGCCTACGGTGAACAACGACCGCCATACAAAATTTATACTGAGGCCTTTAATCACCCTCAAGGCGACGAAAACACAGATTTATTCATCGCTGGTCTACGAGCACTACTAAATAAACTCCCTCGCGGTGACTTGAGCGAAAAAGTCCAATTAGATATGGCTTATGGACTTTTAAATAGACGTATACGCAAGAGAATAAGACGGGAAGAATTTAAATCATTCAAAGAATTGCTTTGTCTCTCCCGTACAATCGAAGTATCGTTAAATGAAGATCGTGGTAATAATAATTCGCGCGGCCTTCAGTCATCGACGAAAAACGGGACTGTACCTACAAGTAAGCCCGCGCCAGTGGCCGTGACTTCGCCCTCCGTCGTCGCAGCTCCGCCATGTGAGATACCTACCTCGCGTCGAGTTGTGACGCGTCGATCTACGATCGCCGACCCCAGTGCCAGCACACAACCTGAACGAAAACGTTGCATATATTGCAAACAATACGGTCATCTGAAGGAAGACTGTCGTAAACTTACGTTGCGTCAAAATGCAATTATTAACAGTGATAATGAAACGCGTCTTTCTTGTTACGGGTGCGGCACAAAAGGCGTAATTCGCGCTAATTGTCACAAATGCAAATCGAAACCAGCCGAATCTGTTTGTGAGTGCAATATTTCCGGTTCTGATCAAAGTGATAATAATAACAATGATTCGTATTTCGCGTGTGATGTGTTCGTAAATAGTAATGACATTAATTCATGTGTTAGTACTAACTTTAATAATAAACCGTGTCAAAGTTTACTAAATACTTCGCTAGTGGGTAAGTTATATAACAAATCGAAGTCGTCGATGGATCGCGGCGCGGAGATCGATAAAAATTGTTGTGGTCATAAAATTTTGCCGCCATATTCAGATATCGACTGCGACGACGATTTGTCAAAGATTAAACAATCCTGTAAGTCATCTTTTGTGCCTAATCCTGAGTTGCCTCACAGAGGTAAGTTGTATTGTAATAATTTTAAAAGATGTATTCGTTCAAAAAAACTGTCACAGAGTAGTGTTGTTACACAGAATACTGATGATTCACAGGATATTATTATTGCTCAAAATTGTTTTAATGAAGACAACACATTTAGTAAAATTGACGATCTCTCAAACACATGTAACAATGATAATAATGTTGTTGAATTACAAAATGTAACCATGACTGAGCTTTCTTCCGCGTCTTCGACTAGTGACCACAGCAGTGGCCGTCCTATTCTTCGTATTGAGATATATGGGCTTCGTGGCACCGGTTTAGTTGACACAGCTGCTAAGCGCAGCATCGCAGGGTCTAGTTTGTATGCATTGCTCCAAAAACAAAATCATCCGTTTCGTACTAGCCGTCTTAGTGTTAAATTAGCAGATGGGTTTGTTCGTGATTTGGATGTCAAGCTCATGGACTTAGACGTCAAGCTGGAAGGGTCAGTTATACCCACAACATTCATAGTCTTACCTCATGCTAAGCATAATGATACGTTACTAGGTATAGATTTTCTGCGTAAGGCAGGTATCATACTTGACTTGCCTGGTCATTCATGGTTTACGGCTGATCATCCTCAGATCGTTCGACCCCTCCTGTGCGAATCGTCTCGAACATACGTTGGCTGCGCTGCTGCTGAAGTGCTGCGGCCCGACGAGGGAATCATGCTGTCTCCATCGGAGAAGACCAACCTTGCAGAGCTTCTTCAAGAATATGAAGACATCTTCGGAGAAGGGGGAGGGCCTACACCGTTCGCGGAGCACCGCATAGATACAGGACCGATGCCAGCAGTTACGCCGTCGGGGCGGTTCTACTCCAGGGGGAGTCGCCTCGCGACGAGAAACCGATCGAGTATGCCAGCCGCCTATTGACTTCGGCAGAGCGGAACTACTCGACGACGGAGAGAGAGGCCCTAGCCGTCGTCTGGGCTGTCGAGAAGTTCCGAGGCTACATCGACGGTCACAAGGTACACGTTGCTAGCGACCATCAACCCTTGAAGTGGCTGCTCACCCTGAAGTCACCAACTGGACGATTAGTTCGTTGGGCTATGAAACTGCAAGCTTTTGACCTGAAGGTGGATTATACTCCCGGGAAGGCAAACGTCATCGCGGATACGTTGAGTCGCCCGCCGTGCAGTAGCGAAGTCCGAGATACCTGTGGAGTTTGCTCGGTTATTGTTGAAACGCCTAGCTGGGATGCAACCACTATGCGACAAGACCAACTCGCCGATCCTGAAGTTGCCAAAATAATAAAGGACCTCGAAGGAAAAGAAGAGGTGACAACTAAAAGATGGACGGAAAGAGGCTATTATTTAAGTAAAGGTATACTTTACCGCTACTCTGATGCAGAGTTAGAAGAACCGCAGCTCGTCCTTCCGGAAAACCTGCGAAAGAAGGTGATGGGTGAGTTTCACGATGCGGCCACCTCAGGACACGGAGGAGTAGAGCGAACGCTCCATCGCATCTCGCGAAGGTTTTATTTCCCTGGAATGCGACGTTATGTAGAAGAATACCTTAAAACGTGCGTTGAGTGTCAGAAATACAAGCCATCCAATCAGAAGCCTGCGGGCCTGATCCAGACACCTGTCCCGGCACAGCGCTTCGAAGTCTTAGCTGTAGACCTCTTTGGTCCCTTACCTAAAGGACCCAATGGTGAGAGGTGGATCCTTATCGTAGAAGATACAGCCAGTAAATGGATTGAGATCTTCGCGCTGGTAGAAGCAACGGCGGAAGCTTGCGCCAAGGTGCTGATTGGAGAAGTGTTCCTGCGATATGGTGTACCACGGCGTCTGGTTTCTGATAATGGGGTTCAGTTCGTAGCGGATGTGATGCAGCATGCCATGTTTGTACTAGGTGTCAAACAGAATTTGATACCTCTGTACCACCCTGAAGCCAATCCTGTGGAGCGTAAAAATAGAGATTTGAAGACCCAGCTCGCTATTTTGGTTGAAAAAGAACACCGACAATGGCCAGAAGTTATTCCTTTTATACGCTTTGCAATGAATTCTTCGCTGACCAGAAGCACAGGTCAATCACCTGCTTACTTGACTTTCGCTCGTGAGCTTCGTGCCCCGCTTGATGCGCAGGCAGACCTACGCGCTGTCGTTGAAGCTGAGAATTACGTACCGCAAGTTACACCGTACCTTCTCAAGCTAGCAAACACTCTTAACACAGCAAAAGAGACCATTGAGCGACAGCAGGATGTCCAGAAGGTTGCGAAGGACAAAGGAAGAAAGGACGGGTACGAATTTGTACCTGGTGATCTTGTCCTCTTGCGTAGCCACATACTGAGTAACACTGAAAAGGGGGTTAGTTCAAAATTGGCCCCAAGGAGAGATGGCCCATATAGAATTTTCAAGAAGGTGAGCCCTACTACCTACCTGCTATCTCATTGCACTATGCCAACAGAAGTGTTAGGTAAGTACCACACGACGGATTTGCGTAGATATCATGCACGTGAGGGTGTTCAGTCGAGCCATGAACCTGTCAATCCAGTACGTAAACGTGGACGTCCCCGTAAATGTATAAACTAGTTCATGCGCTATTTTATTTTTATTTTTATTGAGTTTTTGGTCTAAGACCGCTTTCAGTTCCGTTACATTTGTTTCATAAGTTTTTAGTATATTTCTTCAATCATCTGAAGTTTTACAAAATCAGTCAAGGTTATTTTTTGATTTATTGTGTAATGTGTATACTATAGATTTGTTCAAGATATCGACAATAATAGGCTGTATGACTGTCATTGACAATTTGTTTAGTTTTAGCATAATATTTTTAATTTTGTTTTGTCACATACATGTTGTTAGTGTATCTTCTATATGATTTATTCGTAATATGTATGTTATGTATTGTTATTACGTGTTCAGTTGTTGCTTCGTGCATTGCATTTGGTTCCTTGATTTTCGTTTATTTGACCATCCGTGAGGTCACAATATCTGGTCAAAAGGGGGAGTAATGTAGTAAGCAACCCTAAGCAGCCTAAAAAAACGCAATGCATAGGGCAACACAGCGCGCCCGGCAACGTGGCCCGCGCCTCCCGCGCTCCCCGTGCTGCCCGCGCCGTTAACTGTTTTTTCTGGAAGCCCAGTCCGTTTCCGGCTCGCGCCCGCGCATAACTATGTTCGCTTTAGCTTCCTACGGCGCTAGCTTATTATTAACACAACTTGTACCAAAGTGTGTAAAATATACGTGTTTTGTGAACATACGTTGTTATTTGTGAAGAGGCCTTGTTCCTGCACAATTCTTGCCGCCAAAAACCTTCTCACAATATAGTATTAATGATAATCAACATTTTGCTATAATTATTCAAAATTTTATATTTAATATAAGCGAATTGACTTGGCGTATTTTAAATTTAAATGCTTTCATTTTTACGGGTTAGGCGCAAAATGTCCGATTCGCGAAATGTCCGGCGGACGCAAAATGTCCTATTCGCAGAATGTCCGATTCGCAAAATGTCCTTGTTTGAGCAACAAGTAGAACAACAACAATTTTAATAATTTAAGTGTTAAGCACGGACCTGAAAAAAAGACGGACGTAACCTCGTCTAATCGAGAGTGAAGCATAGCAATGGCCGCCCGCTTACCATGTGTGCGTAATTTTTGATTCGCGATTGACGCAGTATGGTGTCGATGTGTGGGTGTGTGTACTTATACGAATAGAGAGTTGGTATTACTATGGGTGCTTCACTGAATTTGTTGTTGGGATTACGTCCGTCTTTTTTTAAGGTACGTGGTGTTAAGCAATTGTTTTATTGAATAATTTATTACCAAGACAATGAGCACTTCTTGGCGGCATGAGTTAATAAATAGTTAGCAGGTTCCCTATTTCCTGTATGGTCCTCAACAAGCTGGTGACGCCTCCATATCATGATTAATGGGTATGTACACGGGCAGCCTGTAGTCTGACTCAGCTTGATCCTTTCCCTGTTACAATAAGTAATACCAAAACATTATCTAGTAGGTAATTGAAACCTTTCCACGAAACCGTGAATCCTTCCCCGTCTCGTAAATCCTATACTTAGCTTCAAGTTCTTCAACCACGTTGTACTCGAATCGAGTCTCACGTCGAGTCGAGGGTAAAAGCGCCAACAAGAACCGCTTCGAAGCGGTCTCGAGACCGCTTTTTCCGACACGTCCCAACAAAACATTCAATTAACCTCCGCCTTATTCGATATGGGAGAAAACTGATAGAGTCGGGGGACGTAAGAGCTATTTGTTAATCCCTTATTAAGTGCATTATCAGTGACGCGGTCGGACGAGACAACGAGGACGTATCGTGTCGCCATACATTGGAAATGCCAAATACGATACGAGGATTGTAACACAAGCGCACGTTTAAAGATAATTTCACAAAAGATAGTTTACTACTTTATAGCATCTATACGTATATTTTCCTGCAACTTATTAGAAAGATTTAAAATGTGAAGAAAAATCGAGGTTGCTAATTTGCTACGTATTGCGTTTTAAACTTTTAACTTAACTTTTGTTTTTTAACTTGATAGTAAGTAAAATAATTTAAGAATAGTATATACCAATTTTTTTAAATATTTTAACAAATATTTCTTAAACCATTCAGTTTGAAATTAATAATATTTTTAAAGGTTTATAAAAGATTGTTGGATCTTTTATAAACCTTTTTAAATTTAGGTAAATAGCGTTTTAATTTTTTCACTAAAATCTTTAAACCTACTTAAAGTAACTTGATAGTAAGTAAAATAATTTATGTATAGTATATACCAATATTTTAACAAATATTTCTGAAACCATTTAGTTTGAAATTAACAATATTTTTAAAGGTTTATAAAAGATCCAACACAATTAGGAAGAGAGCATCCAGAGATAATCCATTTCGAATCTAAACAAATCACAGCCAACGACAGCTTCATAAAAGTACTCTACCTTATTACCCAATGAACAACTCGCGCTTCTAGTTATCGCTTTATTAGTACTCAAAGTACTTACAATCATAATTTACTACACTTAAACGGTTTATAACTACGAGTTCTACGAGTATATCGAACTGCAGTTTCGTGGCCTGTCACACTGAGCGATGACTGCTATCGATCTCGCGACACCTGTTGACAAGTGGATTTACGGCGGGCAGTGCATAAGGTGCTTATTAACCGCTATTGCAGTCTGCTAACAAGCCGTCAAAACAGGCCTTATTTGAATCTTCCTTTGACACCACTTACATTTAGTTTTTGTGACATGAGCAAATGGTCACGCTTGTCCATAAATGATAACAGACGGACAACTATTTATAGATTAAAAATCGACCTGTGAATAAGGGCGTAAGGTGTGCGTTACATTTGCTCGGTATTTCCGTTTAAATTGGCAGATAGATTGTTTTCTTTTTTCTAAACGGAACCCTTTATCGTCATGTCCGTCCGTCCGATAAAAACCATCACAATAAATTAATTCAAAAAAAAATAGGAAATTATTTACTTTACTGTAAACGTAAATGATTATATGTTCAAACATTTACTAATACATTTTGTATCACTTTTGTATTTCGCAGACCTCCAGCGTAAAAGACAGATGAGTATAAGTAAATAATTAATAACACAAATGAATTAAAATTTCCAAAAGCAGCCAGCTTAAATAGGAATTCTCAAGTCAGTTTCTTGTCATGTTCGATCGGCGAGCGATATCGACAACACGTGTTAACAGGTAACTGAGCGGTGAACCGTCGGTAAAACGTTTATTTATTAACTGACTGAACAGCGGAGATTAAAGTTGTAAGAACGGAAGACCTCCGCTCCGGCCGTAACTGTCTCTCAGATCGAAGTAAGATTATCGACAAACTGAGCCTATAATGTTCAGTTTGAGTGCCCAAATAAATGGACTGCATTTTTCATACAATAACATGGTGAATAATCATACATTTATGCAAGCCAAGCTTAATTTATGAAATCCAAATTACCCTTACAAATTTTTACGCTGAAAATAAATACGCTCACACTGTTTGCAATCATTAATAATCTATGATGTTTTTGACAACACTAAATATTTTAATCATCTCTGCTAGCGCGTGAGCTACAGTCATCGACAATATATTATTTATCTATGCGCGCGACAACAATCTGTGGCAGATCCCGGTTGCTGATTCGTCCGCGACGGTGATTGCTCAGCGGCCCAGCCAATGGATGGCCTCTGACCACTACTGGACATCCCCTCTCAACGATGACCACGCAAAGAATAACTTTTTACAACTAATTATTCGCTACTTACGCTAACGATTTTCCTTATGATACGCAAATTTTATCATTGTAAACGCAAAATTTCCGATTTTCTACAAATGTTCCGGTCTTTTGTTGTGGAATCTCCTGGGCGGCCGGAACAAACTCTTTTTTCAAAAACCAATTTATTTTTCTAAGCCAACCAGCTCTGCGCACTGCTGCGTACTGCTGTGCTCTTCTGTAATCCGCTCTACTAGCGGAGTAGATTGCTCTACTAACAGCTCTATTTAGAGCTCTGCTCTCAGCCCACATACCCCACGATTTCTGCCCCTCACTGTCGTTTTTATTTGAGGTATAAAACTACTCCGTAATATAATTATTGTAGGTCTCGGAGCGACTAACTATGTAGAAAAGAAACTAAAATTACTGTCAAATATTATTATATTGTCAATGTATAGTGACATTATAAAGCTGTGATATATATAGCGATGGAAGGGGCTCACGGGGCTCACGGGGCTCACGGGACTCACACTCAGCTTATGTCACGATCGTTATGACTCACGAGATACTCGTGTCCCATAACTGCTGGTTCTCAGTGCATGATTTTTCTCGCGTAGTTCGAATAAGTTTCGTATTTTAATTAAAACATTTAAAAATTATGTGGGCCATATTATACAACCTAATGCTTATTCCTCCCCAACAGTTTGCAGATAAACAAAAAAAATCAAACTATAAAATGAAAACATAAATAATAGTTAAAAAAATTTAAAAAACACGCTTTTATAGAAAATCCAGTTAAAATAGAAAATAAATTTGAATTAAGACTAGTGTAAATGTAAAAAAAGCGAGGGGGGATTTTTAAGATATTATCCCTTCTACTTATTGATACCATGCACCCCACGGAGTCTTAATTCAAATTTATTTTCTATTTTAGCTGGATTTTCTATAGAAGCGTGTTTTTTCGTTTTTTTTTTTTAATATTGAATTGTCATCGGTCCTCGATATGTCCACAAAGCTTGAAAGAAATCTGACCGTTTGAAGTGGGTCAAAATTAAGTCCAAAGGAGTCGGTTACAAGTTACAAACAAACAAACATACAGGTGAAGCTAAATAAAGCGTGTAAAAATTAAATTAACCGCATTAAAATTTCGTTACGTAGATGATTTTAGGGGAGAGCTTAAGCTCTCTGTGGCTTAAGCCACAAATATTTTCATATAAAACATCGCGTGCTATTACATACAATACGTATGTAATAATATAAAGCCGTTGTCCTGGATAGCTACCTGTTCCCGTCAGAGTGAGCTGCGCTAATGTAACACCAGTCGTTGTTCTTGTCCGTCTGTCCGTCTGTCCGTCTGTCCGCTGCGCTAATGGTGGGTACCGGGTGCCGAGATACAGATTGTAGGTTAATAAGTAAGAAAGATAACGCGAATCCATTCTGATTTCTACGTAATCTTTGTTATTATATAAATGCGGTATCTAACTGGTATGGCCAGGTGCCTGTCATTATTTATGAGTGATAGCACAATTACGTATCTGGCATTTTAACTGTAAATATACTTTGCGATTTGCAGAGAAGAAAGTTTTATTTTAGTTGCAGTCTTTCTTCGAATGAATGTTCAGTCTTCTATAGATTTATTTTGTTTTTAACCGACTTCAAAAAAAGGAGGAGGTTTCAATTCGACTGTATTTTTTGTTTTTTTAATTGAAAGCTGGTGGCTGTCATGTGGTCCCACATAACAACAATCTGACAATGGCATCCATGAGAAAAACCACATAAGTCGTAAATTTGTGTTAAGATGTGCGCGACAAATTGACTAATAACTCAATATCACGCCAATCGATTTCGATGATTCTTTTTTTAATCGAAAGCAGGTGCTTGTTATGTGGTCCCACATAAATTTGAACGAGATCTGAAAAGTAGTTTTTGAGACTTTGAAGTCGGTTATTTTTTGTTAGTAAAATTTAGATTATTATATTACTAGTTATGAGATACTCGTAGATTACAGCGTTGGTAGATAAATAATGATACGAAGCGTGGACAGATTACGTAAAATAGATATTAAATAAGGACAAAGAATATTCTTCCCAAAAAAAGTAAATAGCAATAATAAAATGATGGATTGTAATAGAAACTTCTTGATGCAATGTTGTTAATACATACATTGATGAAAATATACAAACAATCGGTTGCTTAAATCACTAGTTCATAAATGTTCATAATATATCCCCTCAAATCGTCTAAATAAAATAAAAAATTTGCAAATTAGTTTCTTAAAACTTATGGTAGATAATAAAATAAAAATAAAACTTAATAAAGAATATGAAAAATTATTTAAAATATGTGGTGTTTTGCCGATAGAACTAAAAGTAAAACAAAACCTATTAATCGAACAACATGGTAACTTCGAGCACAAACACAAGAGAGACCATACATATCCAACCCGCGCGGCAAGACATCCTAAATTAGCTGTACCGAAAATTAATAATTATTATGGCAAAAGATCAAAGCGGTGGGTAATACCAATTTTAATAAACGAACTGCCGCGTCATGTATATAATGAAGACACAGAACAGTATAGCAAAAATGTACTTAAAAATATTTTAAGAAAACATTACCTGTCCCAATGTCCGTAGCTAATTTTATTGATCTAAAATTTGTGTCATTTAGAATAATACACGTACTTATCCATAAACACTTATATGTTAGTAAACACACACACATACACAGACACACACACACACAAAGACACACCGCATACAACCTTATAAGCTAACATATTAAATACAAAATAAAAATAGTTTACTTACATAATAATGTCCGTAGCAAATTTTATTGATCTAAAAAAATATGTGTCGTTCAGAATAATACATGTGCTCAACCATAAACATTCACACGCTAGTAAACACACACACACACACACACACACACACACACACACACACACACACACACACACACTCACTCACACTCACACACACACACACACACACACACACAAAGACACATACACAAAGGTACCTACATCGCATACAGCCTTAATAAGCTAACATATTAAAATATTAAATAAAAATAGTTTACTTACATAATAATAGTTCTGTAACATTTGTCTATTTTTGCTTATTATAAGCTTTAACAATAAGTATAATTTATAGATTGTAATCCACGAGAACTACTGCCGACAAACTACTTCGCAGTTTGGCAGATATGTAAAGAGTGAAGTTGTACTTGTTTGTTTAAATAAATAAATAAATAAAAAAAACATATACATCATACTCTTTTATATTCGTTTTTCTAATAATGACATGGCAAGTCTCCTAAGTACCTGCTCAAATACCTAAGTTATTATTATTATTTACCTCCAGATTATTTATTATTACAATTAGTTATAGCTGTGCTAATTTAATAATATCTAACGATTGTGAGTTATACCTAATGAAATTATCTGTTTATTGAGATTTTCACTAAGTAAACAACGCAAGTGAAACATTCTGTAAATTATTAACCAAACATCCTACAATACGAGTACTCCAATAACGGATGCAAGCAAACGTCTGTCAGAACGGAAAGCGCGTTAAATATAACAGCATTCCGCCAGAGCCCGCCAGAGCCCGCCAGACCAAATTGTTTTCATTTTCGAATTGACAGTCAGCGGACGTTCTCAGTCCTCACAGCATAGACGCCATCTCCAAATACGACAGGCCGGCAGGCCTACTTCCTTTCTACCCCAAATCTGTTGGTCCCCAGCCTGATGCGAGTCTCCCGGGACACTGCAAATAGGGCGAACAATGAATGAGAAACGTCACGTCGATTTCCAATTAAGAAGGCGTATGACGACGAAGTAGCCGTCAGTAGCCAGACTACCTAGAATGGTTGAGGTCTGAAGGAAGTGTAGTATGCAACTTAAAGGAAAGTGCTCATTTCGCCGTTTCTAACGTTGGCGTATTAAGCCCTTGGAGTACTTCATCATTTTGTGTGAGGTAAGATTCGTCAACAATAGTGATTAAAGAATTATTTCTCCCATTTTTTCTTATAAATCACAGTCAACTTTAGTTCCTGATAGACGTAGGATATCTAGGTATCGTCTCAATAATTATTTGCTGATACTGGCTTGTTAGGTTCATTATTTTTGATAATTTTTTCTTCTAATACC